>CM062816.1:939561713-940297546 GCA_031772625.1 Pinus tabuliformis | reverse complement strand
CAGTAGGTATACACTGGGGAGACAACATGCCCTACCTATGTTGTGGAGATCCAGGAGATCAACCTAAGATCTGGGAAGACCCTTCCAGATCACCAACCTCCTCCCCCAGAGGATGAGGAAGAGAAACAAGAAAGTGAACCCGAAGCCATTCCACCCTTTCCTGAGATACTAACAGTAACCACGCAACCGAACCTAGAAGAGACTGAACTTCTTGGAGAACTTAAATAGTTGTGTGTGAAAATACCACTTCTCCAGGCCATAAAAGATGTACCAATATACAACAAATTGATTAAGGAGAAGTGTTTCAGGCACCCAGGTAGGCGAAAGATAGATGCCTCGACTATCAATGTCATAGGACAACTGTCTGATCTAATGTTGGGGCAAGTCATCTGTCCAAAGTATCTGGACCCTGGGAGTCTTGTAGTTGATGTCCACATCAATGGCACCATAATCCCCCATACCTTGATTGATCTAGGGGCTTACATTAATGTGATGACCAGGGACACCATGCTTAAACTCAACCTTCAGAGTTCCTTAAGGAAGACCTCGACAGTCTTGCAGTTAACAGATCGCTCCACCATGACTCCCGAAGGGATTGTGGAAGATGTATTGGTCTCTGTTGACTCTTGGGAGTACCCTGCAGACTTCTTGGTCCTTCAGCCAAAGGTAAAGTTCACTGGATACCCCCTCATTTGGGAAGGCCTTGGTTAGCCACTGTGGATGCTTACATCAATTGTCGAGTTGGAAGCATGACCATCAAGAATGGGCATATGTCCAAGCAGCTAGTCCTATACCCTCCTGCCCAACCTCTACTAGAACATGACTTACCACTCTGGTTGGAAGAGGGAGATGAGGATGAGGTCTACTCTGCACCATTATGCACAGTAGAAACCACCAGGGGAGGTCCTCAAACCGAGGATGAGTTGATTGAGAATTTGATTCGAAATCCACCTCCCAGTGCACAGTCCTTAGAAGAGTTGGTGGAGGGTACCCAAGCCAGCACTTTAGTGGACCTCTGTGTGACTGATCCGACCTCTCCCAGAGTTAAGAATGTGGAGTTTGGCCCCAAAAGAACTTTAAAGATGAGCTCCTCCCTATCTCCCTCCCAAGAGGAGTTGTGTAGCTTATTGAACAATCATCTGGATGCTTTCGCTTGGAGCTATAAGGAGATGAAAGGAGTCCACCCTTCGGTCTATACCCATCACATTTACATTAAAGAAGACTGTAAACCAGTCAGGCAGCCTCAAAGGAGAATGAATTCAGCCCTTAAAGACATTGTCAAAGAAGAATTGCAAAAATTTTTGGATGCAGGATTCATCTACCCCATCTCCGATAGTGAGTGGGTCTCACCTCTAGTGCTTGTGGCCAAGAAGAACGAGAAGTGGAGAATCTGTGTAGATTACCGAGAACTTAACAAAGCCACCAATAAAGACCATTTCCCTTTGCCTTTGATAGATCAAGTGTTGGACGGACGGGCAGGGAAGAAGTTCTTCTCTTTCCCAGATGGGTTCAGCGGGTATAACCAGATCCAAATAAGCCCAGAGGACCAAGATAGAACCACATTCACTTGTCCATGGGGTACCTTTGCCTACCGAGTCCTTCCCTTTGGGCTATGCAATGCTCCTACCACTTTCCTTAGAGTAGTATTGAGCATATTTTTTGAGTTGGTGCATGATTCAGTAGAAATATATATGGATGACTTTACTCCTTATGGGTCTAACTTCCAAGAAGCATTGACTAATCTGGGAAAAGTTCTAACCAAGTGCATTGAGATGAACCTGTCCCTTAGTCCCGAAAAATGTGGATTCCTGATGACTGAAGGGACCATACTAGGTCATACCATTTCTCGACAAGGATTATAGGTGGATCCTAACAAGATTGCTATCATCCAGAAGGTCACACCTCCTCAAAAGGTGAGAGATGTTCAGAGTTTCCTAGGCTTAGCAGGATATTATAGAAGATTCATTAAAGATTTTAGTAATCTAGCCTCGCCATTGTTTGGTTTCTTAGGGAAATATGTTGAGTTTAAATGGACTGACGACTGTCAAGGGGCTCTGGATTAGTTGAAAGATAAACTGGTGTCTGCCCCGATCTTAAGAAGTCCAAACTGGGCCCTACCTTTCCACATCCACACTGATGCATCGAAAAAAGCCATAGGGGCAGCCTTAGGACAAGTTGAGGAGAAACTACCATATGCCATATACTTTTTCAGCAAAAACATGTTCAAGGCAGAAATGAACTATACTGTAACCGAGAAAGAGTTCCTAGCTATAGTCCATTCCCTAAACAAGTTCAAACACTACATCACTGGTTATCAAACATTCGTACACACTGATCATGTTGTGATTAGATACTTAATGAATAAGCCTGATGTAAAAGCTCGTATCATTAGATGATTACTTTTGTTGCAGCAATTTAATTTGACTATTATCGACAAGCCAGGTAAGAAAAATTTTGTTGCTGACTTCTTGTCTAGATTGGATTTGCTTGCAGGTGAAGAAGGGACAGTGGATGACCAGATGCTAGATGAACACTTGTTTTCTATCTCAGTACTCTCTCCATGGTTTGCTGATATAGCAAATTACTTGGTCTCAGCACAGTTCCCTCCGCATCTATCCTCGAAGGAGAAGAGTAGAATTGTGAGGAAGAGTGCCACGTTCACTTGGATCGGGGGCAACCTGTTTAAACTTGGCCCAGATCAGGTATTGAGGCATTTTGTTAGGGAGGAGGAAGTCTTTGACATCCTCCTAACCTGTCATGACGGACCTTGTGGAGGCCACTTTGCAGCAAAAAGGACTACCTTCAAAATTCTACATGCAGGCTACTATTGGCCTACTCTTCACCAAGATGTCAAAAGATACATCAGCAAGTGTGACCGATGTTAGAGGATGGGGAAACCAACTCCAAGGGATGAAATGCCTCTCCAACCTCAAGTGACCTTCGAGCCATTTGAGAAGTGGGGCATGGATTTTGTGGGTCCTATCAACCCTCCTTCAAAGCAAAGGTCTTACATCATTGTGTGCTCTGATTATTTGACAAGGTGGGCAGAAACAAAGGCAATCAAAGCAGCAACAGAAGAAAAGGTGGCTGAGTTTTTAAGGGAAAACATCTTCTACAAATTTGGCTACCCAAGAGAGTTAGTCACCGATCAAGGAAGCCAGTTCACCTCCAACCTAATTGAAGACTTGCTCGCTCATCACAAGTTCAAGCATAATACTTACACCCCATATCATCCACAAGCAAATGGGTAGGTGGAATTCACTAATAGAGAATTGGAAGGGATTTTGACTAAGGTGGTGAGCAGCAGCAGAAAGGATTTGGCAGATCGCCTGGTTGAGGCCACCTGGGCCTACAACACCACTTGGAAGACTACAACAGGTTTCACATCTTATGAGCTGGTCTACGGGAAAAAAGCTTTGTTGTACATAGAGTTCGAGTACAATACATTTAGGATGGCAGCTCAGCTGGACTTAGACCTCAGCCATGCTCAACATGAAAGATTACTGCAGTTGAATGGATTAGATGAACAACGAATGCAGGCCCTCTTCCACTCAAAAGTAGTTCAACTCCAGAGGAAGATATGGCATGACCGACACCTTAATGAAAAGCAATTCCAACCGGGAGATTGGGCGCTGCTATATGACTCAAGATACAAGGATTTCAAAGGAAAGCTGAGGACAAGATGGTTAGGAAAATATACAATGGAGAAATGCAATGACAATGGTTCAGTCCTTATCAGGACCATTGATGAAGAAGCCATCCCCATGCTTGTCAATTGGCATCGATTGAAAATATACAGGAAACCACTTTTGAGGCAGGAGTTCATTGAAACTTTGGAAAAATCAATGTTGGTAGTGGATCAGGATTCTTCCTCTATTCTGCCCACACCTTGATCATAAAAAAAAAAAAAAGAACGAATAAAAAAGATCCCAGGGTGAAAACCTCTCTGAGGCACCTAGGGCAGACAGTGAGCGTGAAAACCTCATGTAGGCGCCCCAGCTGTCTCTTAGAAAATAAAGAAATGAAATAAAAAAAAATATCATTGGGTGAAAACCTCTCTTAGGTGCCCAGGGCAGATAGTGGGGGTGAAAACCTCATGGACGCGCCCTTGTTGTCTCTCAAAAAAAAAGAAAAAAGAAAAAAAGAAGAAAAAAGAGAAAAAAGAAAAAAGAGAAAAAGAAAAATAAATAGGTCTAATCTTTGGAAAATTATTGCAGGGTGCATGGAATACATTGCAGATAAAGAAAGTCACGCAAAACAAGGACTGGGGTCCATACCAGGCTACAGGAAATCCTTACAAATACTCCCTCCATAGCCACTCACTTTTCCCAGGATTTGAACACATTCGGGTCAAGATTCAACCTCCTACAGGAAGTTCTGAGCTTTCTACAGGAAGTTTTGGGGCTTTCTACAAGAAGTTCTGCATTTGTATAGGAAACATCCTATAGATCCTTCGGGCAAGCCAAATTCGATTTTGTAAAGGGATTTGAAGCTTGAAGTCTGTTGATTAGGCCTGCAGCCACCCCTCTCTTCCATCCATCACCTATTTCATCTCTTCCCACCGCCATTGCAACAATCTGGTTATGTGTTCTTGCAGTCATGCAAGAAATACTGTTTTTCTCAGATTGGAATTTTTTTTCCCAAGTGACAAATCAAGCACACAAAGGCTTGCACACTCTACCTGTCAAAGCTCCATCAGGACTCTTCATCAGCGAATAAAATCATGCTCGTTTAAGCATGCATCCCAGGAGGAGAAGCAGCTATAGGATATCCTACAGGAATCCTGTAGCAGCTGATCCGTCTGGAGCACATACCCTGGAGTCAGTAGTAGCTAAAATCGACATAGGGGACATAAAAAAATCCTCCTCTTGGACGTGAACACCTCCTCGACATCTGAAATCAAACAAAGCCTATGCATGCAGTGTTTACAACTAGAGGATCAGGTTCCAAAGCCATGCATACAACATCAACCAATGAAAGAAGGAGTTCCAGCACCTTTGCATGAAGCAGCAGCGAGCAAATTCTTCGTTCCAAGTCCCGAAACCTATAGAACACGTCCACAGCCACACAGGTAAGTGTCTAACCTTATTTGTCAAATTGCATAGACTATATTCTGAAAATTGCATGTTTGTGAATGGTTCGGATTGAAAAAAATAGGTGGCCAGTCAACTGATCACTCACAATCAGTCGAATGGCCTCGTGGGATACAAATGAGCTCAGTTACATTCAAATTCGCCAAAGAGATGTGCAGCCGACACATGGGAAGTGTCGAGTCAGGGAGAATCAGCGGGATTGGCTGTGGTGGCAGTGGTTAATGGCAGAGGAAAGGTAACTGCGGTTAGAGACACACAGAGGAATGATGGCCGTGACGTTGGCTAATAGATCAACCTGGCCACCTCACCCCCTCACCATGAATTGTGCCGTAATTCAAAAATTGTCGGCTGAAGAACTCACATTAACCCCTGTCATTTACACTTGCAACCGTTCTCAGTGAAGTACGCGTCCTCCTCCTCCATAATCTGTTAGCTCGAGCTTCTCGGCCTATTTCAAAATCCTCCCGCATCCCAGGCTCGTTCAGAAGCGTCATGAGATCCTCCAGAAGCTGGCAAAGCATTCTATAGGAAGAGGCTCTACAGGAAATACAGCATAGCCTTCTGGAGTAAAGCAAATGGATTTTTCTTCAACAAATTCGGAGTCCCGAAAGAGGTAGGCTCGAAAACCACTCTTCCCTGCATGGTATATATTGAAAGGTGGTGAATTGAACTGTCTGGAGTAGGAGAATTAGAGGAAAGTCTGCCTTTGGGTCAAGAATAGTAGTTTGCCTGTGTGTTACATGGAATGTTTCAGTTGGTTCTGTGTCAAATTCTCCTCCACAGTTCCTGTTAAGAAATTCCTCCACTAGAAATGATAAACCACTGTGAGGGTTAACCTGTACGTGAAGAATGTGAATTTTATGTGGTTGTATGCATGCTGGGGATGAAAATTAAGCTCTGTACTTTGTCTATGGCAGCCTAATTCCCTGGTGACAGTCGAGTTTTGGGCAACAAAAGCATTAGAACCAGGGAATTGGTGCAAAGTTGAAATACAAACACCTGATAAATCCTGTCCTGAGGATCGAAAGAAGAAACCATAAAAAAACAGTCCCTTTATGCTCAGAGCATTGAAACAGGGCACTCTCACCATGCCAGGAGGGTTTATCAGGAAGGAACCCTCGAATTCCAGAAAATTGCATGAAACTCCCGAGGTGGTGAACCTATTCACCCGTGCCAATTGGCTGACCTTTTGTGACAGAATTCAAGGTCATGACAATGAGGTAACAGAAGAATTCTTAATGTCCTTGCAACCTAAATCAAAGACACTGGCCACTGTGAATTTCAGAGGGTTGACCCTAAAGCTTACCCCACAACTCATTAGTCGGGTTACTGATCTGCCATTAGGGATACCCTGGAGAAAAGAGGAGAGGGCATTGGGCCAAAAATCCAAGAAATAATTCTTCCTACCAGAGGAACAATTTTCAGAAAATAAGAATGGGGTCTAGAGAGCTAGCCTACATCCTTTTTGGAGCGAGGTTAGCCTTCAGATCATGAAATGAATTACATGTGAGGGGCGGTTCAGTATTATCTACGATTATCACTTCCGGTTGCTAAGTGAACTCAGACATAGGATGGATTTACCCCCAGAACAGAAGTTAAGCATCCCCTATTTCCTCCTACAATCATTAATTGAGTGTGGCACAAAATTGAAGGAAGGGACATCGGAGAGGGGCAGAGAGGACTAAAAAAGTCGAAGCAAGTGAGGACACAACCAAGACAACCACAAAAAAATTAAAAGGGAAATCAACCCCAGCTAAGCAAACCAAAACAATGAAAATAGCTTCTACAGGAAGCCAGAAAATAGTGTCTACAAGAAGCCAGAAAACAATTTCTACAGGAAGCCAGAAAACAGTCACCACAGGACTTTCTATAGGAAGCATGGAGACAGGGCAAAAAAAGGAAAAATCGCCTAAGATTTTAGCTAGGGAGGCAGCAGCTGTGTTGGCTACCCTAAGCACATCTCCAAAGCAAAAAGGGAAGTGAAAGAGGGCGCCTTCCATGTATTTTAAGGCAAGAAGGAGCATGAGAATAAAGACTGGCAGACCCCAACCACCGTCAAAAGAGCCAATCACGATTTTAGACACCCCAGCTACACAAAAGGAGAGGTCTCCCTCAAAGGCATCCATCACCTATGAATGGGGAAGCCCGAAGACATCCACCTGGAGAGAAAGAATGAAAATGTTGGACACAAAGGCCTCTCTACAGGATGCTGAGACTATTCTACAGGAAACACTAGCTAGGCTAAAGGAGACTGAAGAAATGGAAGGAAAGGCAGCTAAATCACCATAGGAGGAAGAAAAAGTGGAGAAAGTTGTGGAACCTAGCTCCCAGCCCAACCTGGGCTCCTACTATCACTTCTTAGAGGCCGGAAAGATCATTCCCCAAAAATTCACAGTGCCACTTTTCCTTGTACTAGAAGAAGAGAGAGTGAGGACCCACACTTGGATGAAGATCGCTAAGTCCAAGGGTGTGGCAGATATAGATCCTCTGGAGGAACAACTCAAAGAGGTGAGAATGGAATTGGCTATGGTACGACATGTGGAGAGTAGCCAGCGGGTCAAGCTACAGGAAGAAAATGAGTTGCTTAAACAGCAGCTACAGCTACAAGGACAGAAGAAGGAAGACAAGCCTCACATCTTGGGGGAACAAAAGCAACAGGAGGAGCCCACAACATACAAAGAAACCCTTGATGAACAACAGAAGAGAGATGGGTTGCAGGCTGAAATTGTGACACTGAATAGACAACTACATGAGAAGAAATTGCAAGTAGGCCAAGAGATACAGTCTTTGAAACAACAGGTACAAGAAAAGAAGGCCCAACTAGCCTGCATGGCTAGCTAGGTGATGGAAGCTCTGCAGTGTAGGCAGCCTGCCAAATCGTACACCCTATAACTTAGGGATCAGTGGTTGCAGTTTTAGATCAACACCTTGGCCCAAAGTGGCATCACTCCATTTCAAAATAATCATCAATTTGCAGCTCTATGTGGCAGTATTTCATCAGAGGACAGGGCCAAATTATCAGAGTTTCACTTGCACAACTTAGCCCTTCCAAACATGAATGCATGGGATCCAAACACTGTGATAGGAGATGTCCAAATTATGGCCATGGCCTCTTGGATGAATCATGAGGAAAATAGGGCAGCAGAGGTCCGTAGTATTATGAGCAGAGAACTCAGTGAGCCACTAATGATCAAAGTGAAGCCAAATGACCCCTCAGTAGTGATAAGCGCCCACCAGCACTTGGCCAACAACCCTCAGGATTTAGCAGAATACGTTGAGCAACAGGCTCAAGCTATTGCCCACTTTGAGGACATGCAGAGACTGTTGGGGGGAAACTTCTTGCATGCCTGCACAAGGCGGTGGAACACCCTGCCTCACAGCTTGAAGATAAGAGAATACCATTCCCCCATCAGGATGAGAGAGGCCTTCGCAAGTGTACCCTTCTACAAACAGTTCATGCAAAATCTGTAGGCCAATTGGATTGGCCTGAAATTCAGTCCTCCTTTGCTTTTGGGATTGCTAGAAGGAGTTAAGGAAGAGGAGGAAGACAGACAGTGGGAGAAACTGGAAAGGAAAGCAGGATTCCACGACCGGGAAGAAGATATCACCGCGGAGGCTTCGGACATGAGGGAGGCAGTCAAAGCCATAAAGGATGATGAGCTGGACTAGTTTCTCAGAGGATGAGAAACCCATTTAGCAGGGGGGTGATGATGAGCCCCGAATTGGGTAACTTATTGGGCTCATTTTTCCTAATTATCCTTGATCAATCGACCATGTTTCATAGATTATGCATGTTTTTTTAGTATGTTTATGTTATTTGAACGAATAAGGGTGGTCACTTTACCAAGGAGGCTAATACGTGGTTATTTCAAGTTTTTTGGACAAATTTTGGAGCAAAGCCAAGAAATTATGATCCAGGTGATAGCCAAGCTTGAGGAAGAAAGGGTGAGGATTCCTAGGGAGGTTGTCTCTTGCATTAAATGGCCCTTCCTCGAAATCTCCACCCTAAACTTGAAGCTCAACAGGCCACCAAAACGAATTCTAAAGGCAGCCGAGCAGCTTTGGGAAGAGTGACTGTTTACTGGCAGTTTAAACAGTCGAGTCCCTTGAATTAAGGGGGGTTGCTTGGCCCCTCGTAGTGTATAAATAGGAAGGCCTCAACCTTTGTAGTTTACTTTTGGAACTATTGGGTTTTGCACTATAGTGCTATCATTATCTCAGCTCGTTTTTGTAGCTATTGTTGTATAACTTTCTTGTGACGTGATTATTTTTGGGTAATAAAAGGCAGCTCTATTTGGCATCAGCTCTAAGTTCTTTATAGGAGCCTGTAGCTCTTGGGGTCTGGCCCAACCCAAGTGCCAGGGCTTCCTTATGTACTGTTATTTGCTTTTTATGTCTTTGCAAAATAATTTATGTTAAGTAGATTAAAATCTTTTTGATTACCTAGGTCACTGTTGATGATTAGAAATACTTTTGATGTTCAGATTGAGTTGATAGGTTATTAACAGGGACAAGCTTTAGAGAAAGGCCATCAAGCACCTCTGATTTCACCTCTCCCTCAGTGGGATCAGGAGCTGGGATCAAGGTGACCTTGCTGCCAACAAAAACATAGTCTTTGCTTCGCCATGCAATCATTAGTGTTCGATCTTTATTTGCATAAGTTGGTTACATGTTCAGAGTCTTGATTGCTTCGCTGCATAGTTGGTATACATGCTTTCAGTGCAAATAAACTTCTGTTCATTCACTTTACTGTTAGCTAGATCAGATTAGGTCAACGTAACTAGCTCTCTGATTTTACAAGTCTTCTTTGGTTCAGTTGGAAAAACAACTTGTAGAGCACCCGTACCACTTATCTATCTACCCATACTCCATCAGTTCCATCTGCTCCATCCCCTAACGTGGATTCTTTCCTCACGTTTGCCACATTTGCTCACATAACCCTAATTTTTGTGCAACATTGCTTCACTCCTCTTTGAACAAATCCATCCATCTACATCTCTCCTCGGCTCCATCCACCAAGTCCTGGACCTCCTCACACCCCTGTCCTACCCCCATACTCACTCCTTCACCTTTCTCTCTCCATTCATCCTCCAAAATCCCATTTCTGAGCATCCTGTAGAAAATTACAGACATCCTGTAGAAATTCTAGAACATCCTGTAGAACCCCTAAAGACTTCCTGTAGAAGCTCACGAATGAGGTTTCTTGATAGCCAAACTCTATGAAACTCTTTGGAAGGGTGTTAGGGACCCCTTAGGCCCTCCCTAAACCTCCCCAACCTCCTCCAAGCATTTCCTCTTGCCAATCCACCTCTGCACAGTCAAAAACAGTTAAATCGCATTCATGATAATTCTAACAACTTATTCAAAAATACAAAAAGATGTTTTTTTCAGATGCTACTGTGGAAGTAGCTTAGACACATGCATTCTCCCTTCCTAGAAGTCAATGGCATCTCTTTCAGTAGCTTGCATCCTCTTTCTTGCATCAGTAGGGCTAGTTAGTAAAATTAGGGTTTGCTAGGGTTTATGTTTCCTTTCAGCTTCCCAGTTTCTTTCTACGAGTAGATCAACTTTCTTTGAGTTATCTCAGAGCTCATAGAAGTTGGCTTAAGCTCCTAGCGGACTTGTGCTAGCTGACCAAGTGACGGCTGCAACAAGAGCTAGTACTTGTGCATAGAACACCGTCGCTTCCAAGTTTGTTACGAACTACCAGGTTGATAAAAGTAAAGAAGGGAGTCGCAGGAGTTGCAACATTATTGTTGCAATACTGGAGCCCACCAACTATAAGTATTGGAGAAGCAATGGAAGCTGAGGGAGTTGCCCTCAAGGTAGCGAGTGTAGAGGTACTTGCAGAAGTACCCACATCGCCAACGTTGGCTAGGCTGAGGCCTACGTTGCCTACTGCATAGGAGAAGGGCAAGGTGGTAGACATGGAACCTCATGAGGACATAGAGGACATCGGTGTGGGTGTAGAAGATGTTGACATGGGGGCTGAAGACATTGATGTTGAGGGGACAGACCCTATCTTCAAGCTGCCACCATATGTCCCTCCACATTGAGGCAAGGTGAAGGTACCAAAGGACATCGACGAGAACAAAATCACACTTTTCACCCTATGGCTACCAGACAAAATCACATTCGAAGGACAACACTTGGCGTGTATCCTCCATTTGAAGTTGGAGGACTGGGATTTAGTAGATACAAAGCACTTTCCCCACTTGGCAATTGATACATTCATGCATCGCATCTTCTATAAAGACTCTGGTGTGACCACACTGGAGATGAGGAAGTGGATTAGAGGGGTGGACAAGGTAGGACTATTGAACCTGCTATGGGTGCCACATTACAACCGCGTACCCATAAAATTGATAGTGATCGAGAAACTGTTATTCTTGGTGAATGATGGGTTCCTGTGGTTAGGAGATCTGATACTAATCACTGACATGCTAATCCATAGGATCATCTTGCTCCCACACTCAGGCTTGAATTTGGCCATGGAATTTGGCAGAAAGTTAGGTGAGCATGACCTCGCTGAGCAAATGAAGGACAAGTTCAAGCTTTCCAAGAAGTTGTGTGGCTACTCCATCTCCAGCATAACTGAACCTGTGGTTAAAGTAGCCACTCAGATTTTGGCAGGGACAATTATGAGGAACATTCGTAGATATGAAGTATCGGCACTAGTGGTATCTTTAGCAACCCACTGTGTGGAGCACATACAATTTAACTCGGCGTGCTACCTCTGCAGTGAGTTCCTTGTAAACTCCAGAGAACAATACGATTAAAGCAAGACTTTCCACTATGCATGGTTGCTATTGTCGATTGTACTCGTTGTGTGGGACTTGCCGGAGGACAGTCAGTTTCCCCTGATTGCACTGGAGATGCCAAAAGTAGTGAAGTTCACCTCACTCTGTGCCATGAAGGACCCCAAAAGGATCAAGGACAACAAGATATTATGGATTCTCATGGAATCAAGCATCCACACCACCATCAACTGCAAGCCACAACTCTTAAAAAATGTCTTTGAGCAGTTGCCTGAATATGTGGAGTTCAAGGCGAACTTCCACTATGCTTCCATTATAGCATTGAAGGAACCTACACACAAATGGTATGATCTTCCATACCTGGTGACAGATGATGTAATTGCCATGGTTTTGGAGAGTTGGCCCAGAAAGTGGCGCAAGGCCTTAGACTTATCAGTTGGGTCTAGTAAGTCTATCATGAAGCAGAAGAAGGAATATTTTAGGTTAAATATGGAGCAATTGGCCGGAAAATCGAGGAAGGAAGTCGAGGACAAAGCCAAGGTAGAGCGCACGGCCAAAACATAGGCAGAAGGGGAGGAGGAAGAGGATGATCACAACTTGGATAGGAGTCAGAATTTGCCTTCTCCATAGACAGATGAGAAGGAGCAGCACCCCAAGCAAGGAGGAGTGGACTCAGGGACTACTCCATTCGGAGTTAAGCGTACAAGGGAGTAGGAGAAAGTAGGGCCATAGAAGAATTCCAAGGACAGTAAATCATCCCTAGACCTAATCACCTTGACAGAGGGTGATCTGAATGATATCGGTGATACAGTGAAGGATGTGGCCGCGAAACTTCTGCAGTAGTTTGAGCAGTAGCATAAACATGCCTTAGTCACCATTCAAATGGGTCTGTGTGAGCTGCACATCTAGGCTACTCAGGTGCGGGGCAGTGCAACATCGAGCAGTTTGGCACCGGTAACCTCAGATACAATAGAGATGGCCTGTACAATGGATCCCTGGGCTGTCGTGTTGCTGGATGGAGCATTGACTGCAAAAGCAGAGGCTGACAGGGCCACTGTCAGTACCATCAAACAAGTCAGGTTAAACTTTGCTACACTTCTAAGTGGAGCCCTTCACACCCTACTATATGGTGTGATCATGGAAATACAAGCTCTATAATAGTGTGCCTTGAACGTTATCAATGAGTAGAAGCTGAACAATGCACAGATTTTGCCAAAAAATTGTCCGTGATTGATCTTCTTAAGAATATCATAGAAAAGAATGAGTGCACAACAGTTGTGGTGGCTGAGGCATGTCGGACTGTTTTAGAGCTAAACATCTCTGAAGATGCACCAGTCGAAGCAAGGATCTGGAAGCTCACTACAGGTGTGCACGAGGCATGAACAGAGCTGGCTAAGGTTTAGTTTAAACTAAACCTTAAGATCACGGAACTTGAGTTGAGGGCCTAGCCTTCGACTCTACCAGAAGTCATAGAGTAGTGCATGACTGTTGTCAAAGATGTCGTTGCAGCTATCGACACTGCAGTGAAGGATTGCACTACGCTCTTCGAGCAGGCACTTGAAGTAGTGACCAATCTACAGGGAGATCCCAACCTGCAAAGACTAGAAACTGAGGCATAGGAGCCACAACATAGGTACAACGAGGTCAAAGCAACAATGCACATCATCACCATCATGTGGAGATTGGGAAAGCTGGAAGAAGCGAACGAACTAAAGGAATAGGTGGATGCAGCTTAGCACAAGGAGGTAGTACTGAAGGCCAAATTGGGGCCTTGGCTAGAGGAATCCTATGTACTCACTACCTCCATTGAAAGGAAATCGGCCAGTCTATAGGCAACACAGCAGAAAATACAAGTAGACGAGTCAAAACGAGTGACATAGCAGCTAGTTGAGCAGGTTAAGCAGGCGACAACGCAGTGTACCATCGAGGTTGTAGTCATACATGTGGAGTTGGGAGGTCTTCACGACAAGATTTCCACACTGACCCAATGACTTGGGGCGAGTCACCAGATTTTTGTTGGGGGCCTGTTGGGAACGGGTCCCCTAGGGTCAATTTTGGGGTGAAAAGCCTAAGTTTTGGGGCTAAAGGCCCATGTTTTGTATAAAGAATGTAAAGTCTCCACATTTTGTGGTCGCGAAAGGCGAAGGTGTAAACAGTCGAAAAGGGTTTCCGCCCTTAGTTTAGGTAGCTTGTTTTGGCTTGATGAGATCTGCCCTTGGTCCACGGCCATGGGAATGTATAAAAAGGGAGTCTTAGAAGAGTCTAAGGTAGTTTTTGGAAAAATTCTTTGTATGTTTTTGGGTAATTGATCAATTTAATGGGTCTGTGAGAGCTAAGAGTGAAGAGTCTTAACATAGGAAGAGGCTCTGTAGCTGAGTGCACAGAGGCCTAGGGTAGAAGTCCGCAACTGAGTGCACAGACCCGTACAGCTATGTGCGTAGGGTAGTTAGAGTTTGTACTAGAGATCTGAACCATCAATAAAGAGAATTATTTTGGAGAAATATATGTATGAGCTATTTTACCTCTGTTATGAATGTTTGTGATTATGTTATGCTGAATATTGGATTTATGATTTAATGCTATATTGGTGTGTGAATCTATGTATTTTACTTTGTCACATAAACACAAGTAATAATGTTTGTTTACACGAAGATAATCATAATGCATGTTGAATTTAAAAACTAGTTAAGCTAATCGGGGTAGAAACAGAAGTAAGAGTAATTACATAGGCGTATAATTGTTTGAATTGAATATTTAGGGTCTGTGAAGGATGTTCAGAGACCTTCATGAAGGTTTCAAAGCTGGATAATAGAAGTACATTGATAAGCCCTAAAGGACTTATAGGTCTGCATGAAGGAAGGGCTAGGGTATAAAATGACATCACAACTATCTCAAGGTGCAGAAACATGGTTCCTACATCCCCCCATACTCTTCGGGTGAGACATTAGTTTGCACTCCGCAGATTGATGCCAAAAGGGCCAATAGTGTAGGGATTTTCTTGGCTAATTAACATTGATCCTAGGTCAAGGCCCATCAAGCCAACACATATCAATTTCTAATAAAGGAATGTACTCATTCCTACAGAAGGAATGTACCTAAGCTCCTTCCTAGCTTTGGAATTTCCAAGTTTCTTCCAATTAAGAAACTCGTTTCCAGGCTCCCTCTTAATTAGGGACCTACAATAGTTCTTCATAACCATATTCTCGAAGAAATCCTTCCTTTGATGTCATGAATTTCTTTGTCACAAAATCTTCATCTTTTTGGAATTTTTCATAGGGCACAAACCATCCATCACTTTCATTCATGAGTCAGTCATGTCATAATTCCTTTCATCAAAAAGTGATCCATCATTCTAAATCTAGTCTTCCTTCATTTCATGTTGCCTTCTTTGTGTTCTCTTCTTCTGAAGCATCTTACATCCCTCTACATGGTCCTCTTGGAAGAAATTCACAGTTCTTCCCTTTGGCAGTCTTGCATAATCCCATCCAAATATTTGTTCAAAAATAAGAAATGAACACTTAAATAAAAATTACCTTTCATCATGACATCTTCTAGTTTGCATCAACATCCTGCATATATGTTGACATATCTCCCAAAGATATCCATTGTCAAGGGTCTCCATCTTTTTCAGACTTCCATTAGTATTTATATCTTTCCAGGAGATCTCCTAGTAAAATCTGCTTGGTCTCGGATGTTGAATGCCTTCTTCCATGCTTACATAGTCTATGATATCTTCCTTCCTTTTTTCGCACAAGACATTCCCAGGAGCTTCCAATCATAGTTTCTCAATTGTAGTCAGCCACCTCATACTTCATATGAGGACATATTATGTTGACTTTATGTAATGTGGCCCATTTCTTCTAGAATCCTTTCATAGGAGGAGATTCCTTTCCTTTGATCATTCTTCTCAAAATAAAGCAGTGATCTATGTTACCTACAACCATAAAACATGAATTTATAATATTGAATATAAGAATACATACCTCATTTACTTTTAGGTCATCTCGGCTTCTTTCAGCAACTTCCTCGATTGAAAGAGGTTCAATCCCTTGATATTATTAATCTCTTATGTCATCATAACATAATCCCATGAATTCCACAAGTTGGAGTTCCTGATGAAACACTTGCTTCCTCTCTAGGTCGGTGAATCCTCTAATTAGGATTCCATTAGAGGAGCTTGAGGATATTGCATAGCCCTTTCCAAGAAATGTTTCCTTTTGATATGATGAGACTTGTCCTCGATGAATTCTTCCCTTTCTTAAGATTCTAATGAGGTTCCCAAGAGCTATAACCTTCAAAGTTTTCTATCATATATTTTTTTCCAGTTGTTCTTAATGTTTCCTGATAGTAATATCATGAGCTCTTGCTTCTAACCCTTTTCCTCATTCATCTTCCTCCACTTCTTCGATGAAATGGACTTCTTCCCTATCTTCCTTGTTATTACCCTTCTTGATCTTAGGAAAATATTCTTGACATGCTCATAACATTGAATCGTAGCTATGTTCCTCTTTCCCTTCGACAACTGTCTGAATTCTTGTTTCCCTCAACTTGTCTTTCTTGCATAGAAATCACAAGTTTTTGAATGGAATAACTTTCTTATCCTCAGAAAAATTTGTTACTTTGTTCATCAATTAGTTTATTTATAACAATGAAGAATATCTCATACCATATGTTTCAATTTATATCTCTATGAAGATATCCCTTCATCCTTTGAGACCTTTAATTTGTGTAGATCAGATCTAAGTGGTATGACCTTTCTTATCACGTTTTCAGAGAATAGTTCTCCCATAATTAGCATATATCTATTTTGATGTTTCCAATCCTACTATATGGGGAATGCGGGGATCTTTGATTGATTTCATAAGAATCCCTTGAGCCCCTAGATCTCATTCGATGTATTCAAATAATTCTTAATCTTCAGAGGGATTGGAGACCTTTCCATTGATATGATCAATGACTTCACTTTATTCGAGGACTATATCAATCCTCCTTTTCTATGCAAGGAAGTTCGATGACCCAACTAGCTTTTAGATCTCCTTACAAAATGAAGTCATTTAGATTTAAATTATAGAATAAAAGATACTTACATGACCAGTCAAGATGAAATATTCAACCTGATCCCTTTGATGGTTGTTTATGAAGATGTATTAGTTCCCCTTTTGGATGATCTTCTTTCAAATGAAATCCATTCTTCAATAAAAATGAGATTTCTTCTTTTATGATGACAATGCATTTTGATCTAGCTCTCTATGATGATGGTGATTAATGAGGACATATTGATGCTTCCTCAAATGATCTTATTCAATAATAAGGATGATATCCTTGCTTCAATGAGAGGGAACTTGCCTTATAACCTTCTTAAGATGATAAAATTTACTTTATCCTTCTTTGGATAACCAGCCTTAAAGACACTTCGACTTCCACGATGGTCAATGAGTGAAAATCATAAATACTTCTAGGGTTTCTACTTTTTCAAAGATGATGTGATCTTAGTTCTTGAAGTGCTTCTCTTGGATGTCTATACTTTGGGTTGCCTTTCATTGTACATATCTTCAAATTGATTAGGGTTTTGGTGTTATTTTAATGATGACTAGAATATTCAAAACTTTTGCTGGAGTACACTTATTCTTCAATGTAGACTTTACTTTTATATCCTTCAACTTGATTTGATTTCTTCCTTGAAACCAGATCCTTGAGTGTCTCTTTGATTATATGCCCTTTCTTAAATTTCACCTTAGCTTTGATACCATGTTGAAAAATCTAGGGCATCGTTAATTAGGTGATTTCGTTTTCATTAGTAACTCGTTGTTAGTTCTTTTTACTTCTTTAGATTAGGATCTTCTCTTAGTTAGATTATTAGTGTTCATCTTCATCAAACAACTACCAATGTATGCACATAAATAGACAAGAGATGAAGAATGTAGGCTATCAACCACGGCCAAAACCGCTCAATATTTGAGAGGAAAACCCACACAATTTCCTCTTATAGAGATTCCAATTGACAAAAATCAAGACCAATATCTTTGACCTATTTGCCACTCCAAGACCAAGACACAAGTTCTCTTCCACCTTTTCATTTACTCTCTCTTGGTTCCTTCTACTTCATATTTCACATCATATGTGATGACACAGAATTGTGATCACTATGTTTTCCAAGGATACCGAACTTCTCCTTCAGCAGTAACATCAAATCCTAAAGAAATACTATTGAACCATAGTCATTGTCCTTACGAGATACGATTAAGACCTTATTCCTTGTAAAAACAATGAGATATTTTCACACACTTGTGACCTTCCTTCTGTATGACACCAAATATAAGAAACCCTTGTCACTATGATCTGAACTTGTTTCTTTTCTTGTCATTGTAATGCATCCATCTCAATTTAGAGAAATATCTGAACTTCTATTGACTGTGATCAGCCCTTGTTATCCCTTCCTTATTTGAGATCCTTTAGAAAACATACCACTACAATCTTGTACCTTCTTCGATCTTTTTCACCAAATGGTTCACCCGAAATCAGAGTGTGATCTAAACTTGTCTTCAATGCTTTTCATCCAAAAATGTCAGAGATATGTGAACTATTGATTGTCCTAATGTGAGGACCCTTCACACATATTTATAGTAGTATGTCTCATAAATAAGTTGACCTATATTTTCGAACAGGTGTCTCTTTCATAAGGTGAGACGACATGAGTCCTTCTTCATCTTGAGGTTGATAGAGGAAGAGGAGGATGTGCTTGTCATTGGAGGGCTTCTAGACACTTTTATAAACACATACATTCTTCATACATGGCATATACTCTATATGATTTTTATGAAAAATCCTAAAGGCTCTATATGGAAGCCATCCAAAATAAAATCTCTTGCTCATGAAACCCATGAAGCAAGAATTAAAAAAATAATTTTATTTTCTTATTTTCAGGATTTACAAAAATCACAATTACATGTAATTATGTATACTGAACCTAGTTACACTTTTCAACACCCTAAACCCAATAATAAGGCAATGCAACAAGTTGAAACAAAAACTCTCCCTACTTATTGTATCTCAGTTGTGGAATGTAATGAAATCCAATTACAATAAGGAAGAATGATAAACCCCATTATTTCTCCTATTATCATAGATAGTGAGGAAGAAAATTAATCAAGAAAAGAAAAATCAGTTCAAGGACCTCTAAAGAAGCAACAAGTTGTAGCAGTCAATGTTACCATTAGTACTGAAACAATTGATAATACCCATGAAGTAGTAACAAATGGTGATATTTCTAACATCAGTGTAATAGCTAGTAATACCCCAATTGTAACTATAATAGTTGATGCTAGCACGGTTATGAAACCTATAATATCTATTAGTAATAAGACTTCTTTGCATCCCCCTTGTCTATAAATATTAACTGAAGTCAATAATACTCCTCAAACTGAGTTCTATTTCTGAAAGGGTTAAAAAAATTAGATATCAAGATTCCTTTACTTCATGCAATCTAAGATATTCCCATTTATGCTAAAATAGTTGAGGAATTATGTGTCAAAAATCTAAGTAGGAAACAACAGGATCCCCCTATTGTACATGTAATTGGAAAGTTATTAGAATTGATGTTAGGGGATAGTACACTTGGTAAATATGAAGATCCTAAGAATATAATAGTAGTTGTTCATATTGGAGGAACATATCTTCCAAACAACCCGATCGATTTAGGAGCAGCAAACATAAAAATCAAGGAAACTATTGAACTACTTGGGATTAGCAACTTGAGACCAACTCACACTATTTCAGAATTAGCAGATATGTCTAGGATCATACTTGAAGGAATATTGGAGGATGTTATTATTTCAGTAGACCCTTGGCAATACACAGTAAATTTTATAGTGTTATAGCCAAAGACACACCTTGGGGGACATCCTTTGACCTTAAGCAGGTCATGGCTAGCCACTATAGATGCCTTTATTGGATGTAGATCTAGATGCACGACCATCTTACTAATAGGTAAGGAGAAGAAGGAAGCTTGCATTGGATTCCAAGTAGGTTTTCATTTCATATTTCACACATATCTAAGGAAAATAATTTAGTTTTTTCTTATTTGTTTTTATATTAAACCTCTAGGTCTAGGGAAATTACTTCTATCCACAAAAGTGTTAGGATATTCCGACACATAGGATATAGTTAAGTTCAACTTGGTCTAGCATAGAGTTAGGTTAGAGTTAGGTAAAGTGTGTTTCTTTACCGTTGTACATTTTGTAACTTACAATCCGACGGTCACGATATGTAGTGATCCAACGGTTCACTCTCACCTCGGTATTACCGACACTTGATCCGTGGCTTGACACCCGATTGGTCCATGAGTTCTATTTAAAGCGCATGGAGGGTCATTGTTCGGGTAATCCGTGCATGAGAGAATCTTATGTAAATTTTCATTCTTTGATTAATAAATTGCCTGTAGTACCCACGTTGGGACAGGCCGTGGACTGTTTCCCTCCTTGCACTCTAAGGGTTTTAACCACGTCAAAAATACTGGTGTATTGATTTGAGATCTGGTTGTGAGCGGTGTCCTTTTGGTATTCTTTCTGTGGAACTTACCCTGTAAATTCCTACATGGTATCAGAGCTATTTGAGGGCCGCGTCCGTTGGTGATCCAAATCTGAAGCCGGTAGAACTGCATGCGGCTGTCGTTTCCTAGATCTGTTGTTTCTGACTGCTTTCGGGCCGAGAGGACTACTCTGTTGCGTTCGGAGCATCTGTTCCAGTGAGGAACCCCTTTCGTTTCATGCGAAAAGGTTTCCGGTAGCCCTAGCTGCGTCATTTTTCAGATCGGGAGGTATACAGTTTTCTTTTGCAGTTTACTGTTAATTTCTCTCTGCTTATTTCGGTCTCAGTTTATTTAGCCTTTTTTTTAACCGGATCTATACCTTTCATTTCTGCGTATGCTCTTTGCCCTGCGACTCTGTGCGATATGGGCAAATCAGAAACAGAAAGGAAGGATTTTTCTCATGCGTATGCTCTTTTCCCTGCACCTTAGTGTGATCTCGGAAAATCAGAAACATTGAGAAAAATATTTAGTTTTTCGGCTAAAGCTAACCTTGAGATTTTTTTTTTAAATTTCTAGTTTTTTGGCTAAAGCTAACTTCGAGCCGCAAGGTTCGTTTTTCTTTGCATATTCGTGTTGGGTTTCGTGTTTTGTGTTTTGTAGGGAAAAAGAGCTTTCTCAAGGTAAGCACGCAAACTGAGGCCCCCCCCCCCCTCTCTCTCTCTCTCTCTCTCTCTCTCTCTCAAATTTTTTGTATAGATCAATTGGTTCAAAGCTATTTTTAGAGAGTAGAGGTCTTGGGTTCAAGTCTCCATTTTGTGGGGGCGGATTTTTTCATTCCCGCACATTCGCGCACTTTGCCGGCAACGTCAACAAGTTTTTTTTCAAAAAGCCATAACTTCTTCATCCGGAAGCCTTTTCAGAGCCGTTTTTTTTAAAAACCGCCTATTTTTTCGAGATCTATCCGTTGGTACACTTACTTTCAGCATCTTCAGCTTCAGTTTTTTAAAAAAAATGGAAAGTCCATGCCAAGTCATTCTTGACAGCACTAACTACTTCCAATGGGTAGAATACATGGAAGATTTACTTAGAAGTAAAGGTCTCTTCAGAATAGCCACAAACCAAGAGAAGAAACCAACAGATGAAGACAAGGCGGCAAAATGGGAAAATAGACAAGATCAAGCATGTGGTTTGATAGGGATGTCTATTTCTCCTGATCTTAGATTCCACATTGCAGGACTTGAGACTCCTCATGAAGCATTAGAAAAACTTGCTAAAGTTTTTGGGATTAAAAATGAAATTAGATCCCATCAACTTGAAAATGAGCTGCTTACTTTGGATCCTAATAATTTTTCTTGCATTGAAGATTTCTTGTCCAAATTCAAGACCCTTAGATATCTCTTGGAAGGTGTTAAAGTTAAGAAAGATGATGGTAACCTTATTTATTCCATCCTTACTAAGTTAGGACCAGCCTACTCTGTATTTGTTTCCACTTTCCATTCTACAAGGGAAGCTTTCATTTGTCAAGGACAAGACTACAAGGCCCCTTCCTTTGACTCCTTTTGTGATTCCTTAATAAGAGAACAAGAAAAACTCTTACACCTTGGTCTTCTTAATCTTGGAAACTCTTCCACGAAAGCGTTAGCCGCCCAGCAGCACCCAAATTCAAAGAATCCTAAGAAGTCATATCCTCAAAAGAATGGTCCTAAACCATCTCAGCCTCAAAATGAAAGATCATTTCAGCAAAATGATAAGACCAATAAAAACAAATGGAAGAAGACTGATAGACATTGTAACTTTTGTAATCGAGATGGCCACTTAGAATCTAAATGCTTTAAGAAGATGGAAGCCTTGGAAGCCGCAATGAAGAAACATAACATCCATCTGGAGCCTACTTCAACTTCAACTTCTGGAACGGCACTTTCTGCATGTCATCGTCAATCATCTCAGTCTGGTTATGCATTAAATGTATCTTCTTCTTCTTCTCATTCTCATGAGTGGCTCATTGATTCTGGAGCCTCTTGTCACATGGCCAAAAACCAAGCCATGTTTTCTTCTTTAAATGATTGTAACACCAAAAATATATATATTGGTGATGATAGATCTCTTAATGTTGTAGGGACTGGAACTGTTCATCTAGACAATGGTCAGTTCAATGATGTATTATGTGTTCCAAACTTATCCTGCAACCTTCTATCTGTCTATCAGATAACTCATTCAGGTGAAGGTAAAATTGTTGAATTTTCACCTCATGATGTTGTAATCAAGGATCTAAAAGATCCTAAACAGATTCTAGCTACTGGTCTTGCTGATGATTCCAAAAGGTTGTATAAGTTTCACAACTTTGGGTCATCCCATCTTCCCTCAGTATTTGTTGCTCATAATGATGAAGTGAGCAAACTTTGGCATGAGCGGTTTGGTCACTTAAACTATCGCTCCCTTCAGCATCTATGTAAAGAAAATATGGTGACAGGTCTTCCTATGGTATCTTGCAAAGATGGTGTTTGTTCCGGATGTGTACTCGGAAAACATCATCGGGACAGTTTTGACAAACGTGCCTCTTGGCACGCCTCAGCCCCTTTACAGCTTGTGCACAGTGATTTATGTGGTCCTCTTCCTGTTGCTTCATTCTCTGGCTGCAAGTACTTCTTAACTTTCATTGATGATTTCTCCAGACGCACTTGGGTATACTTCTTAAAACTCAAGAGCGAAGTATTTACCACTTTTTTGGCCTTCAAAGCATTTGTTGAAAAACAATCTGGACATCAAATTCTTAAGCTAAGAACTGATAATGGTGGAGAATATGTTAAAAACGCATTCATCAACTTTTGCACCGAAAATGGAATTCAAATGCAACATACTGTTCCATACACTCCACAACAAAATGGTGTAGCTGAAAGGAAAAATCGCACCTTAAAGGAAATGGCTAATTGTATGCTGCAATCTAAAGGACTCAGTCTTAGTTTTTGGGCCGAAGCAATTAATTGTGCAAATTATATAATCAATCGCACTCCTACTAAGGTTCTAGAGAATATCACTCCAGAAGAAGCTTGGAGTTCCATTAAACCAGATGTAAGTCACTTTCGTGTGTTTGGAAGTGAAGCATGGGCCCATATTCCAGATGAAAAGCATAAAGCTTTAGAACCTAAGAGTGAGAAATGTACTTTTGTTGGATATTCTGAAGATGTAAAAGGTTATAGACTTATTCCATTTAAGTCCAAAAATGTTATCATTAGAAGAGATGTAAAATTTGATGAAAATAAATCGGCCTGCGAGCCTAGTCCGGCGGATGTGCCACCTCTTCCTATCTCTTCTATCTTTGAAAACATTTCTTCTTCTGATGATGAAAGCGAGGATGATAATCCTCCCCCACCTTCTCAGGATCCTCAACTTCCAAGATGGGTCCGTGCTACTCGGGATGCAGCAGGTGATCTTGCCGGTGATCCTACAGATCAGCGACGTACACGTTCTCAGTTTGAAAGAGCCTCTTCTTTACTGGCTCAAGCTCCAGTAAATCATGATCCTGACACTTTTGCAGAAGCTTCAGGCCATCCACATTGGGAAGCAGCTATGAATGAAGAATATCATTCATTGATGACAAATGATACATGGGATCTTGTTCCTCTACCAAAGGGACGCAAACTTGTTAGATGCAAATGGGTTTACAGAACCAAGTATGGACCAGATGGGAAAGTTGATAAACATAAAGCTCGTCTAGTTGCTAAGGGCTTTTCACAGGTTGAAGGCATTGACTACACTGAAACCTTCTCTCCAGTTGCCAAAATGAACTCTATCCGCCTTGTTCTTTCCCTTGCTGCCTCTTTAAAATGGGAAGTCCATCAAATGGATGTTAAATCTGCCTTCTTGCATGGGGACTTGCAGGAAGAAATCTATATGGAACAACCCATTGGCTTCATACAAACAGACTCGAGCCTCGTTTTTCGACTTAAGAAATCCCTTTATGGCCTCAAGCAAGCTCCTCGGGCTTGGTATGCCAAAATGGATAGCTTTCTTTTAGAATCTGGCTTTTCTAGGTGTCATTCTGACAATACTGTCTACACCAAGAAAGTGGGCAACTCTCTTATCATCCTTGTTCTTTATGTTGATGATCTTATTCTTACTGGTAGTGATCCCAACCTTATAAACCATGTGAAGTCCAGCCTTAAAAAGAAATTTGAAATGACAGACTTAGGACACTTACACTATTTTCTCGGTCTTCAAGTCTTGCAATCCCAAGAGGGTATTTTCCTTTCCCAGTCCAAGTATGCTTGTGATATTCTTCGTCATTTTCACATGGAAGACTGTAAGCCAGCCCCTTCTCCCTTTCAGTCTGGAGTCAAACTTTCAGTCTCTTGCACTTCTCCTGAAGTTGATGCTACCTTATACCGTCAACTTGTCGGAAAACTCTTGTATTTAACCCATACTCGTCCTGATCTTTCCTTTGCTGTTGGCCTTGTTGCTCGTTTTATGCAAAACCCCCGTGAAAGTCATTGGAAAGCAGCTAAAAGAATACTTCATTATGTTCGAGGTACAGTACAGTTTGGGATTCATTACAGTGCCAAAGCAGCTCCTCTGTTAGTTGGTTTCACTGATTCTGATTGGGCTGGTGACCTTGATGATCGGAAGTCTACTGCCGGTTATGTCTTCACTCTTGGTTCAGGACCTATTACATGGGCTTGTAAGAAACAGGCTGTCATTTCTCTTTCGTCAGCAGAAGCAGAGTATCGTGGTGCCGTGGAAGCTAGTAAGGAAGCCTTGTGGCTTCGTCAGATCCTATCAGAGTTTGGCTTTGAGCAGCAACATCCAACCACACTTTGGTGTGATAATCAAAGTGCCATTCAGCTATGCAAAGATCCAGTCCAGCATCAGCGCAGCAAACACATTGAACTACACATGCACTTCATCAGAAAGCTCATTCATGACCATGTTCTTGAAGTGCAATATTGTCCAACAGATGATCAGGTTGCAGACATCTTCATAAAGGCTCTCACAGAGGCGAAGTTCACTAAACTTCGATATATGCTTGCAGTTCAGGAAGTTGTCACTAAGGGGGGATAGGCTCTAGTGCCTCCTTCCTTCTCCTATTGTGTCATATTTGTAAATCCTTCAATCCTATCCCAAGTTGTTCTTAAGGGGGGATGTTAGGATATTCCGACACATAGGATATAGTTAAGTTCAACTTGGTCTAGCATAGAGTTAGGTTAGAGTTAGGTAAAGTGTGTTTCTTTACCGTTGTACATTTTGTAACTTACAATCCGACGGTCACGATATGTAGTGATCCGACGGTTCACTCTCACCTCGGTATTACCGACACTTGATCCGTGGCTTGACACCCGATTGGTCCATGAGTTCTATTTAAAGCGCATGGAGGGTCATTGTTCGGGTAATCCGTGCATGAGAGAAGCTTATGTAAATTTTCATTCTTTGATTAATAAATTGCCTGTAGTACCCACGTTGGGACAGGCCGTGGACTGTTTCCCTCCTTGCACTCTGAGGGTTTTAACCACGTCAAAAATACTGGTGTATTGATTTGAGATCTGGTTGTGAGCGGTGTCCTTTTGGTATTCTTTCTGTGGAACTTACCCTGTAAATTCCTACAAAAAGGAATTTATCCACAGAACAAATATGTGACTCCACTAGGGAACAAGATGTTATTTAGTGGTTTTATTTGTCTAGCCTTTTAGGACCTTTGGAATTGAATCTAATTATCTTATTCAAACTATTATTAGACTTAGGAAATCTTGATATCGATCTTAGTTAGGGTTTGATTTATGTATTTTGAGTAGAATTAGCCCCATCACACATTTTCTTTTGAGATAGAGTGAACAAATGCACTTATCTGACTCTGTATGTGCAATGACTCACATTGGTTCCCATTTACTACATATGATGACTCCTATAAGTGAAAAACGTTTCATTTTTCCTGCCTTGCTTTGAATTTTATTTTGTTTTCAATGCCTCATTAAGTCTCAAGTCTATCCAAGGTCTCTGTAAAATCAAAAACATGCGTAATTGTGTGATTACCTTTTTATGAGAGTTTACCTCTTTTTGTTTCTTCTTGTCAATTATGGTTTTTTAATTATTTGACTTGGTTATTGATATTTTGAAAGAACTTTTCATATTATAGTAGTAATTTGGTTGCATTGTTTTTTATTCAATAATCTTGTCATATTTTCATTTTTCATTGTTTTGAAAATTGAAAGAAAAAATATCATTTTCTCATGCATTAGGGCTTTGAATTTTTTAATTGGAAGATTATATTAAGAGATCTTGTTTGGAAGTTTTTGTTTTCTGCATTATTGTTTGAAACACCTTCCCTTATTTAATTAAATAGTCATCAAATGAGAATTGTCTTTTCTCATCCTAGTTGCACTTCAACAAGTTCAGGTGAATTCATTTTGATCCTTGAAACTGAAACCTTAATCAAGATCAACATCAAGATTTATCAATTAACCTAAGGAGAATTCTAAACCATAAAGAAACATTTAGTGGTCTAGGATAAAAGACATGTTCTGACATCTCTAAACATAGGAGTTTTCATTACTTGTCAGTGTTACATCTCGGGGATGGTTGATTTTCCATGTACATCGAAGTATATCAGAATATTTTTCCATGTACCTTTTGGTATAAAGGACAAAATTCCAGATACAACAGGTATATCAGAACAACCCCATTGTACGATTACACATTAGATAACACTACTATGAACTGTGCTTCCATGTGCCCCTAAGCATATTTTAGAAGTCCCCACTAAGTTGAAAACTTGCCTTAGGTGGATGAGTGCTCTGCCTTGTTAACTGTTATACACCAAACAAAAAATTAGGGGAGATTCCCTACATGTACTTAACCATATATTTCATTTTACATTGGCTTGGTAATCCTTATATGCCTAGCTACCCTTTTTTTTTTTTACTTTTCATAATCAATTAATTAATTCACTTTTTACTCCTTAGTAGACCTTAGGTTGAGTCTCATGACAACAATTCTAGCTTTTGTGGTCAAGGAAAGCCCTTTGATGGGAGTCTTGGTCCTTTTCCTTCTTTTGGAAACATTGGTGCTCATTATATGGATACATTGTCCCTTCTAGAATTCATGATAGGGTTACTGGTATGGTTGTCTTCAACTTCCTTTGTTCCAAATGTCCCAACTACTTCACAAAAAATTCCTCCACTTGAACAACACCAATCTTAAAATTAACCCTTTTCCTTCTTTGCTCATTATTTCTTCTTCACCTAGTGAAAGTATTGATGCTGGTAACTAGGAGGCTGAGAAGAAGAAGAAAAAGATGAAGAAGAAGAAAAATAAGCAAGGGGGAAACCAAGACTCATTGTTGTGAATGTAGATAATGTTGAAAAACCTTCCAATAAGCCCCGTAAAATCAAATTCCATTGTAAGTTTTGTAAGGGTGAGCACCTTCTTAGATATTTCCTTAGCATTCCCTGGGTATTAGAAGTGTGCTCCACAGGCCCACAATGACCCTTGTCATCGGCCTCTAGAGGTCATGTTGGTGATAAAACATCAACTAGTGATAATAAGGTTCACGAGAAAAAAGGTAAAGTTAGGTTTTCCTATAGGTTATGTGAGGGGATTCATTAAACTCACCTTTTCCCTCATATGGATGAAGCCTCCAAATTGTTGGAAAACCTTATTATTTCTCAGTACAAACTTCCAACTGATTACCATAACCCAATCCTCCATTAGTTTACTAAGTGATTGGCCCAATTTCGTATTTACTCAATTCTACTCTCTCTGAGCGTGAGTCCCATGAGTCATTTTCCAACCAATCATTGGTTGAGAAAGTGGTCGACTCGATTCCATATTTTGTCGATTCTATTCTCCCCTTTGAGAGTGACGTTCATATGACTCAATTTCTTCTTGTTACGTTAGATCTTACTAAACAAGGGGGAATTTCTCTCATTCTTACGAAACCCCCTCCAAGTAATGGGGTTGTCTTTTATTGGAATCAATTAATAAAGCCACGTCTTCCTTCTTACATGGCCTTCCAAATCATTGTGAATTCTTGTGATAAGTGTTAGGGTCCTATGTTTATGAATCTT
The DNA here is from genome assembly GCA_031772625.1 of Pinus tabuliformis. NCBI lineage: Eukaryota > Viridiplantae > Streptophyta > Pinopsida > Pinales > Pinaceae > Pinus > Pinus tabuliformis. Next base: position 940,269,114 of record CM062816.1, on the reverse strand, counting down.
GGTCATGTTAGTTTATTTATCTAAGGTCAATATATAAATATTAGTAATGATGACTTGACTATTATTGTTTAAATAGGTCTAGGTTTAGATTAAGTGTCATGTAAAGTTTTCTATTTTGTTGAGTGAAATGTCTAAAGGCGCGTGTTTTCCTTACTAAAGGGTAATCAAAGGAAGTCTTTGGTCACCTTGGAAAGAGTACACAAATGATGTTATACAAATCCTTTGTTATTAAGAGTTACTCACCATCCTTATTCATTACGAGTGGGTCACCTAAGTCTAGGGTCTATGTCTACATAAACGCGATCATAAGATGATTTAGGCACAAATTTGGAGGGTCTTTGGAGTGAGTTTGAATGTCATTTCAAGGACAACTGATGATCTCAGTGGGAAATAACAATAAGAAGTATAGTCAAAGATGCATTTTCAAGAGGTGTTGCACATTCATAATTTCCTTTTCCTATCATCATTAGCACTCTCATTTCTGCTCCAGGCCATTCTACATGTCTCTTCGAAATTTCATCTGCATTCTACAACATTCAGTTCTTCAACATTTTCATCAAAATCTCTGGTATCCTCGTTTTGTTTGTTGCACAAGGGAGGCATGGGCACTGCGAATTCACACAATGCTGCAATTCTCGCATGCCAGTGGCCAAACTTCCATCACAGGTGAAAATACAGGTCTATCTTTATTCCTCAATTTTGAATGAACTCTCAAATTGCATGTAGAAGCTAGGAAAAACCATAAAAATCCTGCAAGAATGATAAATTCACCATCGTTACTCTTCTGAAATTGCTATGTTTTTTCCTTTGCGTTGTGTTTTATCCTAATTCGTTGTGATTCCACACAATGTGTTATATTCCTCATTTGTCACTGCCAATTCACATTTTCTTTGTGTAAGCCTCTACATGCAATAGGTGCCTTGGGTTTAAAACTAAATCAAAGTTTCTTCCCTTAAGTTCTTATTCTTGAAAGTGTTTAAAGATTTAAACACCTTCATCATTGCATTTGTTGCTTTTGCATTGCAAATTTCCATTTCAAAATCTCTACCAAAAGTTGTGAAATTACAAGTTCTGTAGGGTTTTCCTAAGGAAGTCTACATTGTTTAATTTTTTTGTGTAATTTCTTGTTATATCTTAAGTCATTATCAGAGGTTAAAATATCATAACTCCTCCACCGTTCACAAAACAAAATTTCTTATAACCATTAACTGTTGAAAAATAAAAATCATGTCAACTCGAGAAGACAAGAGGCACAAGGGAGGCACCATTGTTTGATTTGGGCCACAAAATGTCACAACCATCAATGCAGACCCAACCATCATAATGGTTTTTGAACAAGTAGGGTGTATGAAGGTTTGTGAGGGGTATCATCTACATTTGACAAAAGAGTTTAGGTGGGAACACTAACTTTTCTAGTGATAGCTCAATCAATAGTTGAGGCCACTGAGATTCCTTTGAATGGAGAGAATGTGTTAGGCCCCTATACTAATAGCGTAACCCCTTATTGTTATTAGTACAACCCACTTATTATATTGATGTACCCATGTAGTGCCCCTATTGTTACTATTGTGCCCCATAGAAGCCCACTATTGTTATTATTGTGCCCTTACATTATTACTGTTATGTCGGCTTTGATTATGTTATGACCCCTTGGACTCATATATATAGAAAGGAAGTCTTTTCATTTGTATCATCGAAGAATTGTTCATTTATGTAATGTAAATGAGGCTTCCCCCTAGAAGAGGCTGAATTCTAAGGCGTTAATCTATCTTTTCTATCTTTTCTTGAGTTGGTTTCATAACAGAATGGTTCGAAGGTATGGAGTTTGATTTGGATGATTTCAAATAATTTCTCAAACAAAAACACTAGAAATGATATGGTTATGTTGTTCCAAGAAGTTATCTAGAAGACCACCATAGTAAACTGTTGGAAGTGGTTCAAAGGTATTTCACATGTGTAGGGAGGTTCAATAAGGTGTATCACTATCATATTAGGCTTCTAATTCATTTTACTGGCAAGAAAACTTTGAATATTCCTTATTATTTTTTTAGAAGTCTATGAAAGATGGTGGATAGAGTTCAAACAAAAGGAATTCAGATTGAAGACAGTTTGTTTCATTTTTCATTAACTAAATTATCAGTGATAAAGGAACTTAAAAAGAAGGAGCAACCATGGAAGGAATTTTTGGTTTCTTCAGGGTGGATAGCGCAATCTTTAAGCATACATAATACCATGAAAGATACCCCATCAGTTGTAATCAGAGAAGCTTCACCTGCAACAACAAGCTCAGGAAAAAATCATTTGACTAAAATTAAATCAATTGATAAAAGAAGTGCTAAGAAGCTTCACTTCTCACCTGAAGTAGAAATAATGGAAAGGGTACCAAGAACAAGATCTTTAGCCAAGATATTTCCTGTAGATCCTCCATCTACACCTATTCAAATTGTGGAATCAAAAAGTACATAGAAGGAAGTGGAAATTGATGAAAGGGACCAAAGCATTAAAGACTTACAAGATCAGTTGGAAAAGGTTCATTTGACAATAACATATTTGTAGAAAGAGATAGGGAACTTAGGCATGAAGTATCAAAAGAAATTGTTCAACCCAATGCAAGAGAACCATAAAACGAAACATTGGAACCTGCTGCTCAAGGCAAGGGAAAAATGGTCATTGATGTTGAAGAGCTAAAGGAGAATGTTAAGCGGGAAAGGAGACCTAGAACTAGGTCTACTACCAAGGTGCAAATGAAAGTAAAGGAGATTTTTCAACTTGCAAAAAAGGATCAAAGGGATAAATTTAGTTTGTTTAATAAAGTACAAGTTTTTGAACCTTTCCTTGAGAAATCCAAATATAAGTTAAAGTGGACCCTACCTTTGCATAGGAAGGTGAGAAATTTATATACATAGAACTTGGTATTAAAAAGAAGACACAGATTGGTGAAGAAGAAGCTCATTGAGTTAAAGGAATCTGGAAGGAAGAGGAAGAGGGATAAGTTGGATATACTAGCAGAGGCCAGTACAAATGTAAATATTCACCAAGAGGATACCAATCAACTCTAAATTTTTGTCATTTTTCTAAAAAAACAAAAACAAGTTAGTTTTGATGAAACTTGCAAAAACACAGCAAGGGGCTTACTGCACTTTTTATTTAATCTTTGGTACTGATGACATAGTGAAGTTTTGAATTTTTTTATTGTCATGAGGGGATCTATATGAAGGTTACAACATTTACATTGATTCTTCCAACACTTTATATCAGAATAAATTCATCATATGTTATGATTTTTAAAGGCACTGTGAAAGGTAATAGTTTGTTGCGAAAGTGGGGAATATTCCATAATGAGGTTTGCAAGTACTTTGAATCTTACCTAAGAGGTTCATTACCATCACATAGGTATTTCAAGCATACCCATTTTCTCCATTTTGATAGAGGAGGGTTGTAACCATACATAACATGGGGGGTTGCTTCATTTTGCTGTGGAACTAGCTGATGCACTGCAAAACTGGACAGTCAACATCATTTCATTTCAAATTTTGAATTTTTGGCTTCTAGTAGTTTAGATCATGTGGATAGATGGCATATTGTCTTAGGTGGTGTATTTAATGTTTATTTGCAAATATTCCAAGTTGGTGATGTTTTAGGCTTAGATTGGTTGTAAGGAAAACCACTCATATTTTTCAGTATATGCACTAAAAATTTGATGTATCTAGTTAGAAGTTTGTTTTGGTCAATAATTTCAACCACCTAGAGTGGGAGATCGAACCACATTATGTATATAGAGATGAAAAACATGGAAAATGGTTCGGTTAGTGAGATTAGAGAGAAACATACTTTTTTGCATTGTATTTTCTGAAATTTTTTCTAGTGAATGAATGAAAAACATAAGGTGATTTGCAGGGAATGAGAAACATGGGAAATTGTTCGATTGGTCAAATTAGAGAGAAACAAAATTTTGTACACTGTATTTTCTAAAAATTTTGCTAGTGAATGAATGAAAGACAGAAGGTGATTTGTAGCGATTCCTTTGTCAGATCTTGATGATGTGTTCTTATTTATTCTTGCAAGTTTATCTTATGTGTTTAAATCCCTTGAATATATGCCTTCTTTCTTGGAAAAACCAAATTTTTAATTCAAAATTCATCTCAATGGTGCTCTGATTTAGTTTTTCCAAGTGATAAATGGTTTTCCTCTTAAAGAAACATTTGAAATTGATTTGTAGTTTTTGAGGCTTTATGTGTTGTCTTCCACCTTTCTTACACTCACCATCCTACAACAATTTAACTCTATTTCATCATCAACGCTGCCTACCTTGCCCCTTTGGAGATAACCCTTTCTCTTTTCATCATCTCACTGGAAAAAAATAATTTTGACATGACTCCATGCCCAATGTATCTGTTTCTTTTTTCATCAACAAACCTTTGAAAGCAAACCTTTATTTAACATTATACCTAGCCTAATATTAGATCAATTCAGAAACCTAAGTGAGAGAACCCTCTCCAAGGCTAGAAGGGTTAGATTTTTGCCTAGGAGTGGTTTTTGGTTACCTCTGGAATTTCTTTCTTCAACCTAGGCAAATTTAGGGAGTGCTAAAAATAAGAACATATATTGCACTATTATATACAAAGGTACTTTTGTTAGCATTTTATCATTGACTGCATGGAAAACTTTAGGTTCCCTACAACTTGTGTCTATTACTCAAATTCCTTTGGACTTCAACAAAAGAACCAATGAACCTTTACGAGTCATCCTTCAGTTGCCTATTACCTTGGAAGGAAAAACTATATGTATTGATGTTATGTTATTCCAAGGCCTCTTGGATTTTAATTTTATCCTTGGGAGAGACTATGTTGATGCTTTTAATTTCATCATGTCCACTCTCTTTTTAGTGATGTCTTTCCCACATGATGGAAAAATTGTGACTATTGACTAGCTTTAATTCGCTGGTCCTAATTTGACTACCAACCATGCAAGTTCCCTAAATGTTCCTAATATGTAGGTGGTATCCCCTTCGCCACAAGTTAATTATGTGGAAATGTTTTCTATGTCTGCACCTACCAATGAAGAAGAACCTCTCACTATTTTCTCGACTTATTTTAACCTAGATCTAGTAGTTTATATGGTAAATTATTTACTGGGGGCATTGAAGCCTAATATTCCTACCCCTATTAGATCACTTGATATATTCCTTCTAGGGCATTATTTTTCTATCTGATGAAAACCTCTTTGAAGTCATGATAAAGCCCTTGATATGTATTTCTTCCAATGTCTTGGCCTCTTGGGAGCCATGATAAATTTAAATAGTGCATGAGCATAGTTATTTTACTATGTCAAGCTCGCTAAAAAATGAAGCAGGTCACCATGAGCATAGTTTATATTATGTTTCAATCTCGCATAAAAATGAAACAAACCTTTCAGCATGGATTTTTTCTTGTGTCAGGATCATTAAAAAATGAAATTGATCCCCCTCTAATTGATTCGAGCCTTTGACTAGATCTCGTCAATGTTTAGTCAATTATTTCATATAATCTTGTAAATGAACCTTCATTTCATCGCCCATATCACATGATCCTCTTCCTTCCTTCCTAATAAACACATTTATATTTGTAACTAGTAATCTGTGTGAGTCCATGAGAAGAGTTAGCAGATGAAACAAAGCTGAGGGAGCATACCTTTACCGTTATGTTGGGGGCAATCTATTTATCTCAAGCATAGTTTTTCTCTATTTCAATCTTGTATAAAAATGAAACTACTCTCAAGCATGGTTTTTCTCTGTTTCAAGATTGCATAAAAAATGAAACCTATTATGAGCTTAGTCTTGGTATCCATGCGGTCTTTTTTATTATCTTTTCAGAATCCCTCCTTCTGACCCGCCACAACCTAGAATCTGAGCCCTTGTCCTCTTCTTTGTCATGTTTTTGGATTTACCTTGGAATGATTCCACACTTTATCCCTCATTATTACTGCTTTTATCATCCTATTTTTGTAAGAGGAGCCTTGGTTTTCTCATTCCAACATCACCATCTACTTAGCTGATCATTCACTTTCACTTGGTGTTTTACCCTCTCCTAAGGAATTTCTACATTGAGTGGTCTTATTAGACTGATTCTTGACCTATACAAGTTTTGATCAGTTCCATAATGAATGAAACCAGTTGTTGTCCTTTATACCACTCATTCCTCTAAGAGAATTTCTCTTTAAGATCTTTGCAGGCTCCCAAAATATGAAAATATTGTTGAGCACTTGTCTTTTTCAAGCTTGTTAAAGTAAATGAAAGGGTGTCTTTCCAGTATAAGTTTAACCCTTTTCTGGACTAGATGGTATATTTACGAAAAAAGGAAAACTTTAGTCAAACATGGCTAAAATATTCTCATGGGTAATTTTTTTTATTCCTTTTCAGTCCCAAGAGATTAAATTTATGAAAAGGAACTTCTTGGTTTTTTCTCTTTCACCTCTTTTTAAAATTCGCTAAACATGAAAGACAAGTCGAGCTATACCTTCACTAGACTCGTAAAACCATAAACAACATAGGACTCATCAAACATGATGATACCGATGTTATAAAATTATATGTTACAACAAAATGGAACACATAAAATATTGCAAAAAGACAAACATAGAAAAGACATAAAACAAGAGAGACGCAGATATACGTGGTTCACCCAGTTTGGGATACATCCTCAAAGAAAAATCTAGTCCTTCCTTTTATATTATCCAACAAAATGAAGGAAAACAACCTACAACAGATCTGTTGTAATTTCCTCTTTGCTCTCACATAGTACCCTCTCTATTTCTTTCTCAAAATACACACATATACATAGCCACAATACAATTCCATCATATATATCGAGGGGTTTCCTTATAGGGAAAAAAAACCCTAACTTAAACATAACTTCTACCATCGTATCATCCGCCTAATCAACACCTCAGATTGACTACGAAATCACAATATTTTACAAGGTAATTTTACATCATCATCGCCGCCCCATACCCCTTGATGGTGATTAAACTAGTGGTGTTGTTTCCCCGTTACAAACTAGGGTCCAACGCGGTGATACCTCTGAATAAAGAAGATAATCAAGCTCCACAATCTTTAATCTCCAACTTGGAGACTGATTATAGCAACTCCACTGATGCTTCCTTTGTTGGACAATGACTCCACTTTGGACATGATTGCTTCTCATCTTCATCATGACACTTGAAGACAAATTGAAACCAAGCAGAATCTCAATTTCGCCCTAGTTACAACTTTTGTTAACATATCTGCAGAATTATGGCTAGTATGTATCTTTTCTAGCTCCAACTATCCATCTTCCAACACTGACTATATGAAATGGTACTTGAGTTGTATATGTTTAGTCTTGGAATGAAATGAAAATTTATTTGCAAGATGAATGGCACTCTATCTGCCATTGTATAACCTACCCAAATCCTTCTCGTTACCCAATTCATCCAGAAACCTTTGTAGCCAAGTCATTTCTTTATAAGCCTTTGTAGCAGCAACATACTCTGCTTCCATCGTTGAAAGTGCAACAAGACTCTACATTTTTGAAACAAAACTGACAATTGTTCCACCTACACTAAACACATACCCTATAGTGCTTCTCTTATTATCTCTATCACCTACCATATCTGCATCAACATATCCCTATAAAGTAATGTTTGAACCACCAAAGCATAATGCTTGATATTTGGTACCTCTCAAATACCTGAGAATCCATTTCACTGCCATCCAATATTCTTTTCCTGGATTGTTCATGTACCTACTTACAAATCCCACTGCATGTGCAATATCAGGCCTTGTGCAAACCATTGCATACATTAAGCTTCCATCTACTGATGCATATGGAACTTTAAACATATAATCCATCTCTTCCTAAGTCTTGGGAAACATCTCCTTACTTAGTTTGAAATGGCTAGACAAAGGTGTAGTAACTAGTTTTGCATTCTGGATATTAAATATTTCCAACACCTTTTGTATGTACTCACTCCAAGACAATGTTAATTATTGATTTTTCCTATCTCTAGTTATTCTCATACCAAGGATTTATTTTGCCACACCCAAATCCTTCATTGCAAATGAATTTTCCAATTTTCCTTTGAGCTTATTTATTTCCTGCATTTTAGACCCTGCAAAAAGCATGACATCTACATACAATAACAATATAATATAGATGCGATCATTTTCCCTTCTGAGATAAATACAATGATCAGAGTGACATCTAGTATAACCTTGTTCAGACATAAAGCTGTCAAATTTTAGCTACCACTGCCTTGGAGCCTGTATACAAGCTCTTCTTCGACTTGCACACTAGTTTCTACTTCCCTTTGACCTCATACACTTGTGGCTGCTAAATATAGATCTGTTCCTTCAAATCCCCATGGAGAAAGATCGCCTTTACATATAACTACTCAATATGAAAATCTTGTATTGCTACTAGACATAAAATAGTTCTAATTGAATTCATTTTAACAACATGAGAAAATATTTCATCAAATTCTATACCTTTCTTTTGTGCAAACCCCTTCACCACAAGTCTAGTTTTATATATTTTTCTATGTCCATCTTCTTCCTTCAACCTATAAACCAATTTATTCTACAATGTTGTTTTACCTGCAGGAAATCTAACTAAGTTCCAAGTCTAGTTATGTACCAAGGAGTCCATCTATATTAGTAAATTATATATTATAGAGAAATGGAACACATAAAATATATTGCAGAAATATAAACACAAAAAAACACATAAAACAAGATAGACACAGATATACATGGTTCACCCAATTTGGGCTATGTCCACGGAGAAATAGCCAGTCCTTCCTTTTATATTAGCTAGTAAACTGAAGAGATACAACCTATAATAGATCCGTTGTAATTCCCTCTTCGCTCTCACACAATCTCCTCTCTCTTTCTCAGTCAAAATATAGATCTACATAGACGCAATAAAATTCTGTCATATATAGCGAGGGGTTGCCTTCTAGGGGAAAAACCCTAAATTAAACATAACTTCTACCATCAGATCTCCGCCTAATTAATAGCCCATATTGACTACGAAATTACAACATTTTACATGGCAATTTTACATCTATTTTTAGCTACGGGGGCGCTGCCCCCAATCCCCTACGCCGGGTGGGGTGCTCCCAAAGATCATAGCTGCCCCCCTTGCAGCGCAAATACTATGGGTGGCGTTGCCGCCACATTACGAACTAGGCTCCAATGCAGTGATACCTATGAATAAACAACATAATCAGGCTCCACACCCAACAATATCTTCTTTCATGGCTAGCTATCACTTCTTCCTATTAATTTCTACATGCATTACTTCTTCATAGCATTCTGGTTCACCAGAATTGGTCAACAATACATTAGAGGAAATTTCAGCCTAAAAGAAGCCTCCTAAGGAAAAATAATAAAATAAGAGTTGTGAATTTTGGAGGGAAAAGAACAAAACTACTTCTTTTACTTGAATTTATGGCTTATCACCTTATAGGTTTAACATAATTTCAAGTGTAGACACTCGTTGGATGTGGAATTAAATTCCACACCCATCAAGTACCCATTAGCAATACCTTTTAGAAGACACACATTGATAATAATTCAAGATACATTAAAAAAATGTGTTCAACATGTTTTTTAATGTATCTTCAATTTTTATCAATGTGGGTATTCTCAAAAGTACACATAATGGTACTCGTTGAATGTAGAATTTAATTTTGCATCCATCGATTTTCTACTCTTGAAATTTGGGTAAACCGGAGATAAGCTAATACAAGTAAAAAAGGTATTTTTTTCTTCTTTTCCCTCCAAAAAATTACATGTACCTCTTTTCAAATTTAAAGGATTTTGATTGGTTTACATATTATGACATGGAAATTGCGTGAAATTTTCATGGGCACTTTTAGGCTAAAATTTCCTCTAATGCATAATATAATAAAGAAGACTATCGCTCAAGGGATCTACTTATCTTGATATATCTTCTAACACCACTTTCAGGTGTTTGAGGTGCCTGTTGTTGTTGTGGTTGTTGTTGTTGTTGTGGATGTTGACCTATTGAGGCTTTGAAAATCATTGCCACAACATTGGGGATAACCACCCAATCTAGACCTTAAAACAACTCCTTTCCCATTTGGCATAGTGGCTCCAACTAGTTCAATTAGGTCCAGTTACCTTCTCCCAACTGCTACCAACTTTAAATATATCTCTAATTGCTAATAGCTAGGGCCATCAGATCAATTCTTTGAGCTGATCAGGCAAGAAGAATGATCCTTAAGTTGCTTTTGTGGAACAACCAAACCAATCTAGACTCTTACCTCGAAGGAGGACTTCTAGAAATGTATAGTTAATCTAAATGAAAACTAATTCTAAATGCAAGAAAAAGGAACTAAATCCTAATCCTATCTCAATTAAGGAGATATAGTTCCAACCCAACTGAGAACAAGATATTTAAATGATTTGGGATTTAAATATGTTTGGCTTATAATGAATATCAAGGTAATGAAATAGTAAACTTAACTGACATTATGAATACCAAAACATATTATATTAAGAGACCTCTTAATTGAAATAATCAATCAATAACATTTAGGAAGTAGTTCACAAAATAATATTGGTTGTTAAATCAATAATTCGAATAATTAAACAAGAATATGAGGAAATAGTTCATAGCATATCATTATTTGTTAAATCGATATTAAAAGACATATTTTTGAGTAAATAGTTATTCAAACATCTAAATTCAACACATAAGAGCAGAGACAAATAATAACATATGATTGAGGCAAATTACTCATACCAAAAAAAGTGCACAAATATGAATAAAATGACACATTCCTGCCATTATAAAATGAAATTTTTATTTAAAACAATAATATTAAAAAAACCCATTAGTTAAATGCATTTCTCTAGCTTTGGCCTCCAATAGAGTTTTACAATGCTTGAACTTCTGCTTTTAAAACTAGAGTTGTAATAGTACGAACTTTGCCCATAAAAACATAATTCAAAGTGCAAAATAAAAATCCTCAATAATCCTTCAGATCTGAGTTTTCTCTTCTAACCTACAACTCTGAATAATGTATACAATACTGCCTTCAAGAATTCATGAATTGTAGAGAAGAGTAGAAATACCATGTAATAAGCAATCTAAAAAGATAATTTCACTATTTATTTATGAAAAAAATAGAGGCGCAAAGATAGAAATACCAGATGCACGTTTTTCAACTCATAAAAGAAATAACAACAATTTATTCCTTCTCACAAAAATGATTTCAGGAGTACAAAAGTGCACCTTCTCAAAATTCTTTAAAAATACTAAACAATGTTCCAATCGTTCTATTGAGAAAAACATGAAAGTATAGTAGTTCGAGCTTTCCTAAGCCTTTCTTCATAAAATTTAGGCTCAATATTTGATCCAACAAGTAAGCTTAAATAGCATGAAACAAATTAATCTATTATGCAAAGAATTGAGGGCATTTAAATAGATCCATTCAACAATGCTTAAAGGAAAATAATTTTTTGGTAGAAGTTTTTGAAAGTGATTTGTTTTCTTCATCAGCTTTGTTTGTTCCATTGAATTCTCTGGATGTTTATCTTCCTATTTGTTTTGATCAGCCACTATCAGAACAACTGTCTTTCTATGTCATGAACCTGAATATGGAAAACAATAATAAATAAGATAAACATAAATGAGACGATGAACGAATTTTATTTGAAACAAATCACTTTTGCAGGAAATCAAGAAAACGTAGAGCGCAATAAATCCAATATTGACATCATGGAGAGGAATGCAAAGTGAGGAGGTGGAGCTTTACGTCTTATCGCAATCAGAAATCAAAGTTTTGGGGAAAATCATAAAATAGTTGTAGTCGAAATGGAATCAGGGGAAAAACTTCAAAACATTTGCAATTGGTTTAGACCGATAGTATTTCATAGAAAATCCAAAAGGGGGATTTCTCAAATAAAATCACACTTGCAATCGGAATCAGTAGGAGTCAAAGAAATTATGTTCTTTTGTTATTTGTGATAGCCATAGACGCAAGGATTTAAATTAATTGTAGCACATAATTATATTAGGTCTAGACTAATCGTTGTTGCAATAGGCACGGGTCTTTGGAAATTGCGATAGTTCTGGATGCGGGGATTTATGGAATAGATTTTATAATCCCATCAGGTCCGTTTATATCGCATATCAAAAATCGGTAGGGGTGAAGCATTTATTATAAGTTTTGTCCCTATGGAACTCGCGATTGTGGGCTCCCAGGGTGAGGTCAAGGATGTCATCATAGTGACGTCACAATCACAGAAAGGATGATGTAGAATGGTGACGTGGCAAATGACATGACAATTGACATGTGACGTCGAAGGTGATGTGGTGATATTGTGGATCTGACATCACTTCCAATTCCATGTCACAATCAACGTTGGGATGAGGCATGACTTTTTAGAATTTTGCAATTGCGGTATAGGCCTCGGATGTGATATTATTATAAATCGCATTGTATAATCCTAGCGGGTCCAGGACTATCGCATATCACAATCGGAAAAGGGAGAAGGGTATGGACTTATTTTTTGTTATTCAATATAGCCCATGGATGCGAGATTAATATGTATTTGCATGTATTTTCCTGTCGGGTTTGGGCCTTATTGCATATCACAATTGACAGTTCAGAAGGGGGTTGGACTTAAGTTTTTTGGGTCTTTGCGATGTCTCAGATGCAATATTTTAACTTGGCGGATTTAAATCTATGGTCAAGTCTAGATTGAAGTCGTATATTTCAATCGGTTAAGGTAGGAGGCATGGACTTATAGCGAATCATGTGATTTCGATGGACACGGGGTTAATTTTGGAAACAATTAATAACCCATTGAGGTCTGGTCTTGCCTTATGTTTATTTCTTATGTGCGATGCAGGGTATTTAGAGTTTTATAAGTATTTCAACCTTCCAGGATAAAAACTCCATTTTATTTCATTTTTTCATTAAATAACCCATAATGTTTAATACTTAAGCCTAAGTATAGTTTGTGTCTCCCGGGCTATTTAGTTTGTTTTTTTGGATAACCAAAGACTTTTCTAAAATTTAAGGGTATCTATTTTAATATAATAAATTTCATAGGAAATGTATAATATATTAAAATGGGGTTTGTTGAACAATACAACATGACCATTATGATTTTCAAACACCTTTACCTTTTCTGTGATCTCATCAAGCACTGTGTATTCTCTATTTTATTTATCTTGTTTCTTTTCCAACATTTTATCCTTATACAAGACCCTTTCATTGACTATGACATCTCTACTCCTAATGATTTTGTAATTTTCATAATCATAAAAGTGATAACAAAAATCATCAACACAATATCCAATAAAGGTACATTTCTTTTATTTTTCCTCAAGCTTTGATCTATTTTCTTTATTAATGTGGACAAAGGCTTCACAACCGAAAGCCTTTAAAAAGAATAGTTTACCTTTTTACCTGTCCATGCCTCCTCTAGAATACCACCATCCAAGGAAATTGAAGGCCCTCTGTTTATTAGGTAAACAACGGTATTTACAACATCTGTCCAAAACTATAAGGGCAATCTTGAATGCAATCTCGTGCACCTTGCATGCTCCATGATTGTCTTGTTCATCCTTTATGACACACCATTTTCTTGTGGTGTTCCCGTAACTGTCTTCTCTCTGTGAATTTCGTGCTTTAAATAGTACTTATCAAACTCGTTGGTGAAATATTCACCTCTATTGTCTGATCTAAGACACTTCAACTTATTTTTAGTCTCATTCTCAACCAAATCTTTCCATTTCTTGAAAGTATCAAATAAATCGTATGTATTTCAAATACTATAAATACAGGTTTTCTTGGTTGCATCATCAATAAAAGTAACATAATAGTGAGAGCCACCAAGAGATAATACCTGAGCAGGTTCCCATACATTTTTATGCACAAACTCTAATTTTTCATTCTTCTTTTCTTTCCCAACTGACATATATGAATCTCCTATGTTTTCCATAAACACAATTCTCACAAAATTCCAAATCAACATGCTTCAAACTTGGCAACAAATTTCTTGAGTGAAGAATATGCATCCTCTTATCACTCATGTGCTCGAGCCTATGATTCCACAATGGTGTATCTGCTCTTGTGGACATTAAAGAATTAACAAAAGTAGAAATACCATTGCATAAATACAATGTACCAACCTTTTCTCCTTTTGTTATGACTAGGGCTCCTTTAGTGACCTTGTGGGTTTTATTTGTAAAAATAGTTACACAACCTTCACCTCCCAACTGGCTTGTTGAAATTAGATTTTTCTTCATATTTGGAACATGACTTGCCTCCTTCAATAGCCATTGCTTTCCATTCTGCTATTTTATAAAATATTTACCCATTCCATTGATTTTACAGGGTTTACCATCACCCAAAAGAACCTGTCCAAAATATCCTTGAAAATAATCGTGAAAATGTTTCCTATTAGGTGTGGCATGATATGAGGCCCCTCAATCTACCACCCAGGCATTAATGATATTTTCTAATGAAAGAATCAAATCATATTACAACACATCACCTGTCACATTCGATTCATGATTGTTTTCTGGTTGTGCATCTCCTTATTTTCCCATCCGAGACTTATAGTATTTCTTCAGGTGTCCTTTATTCCCACATTCCAGCACACTATCCCTGATCTAGACTTGGATCCACCTTTCCTTTACTTACTGCAATATCTTAGGCTTTTTCCTCTTTCGATTTTTCTTCCCCTAGTCTCTACAGTCAAAACATTACTTGATTTCTCACCATAGCTTTTCCATTGCATTTTCTCACTAAGGAGATCATTGACAACATCATCAAACTTTAAAGTACTAGATCTAGAGACAGAGTTACTAATGGCCATAACTTAACCATTCCAAATTTCTGGAAATGAGCACAGAAATAATAAAACCCCAACTTCATCATCAAAATTTACCCCTACAAAACATAACTGATTGGTAATCGTATTAAATTCATTTAAATGATTAACAACAGATCCACCTTCAAACATCATTATATTAAATGAACGCTTCATAGGAAATACCTTATTTCAGTCTGAGGTTTTTTCATATAGTTTGGCCAATGCCAACGTTAAACCATCTGTTGTCATTTCCTTTGAAATATTAAATGCTACCAATGCTCCTAGGCATAGTCATATTGTTCCAAGCACCTTTTTGTCGATAATATACCATTCTTTCTTTTTCATACTTGTCAGCTTCTTTGTCTTTCCACTCATTGTTAGGTACAGATATTTCTGATACAGATAATCTTCCATCTGCATCCTCCACCACCAATAGTTTTAGCCATTAAATTTTTCTACCCTAAACCTACCATATTTTTCCATTACTCCCACTCGAACTAGGAACCCTTCTCTCCTACGAGTTTGTCAGTCAAATAGTCCTTTGACTCTGATACTAGTTGTTATAAAATTATATATTATAGAGAAATGGAACACATAAAATATTGTAGAAAGGCAAACACAAAAAAAAAACAAGAGAGACATAGATATACGGTGTTCACCCATTTTAGGTTATGTCCATGGAGAAACAACAAGGCCTTCCATTTATATTATCCAGCAAAATGAAGAGATACAACCTACAACAAATCTGTTGTAATTTCCTCTTTGCTCTCACATAGTCTCCTCTCTCTTCCTCGCTCAGAATACACACATATACATAGCCGCAATACAATTCCCTCATATATAGAGAGGGGTTGCCTTCTAGCAAAAAAAGCCCTAAATTAAACATAACTTCGATCGTCAGATCGTTTGCCTAATGAACGACTCAGATTGACTATGAAATTACAATATTTTACAAGGAAATTTTACATCTATTTTTAGCTTCGAGGGCACTACCGTCGAACCCCCGCTAGGGGGGGACTCATAAACCTTTTTCGCCCCCCTTAGACCCCCTTGATGATAATTAAATGGATGTTGTTATCACCCCATTACGAACTGGGGTCCAATATGGCAATACCTATGAATAAATAAGATAATTTGGCTCCACACCCTACAACCAAATCATTCCTTCTTAGGCTTCATTAAAAATACTTAGAAGGACTCATCTAAAGGATGAACTTATAGGTGAAGCATATTTTATTCTCCTCAATCTTGTAAAAAAATAGAGAGGTACTTTCCAGAAATCGTGGGGAAATTGGGGAAAAAATGCATGAATCTTGTTTATGGTAGTGAGTCACTCTTGAACATGACTCTCTTTCACCTTCATCATTGTTTTGGGTTGGGGAATCCACTTGCCTCTCTATTGATCATATCTTATTGAAATTATTCATAATGGGTCTTTGAGTCAAAGGTGTTAATTCCATATAAGTGTCATCAATATGTTCAAGAGAATTCCACCCTCAGTTGACATATATTACAATACCTTTAACATTACTTCATATCTGTCGCCCCTGAGCTAGCCCTGATTTGTCACATTCTATCTCAAATCTTGATACTTGTTTCATGTCATTGATGAGGGATACATTAAGGCCCTCCTATGACAAGTCGCTACCTATTGACATCAACATATTATCTAG
The DNA here is from genome assembly GCA_031772625.1 of Pinus tabuliformis. NCBI lineage: Eukaryota > Viridiplantae > Streptophyta > Pinopsida > Pinales > Pinaceae > Pinus > Pinus tabuliformis. The sequence continues at coordinate 940,252,566 of CM062816.1, read as the reverse complement.
GAAGTTGACTTAGAAACTCCTTTTAGTGCCTTTGAAATTGCATGCCTCAATGACAAGTTTCCTTGCTTTTGGCACCCAGTTCTCATCATTGGCCTTTGATCAGAACATTATGTGAGGTGTTCGACTTCAACTCACATATTCACACCTCATATATTATGCTTATTTCCTTGAGGGCCATTGTCATTATCACTGGTTCCTCACATCTATTAATTGTTTTCATCACTGGTCAGTAATCATATGGTGTCTACCATGTTCGACTCTAACACATCTATTCACATGGTTAGACTCGTACTATCGAGTGATGAGGTCGAAGACCCTGGATCTAGTTTCATCCATTTGGGACTTCAGGATTCATACAATATCTACAAATTGTGATGGCTATGGTCATATAGAAAGTCATTGAAGCATGGGTCCACTATACATCATTAATGGACATGAATTTGATCATTGTACATGTAAATTGGCTTATAAATTGAGTATGGGTATTCCTACCTCAATAGTGATATCATGATGATAATGTATAGTAACAATCAATTAATGATCTCAACCAGTCAATTCTTGATCTAGACTTTTCACATGCTAAAGCACTTCAGTCCTTAGCCACAACTTCTGACTTTGTACATTATGGGGCAATCTATCACAGGTCATTTTCTCGCATCCAAACAAATGGCCCTGGATCTAGATCTATCATCATCCATTGAAACTTTTCAATCATACCCTACAAAGCCAAAATCATTCCCTTTCAAAAAGTCACAAGAATCTTGGATAACATTCACTAAAAACCATAAAATTTCTGTTGATCGCACTTGTCCTTAAGACAGACTGTGCTTATGCAAGTTGCACACATGAGAAATTTGTTCACTAGAGCATGTTTATTTCCCAAAAGTGTGATAAACACCTGGAAATGAGGAAAAATAAAAATTAATTTCTAAATTTCTCTCTCTAGAAGCTTAAAAAGTGGTTTTAACTATTTACTATTACATCAGATCTCCAACTCCTACTATTGAGGTCTTATCTCTTATCTCCTCGAACTTACCTTCCTCTAATTTAGATCTAAGCCCTAGAATGGTAAATCCAAATCCACATTATTTACCTTATAAATGAAACCTCTACCATAAAGTACAATTGCATTTTGGAGACTTTGATTATGCGTTTATGCTATCCATTTGTGTCTAGAGGTCCATGATCCATCCATGTGATTTAGGTGTGATTGAAGGATTATCATGATGGAAGAGGAAGGAAAAAATAACTAGGAGAGATTCACAAAGTTAAGGCCTACAAGGGTTCTAATCTTTTCTTGCCATTATTAATACAAAAGTGAATTATTTCTCCTATAAACTATGTCTTCATTATGCATATGTAGAACATTGATCCTTGATTTTTTTTGTATATGTTATCTTGTATATTTTTTTATCTTTCTTTTTGGATGGTTTGCAGGTTCCACTTTAAGATATTGGAGTTGGAGTTGGAGGTAACAAGTAAGGAGAATAAGGAAGCTTACATTCAATTCCCAGTATGTTTTTCTTTGATATTTCAAACATCTCTAAGGAAAAAAATTTATTTTTTTCTTAGTTCTTTCTATACTAAGCCACTAGGTTTAGGGAGATTAGTTATGTCCGCAGAAGGAATTTATCCATAAAACAACTTGGGGACTCCACTAGGGAACACGATGTCCTTTAGTGGTTTTACTTGTCTACCCTTTTATGACCTCTGAAATTGACTCTATTTATAACGCTTAGACAATTATTGGACTTAGTAAAGCTTAATTATGATCTTGGTTAGGGGTTTGATTTTCATATTTTGAGTGGAATTAGCCCCATCGCACTTTTTCTTTGGAGATAGAGAAACCCAAAGAACTTTCTCACTTTGTAAGTCTGATGACTTTCATTGGTTCCCATATACTACCTCTGATGACCATTGTAAGTGAAAAAAAATTCATTTTCCCTGCCTTGCTTTGAGTTATGTTTTGTTTGGAGTGTCTCCCTAAGTCTCTAGTCTATCTAAGGTCTTTCTAAAGTCAAAAAATTTTGTGTAATTTAGTGTGATTTTCTTTTGATGAGACTTTTTTTCTTTTTGTTTCTTCTTGTCAATTAGGGTTTTTAATTATTTGACTTGGTTATTCATGTGTTGAAAGAAATTTTCATATTACATTAGTCATTTGGTTGAATTGTTTTTATTCGATAATCTTTTCATATTTCCATTTTTCTTTGATTAGAAAATTGAAAGAAAAGAAAATCAATTTCTCATGCATTAGGGCTTTCGATATTTGAATTGGAATAGTATATTTGGAGATATTGTTTTTCTCGTCATTGTTTGCGACTCCTTCCCTTGTTTTGCTAGATATTCATCGAATAAAAAGAGTATTTTATCATGTAAGTTTCACTTTAGGAAGTTCATGTGAATTCGTTTCAATCCTTGAAACTGAAACCTTAATCAAGACCAACATTAAAATTTAGTACTTAATATGAGGAGCATTTGTAACATTAAAGGCACATGTAGTGGTCTAGACTAGATGATGTGTTCTAACATCTCTAAACATAAGAACTTTCATTACTTATTAGAGTTACATCCTACGAATGGTTGGTTTTCCACGTACATCAAAGTATATCAAAACATTCTTCCACGTACCTTTTAGTATATAGGATGGAACTCCACGTACAACAATTATGGCATAATTCCCTCATCGCACGATTACTCATTAGAGTACTATGGACCATGCATCCATGTACCTCCGGGTATATTTTGGAAGTCCCCAATAGGTTGCAAACCTGGCATACAAATTGACTGCTTTGTTAATGGCAGAAGTGTCCTCTGACACATAATTTTATTATTCAGAAAAGAAATTACATAATAATTTTGCAAGAGTTTACACACACACACCAACTCAATTGCAATCAGGAGAATGAGCTACATATAAGCTTAATTTCCTAACCTATTCTAGTTATGGACTACTTATTAAATTAACAAGTGTCCATTTACAATAAATTCCATTCTAACCAATCTACTAACTCTACTCCTAAATTGGAGCCTAAGATACGACATTATTCTAGATGTCATATCTTTTACAACAATATTATATTTCTAAGTGTCTCCAATATTTAATTAAATATTCTAAATAAATAAATATTCTATCCTAACTTTGTGAACTATGAATTTTGTATTTTGGATCATCTAACATTCCCCCCTATGATCCAAAGATACATTAAAATAAATACCAAGTTCATCTCTGAACTTAGTAAATTTGATCCTGCCAAGTGGTTTTGTGAAAATATCGGAGACTTGATCTTCTGAAGGACAATAAACTAGCTTGGTGACATCCTTGGAAATAAGCGATCTAATGCGATGATACTTGGTGTCCACATGTTTGGTTTTGGAATGAAAAACTGGATTCTTTGCAAGATTTATGGCTGATTGGCTGTCGATGAATAATGATGTAGCGTCTGCTTGAGGAATGCCCAAGTCCTGCAAAACTCCGCACAACCAAACAATTTCACATGTTGCTTCCCATGCTGATATGTATTCTGTTTCTGCTAAAGAAGTGGCAACTGTAGCTTGTTCCCTACAACTCCAAGATACTACAGCTGACCCCATGTTCATTAAATAACCAGAGGTTGATGCTCGATCATCAATAGAACCAGCAAAGTCGGCATCTACAAATATGCCAAGTACAAATTTTTTAGTCTTGTTGTAAAGAAGATAGGAATATTTTGTTCCTTGGACATATCATATTGGCTGCATTCCAGTGGTTGTCTCATGGTTCTTGCATAAAACATGAAAGAATACTAATTGCATAAGATAGCTCTAGCCGAGTCGTCATCAAATAAATCAGGCTACCAATCAACTGTCTATAAGTAGTGTTGTTGTTATAGACATTTTTGTGCCTTACAGCTATAAGCATGAAATTTCCATAATCTAAGGGATCCAAAGTCCCTAAACATGTTGTTCCTACCCCTAGAGGAACAAGGCTAACAAACCACAACAATTCACAGAAGTTCTCCACCAGAAACTGCTCAAAAACAAGTCAATTTAGGATCAATTCAGAGGCTCCACTAGTTGTCTACACTGAAATGCAGAGATTACACTGGCTAGGTGCACTGCAACGCAGGTAGAAGCACTACCAGGGTGCGCTGAGTAGGAAGTGACAAATGGCAAGTTCATTCAACGAGGTGGAAAGACCCTGGAAGCTTCCAGAATCTTCTCCAATGACACTTGCCTCAATGAATTCGACTAGTGATGAGTAAGAGGCTCTTAGTCTCCAAGTGGAAGCAAGAACTGACAGAGGGAGAGGACACTAGTCAGATCTCAAGCTGACTCATCCTCTCTCCAAACATATATATATGGATCTCTCCTCCATGAGATCCGGGAGGCTGGAATGTTGTTATTGCAAAGAATTGCTGTTGGTTTGAGATTGGAATCATTGGGTGCTTAATGCTTTGAAGGGAGGTGAAGATAGGAATTTCATTTGCTAGGAAGGAGATGCTGGATTGGAACTCTCTTGGTTGTATCTCCTCCTGAACCTTGTTATTCATCAATAAAGCTATCTTGGTTTCTCCTATATGCTGATGTGTCTTTGATGTATGATTGCATTAGTGTATTTGGTTTATTTCTAATCCTGAACTAGTTATGAATATGAATCTATGTCTTTGTGTAGTGTTCCCTTCTTGTGATCTTGCAGGAACCTGTTGAAGCTAGGCGAGCGAGAAGGCAAGTGGCTAGGAACTCTCGAAGAGAAGAGAAACCGGATTGAAGGAAAAACAGAAGACACTGGTTAGTCCATCCATCTCTCTTCATTCTTAATTCATAAAGGAAGAATACTAGAATAGCTGTGTCTGTTTGTTGCTAAGGCACTGTCACACCTTAGGTGGATAGGATCGTCCTGCATAGGTATTTTTCCCCACAACAAATTGGTGACTCCGCTGGGGAGATCTGTTTAGTCATTTTATTTGTGTCTCTATCATTGTTTGTTTCATAGACTCAACAGCAACAATCGAACTACATCTGCTATTCTCAGATGCAAAGTAGACAGCTGTTGCTTTGATCCAATCACTGAATTTGTCTATGATCTGAACAATGGACTCACAAATGATTTGATGATCCTTTGTGATAGATCTTAGTCCTCCCTCAAATCATCCCTTTGATTGTACCTTGCTTGTTGCTTTTATTTGGCCTGAAACTGTAGATTAAATAGCAAACCGTGACCCAGAACCCAGTGAGGAACTCTCGTTTCTCCTTCAGCGCAGACTCTGTGAAGAGGTTCTGCATTTCAACGCAGGTCCCGTGAAGGCTACCTGCGCTGAATGTCAAAACCTCTGTGTTGAGGGTGCGTTGATCCAGTTAGGCCTTGTGCAGCTAGGGTTCTCTGCTCTGTTTTGCCTTGTTTTGATCTCTGATTTTTGCAGCTTGTAACCAGCATAGGTACCTGTCTGATAACTCCTTTTCTCTGCTTAAATTCCGCCTCCTTTTGTACAAAAAGACTGTGAGTGTTTTTATGTGTTTGTGGCGTCATTTACAGTTTTCCTTTGCAAGAGTGAAATAATCATCCTGTAGCCCTTGATTCAGATCTGTTGATTGTGATCTTAGGAGAGAGTTCATTGGCTGTTTACAATTGGTTATACATTCATTTTTGCTTTTGGTTTGAGTTTGTCTCTTTTGAGTGTAGAAACAAGTATTCATTTTGAAAATCATTAAGTGTTGTAATCTCTTCTACCCTTTCTGATTTCGAAAAAGTAAAGTTGTTTGTATTTGTCATTTAAAAGAAAATTCAAAGTTGTACAAAAAGCTTTCGTTTTAGGCATCAATATTAAGAGAGCGGAAAACAAACACCTGCATTGTGCATTTGCATCTTGATAGTTTGCATGCTTGATTTAGGAAAAGTGCATTTAGAGTGTGCTGATTGCTCTTTGAGAAAAGATGGTGTCTTCCTTTTCCCTTTGTAGCTAGGATTTTCATTGTTGAAAAAGAGATAAAATTTGCTTATCATCTTTTAGACTGCATTTAGGAATTGTATCATACATCTCGTGGTGATCCAAAAAGGCAAACTTCTAAGAAAGATCAACCTAAAATAAATTGAATGAACTTAACAATGCTTTGTAACTTAACGCACAACATAGAGGTCTAGGCTAGAGACGTGTTCCGACATCGTAAAGCCTGGTGATTGTCGATCTCGCTGATGGTGGGTGATTCCTCCTCAGGGACGATAGCGCCAGTACGGATTGTGCTCCCACGTACCGTCGAGTATATATTGGGAGACCCCTATAGGCATAAAACCTTTATCCTTAGGAAGTCGTGTCGGCCGCCCTACTGATCACAATGCACTGAACACAGCATTCAGGAAGATTGACCGCCCGTACCTTAAAAAGTATTCTGTGGTTTTGCGAAAAGTTTGGCACACCCTCTACCTAGAACTCCAGAGCAGTTCCTTTTGGCCTTTTTCAGACTCTATAACGGAAAAAGTCCATCCGAGCATTTGTCACTTCGGGCTCGTTAAAACATCGAAGGAGACTAGAGTCATCTTTAGCTTTTTCTCGACTCTTTAAAATTGAAAAAGCAAGTTGTGTCTAAAGCGTCGTTAAAATTTATTTTAAACGGAACAATCACCCCTATTCCCGCGTTGATCTTTCAGTTGAGAAAATGGAGCCCTCCAACCAAGGAATTCCCCTTGGTGGAAATCCTAGTCCCTTCTCCTCTTGGGGAGATGTTGGTGCGCCCCATATGGCCACATTGTCGCTTCCAGGACTGACAATTGGCTTGCCGGTCTGGCTCTTCTCAACCAATGTCGTTCAGAACACCACTATTCCTGAACAGTCGAATCAACAATTAGACCAGACCAGAGTTACCCACCAGCCTTCTACTTCATCTAATTCTTCCTCTCCTCCTTCCTCTTCGCTTGACGGAACTGGTAAAACAAAAAACCAAGTTCCTAAGGAGAAGAAGGAAAAGAAGAAGAAAGAGAAGAAGAAGAAGGAGCCAAAAGCGACTGGGGGCAAACAAGTGTCGTCTGACAAAAATCCACACACAGCACTGACTAGGCCTAAATCTCCATGTGTCATATGAAAGGGAGACCACTTCCACAGAGATTGTCCCTGCATCCCTCGGATATTAAGGGACTGGTCTCCCCGTTTGCACAATTCGGTGGCGTCAACCTCTGATAGCCATGTTGACATCACACCGTCAACTAGTGAAAGTGAAGCCACAGGACAGAGAGGGAAAGCTAGATTTCCCTGCAAACTGTGTGAAGGCGACCACACCATCCACCGTTGTCCCTTATTAGACGAGGCTAGAAGAGTTTTGGAAGATCGCCCAGTTTTACCAGCATGAATTCCTCCTGGATATCAAAAACTCCTGCCAAGTCCTTCACCAGTTGAGAACCCGGCTGGCTCTCTCAGGTGGTCAGACGAAGCACCTATCATTGAGGATGAACCGTCTGAATCCATACCTGACGAAAGTCAAAAGGTTGAGGCAGCAGTTGACCCGGTTTTGCCTTCAGAGGCTCTATCTTCGAATGATACCATCACAGAGGAGAATAAAGACGACACCGTCCAAATTCTATTCATCAACACAGACTCCGACGAACAAGGGGGAAATTTTCCCATTCCTTTATCGCAGGAAGGAACTTCGTTAGAGTCATACCCAGCCGTCTATTCGGTCCCACCACCAAGCAACCTAGTTGTATCCTTCGACTGGAACCAACTAGGCAGACCCCGGTTGCCAGCAAGCATACCATTCAGAATTATCGTCCAAATATACAGAATGGTCATGGCTGGCACCATCATTGATGAGGGGGCATCTGTGAGTATCCTTTCCTCTATTGCTTGGAAAGCGCTTGGTTCGCCAACGCTTTTGCCTGAAATGAGAAATCTGACAGGCTTTGATAAAGGAACCAGTCGACCTTTAGGGATCCTCCGCAATGTGCCTATAACATTGAAAGGGAAGACCGTTCAAATGAACGTGATGGTCGTTCAAGGACCCTTGTATTATAACCTACTCCTTGGAAAAGACTATATATATTGCATGGGAGCCATCGTCTCCTCACTCTTTAGAGTAATGTGTTTTCCGCACGAAGGAAGAGTGGTCAAGCTCGTAGAGCAGCTTTCATTTCCCGAATCACGCATCACAAATAGTCATATACCATCCCTAAATGGTCTCTTCACGCAAGAAATGTCTCAACCCACGGTCCGTCCTCCCGATGAGCGCGAGTAATTCGGAGGGATATGACTGGAACCCACGGGGCATACATCCTGGTCTGCTTCGGCAGGAAAACTTTGGGTATAAGGTAGGTTTCCGCGGGAGAATATGACTAGTCCATACCCCGTCCGTGGTTGGAAGTGGGGTTGTTCTGGAATAAGATTCTTTTGTCAAAGTTATGTGAGTTGATAGACATAGTCTCTCACCTTTGTCTATTTCGGTAGATATCGCCGAAGAAGTGTTTTGTTTGAAAGATTAACGAGACAATCTTTGGGTAACCTGAAAGAGGTAGGCCTCTCCCGGTAAAACAAATGTTTTATTGGACTAAGAAGGGGTAACCTTGAAATCGTACTTTATGCCTGGGGGCATGCAAACCTTTTTGAGTGCAAGCGAGGGGCGGCTATTTATTTTTTTAAATTTTTAGGTCCTCCCTTTAAACCTGTAGGTCTAACCCTTTAAACTCGTAGGATTAGTCGTTTCCAAACTTGCATAACGAAAGGATCTGGAGCAAAGCTTTGTAAGATCTAAGCTCCATAAAAAATAGCATCTTCAATGAGACATTCTTATCATATGACTGGATTAATCGAGCAGTTTTAGCACACAGTTCATGCTCGTTAAAAAATAAACGCAAGATCCGAGCAGTTTTAGCACATAGTTCATGCTCGTTAAAGAATAAACATAAGACTGAGCAGTGTTTTCCTGCGTTTAAGCTCGTTAAAAAATGAACTATCTTCCGGTAAATAACCACCGTGAATGTAACATTATCAGCCATTAAAGCCTTGGTCGTGTTTGCATCGTCACCTCCACTTTTCCATTGGCCGATCGTTCACCTCCATATGATTGTTTACCCATTTTGAGGAACAGCTGCGAAGAGTGATTTCACTAGCCATCCTTGTGACACTGCCGTGATTGGAAAATTCCAACTCGTACCTGGAATCAAATGCTAACCCGTTTTATCACTCGTTCCTCAAAAGACGAGTCTTCTTTAAGCTCTTTTCATCTGACTCGTAAAATATGAAAATATTGCCGAGTTTTGGCCTTCCAGCTCATTAAAGCGACTGGAAGTGCTATCCCTCCTCTAGATTTTAATCTTTTTGGACATGAGGGATTATTGCACAAAAAGATTGAGCGCTTGTTTTGTTCGGCTCGTTAAAACTATCGAAAACTCATCCCTTCTGTATTGTTTTATACTTTTTCGGACTTAAGGGATTAGATGACGAAAAAGGACTTTCGGAGTTGACTTTACGTACCTTTTCAGACTCTCTAAAAATGAAAAGGACCGAGTTATCTTTGTCATTAGACTCGTTAAAAACATTAAATAGTGACAAACTTGTCTTTAGACGAGAACGAGTTTCACTATCGCTAGGCTCGTTAAAACATAGCGATGGGCTTGCCTGAAGGGAAAGTTATAGAACAAGCATATGTTATCCTCCTCAAGCTTGACAAAAATAAAGAGGTACTGGTCAGCAATGACTGGGGAAAAATTGGGAGAAACTCAAGAAAACTTTGATGGTAGCAAGTCGCTCTTGAACATGACACTTTTCCTCCGTACCACAGTCGGGTTGGGTTGTTTAATTCACCGGCCACATCACCATGGTCTCGCCATACCATACATATTTGGGGTAATGCTACTGATCCATCGCATAAGTGTCACCATATGTTCAAGAGAAGTCGTTCAGAGAAGTCAACCGTGTCCCATCCACTGCCATACATTATCCTTCATCCTTTCATGACCGCCACCCTGAATCATATGTCATCAGATCGTTTTCACCTCCATCAAAATCATTTGCTCTGTTCCGTGTCACTGAGGTGGGATGCATTGAGGCCCTCCTTTGACGGATCGCTTCTTGTCGACATCAGCTCATTATCCAAGAAGTTGATCTAGGAACAACCCCTTCAGTACTTTGAAGCTTGCATGCCTCAATGGAAAGTTTCTCACTTCCGGCAACAGGTATACATCAATGACCTTCGACCGAAAGATTTTGCGTGGTGTTCGACGCCAAGTCCTTTATTCACACCATGTGAATTGTACTGCAGTACCTTGAGGGTCATTATCATTATCGGTGATTCCTCTTGCGCTTGTTAACGGTTTACCTCATTGACAGGTAATCAAACGATGTCTTTCCATGTTCGACTTCAGAACATTTCTCACATGGATCGACTTGTACTTAGAGTGAAGATCGAATGAGTTTGAAGACCCCGGATCTAGTTTCATCCATCCGAGCTGTGATATATATTCAGGAAAGATAAAGACATTGACATGTACATCATTGCAGCAGATAATCATCCTACCCAAAGGATGATAATTTCATCAAAATTATCAGTCTACCATCAGACGATTGTCTGTTCTATGTACAGAAAAATGAATTTATAAAGCTGAGCATGGGAATGCCCGCCTCAGCTAGATCATGAAAGCAGTATGAATAATAATGTATTGTATTGTATCTTATTAAAGGTCTCCTCCCAGCATTGGATGAACTTCGGATCCTCCTAATAAAGCATTTCACCCGATAAACGGCCTCATACTTTAGGGGGCAACTATTATAGACATTTTTGTGCCTTACAGCTATAAGCATGAAATGTCCATAATCTAAGGGATCCAAATTCCCTAAACATGTTGTTCCTACCCCTAGAGGAACAAGGCTAACAAACCACAACAATTCACAGAAGTTCTCCACCAGAAACTGCTCAAAAACAAGTCAATTCAGGATCAATTCAGAGGCTCCACTAGCTGTCTGCGCTGAAATGCAAAGATTACACTGGCTAGGTGCACTACAACGCAGGTAGAAGCACTACTAGGGTGCGCTGAGCAGGAAGTGACAAATGGCAAGTTCATTCAACGAGGTGGAAAGACCCTGGAAGCTTCCAGAATCTTCTCCAATGACACTTGCCTCAATGAATTCGACTAGTGATGAGTAAGAGGCTCTTAGTCTCCAAGTGGAAGCAAGAACTGACAGAGGGAGAGGACACTAGTCAGATCTCAAGCTGACTCATCCTCTCTCCAAACATCTATATATGGATCTCTCCTCCATGAGATCCGGGAGGCTGAAATGTTGTTATTGCAAAGAATTGTTGTTGGTTTGAGATTGGAATCATTGGGTTCTTAATGCTTTGAAGGGAGGTGAAGATAGGAATTTCATTTGTTGGGAAGGAGATGCTGGATTGGAACTCTCTTGGTTGTATCTCCTCCTGAACCTTTTTATTCATCAATAAAGCTATCTTGGTTTCTCCTATATGCTGATGTGTCTTTGATGTATGATTGCATTAGTGTATTTGGTTTATTTCTAATCCTGAACTATTTATGAATATGAATCTATGTCTTTGTGTAGTGTTCCCTTCTTGTGATCTTGCAGGAACCTGTTGAAGCTGGGCGAGCGAGAAGGCAAGTGGCTGGGAACTCTCAAAGAGAAGAGAAACCGGATCGAAGGACAAACAGAAGACACCGATTAGTCCATCCATATCTCTTCATTCTTAATTCATAAAGGAAGAATACTAAAATAGCTGTGTCTATTTGTTGCTAAGGCACTATCACACCTTAGGTGGATAGGATCGTCCTGCATAGGCATTTTTCCCCACAACAGTTGTCCACCTTACCCCCCCTTCAAAATTTAAAAGTTTCAAGTTTTGTTCCATGGGGGTAAGAACAGGTTTTCAATCCTGCATTCTGAAGCACTGAAGAACTTCTGTTGCATACTTACTCTCAGAAATGAATATATGATGTGGACATTGGAATACTTCAACTCCAAGATAGTAGTGAAGTAGGCCCAAGTCTGTCATCTTAAAACCTGCATGTAACTATTTTTTCACCGGTACAATATGATGATCATTGTTTCCAATAATGATCAAATCATCTACATACATAACAAGAATAACTAGATTTTTACCCTGTTGATGTACATACAAATTATCATTAGATTCACTTCGTTGAAAACCAACTTTCCAAAGGTATTCATCCATTTTGGCATACCAAGCTCGTGGAGCTTGTTTTAACCCATATAAAGCCTTAATCAGTTTACATACTTTATGTTCTTGACCTTCGATTTCAAAACCTAAAGGTTGTGTCATATATACATCTTCCTGTAAATATCTGTTGAGGAAAGCACTCTTTACATCCATATGATGAACTTTCCATCCTTTTTGTGCTGCTAATGTGAGCGTTAAGTGGATGGTGTTCCATTTTTCTGTAGGAGAAAAAGTCTCCTCATAATCAATGCCTTCCTACTATGCAAAACCTTTAGCCACAAGTATAGCTTTGTACTTGTCGATTTCTCCATTTTGGTTGTACTTAATTTTGTAAACCCATTTGTATCCAATGGGTTTAACGTTTTGAGGACAATCAATAAGCTTCCAAGTGTTGTTGTCTTGAACTGCCTTATATTCTTCAATCATAGCTTGTTGCCATTCTTTATATTCTATTGCATCTTTGTACATGGAGGGTTCAGTAAAATCATTCGTGATTAAGGAAAAATTTCCTTCATTCCTGGTAGACCCCCTTGTTCCCATTTTATTTTTCTCATTAGGCCTTACATATTTCAAAAGTTGAACAAATCATTTTGGCAATTGATGTTCACTTGTTTGAGATTCTGACAATTCACCATCATTATAAAGAGGATTAATGTAAACTGAGGTACGTTGATCAGTTGCAGATTTTGGGGGTGGAGAATCATTGTCAGAAGAACTACTGCTACTAGGAGATTATGTTGAACTGCCAGAAGACCCAGACTACGTTGGTGAAGTAGATGGATTGGATAAATCATCTCTAGAGGAAGGAAAATCAAGTTCATACCAATTTTGTGAATTTGGTTGACTTGGATTGTTTCCTTTCCTTTTATCTCCTTTTCTTTCCAATTTCTGAAGAAGATGTTCTATTTCTTCAGCACTCTTACTTTCAGTTTCATCAAAAATTACATCTCTGCTGACAATAAATTTCCCATTTGACAGAAGCTTGTACCCTTTCTTCTCATCCAAATATCAAATAATTATGCATTTCAAACTTCGTGAGTCAAGCTTAGTTCGTTTTTCTTTTGGAGCTAAGGAATAACACACGGAACCAAAAACTCTAAGGTTTGAAACCAAACCATTCTTCATAAGGTGTGATGCCATCCAAAGAAGCAGTGGGAGACATGTTCCTTAAATAAACAGTTGTATGGATTACTTCTGCCCAATAAATAGGACTTAACTTTTTAAAAGTTAACATAGATCTCGCCATTCCTAAAAAAGTGTGATTCATTCTTTCTACTACTCCATTTTGTTGTGGAGTATAGACATTTGTAAGATGTCGTTTGATCCCATTATCTCTACAATAAATTTGAAATACATTTGAAGTGAATTCTCCTCCATTGTCAGTTCTAAGAGTGCTAATCTTTTCCTTGACTTCATTTTCAACAAGTTGGCAAAAAATTTTAAACTTTTCAAATGCCTCTGACTTATGCTTCAAGAAGTAAACCCATGTCATTCTGCTAAAATCACCAATAAAGAGTAAGAAATATTTACAACCTCCTAGAGAAGCTTGCAAGGGTCCATAAATGTCATTGTGTACTAATTGCGAACACTTGTTTTCTCACCATGATCTTGTCAGGAAAGGTTCTTAACTTTGTTTTCCATAAATGCAAGCTTCACATCTTGCATTTTCTTTCTTGAAGGTAGGAAGCCCCTTAACCATTTCTTGTTTTTGCAGTTGAGAGAGATTGTCCAAGTTTAGATGTTCATATCTCACATGCCATAATCTGATAGGTGAAATGTTTGTGCTTGTTGCTCCTGCAAAGTCATAATTCCTTGGAATAACTGTTCCTTTCATCCTTAACAGTTTTCCATCTTCGTTATCCTGTCATCACTACTTACATGTTCTGTTTGATTGAATTAATTTTAACTAGGATATCCTCCAAAACCACCTCATGTCTAGCTTGTCAGATCGAGACTAAAGACAACAAATTATTTTTAAAGGTGGGTACATACCATACCTTTGAAATCAATCTTTCTCCAATGTTAGGAAGATAAACGTTAAAGACACCTTTTCCATAAGGAGTATGTTTTGTATTATCAGCAAGAAAGATTGAACTAAGGTGGCATGGTTGGAAGTGTTAGTGTCAGTATCCTTATCCCTCCATCAGTGATCAAATTTCTATTTTTGCATGCATATTAGGTGTCTCATCCAATCAGCTACACTCTAGTAGGTCATGGATCATCTGATGGTAGTGATTCTTTGTCAATTTCCCTCATGCTTTTAATCTGCTGGCCTATTTTCACATGTACAAATCATTCGCTGTCATTTTTATTTCATTCCATTTGCAAAATTCATTTTAGGGTTTTTAGGTCTCATTAGGTCTAGGTTTTGTCACCATGGTCTTCAAAAACTCAATAAGAGATCAGCAGCCACATGAGGATGTTTAATAAGTTTATAAAATAAAAAATTTCACTGATAATTTACTTCATAAAGGGTTTTGAGGTGAAAACAGGGTTTTTTCCATTTCTTGTACAAATTTTATGTAATTTTATTGTTTTCATATGTAATAAAGCATCATCTTTAGCCCTAGGTCACCTTTCCAAACACCTGCACTCCAGATCCTACAAAAGAGACAAGAAAATCCAAGCATTATTCCATCAAATGACAAAAAGAGAGCCAAATTGCAAAACAGAGTTTTTAAAGAACAAAGTGAAAAGGAAAACTTTAGAAAGTGGGTTTTCTAAATGAAAAATTACATTCAAAGGTATATAAAGAGATCATTTTTGTTGAAGACTTCATTTGTGCTAAAAGTAAGAGAGAACAAGAAACAAAATCATGTTTTGAGGTGAAAAGAGGGAAATTGCAGCAAGTTTCGAGATTTCTCTTGGCGCAGCGCACTTGGACATAGGTGTGACACACCTACCTGGCATGGCACACCAAGCTTAGGATTTACATATAGTTTTGAATGGGCGCAGTTCACTTTCCAAGCACTTGGGTGTTGGCGCAGCGCACCAGTCTGCCAAGCCAAAAACTCTTTCAATCGACTTTCTAAAGCTCTAAATTTTGCAAATACCATCCCTTCAAGTAAGTAAACCCATCCATTTGCCATAAAAAGAGATTTAGTCATCCTTGATGGTGTTTTGAAATGTGAAAATTCAAACCCTAAATTGTTGCACAGTTGTATTGCAAAACTGTCTAGGGTTTTGCAGTTTTTGTCATTCTTGCTATTTGTTTACTCCTTTGCATAATTTGCCCATATCACATCCCTCTTCACTACATTTCCTTAATTTTCTTCCCCTTTCCCTCTCTCATTGACACTTATCCTACCCTCTATTCCCAAACCTTAAAACCCTAACACCTAATTCCCACTATTCCCCAAACCTAATCTTCATTCACAAAACCCTATCACTCCCTAACAACCCTACAGCCAACATCAAATCCCACTCATAAAATCCCAAAGAAGAAAATAGTAGTCACCTATTCTTGAAATAAAATCTCTTCATACTCATCATTTTACACCATATAGTGGCAAATATGGAAACAGATTCAACTTATGAAAGGGATAAGGAAACTATGAGTGATTCCTCCCAAGAGATTCATGCACCAAGAAAACCACATAAAGGGGGAAAACACATCTAGGAGTAGCCCACCACACTCACAAAGTTATTGGCTTGTCCCCTTGCAGTAACATGTTTCAAACATCAGTGTTGCTACCAGTATTGTGAGATGATGGAGAGGGTGAAATACCACCATGATCTTGCTAGACTATTTTTCCTTCATCTTCACAATGGCTAGGTGAACTTAGCAAGTGTTTCCTTCACTTTGACACCTAAAACTATAGCTTCAGCAACAAGTATTCCAAATATAGGTGAACAGTGGAACAAAGGGCAGCTTGTGGGCAAAGAGAATTATGAGCCTTATATCAAGGCTAGCTATCAAAAGCAAATCAGTAGGGTCTTTCCTTTCAGATACCTACAAGACACTTATGCTCCACTCATGAAGCTCATTATCAAATACTTCACCTGTGAAGGGAGATTTTCTCGCTTGTATACTTATCATGTTAGATTATTGATCCATTTCACTAGAGTGAGGATGATGAACCTCCCCTATTTCATATGCATAAATATTGAGAAAATGGCTACATTGGTGCAAATAAAACCTCTTCATCAACAGTTCAATAGCATTTATCACTTTTCATTGATCAAGATCGTTGTTTTGCATCAGCTGAGCTTGTTGAATATTTCATGGGATGCTTTCATTTCACATGAGGTTTCCACAAGCCCTCAAGTGACCCCATTAGTATTTCAAGAGGAAGGAAGGCCTTCAAATCAACTAGAGGTTCATGAGACTCAAACTACAGGTGTGCGAGTATTTGTCAATTATGAAAAAGGCATAAGGAGATTATTTTCAACTGCCAAACGAGTACTATGTCCACCTGAGGTGGAAGGGGTCTCGTTTCCTTCATCAGACCATAGGCAAATGCTATCTTCACCCAGGGTGAAATGGGATTTTCCTTCTTCTTCAGCAAAGCAGGTATAGGATAAAGGGAAATATCCATTGCATGATGAAGGGCCTTCTGAAGGTCATGAGAGAGATTTTATTTTGATTCAGGAGGAGGATACCGATTTGGGCTCCCAAAGCTCAAGACTCAAGGAGATCATCAAAGAACAAGAAACTGACATCCATTCCTCATCTCTTAACCTTGAAAGGGCTAAGTAGATCATTAATTACCTTGAGAAATGAAACAAGCAGTTGGACGATAAATAGACAATTATGGAGCTGCAAACCATAAGGGAAAACAAGCAAGCAACAAAAAGGAGGAAAGTCAAATTAACACTGCTTGAGAAAGAGATTGGTGCTGACCGTGAATCTTTGTTGGAGAGGGAAAATATGGAGTTGGAGAGGCTGCTTTAGAAATCCAACAAGGAGAAAAAGATGTTGCAGCACATGGCCTATCACTATTTGGCACAAAACAAGATTTGCAAAGCAAGGATAAGGTGCCTAAAATCTAAGTTGAGGAAGACTTTGAGGAGCAAGAAAGAGAAAGATAAGCTCAAGATCTTGGTTGAAGCTTCATTGGCCCAACATAGTACTTGATGCAGATCACTCATGCCAAGAAATTTGGCAAACATTTTGGCAATTTTGAATTTTTCAAGGAAAAAACAGGTTTTTCCAGCAGGTGTGTAGACCTGGCACTTGCGTTTGATAGGGACCTCCTTTGAAGGAAAACTTTGCATTTTTGGATTCCTTATGAAAATTTATGCATGCTAGAAAATTAATAGGAAACTTTGACAAGTTTTGGGCCTCAAAAATGCCCTCTCTGCCACTTTTTGGCCACATAGGAAACAGTGTTGGGAGAAATGATTTTTGGAAGGGCAAATGGACACCAAATTCAAAAATTCTACTTGTCCTAGAAAGTAGATAGACATATATTTCCAAAAAGCTAACTTGGAGAAAATTTGGTGAAGGGGAAGGTCTCTAAATTCAGCTGGGAAAAGGTGCTACACACAGAAAAGTGGCGCTACGCACAGGATGAAAAAGTGCCAATTTTGCTCAAAAAACTATGTTTTTTGCCTAGTTTTCTTCTAGTTTGACTTTTTCTCTCTTATGGTCAAATTAATGATGTGACAT
Source organism: Pinus tabuliformis (assembly GCA_031772625.1). Classification (NCBI taxonomy): domain Eukaryota; kingdom Viridiplantae; phylum Streptophyta; class Pinopsida; order Pinales; family Pinaceae; genus Pinus; species Pinus tabuliformis. The sequence continues at coordinate 940,234,808 of CM062816.1, read as the reverse complement.
AATGTAAATTGATTTAAAAATGATAAAAAGTTACTTGATAAGTTAGATACATCATTTGTAGGTGGTTTGGAGTTGAATGAATCAGTTTCCTGGGTTTAAGAGGCAAGTTGTTCCACTACCTATTTTTGTGTTTCTAATTTAGATATGGTTGAAACCACCCCTCTTCTCATGGATTCGACCCTTGATGGATAGCACAGGTGGTTTGGAGGTCTATATCATGTGTTTTTTCAGTCATTTGTCAAGGTTGGACTCTTGTGAATGCTTTGAGCATTATTGTACATTCATCTCTGCAGTTTGGCAAGGAAATAGTCTAGGGTTTGCAACATTTTGTGGGATTCTTGTCGCAAGATGATTTAGTATTGTTTTTCCTTCTGTGATTCAAGTTTACATGTGTTTATGTGTGCCATCATCTCTCTCTTTTCAGCTTAACTAAATGAATCAAGTATAAAGGTGGAAATCATTGACGTTGCAGTGCTCTACCTTAGGGTTTGTTTAGCTTTACATGTTTTCTATTTTTTGAAGAGGACTCATGACATTCCCATGCCCTCTCCAACTCCTCATCAGTCTTAAGACTCTCCATTTCACTTAATTCAAAGTAATAAACCATTTTCCTACCTCGTCCCACAGAAACCTCTACAAGACTGAGTTCATTCCCCAAACCCAAAACTGCCTTTCACATTTGATCCAGCAATAAACCATAAACTCAATCAAACTCCTCTGAGCATATACCTAGCCTAAAATTAGTCGTTACATTAGTCATCTCAAGCCTCACTTGTTATATTTTCTTGAGATTGATAAGGAGAGAGCCCTCTCCCAACCTAGTAGGGATAGCTACCAGGTTAAGTTTGGTTTGATGTTACCCTAGACCTACCTTTCTCAGCCTGAGGTAGATTTAGGCCATAACAAGATGTTCCAAAAGAAGTATTGTCAAAAATTCATATGTTGAGTTTATCTTGTATCTAAAATCCATGCATCTTCATAATCACTTTGAAAAAAGGCGGAAACTAATGTTGCTGATTCTGAGATTTGACTTGATGTGAAGACATATTCTGAACCATCAATATCTTGATCGGTGGAAAATTGAGCTATGTTTTGATGGAACTTTCGAATTTTATCAATGGAAGTTCTACAATCTTCTGTAAACTGGCCCTCTTTGTTACATCTTCTGCAGACAATTTGATTCAAGTCTCTGCCTCTTCCTTGATACTGCCCTCTGCCTTTACTTTGACCTATTCTTTGAGTTGGCCCTCTGCCTTGATTTTGACCTCTTCCTTGAAAGTTTCCTTTGCCTTGAAATTTGCCTCTGTTTTGAAAGTTTCCTTTCCCTTGACTAGTTCCTCTTCCTTAATAGTTTCCTCTATTTTGGCTTCTTCCACGACCTTGTCCACTATGTGTTGTTGTATGTTGATTGAAATGTCCTCTTCCTCTAGAATTTGATGGTTTACTTGTGCTAGCCTCTGTGAAGAAGAAATCTTCCCCTTGTTTCTTCTTCCCAAAAGTTTTATCGTGTTGAGCTAACATCTTGCTTAGCTCATCAAAATTTAGTTTATCTAACTTTCCGATCACTTGTAGAGTTTCTAAAAAATTCATGTAAGAAGAAGGAAATCCAAAAATTAGAATTGTGGTCATGAAACTTTCATCTACTGGAGGAAATCCTCCTTTTAATATTATTTTCTTAATATTTTTAAGCCTGGAGATATACTCAAGGACATCTCCTCCTTCAATTAGTTTTCATTGAAGCAACTTAAGTTGTAGATCAACCTTTTTAGATTCAGTTTGTGTATCAAATAGATCTTTCAAAGTACGCAAATTAGTCCATGCATCTGAAGTGTTTTCAATATGAGTATACATCTCATGACTAACTGAAGACTTTATAAGAGCTAGTGCCTTGACATTTTTAACTTCCCATTTTGCAAGTGAAGCTACATATGTGGGTTTATTAGGCTTAATGTCTCCATCACATATGTCTTGCCACAATTCATTATATATGAGAGTGCTTTCAATCAGACGTTTCCATGTTTTGTATGATTTTAGCCCCTTAAGCTTATCAGAATCAGAGAACAGATTAATTAGCTTTGACATTGTAGTTTTGAAGTTTTGTACCAAAAAGAATCAATCACAAGGAAAATATGAGAAACACATCACATGAAACACACCACGCAAAAAATGATCTATCGAGGCTTGGCCTTAACCCTCATTTAGTCATTGGAGGAGCAAATTGATTGAGCTTTGCACTTGGCTCTAGTCAATATATCTTAAAATTTTACAATGAAATCTTTCCAAATTTGACTAATTTACAATCCTTGCAATGTTTGATGGAAAATGTACTCTAACCCCCCCTCAAAGTAAAAAAATACTTTGAGTTACAATATCTCACTTATCTCTCCAAACAAAAAAATTACAGATAAAATCTCCTTATTACTCCACAAATTAAAAAAAATAAAATCCCATAATACATAAACTCAAATATCTCTCCAAAATAAATTACTCCTTATCTCTCCAAAAAAATTACAAAGCTAAAAAAGTATACCTTATCTCTCCAGCAAAGACTTCTTCACTTCTTATATTCAACTTTAAACTTCCAAATAAAAACTCTTTAAGAGGTTAATTTTTTCTTTGTTTACTAGCTGTCCTCCATGCTAGCTACTAGCTAGCTCAAGCTAGCTTCTTTTGTTGGGGTGTTGGATATTGCGCGGGATAAAAATGGAGTGCCAAAAAATCGAATTAATAATAAAAAAATAGGTACGATCATCTCAACATTATTTCCTCAACATTTAGCTTAAAATTCACAGAACTCTAACGCTGGACATTATGGGTTTTTACTAAAAAACCTTATGCAAAGCAAGAAGAAGACATCTAAACCTTACGCAAGAAGGATCTATAGGGAGAAGAGACAATGCCTGCAAGACATAGAGTGTGCACTCAGATGAGGGATCTATTTGCCAGGCCCTTCAGGAAGACGAAATTTGCCCACATCAACACTAGAAAGAAAAAAAATGATGCCCATTGTGTGAGTTATGATCCATTCGATGTTGATGTTTCCCATTGTGCAAGTTATGATCCATTTGATGCTAGTGCCATGAATTTGTTCTTTGTAACCACCAATCAACACATATCTTTGAAAAATCTGAGGCATCCATCTGAGAAAATCCCGATTTCAGTGGCTATCTTTTATGAAAAGTCTCAAGTACCCACCTGAAACAAACCAGTTGGTTTTAGTGGCTGTGCCGAGATTTTTGGGACTTTGGCTTTGTGGGACTTTGTTCCATCATGTCGATCTATGGGCGAGATCCGTGGGGAGGAGCCCTAGAGATCAATGCCAATTCAGCCATAGATGATGACAGGAGCAGGAACCTGCAGGACTTTGATAGATCCGCTCTTTCCAGGTAGCTAGATGAGACTCAACAGAGCTAGTTGTTGGGGCCTGGAGAGCAGAAGAAGAAGTGTGTGGATTTGGGATGCATTGTTTGCAGCAGGACTATTTTCAAGAGGATTGTTATATTGAACGGGTGACTCTTATTGTCAAATTGGTGCTCAGACATAAACATTTTGCTCCGCCTCCTGATAGTTATACCAAGGCACTTCACAAGGCTCTAATGCTTTTCAATGCACAGAGATTCATTCCATGCTCACCGCACCAAAAAGGTGGACATTAAGGTCAATGGTTTGATTCACAAAGGATGCCTCACAAGTTCTACCATGGCCACATAGGCATTGTCTGGAACGTCACCAAGCGAGCCATTGGCATTGAAATAAACAAAGAGGGTCGTAATAATATTATCAAGAAGAGATTTCATGTACGAATTAAGCATGTGCAATCGTCTAGGTGCGCAGAGGATGCCTTGTTCAGAAGAAAAAACAATGGCCGATTGAAAACAATGGCAAATTTTGATAATAATACAAAAATGTTAAGTTATGGTATGTTCTATGCTTATAATAGTTTACTTATTTTTCTTATTATATTCCACCGATTAGCAATCACATGTACATAAAGTAAAGTGCAGATAGAACATTAAACGATCGACAGAAAACAAGTCAAGACAAGAGACACAAGATGTGGCGGCTAGCCAGGGACAAACCCCACAATGTGTGGGGAAACCCTTTGACCAAATCTTCTTTTATCTTCAATAATTCAGCAGAGAGAAATAGTACAATAAATCTGATTCATATCAGCAGTAGCAAACCCTAGATTAGTACCATCAACATTAGCGGCTTCATTATCAAACTAGGGCAGACCATATCTCACAAACCGACAGTCGGATTGACTTCATTCCACCACCAAAAATTTCGGCTTCCAGAGGAGGTTCATATGAACCTACAACGCAGTTGAGATGAGGATATCTTCTAGGCCACGCAAGTCAATCTTTACTTCTGCAGTTGCAGCTTCAGTTTCAGCAGTTTCCGGCTTCAAACTAGGGCAGTCGATATCTTGCAAACCATTCGTCGGATTGACTTCATTCCACCACCAAAAGTTGTGGCTTTCAAAGAAGGTTCAGAAGAACCTACAACATAGTTCCAAAGAGGAGATCTTCTAGGCCACACAAGTCAATATTTACTTCTGCAATTGCAGCTTCAGTTTCAACAGCTTCCGGCTTCACATGTGAGAGAGAGAGACCCATTTTAGCGCAGTAGAGAAGAGACTCACATCTGCGCAGTAGAGAGAGAGAGATGTGATGAGATGAGTGAGTCTAAATGAGGAAAAGTCCTCTTATATTTATACACAACGTTGGTGGGTGAATAGATGCGACTGTTGGGCTTTTGAGCCTACATGAGTTGTAGGTCGGCTTGATAATAATTCCATATTCAAAATAAATTCATATCTCCATGAATACTAATCGGAATTGGATGATCTTTATATTAATTCTACACCTCTCAACGAGAGGAATCTAATAAAAATATTATTAGCCATGAATAAGATGACCCACATGAAGTTTTGCCCTGGTTGCCAATTTTAACACTCCCTCTCAACCATGGAGAACTTCATCTGCAATCTGTCTATCGGTCGTTACTATTCATCCATCAAAAGCACTGCCTTGTACAGCCTGACCCTTGCCCTGCTCTGCTCTATTTTTCCTATTCTGCTTTGTCTTGTTCAGCCCTGCACTAATCTGTACTATTTTGTTCTGTTCTGCTCTGCTCTTGCATTGTTTTGTTCTACTCTGCTTTTATCCGAATTATGAAGAAGAAATAATCGAGGATGTATCATACTGACTCAAAGTCAGTCTCAGAGTATGTACCACTGGTCCCATACCAGTCTCAACCAATCCAAATTCAGCGTCATAGTGAGTACAACTCCAATGGTCCCAGACCGATATCATCCTCCACTGACTCAAAGTCAGTCTCAGAGTATGTACCACTGATCCCAGACCAGTCTCAACCGACCCAAAGTCAGCGTCATAATATGGTACAACTCCTACCACTGGTCCCAAACCAGTATCATTGATCCCAGATCAATGGAGGTCATCCTAGCATAGGGAGTATGGTAGTTACAACGATGCATCCATCGGTACTACTATGGTCCCTAACTTCATTTCCCTACTCATTGATCAGATGAGAGGTACTTCCCATGAGTCCCAGACTGCATGGGTAGGATACCTCGACAAGAGAACTAATCAATCCTGTCCTCACAGGAGAACACATTAATCCTGCTACAATTTCCATGGAGAACACATCAATCCAGGCCTCACAGGAGAACACATCAATCCTGCTACAATCGTCGTGGAGAATACATCAATCCAGGCTGCCATGGAGAACACATCAATCAAGGCCTCACAGGAGAACTAATCATCCTGCTACACAGGAGAGCGAATCATCGTGTTCCACAAGAGAGCGAATCATCTTGTCCCACAAGAGAGCGAATCATCTTGTTCCAGTGTGCACCACCAGGGGAGGGTGAGTCACCTTGTGGTCATATGTTGCTCCAGTAGGAACCGCAAGCCCTCGGAGCTCCCAGAGCTCAATGTATGCAACATGCAGGACCCTTGTACAAGGGTTTCTTTCCGACTCCAAGTCGTTTGGGAAAATCACAGATTAGATCTTTCCTCGGGGCTTTGACAAGGTGTATCAACCTGTACATCATCTTAATGTGATGGAGCTTCCTTGCTCATCAACTTACCATATCCCAGATGATGTCTATCTGCTAGAGCAATTGACGAATACAGGATTCCTCAATAATCAAATCCCACCTCTGGTTGTTACAGAGAATCACAGTGGTATCCAATGTAAATCCAAACAGTTCACTGAAGAGCTTTCGCAACCAGACTACCTCATACAAGGTTATGCTAGCAACAATATATCCTGCTTCGGCGGTGCTCAAAGCCACTGACTTCTGCTTCCTGCTCATCCAGGATATCGAAGCAGATCCCAAGGTGAAATACTACCCGGGAGTGCTCTTACGGTCCACCACACTACCTGCCCAATCAACATCAGTATATCTAAGTAGTCTCACATCTCCGGCAGTGTATCTTAATCCATGAGAGATTGTGTCCTGAAGACATCTCAGAAGATTCCTGGCATCAATCCAGTGAGGCTCAACCAAATATGAGCTCACAATGCTAACTGCAAAACATATGTTCGGACGGAGGTTCACTAAGAACATCAATGTGAATGAGTTTTTGAAACTCAGAGGAATTTCCCAAGTCTGGTCCGACATCACTACCATATAACTTCTAAAATTTAAGATCCTCGAGGTAGTTACAAGCTTGCAGTCCATCATACTGAATCTTTCCAATATATTTACCACATATTTTCCTTGAGATAGGAAAATTTCCCTGGATTTTTCCACACTTCAAGTCCTAGGAAGTAGTGCATTAGTCCTAGGTCTTTCATTTCAAATTCAGAGGCCAGCTCCCTCTTACATTTGTGAATGAGAGGATCTGCACGTGTTAGAAAGAGGTCATCCACATACAATACCAGTATGAGAGGCTTGTCATCTTCAACCTTAAAGTAAAGGTTAGGATCAGCTTCACTCCTAGTGAATCCCAGCTTCATCAAGTAGCTATCGATCCTCTCATACCATGCTCGGGGTGCTTGCCTCAACCCATAGAGATCTTTCTTCAACCACCATACATGAGATTTTCGATCATAAATCTCAAATCCTTCGGGTTGCTCCATGTAGACCTCTTCTTTGATCGAGCCATGCAAGAACGCAGTCTTGACATCCATCTGATGTAGGTTCCATCCTTGTGAAGTGGCAAGGGCTATGATCGAGCGGATGGTCGTATATCTGGCAACATGTGCAAATATCTCATCATAGTCTATACCTTCCTTTTGGGAGAAACCTCGAGCAACAAAACGAGCCTTATTGTTATGAAACCAGCTCAAGAAAAGATAGAAAAGAAAGATCAACGCCTTAGAATTCAGCCTCTTCGAGGGGGCAACCTCCTTTACATTACATAAATGAACAATTCTTGGATGATACAAATGACAAAACCTCCTTTCTATATATAGGAGTCTAAGGAGTCACAATATAACCCAGCCAACCTAACAATAATAATATAAAGCCACAAAAATAACAATAGAGGGATTCTATGGGGCACATTAGTAACAATATGGGCACTACATGGGTACATTAATATAATAAGTGGGTTTTACTAATAACAATAAGGGGTTACACTAATAGTATAGGGGCCTAACATGTCCCTCTCCTTCAAAAAGCATTGTCCTCAACGCTTGAGTAGTTCTTGATGCTTCGGTATAAAATTCTTGTCCTCCCATGTGTAACCTTCAGCGGGTAAGTTCTTCCACTTGATGAGATACTCTGAAATTGATCGATTTCGTAGCTATCGAGTTCTTGTTTCTGTGACTGCTCCAGGTTCTAATATGATTTTTCCTTCCTTTTCAATATCTGGCAATATTGTTTGAATTGGGATATTTTGCAACTTTTGAATAAGTGGCCATACTTCCTTGTCCTTCTTCCATTCATCCCTTGCTTCGTTTATCCAATTTGGTTGGATAATAGAAATAGCACAAAACAATGCTTCCACATCCTCATCCTTGAAGAGTCTTCCCATTCGGTAAGGTCGCCTTTTTTTAAGTGCATGTAGTATTGCCAACATTTCCTTCTGATAAATAGCTTGCTTTAGATGTAGCAGTAAAAATACCCAATCGCCTACATCAAAACATTTTTCACTATGATGTTGATATACTTGTTGTTTCATTTGATTTTGCACCGAAGTGGAATTATCCTTTAAAAGTTGGAGAACTTGTTGTTGATGCTCGATGTGATCTTTCACTACTTGAACCTTTTTCTTCTTGATATGTCCTTCTATCTTTAGAGTTTGAGGAGTGGTAATTTCTTCCAATCCTTTACAATATATGGTTGGATTCATTTCTTGACGCTCGATGTGATCTTTCACTTCTTGAACATTTTTCTTCTTGATATGTCCTTCTATCTTGATAGTTTGAGGAGTGCTAATTCCGACCAGTGAATTACAAGATAGGGCTGGATTCATTTCTTCTTTCTTGATGTGATATTTCACTTCTTGTACCTTTTTCTTCTTGATATGTCCTTCTATCTTGAGAGTTTGAGGAGTGGTCATTCTTGCCAATAGTTTACAAGATATGTTCTGATTCATTTCTTCTTTCTCTGGGGTGGGGTCCTGGCGTATATCTTCTTCTTTTGATGTTTCTTGATCTTTTTCTTCCTCCTCTTCATATTCTATGAAAAATAATTTCTTCTCAGCACACTTATGACCTTTAGTGCATTTTCTATCACCATTGTAACAAAGCCCTTTTTCTCTTTTTTCTTCCAATTGTTGTGGTGTAACCCTTGTAGGTTGTGGAAGGCTAGGAGAAACAACACTTCCATCTTTATAGTTGTGAGGGGTATGTTTCCTAGTTTCCATAATTTTTCTTTCCACTTTGTCACAAATCCATTTTACTCTTTCCAATTGTTGTGATGCTTCTCTAAAGAAGGTGTTTCTCTTTGTATCCTCATAATGTGCTATCATTTCCTCCGTGAAAATTGACCACGTAACAAGTTGTTTACGAGAACAAAGCCTTTTGTACCATAAAAAAATTATCTGGTTCTAAATATGAAGATGGAATACATACCTTTGGTAATAGTTGTACACCATGTAGATCAAAATATTTCTCCATCTGAAGTATCCAATTTACCGGATCCTTGCAATCAAACTTCCTCATCTTGCTTTTTTATTTATTTTAGGAGCTCGACCTTGAAACGACTATAACTCTGTACTTTCAGATCTCTAAGTTCTGAAATTGTGACCTGTAGTGGCCCTCTATTTCCTCTTTCCAATGAAACTAGTCTGATCCAAATTGGATTCTCTAAGAAAGAGTTATGCACAATCTCCCAAGATGACCTGATTATAGACCTTTCCAGAAGAGCGAAATTTTATGAAGTGCCACGTGTCCATTTTTTGTCCTTTGGATCTAAAAAGGATATACCAAAAAACTACAGTCCGTCCTCTTTCTGTACCTTCTTACGAAATTTTAATCCGATCCCTAGAGAGAAAGTTATGATGATTTTCCCTAGGTCACCTGTTTTGAATGTAATTCAGGAGTCTGCAAAAAGACCAACTTCCTCGGAGCATATCTCCGCAAATATCGTGCGAAGAGATCTGAAATTTGGACCCAAGGTTTAGCGTGATTTCTTCTCAAATGGGTTTTGTTTTGCGACTTCTGAAACGTCACAGAAAAACGTTATAGCGAAAATGCCACGATGACCTGTTTGGAGCAGCGAAACCCTAGAATCTAAAGCTCTGATACCAAATGTTATGAAACCAGCTCAAGAAAAGATAGAAAAGAAAGATCAACGCCTTAGAATTCAGCCTCTTCGAGGGGGAAACCTCCTTTACATTACATAAATGAAAATTCCTGGATGATACAAATGACAAAACCTCCTTTCTATATATAGGAGTCTAAGGAGTCACAATATAACCCAGCCAACCTAACAATAATAATATAAAGCCACAAAAATAACAATAGAGGGATTCTATGGGGCACATTAGTAACAATATGGGCACTACATGGGTACATCAATATAATAAGTGGGTTTTACTAATAACAATAAGGGGTTACACTAATATTATAGGGGCCTAACACTTATACTTTTCCGTGCTTCCATCTACTGCATGCTTTATCTTGTAAAGCCATTTTGAAGTAACAATTGTCTTGTCCAGGGTCTGGGAACTACTTCCCAGACATCATTCTCCATAATAGACTCATATTCTATGTTCATAGCATCCTTCCATAGTTAATGCTTGATGACATCTGAGAATGATGAAGGTTCATTTTGTATGATCGTGCTCATGATGGTCAGGTGTCCCTGATACCCGTTAAGTTTCTTTCTTTGATGGAAGGTTCCTCAGGGTGCAGCATGTCCTTCAGCATCATCAAGTATCCCCCTAAGCCATGAAGGCCTCTTCCTAGAAGAGGAAGGCTCATGTGGATGAGGATAAATCAGATCCATGGGTTCTTCTACATCAGGCATTGATTCATCATCCTTTTCTTTCGGTTCCCTGGTGTTGGTTTCTTGAGAGCTACTCAAAGTCAGTAGATTGTCCACCTTGCTGAGAGCCATATCTTTGACAAAGGTGACATCATGACTAATCATGACTTCCCTTTGACCGGCTACATAGATTCTATAGCCTTTAGTATTTTCACCATAGCCCACGAAAATTCCCTTCTTTCCAGATGCTCCCAATTTATTTCTTTTCTCTTTCAGCACATGAAAGTATATAGGGCTTCCAGAAATTTTAAAATGAGAAACATCAGGTTTCTTACCGGTGACTTTTTCTTCAGGAGTCTTGGAACCCAATGCTTGATGAGGGCATCGATTTTGTACATATACGGCAGTGTTTGCAGCTTCAGCCCATAGAAACTTAGGAAGACTTTGATCATGTAGCATGGCCCGGACAGCTTCCGTAATTGTGCGGTTCTTCCTTTCTGCCACACCATTTTGTTTAGGAGTATATGGTGTAGTAGTCTCCCTCTTGATACCAGCCTCTTTACAAAAATCATGGAACTCATTAGATTCATATTCAGTCCCATTGTTAGTTCTTAAGATCTTGATCTTCTTTTCGGTTTGATTCTCGATTAGGGCTTTGAAGTGTCGGAACCAAGGGAACCCTTCATCCTTCTTTTTCAAGAAGTATATCCAGGTCTTTCGAGAATGGTCATATGTAAAAGTGAGATAATATGAGTATCCTCCCAGGCATCATACCTGATATGTCTGAGTGAACTAGTTGTAATATATCAGAGGTCTTGCTTTGACTTGAAGGGAATGGTCCCCTTTTGAGCTTTCCTTCGGCACATCCCGGACATACACCTTCTTTCTCTACTTGGAATTCAGGCATCCCTAATACCATTTGTCTTACATCGGGTAGAGATTTGTAATGAAGGTGGGCAAACCTCCGATGCCAAAGTTCGGACTGAAGCGTTGTGTCACAAGACATGACACCTAGCAGACTTCCACCGACTTGATATAAAGAATCAACTCGAAACCCAAGAGTGAAAGCATCTTTAACATTATTTTTACATATGCGTACCTTACCATCATTGAAGATTACCTTATAGCCTTTGTTTTCCATTGCCGAGATGGATACCAGGTTCTTTTTGAGATCTGGTACATATAATACATCTTGTAAGTGAATCGTATTACCTTGATTCAGTTTAAGAGAAACATTGCCTACACCTTTCACTGGGTATTTCATGTCATCTCCAAGGAAAATTTCCAAGTTAGTTTCTTTCTCTACCAGATTATAGAGTACTTCTTTGTAACCAGTGAAGTGTCTTGAGGCACCACTATCAATGAGCCAAATTCCCATTGAGTCCGAAGGAGCGGAGGAAGGTAGAGCAGCTGGTAGATAATATTCAGCCTGCTTATCGTCAACAGTGTTAGATTCATACCTGGAATTTCTAGCCATCTTGAATGGTTGCCCTCTTCCTTGATTTCCCGCATTCCTTTTTCCTTTGTTGTTGAATTTTCCATTCCTTCGATTACCATGAGAGGGATTTTGATCATCGTCACGGTGAGAGTCCTTTCTATCAGGGCATTCCCTTGCATAGTGATATGTTTTATTGCAAATGAAATATCGTCCTTTTCTTCCACCCTTAAATCCAACCTTTCTTTTCGATTTAGACCCATAATTATTTCTTTTCTTAGCATGAGAAGAAAAAATAGCAGGAGGACCTTTAGGCAAGGGCATTTCCTGCTCTTCTACCCTTGTTTGTTCTTGAATGCATCTAGCCATTAATTCCTCGAAACGAGGAATTACATTATTGTTCAAAAGAGTAGTCCTGAACACATACCATTCAGATGGTAATCCTCCGAGAGTTGTGAGTGCCATTTCTCTGTCAGTAATGGTTTCCCCAATAGATAGGAGATCATTCTCGATCTCGGTGATTCTTAAGAAGTATGCTTGCATACTTTCATCTTTACCCTTCTTGATTTCCCTCAACATATTTCTAAGAAACAAAACTTGATTTGCATCATTAACTTTAAATAAACTCACCAATCTATCGTAGATTTCCTTGGAGGTGTCTAGATCAGAGATGTAGGCCACCAAGCGCTTGTCGATAGAGTCCCGGATGATCTTCTTTGTTTTGACTTCTCCATTTTTCCATTTGTTCCAGGCAGCAGCAGATGCATTTGATGAAGGCTCAACAATATTGCCTCTTACATGGTCCAGCACTCCTTGATCTTCAAGGGTTAGATCGATAGACATCTTCCATCCGTGATAGTCAGCTTTCTCACGGAGCTTGTCTTTCGGCAGGAAAGAGTGTTGAGGACCCCATAGTTCTTTTAGGATAGCCTTGCCAATCTTCTCTTCAATGATTGCTCTTGCTCTTGCTCGGGCTTTGTCTTCACCTCAGCTCCGATACCATGTTAAGTTATGGTATGTTCTATGCTTACAACAGTTTACTTATTTTTCTTATTATATTCCACCGATTAGCAATCACATGTACATAAAGTAAAGTGCAGATAGAACATTAAACGATCGACAGAAAACAGGCCAAGACAAGAGACACAAGATGTGGCGGCTAGCCAGGGACAAACCCCACAATGTGTGGGGAAACCCTTTGATCAAATCTTCTTTTATCTTCAATAATTCAGCAGAGAGAAATAGTACAATAAATCTGATTCATATCAACAGTAGCAAACCCTATATTAGTAGCATCAACATTAGCGGCTTCATTATCAAACTAGGGCAGACCATATCTCACAAACCGACAGTCGGATTGACTTCATTCCACTACCAAAAGTTTCGGCTTCCAGAGGAAGTTCAGATGAACCTACAGTGTAGTTCAGATGAGGATATCTTCTAGGCCACGCAAGTCAATCTTTACTTCTGCAGTTGCAGCTTCAGTTTCAGCAGTTTCCGGCTTCAAACTAGGGCAGTCGATATCCTGCAAACCGTTCGTCGGATTGACTTCATTCCACCACCAAAAGTTGTGGCTTTCAAAGGAGGTTCGGATGAACCTACAGTGCAGTTCCAAAGAGGAGATCTTCTAGGCCACGCAAGTCAATCTTTACTTCTGCAATTGCAGCTTCAGTTTCAACAACTTCCGACTTCACATGTGAGAGAGAGAGACCCATTTCAGCGCAGTAGAGAAGAGACTCATATCTGCGCAGTAGAGGGAGAGAGAGATGATGAGATGAGTGAGTCTAAATGAGGAAAAGTCCTCTTATATTTATACACAACGTTGGTGGGTGAATAGATGTGACTGTTGGGCTTCTGAGCCTACATGAGTTGTAGGTCGGCTTGATAATAATTCCATAATCAAAATAAATTCATATCTCTATGAATACTTATCAGAATTGGATGATCTTTATATCAATCCTACACCTCTCGACAAGAGGAATCTAATAAAAATATTATTAGCCATGAATAAGATGACCCACATGAAGTTTTGCCCTGGTTGCCAATTTTAACAATTTGGGATGCATTGTTTGCAGCAGGACTATTTTCAAGAGGATTGTTATATTGAACGGGTGACTCTTATTGTCAAATTGGTGCTCAGACATGAACATTTTGCTCTGCCTCCTGATAGTTATACCAGGGCACTTCACAAGGCTCTTATGCTTTTCAATGCAGAGAGATTCGGTCCATGCTCATCGCACCAAAAAGGTGGACATTAAGGTCAATGGTCTGATTCACAAAGGATGCCTCACAAGTTCTACCATGGCCACATAGGCATTTTATGGAACGTCACCAAGGGAGCCATTGGCATCGAAATAAACAAAGAGGTTCGTAATAAGATTATCAAGAAGAGAGTTCATGTACGAATTAAGCATGTGCAACCGTCTAGGTGCGCAGAGGATGCCTTGTTCAGAAGAAAAAACAATGACCGATTGAAAACAATGGCAAATTTTTATAATAATACAAAAATGATTTTCAGATTTAAAAAATCTAAAATCAATAATAAAATTTTATTTTCCTTTTAACCAAAATCTGGACAGATTTCCATACCAAACATTTTTTGATCATTTCAATGGAGTTTTCCAAGAACTTGTAGAGCTGGAATCTCCTCTTCACATCAGCTGCATTACTGTAGCTCTGATACCACAATAATGGTAGAAGTGTCCTCAGACACACAATTTTATTAATCAGAAAAGAAATTACATAATAATTTTGCAAGAGTTTACACACACACCAACTCAATTGCAATCAGGAGAATGAGCTACATATAAGCTTAATTTCCTAACCTATTCTAGTTATGGACTACTTATTAAATTAACAAGTGTCCATTTACAATAAATTCCATTCTAACCAATCTACTAACTCTACTCCTAAATTGGAGCCTAAGATACGACATTATTCTAGATGTCATACCTTTTACAACAATATTCTATTTCTAAGTGTCTCCAAAATTTAATTATATATTCTAAATAAATAAATATTCTATCCTAACTTTGTGAACTATGAATTTTGTATTTTGGATCATCTAACACTTGTTAACTGTGATACACCAAACACAACATTCAAGAATATTTCCTACATATACTTAACCAGATATTGCATTTCACGATGGATTTGTAATCCTAATATGCCTAAATACCCCTCTTTATTTTTAATTTTCAAAATAAATTAATTTATTTCCCATTTTACTTCTAATTATACATTAGGTCTGATGACAACAGTTTCAAAGTCTACCAGTCAAGGAAACCCATTTGGCGGGAGTCCTAGTCCTTTTCCTTCTTTTGGAAATATTGGTGCTCCTTATATGGCTACGTTGTCCCTTCCCGTATTCACAGTAAGTTTACCGGTATGGTTTTCTTCAACCTCGTTGGTTCCAAATTTTCCAACTACTTCACAACCAAGTCCTCCACTTGAACAACAGCAATCTCTATTTGACCCTTTTCCTTCTTCTCTCATTGTTTCTTCTTCCCTTTCTTCTTCTTCACCTCGTGAAATTCTTGATGCTAGTAACTAGGAGGCTAAGAAGAAGAATAAAAGGAAGAAGACGAAGAATAAGAAAAATAAGGAGGGGGTAAACTGAGCAATCATTCTATGAATGTAGCTAATGTCCAAAAACCTTCCAACAATCCCTATAAAAATAATTTTCCTTGCAACATTTGTAAGGGTGACCACCTTCTTAGATATTTCCCTGTAATTCCCGAGGAATTGGAATTTTCGTCCACAGGCCCACATCAACCCTTTTTATCAACCTATAGTGATCATGCTAGTGATAAACCATCAACTAGTGATAATAAGGTTCGCGGAAAAAAAGGTAAAGTTAAGCTTCCCTGTAGTTTATGTGAAGGGAGTCATAAAACTCACCTTTGACCTCATATGGATGAAGCCTCCAAATTTTTAGAAAACCTTAATGTTTCTCAGCAACAACTTCCAACTAGTTACCGTAATTTTTCTCCCAATCCCCCATTAGTTGATGAACTGATGACCTAATTTTGTCTTCAGTGAATCCCACTCTCCCTGAGCGTGAATCCCATGAGTCATTTTCCAACCAACCATTGGTTGAGAAAGTGGTTGATTTAATTCCATCTTCCATCAATCATACTCTCCCCTCTAAGAGTGAAGTTCATGTTTCTCAATTTCTTCTTGTTACGTCATATCCTAATGAACAAGGGATTTATTTGTTAAGTTTATTTGTGGATAAATTCCTTCTACGGATATAATGTCCCTAGAACTAGTGGCTTAGTCTAGAAACAAACAAAATAAACTACAATATTTTCCTTATAGATGTTTAAAATATGAAAGGAAAACATGCTTGGAATCCAATGCAAGCTTCCTTCTCCTTAATTGTTATCTGTAGCTCCAACTCCGACTCCAATTTCTAAAAGTAGAACCTGCAAATCATCAAAAACAAGAAAAAGAAAAAAATATGCAAGATAACATATACAAACAAATCTAAGCAAGAAGTCAAGCATTCATGTTCTATATATGCATAATCATGACATAATGTATAGCACAAACAATGAAATTTGTATTAATAATAGTAGGAAAATATTACAACCCTTGTAGGCCTTGACGTTGTGAATCTCTCCTAGATATTTTGTCCTTCCTTTTCCATAATGGTAAGCCTTCAATCACACTTAAAGCACATGGATGGATCATGGACCTCTAGACACAAATGGAAAACATAAAGGAATAATCAAAGTCTCCAAAAGGCAACCCAGACTCTATGGTATAGGTTGCATTTATATGGTAAATGAGGTGGTTTTGGATTTACCATTCTAGGGCTTAGATCCACATTAGAGGGAGGTAAGTTTTAGGAGACAAGAGATAAGACATAAATAGTAGGAATTTGAGATTTGATTCAATAGTAAAAGTCAAAACCAATTTCGAAGGTTCGAGAGAGAAAAACTTCAAAATTATTTTTTATTTTTCCTCATTTACAGGTGTTCATCAAACTTTTTTGGAAAGCAGCATGCACTGGCCAGCACAATTTCCATGTTTGAAACCTGCATCAACCCAATTTGTCTTAAGGATAAGTGCAATAATCCACAAATTTAGGCTTGTTAGCCAATGTAATCCATTATTCTTTTAACTTATGGAAAGGGAATGCTTTTGGCTTTCTAGTGTGTTAGAGTCAGTATTTGCATATTTCCATCAGTGATCAAAACCCCTCTTTTTATATTCATATTAGGGTCTCGCTCAGAATTTTTTGTCATTCCACCTAGGTCCTCATTCATAAATTTACTCACTGATGGTAGCCCTAGTAAAAAACCTCACTCACCTACACTCCATCTACCTCCCTTGACCTTTTCTCATGCACTACTAGTTACGTTACCCTCCATTCCCTAATTGCCATGTCACCTCCCACATCCACGTCATTTATATGTCTCATGATTAGTTGAAACTATCATTTTTCCTACACGCCACATTTTTTTAAAGCATGTTTCCAAACCAACGGGGATGAATTTTCAGAAACTAAAAGAGGTTGTTTCTTCTAGCATCCTCATGTACAAAAACCTCTCTCCATTTTCTAACAGCTATTATGGTTTGGGATATACAAATGAAGCTTTGCAGACATATTTTCCTAAATTTTCTTATTTAGTCATACTTTTTTAGAACATATTGTGGCCAATAAAAGATGAATCTTGAGAAACTAGAGTAGTTTTGTGTTCCTAATATGCTAGGGTACAATAAACTACTTCAAACTTTACACAAATATTATAAAATGATAGATACGTGTATATCTTTATAACCTATTGTTCAGACTGTGTAAAGTCATGTTTCAGTCACCTGTTTGCATAGTATATTGGGAATAACGGGAGATGAATTTTGGGAAACTGAGAGAGGTTTATCTCAATAATATATTTATCGACAATAACCTCTCTAACATTTTACATATATATCTTGGATTGAGATATACGAAGGGATAATTGGACCCTATTTTGCAGGATTTCGTGAGGAAAATGTTCAAAGACAGTTAGCCACTTCATCAACTAAGAGTTGCAATAAAATTCAAATTTCTCTTCCTTGTCAACAAAAATCCATAACTATAGTGCCAAGTAGATACATTATTTTTGAATGTCCTAAATTTAATTTCTATTTCTGCAAAACAATTTAGGATATTTGTAAAAAGATCTTGAGATTTTTATCAAGATATTTTAGTATAGAATTTGTATAAATACTTCATCATTTGAAGTAAGAAAGGGTAGGAATCAGTTGGATGTTTGGCTATTGATCAAAGACACTAGAGTAATCAGTATTTGGTAGAATTTAATGAATCACTTGTAGCTATTTTGGTGGAATATCTGTGGTACGGAATTTTGACTTTGTTTCTTCTTATGTTGCATATGTTTGAATGTTTTGTACTCCCATATTTCACTTCACTTCTATGATATGTTGACTTTCAAGTTGATAAGCAGAATACATTTTATATGCTTTGTTTTGGGGAAATCTACATAGTTTGTACAGTTTCTTCAGCTTAGAAAGAATACATGCTTGTCTTTCTCTTTCTAGCACCTCACCAGTCTTATCCATCTCACTTCATAATATTAAAGTGTTCGAGTGCCTACCTACCTTGCTCCATCACATGTTTGCAATCATAACCTCATTTACCCTAACCTAATCATTTTATCTAATCCTCTTCCAACAACCTAACTAAAATCAAATCAAGCAACTCTCTGCACTTTACATCTAGCCTAAAACCCTAATCTATCCAGCCCTCTTGGCTGTGATCCCTTGGAGAGAGCCCTCTCTGGCTTGGTAGGGCTAGCTACCAAGTTAAAACATTGGTTTGTGGTTACCTCAGCTGGACTCTTCCTCAACCTTGGAGATCTAGAGGAGTGATAACATAGGGGATGATTGCAAAGTTTCAATGGATGATGATAGATCTGGGTCCACAACCATTTGTTTGGATGCGACAAAAAGACTTGTAACAATCTTAATTGTTGAGTTCTATGATAAAAAATCTAGTGAGGAAGAGACTCTTGATGATCATGTTACAGAGGAAATACCTATGACCCCTAGTCTCAAGGGAATTCTAGTTGATATAGAGCATGGGAAGGCCTTAGATACTAACCCTAATTTATCTGCTTAATAGAAAGAGAGATTAATGTAGTTCATGAGAAATAATAAAGAGACCTTTGTTTAGGATTAAAAGGACATGAAGGGTATCCATACTAATCTGTGTACATATCACACCTAATTAAAGGAAGGATCTTAGCCTATTCGGAAACCTCAACGTAGAAAGAATCTAGCATTGAAAAATGTTGTCAAGGAGGAACATCAAAATCTTGTAGATGTAAATTTCATTTATCCAATTTGTGAGATTCAATGGGTATCATCACCTGTTATTGTCCCTAAGTAAAATTTAAAGTGGAGTTTTTGTAGTCTATAGGGAGTTGAACAAAGCACAATTTTCCATTACCCTTAATTGATCAAGTCTTAAATACTTTGCCTGGTAAAAGTTTTTTCTCTTTTCTGGATGGATTTAGTGTCTATAATCAAATTCATATTTCTCCTTAGGAATAGAAACAAATTATCTTCACTCGCGACTAGGGTACATTTTCCTATAAGGTCTTACCCTATGCTCTTTATAGCGGACCTGCAACCTTTCAGTGAGTAGTGTTAGGACTTTTTGTTGATATGGTCAATGAATGTCTAAAAATATTTATGGATGATTTTACACCCTATGGGGATGAGTTTGATGAAGCCTTGCACAACATTGTAAAATTAATTGAGTGTTGCATACAAACCCACCTTTGTCTTAGTACTAACAAGTGCCATATGATGATGATTGAAGGTATCCGTTTAGGTTACTATCTCTCTATTGCAGCAATACAAGTGAATCCAGGAAAAGTTGAGGTAATTCTAAGAATTCCCACTACTAAGACCCAGAAGGAGGTGTGTAGCTTCTTGGGAAGGGCGAGGTATTGTAGACGATTTATAGAAAAAAATTCCAAGATCACATTCCTATTGTTTATTTTGTTAACACGAGATAAATATTTTGCATGGACTCACAAGTGTAATAACACTTTTACATAATAGAAAAGGTGTGTAACAGAAACTCCCATTTTATGATGACTCAACTGGAGTTTGTCATTTCAAATATCTATTGACATTTTTTATACATCCATTGTAGTTATGCTTGGACAAAGGAGAAACATAAATCGCACACAATCTACTACATCAACAAGAACTTGACCACTATAGAGGTAAATTACACAGTGATAGAAAAATAATTTCTTCTTATTATTCATCCTAATAACAAATTTAAGCATTACATTAGCTTTTACCAAACTTTTTTTCATACTTACCACTCCGCTATTTGATTTTTAATGAATTAGTCAATGTCTAATGCAATGGTTACTAGGTGGTTGTTGTTTCTTCGATAATTTTATATCACCATTAGAGATAACCTTGGGAAGGATAATGTTGTTATAGATTTTCTTTTTATATTGACTAATGTTACTTATGATTTTCCTATTGAATATTATTTCCTAGATGAGTACCTTTTGCAGTATCCACTTATTCACCTTGGTATGAAGACATTGCCAATTACCATGCTACAGGAAAGCTTCCTTATAATCTTTCTCCCAAAGAAAAGAGAAAAATTGTTTAGGAAAGTGCCTGGTATTTTTGGTTGGATGACTACCTATTCAAAATGGTTTTGATAAGAAGATTAGGTGTGTAAGGGAGGATGAGATTTATGATATACTCAAGCCCTGTCATGATGGGCCTTGTGGAGGGAATTTTGCAGATAGGAGAATAGGTCATAAGGTGCTACAAATGGGTTATTTTTAGCCTAATATGTTTTTATATGCATGGAAATATGTGCAAGGTTGTGATAGTTGTTAGAGGATGGGTTAGCCTACTCAATCAAATGAAATGTCGTTATAGCCTCAATTGGTGATGGAGCCATTCAAGATATGGGCTTGAGATTTTGTAGGACCAGTTAGTCCCCCATATCAACATAAGACCTATATTTTGTTGTGCAAATATTATGTCACAAAGTGGGTGGAAGCTAGAGTACTCACTAGGGAAACTGAATGTGCTAATACAAACTATTTATTTGAGTATTATTCTATATGGGGTTCGAAAGGAAATAATTACATAGGAGAAGCACAATTTACTTCTTGGTTGATATAAGACCTTGTCAAAAAGTATAGAATTCATCACAAAGTCACTTCACCTTACCACCAGTAGGTGAATGAGCAAGTGGAAAGTGAAAATAAGGTGCTTGAAGTTATTCTCACAAAGACTATAGCAGGCCACCAAAGGGATTCAGTTGAGGTACTTCCTAAAGTATTATGGGATTATAGAACCACTTGAAATAATACTACAGGATCCTCTCCTTATGAGTCGGTATTTGGTAAGAGTCTTATATTTCCCATTGAGTTTGAAATTAATACACTCAAAACTTCTTTGGAGGTGCATTTAGATTTAAATTTGGCTCAAATACATCAACTGGAACAACCAAATGAACTAGATGAGAAGCACTTGGCTATTGTGTAATGAACATATATCATCATGCAAAATTGTGCCAAGTGGCATGATAGATTTATTAAGAAGGTGTTTCAGAAGGGTGATTAGGATCTGTTATATGACTCCATATTCAAATATTTGAAAGGGAAGTTGTTCACTAGGTGGCTAGGTCCTCATGAAGTAGAAGAAATGTTTCAAAATGGGAATGTGAAATTGAAAACCGTAGATGACTCTCATACATATTTTCTTGCTAATGGACATCATCTATGGTTGTATCACAAGCCTACTCTCAAGGATTCATCTATCAACATTGTCTCAAATGCATATTCAAATCTTGAATTCATTGGGGCAATGGGATTTGTTCTTGCGATGCAAGCCACTTAGATTTTCCATTATTTCTTTCAAAAAAAAAGAGAGGAAGAAACAAGAGAAAAAACCAAAAGAAATAAAATTATAATGGTGAAAACCCCTCTTAAGCTCCATTGGATGACTATGGTGATTGAAAACTAGCTTGTTGGTAGTCAACATGTAATTTCCCCTTCTATAATAATATTCTAATATTTATTTTTTTTGTAAATGCTTCATTGTTTAACTCTTTTGTTGTTTCTAAATCAATATTCATAAGCTACTACACTTATCACAAGATTTCATGTAATAGCTTTAATTACTACAGTTCTCCAAATATTTTTTGATACAATTGTGCATATCTGCAAGTCACTTCAACAACTTCATATAGTTTTGTTGATATAGAAAAAGTACATCTTCATTTGTTTACCATCATAAGTTGTATATTTTCTATCTTATATTCATAATTCTTAGCCATAAATTCATGTTTATACACTTTATTCTACTGGCACACAAGTTTTTCACTCACCACATCATTCCAATGAAGTATTTTACCAATAGACATGTGCCACGAATGGAATGTTTTACAACATTGATCAAGTCCTCACACTTGTACATTGTCCACATCATCATTATGGTAAGCCAACGACAAGTATGTTCCCTGTCATTTACTTGTATTTATGTATTTAAGGATGGCATGACCCCTTGTCACACATGTTGAGGATGTTCGTTACCATAAAATTAGGCAAGAGTGGTGGATTGTATTCATGGCACAATACACCATATCATTACCCTAATATAGTAATTAGTTTCCATACAAAACACTATACCTTCCACCCAATTTAGTGCTTACTGATTAGACCTAGTATTTATAGTAATAAGTCATCATTACTCTTGCCAGTATTTTTGAAACTTGATGTGACCACCTGAAATTATTCTTAATAACCGTCGAATATGGAATAAAGCCTAAAACTATTAAAATGGTAAGCCAATTCTAGATGAATGATACTCTCTACTCTAGAGAATGGTTGCATGAGCAAATTATTAACCCTATAATAGTTTTTGAGCAACCGTGGGAGGAGCAGCATTCTGCCATGAACCCAATTCTACGAATCCCTATTACACCATATGAAATCCCCATACATATTTAAAAATGTGTTTTGGTTATCTTATTTTAACAAGCTACAAGGATTTGATGAACACATTATTTTGGAGTTTGCACCACTAGAAGGAAGATACCCTCTAGTAGAGGTTTTTGCAGAAGCCCCTATAAAAATATCCAAAAAATATGTTTTTAGCAGAGTTGGGAAAGCAGATGATTTTTTTAAAGTGAATCTATAGTACATTAATACACTCGTATGATATACAATTATATGCACTGGTGCTTAATATCATATGGTGCACTGTGATAGAGTTAATTTTTTATAAAAATAAAAACATAATGGTGTGCTAGATACACAATGCACATCGATGTGTATACTACTTGATAGCAATGGAAAAAAGTTAAATTTTAAACAAAATTGGTCGTAAAATTCATTTTTTCTAGTTTGGTGCTATACTCTCACAAAGCCTCAGTGTTAAACCCATATATGAATTCCCTAGTACATAAACAATATGACACACTGTTGTGGATTTTTTAACTTAAAAATAGTAGTGTTCTTATAATACTATATGCATCGATGTTTTTCGTTGAACTGAAGAACTCAGGGAAAATTTTAAGAACCCCCCCTAAATTTATAAATATAATAAATTGGCGAATCTCCATGGTAAATAGGAAAAATGGAAGGCGATTTTATCAATAATATAATATGTATATATAATTTATTGGTGAATCTCTCAGCAGACATGGCGAATATTTTACTCAATTATAAAATCTTGTAATATCTTGGCAAGTCTTTCACTAAATAATAAAACTTTGTATGGATCTAAGACGATAGAATTTCCCCTTTAAATAGTCTATGCTCACATGAATACCATGCTATTACCATGGGTCAATACCATGGGTTATCATAAACCTGGAGCTTAAAAATTACTATTAGTAATTTATAAAAATTATTTTAACCAAGCTAAAATGTTTAACCTACATTAAATTACAACATCCATTTTTACTCTTGGCCAAGCCCCAAGAGGATCAAATATTTTTTCACCCTATCTAGTTTGCATATCACGATATTTGATACCTCTCGGGGTTAGTAGATCCAGAGTAAAGATGGATCTATGCTGGTTTAATTCCCCCATTTAAATAGGCTACATTCCAAGTGAATACCATGGGTCAATACCATGTGCCATTTTGGTGAATACCATGGGTCAATACCATGTGCCATTTTTATTTTTATTAATTCTAATATGAGGGTTAATAATGGTTTTTTGCATGGTATTAATAACAATCTATTCCATGGTATTTGGACCATAGTATTTTGCCCATAGGTTTCACCTAAATATAACCCATTTTTTGAGTGTTCGTAAATATAAGGTGACTTATGGAGTAAATATAAAAAAATGTTTTATTTGTTTACCATACCTCTCGTTTATTTATATTTTTATTAATTTACCATACCTCTATTACAAATATGGTATTTGGCCCATAGGATTCACTTAAATAAAACCTCTTTCTTGAGCCTTCATAAATAGAACGAGGGTTATGGACTAAATATAAAAAGAGGTTTTATTTATTTACGATACTTCTAGTTTATTTATATTTTTATTTATTTACCATACCTTTTGAGTAAGTATACAAAGATGTTTTATTTATTTACCATACCTTTTGAGTAAGTATAAAAAGACGTTTTATTTATTTACCATACCTTTTGAGTAAGTATAAAAAGACGTTTTATTTATTTACCATACCTCCACTTTACTTATATTTTTATTTGTTTACACCAGGTGACTTATGGAGTAAATATAAAACATGTTTTATTTATTTACCATACCTCTCATTTATTTATATTTTTATTAATTTACCATTCCTCTTTTATAAATATGGTATTTGGCCCATAGGATTCACTTAAATAAAACCTATTCTTGAAAATGGGCGAATGGATTCACTTAAATAAAACCTATTCTTGAAAATGGGCGAATGGAAGGTTGTAACTCCTAATTTCAAGGGCTAAATTTACCTTTTTTACCCTCTCCCTTAAAATAAGGTGGCCTATTTGAGGTGATTTGTAAAAATGTACTATGATACAAAATATTCGCCCACTAAAAATTTAAAACCCCTTAATTTCGCCAAAGGGCGAACATTCGCCCCTAAAATTATCCTTGGAAGAACTTGATGCTTAATAGAAAGTGGTGCACCATTATAGGATTCTTTTATATACAAATAAAAACAAAAGTCCACCATTGATATCAGGCGCACTAGTGTGTATACTACTTAATAGCTCCAAACAAAGTTCAAATTTAAAAAATGTTCGTCATAAAATTCATTTTCACCATTTCAGTGTTATACACCCATGACGCATCGGTGTTATTCCTATATTGAAAATCCCCAGTGCATAAATAACAAGGTGCGCCAATAAAGGATTTCAAATTTTTAAACATAGTAGTGGCCTAGGTGAAACTGGAAGACTCGTTCATATACTACTCGATAGCATTGGGCAAAGGTTAAATTTAAAAATATTTGGTCATAAAATTAATTTTCACCTTTTTTGTGATATACTCCCACGAGGAATCAATGGTATTCCTGTATTAAAACACCCCGATGCGAAAATAAAGAGGGGAAACACTCTATGGATTTTAATTTAAAAAATAGCGGTGCGCTAGGTGAAACAGAAGTACTAGCGCATATACTACTTGATAGCACTCGACAAAGGTTAAATTTAAAAAATGTCAGTCGTAAAATTAATTTTCACTATTTTGGTGCTATACTCCCTGTTGCAAATGCAACAAGAAAATCCTAATATAATTTTTCCTTGAATTAAATTAGGAATAAAATTGTAATTCCACATCACAAGACAACTTGTACGAGTTAACTAAGTTAATTTGACTTAGTTGATTCGGTTAATTTGAGTTGAGGGTCTAACTAGAGTCATGTAGAGTGTCTCCTACTTTATAGGAGCCCTGGTTGAGTTTATTTTGAGTTGTAATTAATTAATTCAATTTAACTAAGTTAAAGTCAGTTAGACTAGTTCCAACTAATGGACGAACTAGTAGGAGTTCAGATAGTGGGGTGATGCTTCATGTGTTCGACCAATTAACCGATGATTCACTCATAAATAAATCATGCCTGTTGTTGCATTTAATTACGCAAGGATCTATTTCTCTATGATCTCATGCCTGATTAAGATCACCAGACAACAAAATAGAATGACTAAAACAATATAATAATGATCCCCAATTAAGATGGTCATGCACACAGTTTCTATGCAATTTATAATTCTACAAAGTATGAGCAAGTACCTTGCCTCCTCGTAGGTTGGTGAAGATTTTTGGGCTTGTTGCAGAATCCTTGCACTCCAATCAAGTGATATCTTTCATCCACTCCTGATCCAAATCTGTCATACAAACACAACCAAACAGAGATGACAAGTGATCTTCCACATAAGATTGTTAGCTCAAAACATCTAGAAATCACACATATAAATTACTGAAAAAATTATATAAGGGGAGGGAACATAGATTTTTATTAACCATATAAATGAAATTACATCAAATGTATACCTTCTAGAAAATCAGATCCTATCCTCCAGCTTGTAGTATGGTATCCTCTCCCAATACATCATAGCTCTCATGTTATAGTTTGGATACTTTCCAACCCCCTTTCCTCTTGCTGAGATTATAAAGGCTCATTCTATCTTCCAGGAGAATGTATCTAGACATCTAGGGGCTTGATAATTTAGGAAGCTTCTACAATAATGGACCCCCTATCCAACTCATACACAATTGGGTCAACTTAATCTCCTTGGGAATGGAAAACTCTAGAAACGTTTTTCACAATTATGAGATTTTTCTCAATTATCTCAATTATGAAATAATTATTGTCAGTCGGATAAGTCGTTCTTGCGGACAAGACTAACCTCCCTAGTATCTAATGATATCTAGCGACAAGAAAACCAAACAAATTCTATATTTCTCTAAATATGCAATTTATAGATAAAGGCAAACAAGTGTTTTAGGCCTACCTTGGGTCCAGTGCAAGTTTGTGGAAGCCACGCTCCGTTGATCCAAATGAGCTCCCTTGTAAAGAATCTACAAACACAAACAAGCACACACATTAAATAGCACCTGCAAAGCCAATATAATAAACCATATTTATCATGATGATCAAGGAATTCATGAAACAAATCACACAAGACAATTTGTTGAGAAAAATGAATCTGATTGTATTAACTTTAATCAAAGAAGAACTTTAGAACCTTGGTGCCTTGATGTTGTACAAGCTCCTCCCAAGGTCCAGCAAGAATCTCCTCTACTTTGACATGTTTCACTCTCTTCCCAATGAAGCCAAAAGGTATGTAATCTCTCCCCTCAAGCTTAACTAGGAAGTCTCAATTCCAACAGCATTTACCCTAAAAAATGTTCAGCTTCTAACCTCTCTAGCAACCAGCCCAATGCCTTAATTTATAGTGCAATGGAGGGAAGTTATTAGGTCCACCTTCAAAGGGATAAAGCCCTCCTTCAAAGCGATAAGCTCCTCTCATCAAGGGATTAGCTCCTTTAGTTTTGGAATGCATGAACCACCTAGGAGTGAACCATCCACGTCAAGATTTCTTCTAGAATCATCCAGAATTAACCACAAGTGAGTTTTTAAAAATAAATTTGCGCCTTTTTGATGTTCATAGGGGTCCACACCCACTCCTTTAGAGACAGAGCGGGCAGGTCCGCAGGTAACATGACCATGGGGTGCGGGACTGCAGGTAACAGTAAGAGAAAGTTCAAAACAAGAGCTTTATTGATTTTTAAGGACTTTTTCTCATTTTCAAAGCTTCACATGAAGAGCTGAGGTTTGAGACTTACTAAGGAGGACCGTGTGAATGATGATAGACCCATGCTAACTACAAATAGTCATGGTGACAATATTTTGTGTAACAGATTGCCCCCTAAAGTGCGAAGTCTGTAGTAGATGAGGATTTCATTTATCATCTAAGAAGAGTGAAGTACTTTATCATTTCGAGGATCATCTTGTGGAGATCCCGGTTGGAACCTGTAAAAACATTCAATGCAAAATATATATATGAGATCATATCATCATTGAGGTAGGCATTCCCATACTCAGATCAAAACTGACTAGAAAACTAACTACTGCTCTAATATAGGAATGATCTTGTAATACATCACAGGTATAGACACATGTAGACACAGTATGGACGCAACCATCTGTTTATGAATAGTCCACTGTATAATGAATACAAAATTCCTCGTAGCTTGGATGGTGGAAACTAGATCCAGGGTCTTGATTTCTACTTCCGGAAATAGTACGATTCTATCCATGTGAATGAATGTGTCGAAGTCAAACATGGTAGAAACCACTTGAGTACCAGTCAATGATGTAAACTGTTAACAAGTGTGAGAGAAACCACCAGTAATGTCAATGGCTCTCAAAGTACTCAGTACAATCCATGAGATGTGAATAGATGTGTTGATGTCGAACATGTCATGCAATCCTTTGATCGAAGGTCAATGATGCAACCTATCATCGAAGGCAAGAAACCTGCCATTGAAGCATGTAGATCCCAAGGTACTGACGATTTCTATATCATCTTTCTAGATAAGGAGCTAAAGTCAATAGAAAGCAATCCATCGTAGGCAAGCCCACAACACGAAATCATAGATCAAGTTTGAAGAAATTTAGTTGCAAGGACTGACTCAGGGATGGTCAAGATGGATGACAGATATTTTGCAGATGAATGGTTTATTTGCACTGCCTCTTGAACACATAACGACACAGCAGATGGTTTGGTGACAATTGACCCAAATTTAATACCTAGAAACCGGCTGAAGACTTTCAATATGGTTTGATCAACTGTTAGGCAAAGAATTTTCCCAACCTAGGTGAATAAAAAGTGTCGTGTTCAAGAGTGGTTACAAAGTATGACAAACAGACTCATTTTTCTCTCTTTTCCCCCACGATTTCTGGCAAGTACCTCTTTATTTTTTGACAAGCTTGAGGAGGATAACATTTGTTTGATTATAAGCTCATCCTTCGGATGAGTCCAACTTAGTTTAAATTCGAACCGTAAGAAGGAGTGGTTCGTTCCTGTTTTTATTTGAACAAGTCCTTTACTATTACATTTTAACGAGTCCAGTATAGGAGAAACTTGGCGTTTTTCAATTTTAAAGAGTCTAAAAAAACTTAAGAAAACTCCATGGTTGTCCTTTTTCGTAAATTTGTGTCTCCCAAGCCCGAAAAAGTATAAAATAATACTTGAGAGAACCACTTGATCATTATGACCAAGGAGTACTTTTCATAGTGAGTGCCTCTGATCCGAAAAAGTAAAAAATTGATCAATGACACGTCGTTTTATACCCAATATCGAATTTGAAACGACAAAAATCTGGCAATCTTTTCATGTTTTTTATAGTCAGAAAAGAGCTGTAAGTGGACCGTCTTTTTAGTTCCATTTTAACGAGCTTAAAAATAAAAACTCGGCAATATTTTCATGTTTTAGGAGTTAGAAAAGAGCTTAAAAGTGACTCTAATGTTTTTTGTCGAAAATGACCAATTTTGCCTGAAAAATCCGTTATCCTGCACAAAAACTCAAACATTACTCATACCTATTTAAAATAGATAAAAATGCTTCAAAAGTTACCTATTTAAAGTGAAAAATAAACAAATTAAAAACTCATTTATTCAAAAAAGCTTATAAAAAGGGCTTTTGTAAATTCATTTTTACTGTTTGACTTCAAAGTGAGAAAAGTGAGCTTTTGGTCAGAAACTTCCCGTGAAGATTGTGGAAAATCCGCCCGTTGGAAGCTGTCTCCTCCGGGTAATCCACATCATCTTACTCTTTCATTTCATCTATTTGAAAATTGTTTTTAGGGTTTTATTTTGTTTTTTATGAAATTTCTAGGTTAAAAACCCGCGCGCGGGGGTCCACAGGTATAACATAGGAAACCTGCGGACCCCGACTTTTTCGTAAAAGGAAAAAATTCAGGGGTCCGCACCTGCCGTGAAGGCAGAGTGCGGACCTACGCACTGTCTCTAATAGAGAGGGTGCGGTCCCCGCAACAAAGGTTTTTAAACCTAAATTTTTCAAATTCCACCCAAAAATTTTGATTTTAAATATTCTAATCCACCTTTTTATTGAATTTAGGGTATAAATCATGCTTGATTGGTGGGAACGGGAGCATGAGGATGTGGATCTCACTACGATTAATTATCAACCTTCGATTGATGCATTGAAGACATGCAATTTATACAAATTCTGGGCCTTACCTGACATGAGGGCCAGGTGGACTTTTTGTAGTGGTTGGTAGATAGGTGGAACATACAGGGCTAGTACTTCTTTATTGGTGGCCACCAGCTCAAAATGGAGCCGGAAGACATTTACTTTTTGATTGTTTTTCGTAAGAGAGGTGAACATTTGACTCTATTTGGGACTAGGCCAGGTGGTCGGTTTGTCGATAGCCTCTGGCTAGATTTTTGTAACGACCAAACTGGAGACAAAGGTATAGATATCAAAACCATATCCCGTCCTGAGCTCAAAGTGATTGCGTTTACTGTTACCAGGCTCTGTGGAAGTGTAGAACTACATGTAGCCACTGGATCCCAAATGCGGATGGCAGTAGACTGCTTTTGAGGCACCATCTTCAACTGGTGCGAGGCTGTGTTGGCTAATATATAAGGCCAACTGACTAGAGCAAAGAACGGACAACTGAAGGCCTTTAGATATGGTGCTTTAGTTGTGAGCTTTGGTCTGGAGAGGGTCCCAATGTTGGTCCCACAACATCTTACCGTTGGAGCTGGACTTCCCCGAGAGCCCAAACTGATGCGTTGGGTTGCAGTTATGGCCCACCATCCTGAGGAGGGAAGAAAAGTCGTTCGATTCACTCTTGAGTATTTTCATTGGTTGGAGAACCAAGTTTTTGCTATTCAGGTTTTCCTTATGCTGGGGTAGATTATCGTGGTGACCCAGACATGGCTCTTCCACTAGGAGAGCAATGGGATGACTCAGCTAAAATCATTTTCAACATTTAATTTAATTTTTTTTTGTTTTTTATTTTGTCCCAAAATTGATAGTAGAAGTTTCAAATGCAGATGTAGGTCCACGGTGACCAGCCACTCTTTGGCCCTATGAGAGGAAACAGCCAACTGCAGCAGCACCAACCCCACAAGACGAATCTGCAGAGACCTTGCCTGAATTGGAGAGTCATCTAGAGCATTTGAGAGCAGACATTCCGGAGACCAGCATAGATGACATTCCTCTTTGGCTACAGCGCTATGTGATTGGTGTCCCAGGACCTTTCAAGAGGTTCTTTTGTAGGGTGGCCCATACAGTGGTTTCTTATCGTGATCATCACCAGTGATAGGATGATCACCTGTTGTAGACACATATGACATTTTTTGCTTTTTGTACTATCATTTTTGTCGATCATAAGGAGTTTTTCAACCTATGATCGAAGATGATGTATATTTGACACACTTCTATGCTATACTATATTACTATTACTGGCCTATCTTGTAAAACATGTTATGGAATGTTTTTAAATTTACTTGTTTGATTATTGCAAATTTCTACTTACCATTCGAGAAGCAATTGCATCTGCTAATGTATTTAAATATCTTAGAATATGCTGATATTCAATATAGTCAAATTCACGTTCCAAGAGACAAAATCTCAAAAATAATCTCAATAACAGTGGATTTCTAATGGCATATACTCTATTAAGCTGTAATAAAACGAGTTCAGAATCTAACCTCACTATCAAACTCCGAATCCCAAATGAGATGGATTCAGATAATAACTCAATCACTGCACTATACTAGGCAATGTTGTTCGTTGTTTTACCGAGGCTTACCCCATGCATAGATACCAACTCGTCAGAGGGCGAATAGATAACCCAAGCTGTGGAAGAAATGTTCAATGTATTACGGCAAGCACCATCAGCAAAACCAATGTATGCTTGGAGAGGTGTCGACATCTGCAATATCAAGAGTAAAATCAAGATAAGCAGGAATAATGACAAAAATACTCTCTAAGCTAAGCACACTTTTTAATCTAAAACACACCAGCTAGAAAGAAAACTAACCTAACTAAAAATATCCACACCTAGATTTAAGCATAATACCTCTTCAGGTAAAGACCATTTCTCGGTTTACCTAAAGAGACCCTGTCAAAGTCTACAAATTCATAGGCCCCTTTTGCCAACTTTCGCTTAACAACATAAGGACCATGCCACATGGGTACGAATTTTCCAACGCCTAATTTATCATTTGCTTGATCATACAATAAGACTAGGTCTCCTTCCGAAAAATTACGAGGGGTAACATTTCGATCATACTGAGCTTTAATACGTTTGGCATGAGTTTTGATTGCTAATGCAACATCACATTGATTCTCATCTAGCTGAGCCAAGTACAACAAACGTTTTTTCTCTTTGGAAGTGGCTGGAAGTAATTCGATGGCCATTTGCAATGACAGGATTTGACATTCAATGCGTAGCACAGCTTCCAGACCATAAACTAGTTGGAAAGGAGTGAAACCGGTTGATGTTTTTACTGAGGTTCGATATGCCCAAAGCGCTGAACATAGCATGTTATGCGAATTCAACCTATGAATCCCAATGATTCGTCGGATCATGATGACTAGAACTTTGTTGATGGCTTCAACCAGACCATTAGCTTGTGGATAATATGGAGTTGAACTATCGTGACGCAAGCCAAGTTGGTATGTAATTTCAGTCATCATAATAATTTGAAAATGACGCCCATGGTCAGTGATAATATCTTGTGGAATACCAAACCTAGCAATTATATGATTGAACACGAAAATCGCAGCAGTTTTTCCATCTGCCTCAAATGTAGGCATCGCCTCGGCCCACTTGGTAAAATAATCTACCGCAAGGATGATATACACATGCCCCCCGGCTGAGTGAGGGTTACATGTAATAAAATCGATACTCCATTTCGCAAAAGGGTCGACGGAAATTATAGGGTGGAGAGGAGCAGGTGGAGTGCGCATCTTTCAATCAAAAATTTGGCAGTTGTGGCATTTTCGGACCGTGTTAATACAATCTTTAAACAAAGACGGCCAGAAATAGCCAGCGCGCAATATCTTTTGGGTTGTGACAAAATTAGACATATGACCGCCACATGCTCCAGAGTGACAGTCATTTAGAAACCTTTCAGCTTCCTCATGACTTAAACAACGTTAGAAAACAGAGTCTGCCCCATGACGATAAAGTGTATCTCCAATGATCTTGAACTATTGGGACTGGAATCGTATTTTTCAATGTTCTAATCTTGAAATTTTTGGCCGAAAGGATTGGGTTTGGAGATAAATGATGATATCCCATACCATGGATCTAAAATTCTGATTAGAAACAAGGATTCGTCCATAATGGGCTCCTCCGCCACAGTTTCCGTATCAGAACGTGGGAAGTCACACATCAACTCCGCAAAAACTAAAGATTTCTTTGACTTAGACTTTTCAAATTCTAAGTCAAACTCCTGCAGGATCACAATCCATTTGGAGTACTTGCCCCCTAGCAATTGTTTGGTCAAAATATAGATCATAGGGTTGCAATTGGAAATTACTGTAGTTTTGCGTAGTAAAATGTAATGACAAAAATGTTGGACAACTTGAACAGCTGCCAATGCCAATTTCTCCACATGTGAATATTTTAGCTCAGTTAGATTTAAGGTTCGACTAAGGTAATATATCACATGTTCACTATCGAATTCATCTTCCTGAACTAACACCATTCCAATGGTGGAATGGGAGGTGGTGAGATATAAGAAGTAGTCCTGGTTGTAGTTGGGAGGATGCAATAACGGTGCATGGGTCAACGCGTGTTTTAGTGCATCAAAATATTTGTCAGCTATCTCATCCCAAAAGAATGGAGTATTATGTTTCAACAACCAGGTAAAACCCTTTGTGATCTCGGCGTAGTTAGGAATGAATCGACGTAAAAAGTTTGCTTTCCCTTGCAAACTTTGGAGTTGGTGAAGACTCGAAGGAGGAGGCAATTTGACAATAGCTTCAACCTTCGAGGGATTGACGTGAATGCTGGCTTTCGAAACAACAAACCCCAATAACCGACCTGTTTCTATACAGAAAACACACTTGTGTGGATTCAACCTAATTCGATAATGCCTACACCTCATAAATATTGCTCGTAAATGGATGAGATGATCAGCTAGATGTAATGAATGAGCAGTTAAATCATCGAGATAGGGTTGCACAATGTGCTTGATGTTATGAAACGCGTAAGACATGGCTCTTTGAAAAGTTGCCTCGGCGTTCTTGAGCCCAAAAGGTAATTTTCAATAAGAAAATGTGCCCCATGGACAAATGAAAGTTGTTTATTGTTGATCAGCAGGCAGAACATTTATTTGATTGTATCGGGAAAAACCATCCATGAAGGAGAATATTTCACTGCTGGCACAATCATCAATGATTTGATCGATATAGGGAGTTGGGTAATTGTCTTTTGGACAGGCTCGATTAATATCCCTATAATCGACACATCTTCTTATTGTTCCTTGCTTTTTGTTAACAGGAACAATATTCGATACCCAATCCATTAATGGAATTGGATAAACGAAACCTACTTAAAGTAATTTTTCAACCTCTGCTTTAATAGCAACATCTTTTCACGGGTGGATCTGACGCAAACGTTTCCGGACGGGTTTAGCATCCGAGTAAGTTTTGATTTCATGAACAACCATTGCTGGGTCAATTCCTGGAATTTCCTCATATGACCAGGCAAACACATCGCAGAATTCTTGAAATAGGGCCTTATATATTTGAATTTCATCTTCCTTACAAGAGGCACCTATATGAATGTTTTCGACAATTCCAGGCTTAACCAAAATATCAATAGAAATAGTTCGAGAAATGTTTCCCAAATTTAACTCAAAATCAGGATTTTTCATTGGATTCTGAGGTTCCTTGACATAATCAGTCGTAAAAATAGATGAAAAATCATTTTCAAAGTGATCAATCTCAGGTAAAAATGAAGATCTATGATGAAGATCTTCCATGGTAAATCATCAACACACAGGATTTCACGAATTTTCTCATCAGTGTGAACAAGTTTGGAAAACGTTGTTGAATCTTAGTTTGATGTTGAAAGTGATTCTTCATGGACCACATTCATTAAGTCAATTTTGGTTGAAGAAGGGTCGGAAAACGACTGCACAGCCTGATACACAATTTCATATGGACTCAAAGGCATAACATCACCAAATGAATCTATCTCAGATTCGGAAGGTACGATCCAAGGATCATCGTAAACAATAGTGTCTGATGAAATCATATGAATGGTTGCAATAGAAGACGATGGGTTGATAGGACGAAAAGGAAAAGCTCCTAGTAAACCAGAATCTTTAACTAGTCCTACTCCAACATCCTTATAAGGGATAGTTGTTTTGTCGACATGCTGAATACTTTTAGAAGAGGCTGGGTCGGATGAAAAGTAAGTTAGCTGGTCTATAGTTATGATCTTTCCATTATGAGGGAACTTTATAAGCCGAAATACCGATGAAACAACAGATGTCATAACGTAAGACCAACTACGACCCAAGAGAAGGTTGTAATCTAGAGGGGCATCAACCACCTCCACATCTAGATTAACAGTTTTTCCTTCAACCCCTATAGGTAAATCCTATAGAATGCCAAAAGGATGGAACCCACGGCCATCAAAGGCCTTTAGAATCATCAAGGATTGATTAAGTGTAGGAGAATCAAGCGATCTCCAACACTGGATCGACATAATACACGTTGAGGCTCCCTCATCAATTACAGTCCTATAACAAGGTCTATTTTTGACTAACACTGTAATTTGGAAATCCATTTGATGAGGTAAGCGAGTTGTACTATTTTCTAGTTAAAAAATTATAAGGTTCGAGTCCTAAATGTCAACAGCTCCTATAGCCGACAATAGCAATTTACGTTGTGTTGGACATGATTCCAGCACCTCCAAAGCCGACATTGCTGAAGGTGAAATAGCCAAATCTTCAACAATGTTATAGTTCTGAGCCATTCTCACATGTGGATTGAAAGCTGACTTTCGATGTATACCCTTGGCGGGCGGTTTGATTACTAAGTCTGGGTTAGGTTTCTCGATTTGTAGTGGATCAGAACTGGGAGTTGAAGCTGATGGGTTCGAATGAGAAGATTCTGCTTCCTTACCACCAACATGACTTTTACTTCCATAATCTTGCAATCAAGTCGCAATCCTAACATGGGACATCATCATTATGGGTTCTTCTAAGGCATTTGAGGAAGAACCTATCATCTTACTGTCTTGACTAGGAAAAGGATCCTTCAAAATAGCAGGCGTTTGGGAACCTTTGACGATTTTCACAACCTCAGCGCAATGAGGGCAGTCTCTTGTAAAATTCTCTTCATCACAAATGAGACAAGGATAGCGAGGTTTTTGTTTCTCATCAGTTGATTCCGTTTTTTTTGGTTTCTCTTTCGAATTTGTATCTGTTTTATTTTATTCTTCCCTTTCTTTTTACCGCCAGATTTTTATTTGGCTGTAGATGACTCTACAACATGAATATCGGTAGAAATTTCCACGGAAGAATCTCCTGTCGGGGAATCTGGTAAAGTTATGATAGGAGAAGAATTCTTGGAAGATTTCTTCTTACTTTTGGTATTAACCATACCAATCATACCATCAGCGGCATGAGACCCTGAAGGAGCTGCAGTTATTTGATTTTGTTTAGGAAGGTCGAGGATTTTCTCGTGTAATGTACCTGACTACGTATAAACTAAGTCAAGGTACTGAGCTTGAGCAATTACTTGCTCTTCAGTAACGACTCCTGCCTTAGCTACATCCTCAGTGATTTTCAGTAATAAAGATTTGACAAACCATTCTGCTAAGATCTGATCCGGAATAAAAACTTTCACTAAACACTGTCAACGTCTCCATTTATGAATGTGATATGAAATGTAAGTGGACGTTGAATGCTTTAATGTAGTTAATAATTCCGTGCCATTGTCATATCTGACTGGCAACTGAAAATAAGTTAAAAACGAAGTAGTTAACTGACTAAAGTTATAAAAAGTGGCTCGCGGTAACTCAATGTACCACTTGGCCACAAGACCGATTAGAGTGTGTTGGAAAAGCCTTAAACAGATTGAATCATCTAAAATGGAGTTAGATGCACACAAGAGGTGATAAGTCATCACATGGTTCGACGGGTCCTCTCCTGATTTTCCTTCAAACTTAGGAATATCACTAGGCAACTTATTCGGCATTGGTGGCCAAAACAGAAGATAGTTAATTAGATTGTTCATAAGGCGCGACAAGTCAAGCAATTCCAAAGTTGCAATGAACAGTAACTGACGATTAGGGTCCCTGAAACCCTGGGTCACGAGACTAGACCCAAGAGGAGGATATCCAGGATAACTAGGAATTGGAATTGCATTTGGGATATTATATCCTCCTGGAAAACCAGGATTAACTGAACTGTACTGGGGTTGTTGAGGTTGTTGATATGTATATCAAGGGTATGGTTGATACTGATAGACTGGCTGTTGTACAGCAGGACCGAATTGGTAGTGTCCCTAGTACAGTTGATAGGTAAATTGGGGTTGACTTGTGACAACCGTACTTGGACCAGGTTGTCCTACAGGAATTTGAACCGAAGTCTGAATTGTGGATCCAGACTGAGGTAAAGATGCTTGAGGCGTTGATACAGGAACCGTAGAAACCAGAGTTGTCGATACTCCAGAAGTAGGTGGGGTAGATTGAACGGATGTTGCAGCAGTTGCAGCAGTCGTTTGAGGCGGAGTACAAGGTGTACTAGGCCCAGGCTGAGAAACTACAGAAGGTGCAGAAGTTTGAATAGTAGACTGGACAGGTTGCTGGGTTGAACCAGAAACCAAAGGTTGTCCAGTTTGAGATGACAACTACACATTCGGTTGCAAGATCTATTGAGATTGATATGGATCCCACACTAAGTTCATTCCAGGATACGGACCCATAACAGGTTGAGAATATTTAGGACCATAATCGGGTTGAGGGTAGGGTTGATAATTCAAAGGTACATTTCCAGCTCCTTGGAAAAATGACTGACCAGAAGGTGGTTGGAAACCTTGGGTTGGGTACTGATCTTGAGGTTGATAACCTTGAGGCACGTACTGATACTGGGGTTGACCTTGAGGTACATATTGATACTGGGGTTGATCTTGAGGTACATATTGAGTCTGGGGTTGACCTTGAGGAATGTACTCTCCCGTAGGTATGTATTGTCCTTGAGGTTGCCCCCCAGGCAGTAATTGGGTAGTTGGTGATGAAATCCAACATCGCAGAATTCAATACAGAAATGGTGGTTGGAACAGTTACCCTGGCAACCTACTTAATGAATATATTGGCACAAGTTTCTCCACTAAACCGTCTCGAGTGAAGAGAACCCACCAGAAAATCCAAGTGAGTCTAGTCAACGTCTGCTCCAGGTACAGTGGGATCTTCCCTCCACCGTCACCTTATGAAAGAATCCTATAGAATATGGTCACTATGGTTACAAATGGAAGCAAATATACCTAGGGGAACAGTCTGTGATCCGATACACACGCAAGGGCAGAGTAGCAAGCTCAATCCCCTTGAAGGCTCCTTGACATAATCCAAGGTTTACCAACAAGTGACCCCAGGCTCCTTGAAAATGGTTAATCCAAGGTTTACCATTTTTAATACGTGTATATCTAGTATCGTTCCCAATGAGGAAGGATTGATTACCCCACTGGTTCGGACACGATCTCGTGCTTGACTCCTATAAGAGGAGCTTCCCAGAGCATAGATGTAACAATTGGATTTTATCTCCTACCGCAAGATACAGCTACTTGTTTTTTTTACTATCTTGGAGAGTTAATTACTCCCTACTCCAAGATACTAACGTAAGCTATGTTGGTGATAAAGAGCCCTAGAAATAAAAATATTAATAGATAGATTTTACTTTAAGAGTTATTTTTATTGGTTTTTTCTTAAGTCAAAAGGTGCGGAGATGAAACTTATGGTGTGAAGACTCGACTCCAAATCACTAAAAATGCACTTAAGATGATAAGCAATCTTTTCCCTTCAATGAATTTCTAGCTAAAGAAAGAGTTGAGAATGCAAATGCTTGTAAAAACAAATCTTTCCTTAACAATTAAATCAAAAGAAGAACATTTTGTCTTTTCCAATACACTCAAAAACGAGACAACTAGTTATGCTCACGAAAATTTCCCTTTTCTTTCAAACACTCGAACACTACAAAACAAAATTTTTCAAAAGAGATTTTTTCATTTTAATAAAACACTCAAAACTATTGCAAAATCTAATCTTGAGATCTATAAATTCTAAAAAACTAATTGAAGTAAAAGCTTACAAGATTTCTTTTCAAGGATGTTTTACTTAGTTATGAGCAAACCAAGGACTAATTTGTCTAGAATCACAAATAGTCAAAAAACAACCAATTTTCGTTTTCTTTTCGAAAAATGAAATCCAAAACTTTTGACACAAGTGTTGTGGGGAAAAATTCCTATGTAGGATGATCCTATCCACCTAAGGTGTGACAGTGCCTTAGCAAAAAACAGAGACAGCTATTCTAGTATTCTTCCTTTATGAATTAAGAATGAAGAGAGATGGATGGACTAACCGGTGTCTTTCGTTTGTCCCTCGATCCGGTTTCTCTTCTCTTGGAGAGTTCCCAGCTACTTGCCTTCTCGCTCGTCCAGCTTCAAGAGGTTTCTGCAAGATCACAAGAAGAGAACACTACACAAGACATGGATTCATATTCATAACTAGTTCAGGATTAGAAATAAACTAAACATACTAATGCAATCATACATCAAAGATACATCAGTATATAGGAGAAACCAAGATAGATTTATTGATGAATAACAAGGTTCAGGAAGAGATACAACCCAGAGGGCTCCAATCCAGCATCTCTTTCCCAGCAAATGGAATTCCTATCTTCACCCCCTTCAAAGCATTAAGCACCCAATGATTCCAATCTCAAATCAACAGCAATTCTTTGCAATAACAAAATTCCAGCCTCCAGATCTCATGGAGGAGAGATCCATATATAGATGTTTGGAGAGAGGATGAGTCAGCTTGAGATCTGACTAGTGTCCTCTCCCTCTGCCAGTTCTTGATTCCACTTGGAGGTTCTTGCTTCCACTTGGAGATTTGGAACCTCTTACTCATCACCAGTCGAATTCCCTGAGGCAAGTGTCATTGAGGAAGATTTTGGAAGCTTCCTAGGTTTTGACACCTCGTGGAATGAGCTTGCCACATGTCAACTCTTGCTTAGCGCAGGTAGCCAGTGTTGGCTTTGACATTCAGCACAGGTAGCCAGTGTTGGCTTTGACATTTAGCGCAGAAAGCTAGTGGAGCCACTGAATTGATCCTGAATTGACTTGTTTTTGAGGAGTTTCTGGTGGAGAACTTCTGTGAATTGTTGTGGTTTGTTAGCCTTGTTCCTCTAGGGGTAGGAACAACATGTTTAGGGACTTTGGATCCCTTAGATTATGGACATTTCATGCTCAATGCTATAAGGCACAAAAATGTCTATAACAGTTGCCCCCTAAAGTATGAGGTCGTTTATCAGGTGAAATGCTTTATCAGGGGGATCCGAAGTTCATCCAATAATGGGAGGAGACCTGTAATAAGATACAATACAATACATTATTTTTCATACTGCTTTCATGATCTAGCTGAGGCGGGCATTCCCATGCTCAGCTTTATAAATTCATTTTTCTATACATAGAACAGACAATCGTCTGATGGTAGACTGATAATTTTGATGAAATTATCATCCTTTGAGTAGGATGATTATCTACTGCAATGATGTACATGTCCATGTCTTTATCTTTCCTGAGTATATATCGCAGCCCGGATGGATGAAACTAGATCCGGGGTCTTCAAACTTGTTCGATCTTCACTCTAAGTACAAGTCGATCCATGTGAGAAATGTTCTGAAGTCGAACATGGAAAGACATCGCTTGATTACCGGTCAATGAGGTAAACCCTTAACAAGCGCGAGAGGAATCACCGATAATGATAATGACCCTCAAGGTACTGCAGTACAATTCACGTGGTGTGAATAAAGGGCTTGGCGTCGAACACCACGCAAAATCTTTCGGTCGAAGGTCATTGATGTATAACTGTCGCCGGAAGTGAGAAACTTGCCATTGAGGCATGCAAGCTTCAAATTACTGAAGGGGTTGTTCCTAGATGAACTTCTTGGATAATGAGCTGATGTCGACAAGAAGCGATCCGTCAAAGGAGGGCCTTAATGAATCCCACATCAATGACACGGAACGGAGCTAATGATTTTGATGGAGGTGAAAACGATCTGTGACATATGATTCAGGGTGGCGGTCATGAAAGGATGAAGGATAATGTATGGTAGTGGATGGGACACGGTTGACTTCTCTGAATGACTTCTCTTGAACATATGGCGACACTGATGCGATGGATCGGTAGCATTACCCCAAATTTTGATGGTATGGCGAGACCATGGTGATGTGACCGGTGAATGAAACA
Source organism: Pinus tabuliformis (assembly GCA_031772625.1). Lineage (NCBI taxonomy): Eukaryota > Viridiplantae > Streptophyta > Pinopsida > Pinales > Pinaceae > Pinus > Pinus tabuliformis. Next base: position 940,193,463 of record CM062816.1, on the reverse strand, counting down.
ACCCAACCCGATTGTGGTACGGAGGAAAAGTGTCATGTTCAAGAGCAACTTGCTACCATCAAAGTTTTCTTGAGTTTCTCCCAAATTTTCCCTAGTCATTGCTGACCAGTACCTCTTTATTTTTGTCAAGCTTGAGGAGGATAACATATGCTTGTTCTATAACCTGCCCTTTGGGCAAGCCCATCGCTATGTTTTAACGAGCCTAGCGATAGTGAAACTCGTTCTCGTCTAAAGACAAGTTTGTCGCTATTTAATGAATTTAACGAGTCTAACGACAAGGATAACTCGGTCCTTTTCATTTTTAGAGAGTCTGAAAAGGTACATAAAGTTAACTCCAAAAGTCATTTTTCGTCATCTAATCCCTTACGTCCGAAAAAGTATAAAACAATACAGAAGGGATGAGTTTTCGATAGTTTTAACGAGCCAAATAAAACAAGCGCTCGATCTTTTTGTGCAATAATCCCTCAGGTCCAAAAAGATTAAAATCTAGAGGAGGGATAGCACTTCCTGTCCCTTTAACGAGCTGGAAGGCCAAGGACTCGACAATCTTTTCATATTTTAGGAGTCCAATGAAAAGAGCTTAAAGAAGACTCGTCTTTTGAGGAACGAGTGATGAAACAGGTTAGCAGCTGATTCCAGGTACAGGTTGGAATTTTCCAATCACGGCAGTGTCACAAGGATGGCTAGTGAAATCACTCTTCGCAGCTGTTCCTCAAAATGGGTAAACAATCATATGGAGGTGAACGATCGGCCAATGGAAAAGTGGAGGTGACGGTACAAACACAACCAAGGCTTTAATGGCTGATGATATTACATTCACTGTGGTTATTTACCAGGATAGTTCATTTTTTAACGAGCTTAAACGTGGGTGGAAACATTTGCTCGATCTTATGTTTATTTTTTAACGAGCATGAACTATGTGCTAAAACTGCTCGGATCTTGCATTTATTTTTTAACGAGCATGAACTGTGTGCTAAAACTGCTCGAATACCCAGTCATATGATAAGAATGTCTCATTAAGATTCTATTTTTTATGGAGCTTCATCTTATAAAGCTATGCCCCGCATCCTTTCGTTATGCAAGTTCGGAAACGACTAATCCTACGAGTTTAAAGGGTTAGACCTACAGGTTTAAAGGGAAGGACCTAAAAATTTAAAAAATAAATAGCCGCCCCTTGCTTGCACTCCAAAAGGTTTGCATGCCCCCAGGCATAAAGTACGATTTCAAGGTTACCCCTACTTTAGTCCGGCAAAACAATTGTTTTACCGAGAGAGGCCTACCTCTTTCAGGTTACCCAAAGATTGTCTCGTTAATCTTTCAAACAAAACACTTCCTCGGCAATGTCTACCGAAATAGACAAAGGTGAGCGACGATGCCCGCCAACTCACATAACTTTGACAAAAGAATCTTATTCTAGAATAACCCTCTTCCAGCATGGGCGGGGTACAAACTAGTCATATTCTCCCGCGGAAACCTACCCTATACCCAAAGTTTTCCTGCCGAAGTAGACCAGGACGCATGCCCCCTGGGTTCCAGTCATATCCTCCCGGATTACTCGCGCTCATCAGGAGAACGGACCATGGGTTGAGACATTTCTTGCATGAAGAGACCATTTAGGGATGGTATATGACTATTTGCGATGCGTGATCCGGGAAACGAAAGTTGGTCCACGAGCTTGACCACTCTTCCTTCATGCGGAAAACACATTACTTTAAAGAGTGAGGAGACGATGGCTCCCATGCAATATATATAGTCTCATCCAAGGAGTAGGTTATAATCCAAGGGTCCTTGAACGACCATCACGTTCATTTGAACGGTCTTCCCTTTCAGTGTTACGGGCACATTGGGGAGGATCCCTAAAGGTCAATTGGTTCCTTTATCAAAGCCTGATAGATTTCTCATTTCAGGCAAACGCGCTGGCGAACCAAGCGCTTTCCAAGCAATAGAGGAAAGGATACTCACAGATGCCCCCTCATCAATGATAGTGCCAGCCATTACCATTCTGTATATTTGGACGATAATTCTGAATGGTATGCTTACCGGCAACCGGGGTCTGCCTAGTTGGTTCCAATCGGAGGACACAACCAGGTTTCTTGGTGGTGGGACCGAATAGACGGTCGGGTATGACTCTGACGAAGTTCCTTCCTGCGATAAAGGAATGGGCAAATTGCCCCCTTGTTCGTCGGAGTCTGTGTTGATGAAGAGAATTTGGACGGTGTCGTCTTTATTCTCCTCTGTGATGGTATCATTCGAAGATAGAGCCTCTGAAGGCAAAATCGGTTCAACTGTCGCCTCAACCTTTTGAATTTTGTCAGGCATGGATCCAGACGGTTCATCTTCAATGATAGGTGCTTTGGCTGACCACCTGGGCGGGCCAGCCAGGTTCTCAACTAGTGAAGGACTTGGCAGGAGTTTTTGATATCCAGGAGGAAGTTGCGCTCGTAAAATCGGGCGATCTTCCAGAACTCTTTTAGCCTCGTCTAAGAAGGGACAACGGTGGATGGCATGGTCGCCTTCACACAGTTTGCAGGGAAATCTAGCTTTCCCTCTCTGTCCTGTGACTTCACTTTCACTAGTTGACGGTGAGCAGTCAACATGGCTATCAGAGGTTGACGCTACCGAATTGTGCAGACGGGGAGACCAGTCCCTTAGTATCCGAGGGATGCAGGGACAATCTCTGTGGAAGTGGTCTCCCTTGCATATGACACATGGCGATTTAGGCCTAGTCAGTGTTGTGTGTGGATTTTTGTCAGACGCCACTTGTTTTCCCCCAGTCGCTTTTGGCTCCTTATTCTTCTTCTCTTTCTTCTTCCTTTCCTTCTTCTCCTTAGGAACTTTGTTTTTTGTTTTACCAGTTCCGTCAAGTGAAGAGGAAGGAGGAGAGGAAGAATTAGATGAAGTAGAAGGCTGGTGGGCAACTCTGGTCTGGTCTAATTGTTGACTCGACTGTTCAGGAATAGTGGTGGTTTGAACGACATTGGTTGAAAAGAGCCAGACCGGCAGGCCAATTGTCAGTCCTGGAAGCGACAATGTGGCCATATGGGGCACACCAACATCTCCCCAAGAGGAGAAGGGACTAGGATTTCCACCAAGGGGAATTCCTTGGTTGGTGTGCTCCATTTTTTCAACCTAAATATCAACGCAGGAATAAAGGGTGATTGTTCCGTTTAAAATAAATTTTTAACGTCGCTTAGACATAGCTTGCTTTTTCAATTTTAAAGAGTCGAGAAAAAGAAAAAGATGACTCTAGTCTCCTTCGATGTTTTAACGAGCCCGAAGTGACAAATGCTCGGATGGACTTTTTCTGTTATAGAGTCTGAAAAAGGCCAAAAGAAACTGCTCTGGAGTTCAAGGCAGAGGGTGTGCCAAACTTTTCACAAAACCAAAGAATACTTTTTAAGGTACGGGCGGTCGATCTTCCTGAATGTTGTGTTCAGTGCATTGCGATCAGTAGGGCGGCCGACACGGCTTCCTAAGGATAAAGGTTTTATGCCTATAGGGGTCTCCCAATATATACGCGACGATACGTGGGAGCACAATCCGTACTGGCGCTATCGTCCCTCAGGAGGAATCACCCACCATCCACGAGATCGACAGTCACCAGGCTTTACGACGTCGGAACACGTCTCTAGCCTAGACCTCTATGTTGTGCGTTATGTTGCAAAGCGTTGTTAAGTTCATTCAATTTATTTTAGGTTGATCTTTTTTTTAAAGTTTGCCTTTCTGGATCACCACGAGATGTATGATACAATTCCTAAATGCAGTCTAAAGATGATAAGCAAGCTTTATATCTTTTCAACTTTGAAAATCCTAGCTACTAAGGGAAAAGAAAGACACCATCTTTTCTCAAAGAGCAATCAGCACACTCTAATGCACTTTTCCAAAATCAAACATGCAAACTATCAAGATGCAAATGCACAATGCAGGTGTTTGTTTTCCGCTTTCTTAGTATTGATGCTACACAGAAAGCTTTTTGTACAACTTTGAATTTGCTTTTAAATGAAAAATACAAACAAGTTTACTTTTTCGAAATCAGAGAGGGTAGAAGAGATTACAACACTTAACAATTTTCAAAATGAATACTTGTTTTGACACTTAAAAGAGACAAACTCAAACCAAATGCAAAAGTAAATGTATAATCAACTGCAAACAGCCAATGAACTCTCTTCTAAGATCACAATCAACAGATCTGAATCAAGGGCTACAGGATGACTATTTTACTCATGCAAAGGAAAACTGTAAATGACTCCACAAACACATAAAAACGCTCACAGTCTTTTTGTACAAAAGGAGGCGGAATTTAAGCAGAGAAAAGGAGTTATCAGATTGGTACCTATGTTGGTTACAGGCTGCAAAAATCAGAGATCAAAACAAGGCAAAACAGAGCAGAGAACCCCAGCTGCACAAGGCCAAATTGGTTCAGCGCAACCTCAACACAGGGGTTTTGACATTCAGCGCTGGTAGCCTTCAAGGGACCTGCGTTGAAATGCAGAATCCCTTCATAGGGTCTGCGCTGAAGGAGAAACTCTCGTTTCTCACTGGGTCCTGGGTCACAGATTGCTATTTAATCTATTGTTTTAGGCCAAATAAAAGCAAAAAGCAAGGTGAAATCAAAGGGATGCTTTGAGGGAGTACTAATATCTATCACAAAGGATCATCAAATCATTTGTGAGTCCATTTTTCAGATCATAGACAAATTCAGTGATTGGATCAAAGCAGCAACTATCTACTTTGCATCTGGGAATAGCAGATGCAGTTCGATTGTTGTTGTCGAGTCTATGAAACAAACAATGATGGAAACACAAATAAAATGACTAAACAGATCTCCCTAGTGAAGTCGCCAATTTTTTGTGGGGAAAAATGCCTATGCAGGACGATCCTATCCACCTAAGGTGTGACAGTGCCTTAGCAACAAACAGAGATGGCTATTCTAGTATTCTTCCTTTATGAATTAAGAATGAAGAGAGATGGATGGACTAACCAGTGTCTTCCGTTTGTCCCTCGATCCAGTTTCTCTTCTCTTGGAGAGTTCCCAGCTACTTGCCTTCTCGCTCGCCCAGCTTCAAGAGGTTTCTGCAAGATCACAAGAAGAGAACACTACACAAGACATGGATTCAGATTCATAACTAGTTCAGGATTATAAATAAACTAAACATACTAATGCAATCATACATCAAAGATACATCAGTATATAGGAGAAACCAATATAGCTTTATTGATGAATAACAAGGTTTAGGAAGAGATACAACCCAGAGGGCTCCAATCCAGCATCTCTTTCCCAGCAAATGGAATTCCTATCTTCACCCCCTTCAAAGCATTAAGCACCCAATCATTCCAATCTCAAACCAACAACAATTCTTTGCAATAACAAAATTCCAGCCTCCAGATCTCATGGAGGAGAGATCCATATATAGATGTATGGAGAGAGGATGAGTCAGCTTGAGATCTGACTAGTGTCCTCTCCCTCTGTCAATTCTTGATTCCACTTGGAGGTTCTTTCTTCCACTTGGAGATTTGGAACCTCTTACTCATCACCAGTCGAATTCCCTGAGGCAAGTGTCATTGGGGAAGATTTTGGAAGCTTCCTGGGTTTTGACACCTCGTGGAATGAGCTTGCCACATGTCAACTCTCGCTCAGCGTAGGTAGCCAGTGTTGGCTTTGACATTCAACACAGGTAGCCAGTGTTGGCTTTGACATTCAGCGCAAGTAGCCAGTGTTGGCTTTGACATTCAGCGTAGGTAGCCAGTGTTGGCTTTGACATTCAGCGCAGAAAGCTAGTGGAGCCACTGAATTGATCCTGAATTGACTTGTTTTTGAGCAGTTTCTGGTGGAGAACTTCTGTGAATTGCTGTGGTTTGTTAGACTTGTTCCTCTAGGGGTAGGAACAAAATGTTTAGGGACTTTGGATCCCTTATATTATGGACATTTCATGCTCAATGTTGTAAGGCACAAAAATGTCTATAACAACAAGTCCTTTCGAAGTTTCACAAAGAGAAAAACAAGATGGATTCCTCAACGAAGGAAGATTTTACAAAACGGTCAGGCTCATAAGAAGGCTAGTAAAAACCAAGGTGATCTGAGGCTTCTAAAGCTTCTAAGCTCTGAGTTACTACAAGACCAAACAAAAATCAAGCCCGACACACAAAAGTTCTAGGAATTTCACCTAAAACCCTAATGCTAATGGAATTAACCTAAGAAAAGTTCCTGACAATTCACGTGTAGATCTGGGTAGAGGCTAAAAACATATAAACAAATCCTAAGCTGACTGAAAGAGAAAATCTTAAGTTTTTCAAAATTTTGACAAGGTCCGCAGGCCCCCAGTTCACCAAGGTGTGGTACCGCTTTGTGTGTAAAGCAAAAGTGCGGGTATGTCCGCACTGTGTTACAAGCAGAGGGTGTGGTCCTCTCCCAAAAGTATGAAAAGCAGTAAATAATTAAAGATCTACTAAACCTAGCCAATCCCACACACATCAAGCCAAAAATAGAAACAAAGATACAGTTTCTCAAGTCAAAGTAAAAGCAAAGTAAAAATAAAAAATTCAAGTCCCCAGCAGAGTCGCCATTTTGTTGGCCGGATAAGTCGTTCTTGCGGACAAGACCGACCTCCCTAGTATCTAATGATATCTAGCGACAAGAAAACCAAACAAATTCTATCTTTCTCTAAATATGCAATTTATAGATAAAGGAAAACAAGTGTTTTAGGCCTACCTTGGGTCCAGTGCAAGTTTGTGGAAGCCATGCTTCGTTGATCCAAATGAGCTCCCTTGTAAAGAATCTGCAAACAAAAACAAGCACACACATTAAATAGCACCTGCAAAGCCAATATAATAAAGCATATTTATCATGATGATCAAGGAATTCATGAAACAAATCACACAAGACAATTTGTTGAGAAAAATGAATCTGATTGTATTAACTTTAATCAAAGAAGAACTTTACAACCTTGGTGCCTTGATGCTATACAAGATCCTCCTAGGCTCCAGCAAGAATCTCCTCTACTTTGACAAGTTTCACTCTCTTCGCAATGAAGCCAAAAGGTATGTAATCTCTCCTTTCAAGCTTAACTAGGAAGTCTCAATTCCAACAGCATTTACCCTAAAACAATGTTCAGCTTCTAACCTCTCTAGCAACCAGCCCAATGCCTTAATTTATAGTGCAATGGAGGCAAGTTACTAGGTCCATCTTCAAAGGGATAAAGCCCTCCTTCAAAGGGATAAAGCCCTCCTTCAAAGGGATAAGCTCCTCTCATCAAGGGATTAGCTCCTTTAGTTTTGGGATGCATGAACCACCTAAGAGCAAACCATCCACGTTAAGATTCCTTCTAGAATCATCCAGAATTAACCACAAGTGAGTTTTTAAGAATAAACTTGCTCCTTTTTCACTTTCACAGGGGTCTTCACCCACTCCTTTAGAGACAGAGCGGGCAGGTCCGCAGGTAACATGACCATGGGGTGCGGGACCGTAGGTAACAGTAAGAGAAAGTGCGGAATCAGAGCTTTATTGATTTTTAAGGACTTTCTCTCATTTTCAAAGCTTGACATGAAGAGCTGAGGTTTGAGACTTGCTAAGGAGGACAGTATGAATGATGATAGACCCATACTGATTGCAAATAGTCATGGTGATAATATTTTGTGTAACAATTATTATCTCGTAATTATAATATTTTGGAAAAATAATTATGATAAATTGCTCAATTATGTAATTTCACCCTTTTATCATGGGATAAATCTCACATAAGTAAAGAAAATGTGAAAAGGGATGCATTTTATCCAGACAAATGTGGTAAGTTGAACTTGCGTTTGTCTCACTATAATGGAGTGGTAAATAGGGTTATAACAGATGCCCCCCTAATGCATGAGGTTAGAAGAGAAATTATTGACTGAAATGCATTACAATAATACTCAAAGCTCAAAACGGGAGGAACGAGCCAAGACCAAAAATCTAGATTGGAGGAAATCAAGTGTTCAAGTCTCATTTATTTTGGTAATATCCCCGAGGTGGGCATACCCATGGTCAGTCATAAAGAAATACTGAGCATGGCTGCCAAAAAATACAATGCGGATCCATGACATGAAATTCTAAAACATGGCCACTAAATACATACACAGTGAATCCATGTGTCTCAATAAATGAAGCATAGCGACTAACAAATACATGTGTGGATCTATGTCATAGTATACATCAATAAGACCATGGACACATAACAGACAGAGAAGTGTCTATCAAGCGGAAAGAGTCGATAGTGCGGATACAACCAACCTCCCTAGGAGCCTAAGACTCTCTAGTGACAAACAAGACAAACAAGAGCAATCCTTCTCTAAACATGCATTTACTATACGAGAAATCAAGTGTTTAGATCCTACCTGTAGTCCAACGCTGTTGTAGCAGTCCAGCCTCGCTGATCCGGATGAGCTCCTCCTTCACTTTGAAACCTGCATTCACTAACAATCAAACGATTAAATAGCACTTGATAATCTCATAAAATAAAACATATTTAACACATAGACCAAGGAGTACATGAAACAACTCATAAATAACAAGTTATTGAGAAGAATGGACTCATTTGCATTAATAGGAAACAAAAGGAACAATTACAACCTGAGCCTTGGTGTTGTGCAAATCCCTCCCAGGGTCCATCAAGAGTTCTCCTTTACTTTGACAAAGCTCACCCACTTCCAAATAGAACAAGCAAAGATGGTAATCTTTCCTCACAAGCTTCTAAATGGGAGTCCTAATTCCAGCAGCATCTACCCTTAGAAATGTTTAGCTTTCAACCTCTCCTCCTTCTGGCCCAATGCCTGTATTTATAGTGCTCAAGAGGAAGTTAATCAAGTCCACCATCAATGGGATAATCCCCTCTTTGGATGGGATAGCTCCCTTATTGATGGGATAAGTTCCTCTTTGGTAGGGATACATGAACCATCTAGAGGCGCTTCATACACGTCAAACATACTTCTAGAAGCCTCTAGAAATAACCACAAGTAACGTTTTTGGAGTGAAACTTGTGCCTTTTGACCTTTACAGGGGTACGCACCTGCCCCTTTACATACAGAGCATACAAGTACGCAGTTTTTGTGAACATCAGGTGCATATACACAGGTAAGGCCGAGAGAATCTGCGTACCCAGAGATAAACACATTTACAAAGACTTTCTCTCTTTTTGGAGTTTGACATGGAGAGCAGAGGCATAAGACTTGCCCAGGAGGATAGCATGACCGTTGATAGAGCAATACTAACTGTAAATAGCCATGGTGACATTTTTTAGTGTAACAGATTGCCCCCTAAAGTGCGAAGCCTGTAGTAGATTAGGGTTTTGTATTATCTAGGAAGGGTGAAGCGCTTTATCATTTCAAGGATTATCTCGTGGAGAGCCTGGTCAGAACCTGCAATTTTCAACACAAAATACATGTATAAGATTATATCATTGTTGAGGTAGGCATTCCCATACTCAGATCAAAACTTTAACTAACAGACTAACTACTCTGATACAGGAATGATCTTGCAGTACATCATAATCATAGACTTGCGTAGACACAGTATGGACGCAACCATCTGTTTATAATTGGTCTACTATATAATGAATACAAAATTCCTCGCAGCCTGGATGGTGGAAACTAGATACAGGGTCTTCATCTCTACTCCCCGAATTGGTACGATTCTAGCCATGCGAATAAATGAGTTGATGTCGAACATGGTAGAAACCACTTGATTACCAGTCGATGATGTAAACCGTTAACAAGTGTGAGAGAGACCACCAGTAATGTCAATGGTTCTCAAAGTACCCAGTACAATCCATGAGATGTGAATAAATGAGTTGATGTCGAAAATTTCACGGAATCCTTTGATCGAAAGTCAATGATGTAAACTGACATCAAAGGCGAGAAACCTGCCATTGATGCATGCAGACTTCAAGGTACTGACGATTTCTAAGTCATCTCTCTAGATAATGTGCTGATGTCGATAGAAAGCGACCTGTTGCAGGCAAGCCCACAACATGAAATCATTGTTCAAGTTGAAGAAATGTTGCTGTAAGGACTGACTCAGGGATGGTCAAATGGATGACAAGTATTTTGCAGATGAAAGTTTATTTGCAGAGACCTCTTGAACACATAACGACACAACAGATGGTTTGGTTACGATTGACCCAAAGTTAAAACCCGGAAACGGTTGAAGACCTTCAAAGTGGTTTGATCAACTTTTAAGGCAAAGGATTTCCCAACCCAGGTGAACGGAAAGTGTCGTGTTCAAGAGCGGTGATAAGGTTCTTCTGTAACAAAGGATAAAAAATAGGTTCATTCTTCTCTCTTTTCCCCCACCATTTCTGGCAAGTACCTCTTTATTTTTAACAAGCTTGAGGAGGATAACATATGCTTGATTATAAGCTCATCCTTCGGATGAGTCCAACCTAGTTTTGATTCAAACCCTAGGAAGGAGTGGTTCGTTCCTGTTTGTAATTGAACAGGTCCTTTACTATGAAATTTTAACGAGCCCAGTATAGGAGAAACTTGGCGTTTTTCAATTTTAGAGAGTATGAAAAACTTAAGAAGACTCCAGGTTGAACTTTTTCGTAAATTTGTGTCCCCCAAGCCCGAAAAAGTATAAAATAATACCTGGGAGAACCGCTTGATCTTGCGACCAAGGAGTACTTTCATGATTAGTGTCTCTGACCTGAAAAGTAAAAAGCGATCAAGGACACGTCGTTTTATTTCCATATCGAGTTTGAAATATCGAGTTTGAAACGACAAAAACCCGGCAATCTTTTCCTGTTTTTACGGTCAGAAAAGAGCTATAAGGGGACCGTCTTTTAATTCCATTTTAACGAGTGTAAAAGAAGCGCTCGACAATCTTTTCATGTTTTAGGAGTCAGAAAAGAGCTTAAAAGATGACTCTGATGTTTTGGTTCGTGAAAAATGATGATTTTACTCTAAAGTCCTTTTGTCGTGCACAAAAACGACACATTACTCATACCTGTTTAAGATGGGTAAAAATACATTGAAAAATGTCCTTTCATGGTGAAAAATAAACAAACTTAGTATTCATTCATCCAAAAAACCTATAAAAAGACTTTTTACCATGTCATTTTTACCATTTTACTATTGAGGTTGAGAAAAGGGCTTTTGACAAGAAAACTTGTTGTGGTCATTGCGGAGAATCCGACCGTCAGAATCGAGTGCCGTCTCTTTCAGGTATTCCACAACATCCTCCTCTTCAATTTCATCTGTTTGAAATTCATTTTTAGGTTTTAGTTTGATTTTTTAGGGGGTTTAGGGTTTTAGGATATGTTTCTCGGGGTACGCAGGTGCCCCATGGGCGACCTGCGTACCCCGACCTTTTTTGTATATAGGAAAAAGGTCGGGGTACGCAGCCTGCCTTTAGACCAGCTGCGTACCGCCGCTCTGTGTTCTGAACGCGGGGTGCGTGCCCCGTGAAACACACATTTTGAAACCCCAAACTCCAAATTCAACCAACCAAATTTTTTCAAATGAATTCTAACTATTGTTTTTTGGTGTGTAGGGCATTCACCATGCTAGATTGGAGAGAAAGAGAACACGAGGACGTTGATTTGGCCGCAATTGGTCATCAACCTTCTATTGATGCGTTAAAAGCATGCGGTTTGTACAAATACTGGGCCATACCTGGCATGAGGGGCTAGGTGCCATTCCTTGAGTGGCTGGTTGAAAGGTGGAACATTCGGGATCAATGCTTCTACATCGGAGAGAACCAGCTCGACATAGAGCCCTCCGACATATATTTTCTCTCTGGCTTGCCAAATAGGGGCGAGCAACTGACTCTGTCTGGGACTAGGCCAGGTGGCCAATCCCTTGCTAGCCTCCGGCTAGAGTGGTGCAACAATCAGAACCATGAGAAAGGGATAGAAATCAAGTACATATCCCTGCCCGAACTTATGGTGATAGCCTTTACTGTTACCAGACTCTGCGGCGCAGCCGCTTTACACATTGCCACCGGGTCCCAAATGCGGATGGCGATAGATTGCTACCGAGGCACCATTTTCAACTAGTGCGATGCTGTGTTGACCAATATGAAGGGCCAACTAACCAGGGCAAAGAATGGACAACTGAAGACTTTTGGATATGGGCCTTTAGTTGTAAGCTTTGCCTTAGAGAGAGTTCCAATGCTGATCCCCCAGCATCTTACTGTTCCAGTTGGGGCTCCTCGGGAGCCTAAGTTGACGAGATGGGTTGCGGTAATGGCCCGACATCCTGATGAGGGCGCGACAGTTGTTCGATTTCCTGATGGTTACTTTCACTGGCTAGAGAGCCAGGTCTTTGCTATTCAGGATTTTCCTTATGCCGGAATGGATTTTCGGAATTATCCGGACATGGTTCTTCCACAGTGACAACAGTGGGACGACAGAGGTATTTCATTTTTCACAAGTTTTTAAATTATGTATATTTTTTTTTTGTTTTTATATATCACCTCAAAACTGACCGCACAAATTTTCAAAATGCATATCTAGGTCCACGGCGTCCGACCAACCTCCGGGCTTTTGAGAGGAGAGTACCAGCTGTACCAGCACCAGCCCCATAGGATGCGGCCGCAGAGACCTTAGCCGAGCTGGAACAGGATCTAGAGCGTCTGACGGCGGGTATACCAGAGACCACCATAGATGACATTCCTATTCGACTTCAGCGCTATGTGGTCGCAGTCCCAGGACCTTTTAGGAGGTTCCTGTGTAGGGTAGCGCGGGCAGTGGTCTCATATAGAGAGCACCACCAGTGATTGGCTAGTCACTTTTGTAGACACATATGACATTTTTGGTTTTTTGTACTTATCATTTTTGCCGATCATAAGGTGTTTTTCAACCTATGATCGAAGACGATGTATATTTTTGACACACTCCTATCTATATATAGATATATATCATTATTACCAGCTTATCTTGTTTAACATATGTGATGAAATGTTTTTAAAATTACTTGCATGATTATCGTAAATGTCTGTCCAACATTCGAGAAGCAATTGCATCTGCTAATGTATTTAAAGACCTTGGAATATGCTGATATTCAATGTAATCAAATTCACGTTCCAAGAGGCGCACTCTCAAAAACAACGTTAATAACACAGGATTTCTAATGGCATATACTCTATTAAGTTGTAATACAACGAGTTTAGAATCTAACCTCACTATCAAACGTCGAATTCCAAATGAAATAGATTCAGACAATAATTCAACCACTGCACTGTATTCTGCAATGTTGTTCGTCGTTTGACCAAGGCTCACCCCATGCATAGAAACTAACTCGTCAGAGGGCGAATAGATAACCCAAGCTGCGGAAGAGATATTCAGTGTACTACGAAAAGCACCATCGGCAAATCCAATGTACGTTTGGAGAGGCGTCGACATCTGCAATATCAAGAGTAAAACCAAGATAAGCCAGAATAACGACGAAAAACACACTTTCTAAGCTAAGCACACTATCTAAACTAACAAACATACTAGCTAGAAAGAAAACCTAACCTAACTAAAATTCTCCATACCCACCATTTAAGCATAATACCTCTTTAGGTAAAGTCCATTTCTGGGTTTACCCAAAGAGTCCCCATCAAAATCTACCAGCTCATAGGTCCCTTTTGCTAGCTTTCGTTTTACAATGTAGGGTCCATGCCACATAGGAACGAATTTTCCAGCACCTAGCTTATCATTAGCTTGATCATATAATAGCACTAGGTCTCCCTCCGAAAAACTCTGAGGGGTCACATTTCTATCATACTGAGCTTTCATTCGCTTCGTGTGAGTCTCGATTGCCAATGCAACGTCACGTCGAGTCTCAACTAATTGAGCTAAGTATAATAAATGTTTCTCCTCTTCGGAAGTAGCTGGGAGTAATTCGACAGCCATTTGAAGTGATCGGATTTCGCATTCAATGGGTAACACAGCTTCCAAGCCATAAACTAGCTGGAAAGGAGTGAACCCTGTTGAAGTTTTCACTGAAGTTCGATATGCCCATAGCGCTGAAAATAACATGTTGTGCCAATTCGACCGATGAATACCAATGATTCGTCGGATCATGATAACCAGAACTTTGTTGATAGACTCAACCAAACCATTGGCTTGCGGATAATAAGGAGTAGAGCTATCGTGGCGTAAACCAAGCTGGCTTGTAAGCTCAGTCATCATGATGTTTCGAAAATGGCTCCCATGGTTAGTGATGATTGCTTGCGGGACACCAAACCTAGTTATAATGTGATTGAATACGAAAATTGCAGTTGTTTTGCCGCTTGCGTCGAATGTAGGCATCGCCTCGGCCCATTTAGTAAAATAATCAACCGCGAGGATGATATACGCATGCCCCCCCGGCTGAGTGAGGGTTACAAGTAATAAAATCGATACCCCATTTGGCGAAAGGACCAACGGCAATTATAGGATGGAGAGGAGCAGGTGGTGCGCGCATCTTGCGATCAAACACTTGACAGTTGTGGCACTTTCGGACCGCAATGATACAATCTTTAAACATGGACGGCCAGAAATAGCCAGCGCGCAACACCTTCTAAGCTGTGGCATACCAGACATATGACCGCCACATGCTCCAAAGTGACAATCATTCAAAACCCTCTCAGCCTCTTCGTGAGTTAAACAACGTCGAAAAACTAAGTCTGCCCCCTGGCGATAAAGTGTATCTCCAATAATTCTGTATTGCTAGGATTGAAACCGAATTTTTCGACGTTCCAACTTTGAAGCTTCAGGCCGAAAGGTTTGTGTTTGGAGATAGATGATTATATCCCCGTACCACAGATCTAAAGTACTGATAAGAAACAAAGATTCGTCCGCAATGGACTCCTCTGCCACAGTTTCTGTGTCAGCATGCGGGAAATCACACATCAATTCCGCAAAAACTAAGGATTTCTTAGACTTGGACTTCTCGAACTCCAAGTCGAACTCTTGTAGGATAACGATCCATTTAGAGTACTTGCCCCCTAGCATTTGTTTAGTCAAAATATAAATCATAGGGTTGCAATCTGAAATAACTGTAGTTCTACGAAGAAGAATGTAGTGACGAAAACGCTGGACAGCTTGAACGGCTGCCAGGGCCAATTTCTCCACATGCGAATATTTTAGCTCAGTGGGGTTTAATGTCCTACTAAGATAATATATCACATGTTCCGTTCCGAATTCATCTTCTTGACTAACACCATTCCAATAGTGGAATGCGAAGCTGCGAGGTATAAGAAGTAGTCCTGGTAGTAGTTGGGAGGATGCAACAACGGTGCATGGGTCAACGCGTGCTTAAGTGCATCAAAAGATTGTTGGGCAATCTCGTCCCAAAAGAATTGAGCGTTCTGTTTCAACAACCGTGTAAAACCTTTAGTGACCTCGGCGTAGTTTGGAATGAATCGGCGTAAAAAGTTTGCTTTCCCTTGCAAACTTTGGAGTTGGCGCAAACTCGAAGGAGGAGGCAATTTGATGATAGCTTCGACCTTCGAGGGATCGACGCGAATGCCGGCTTTTGAAACAACAAATCCCAGTAATCGACCCATTTCTATACAGAAGACACAGTTGTGGGGATTCAACCGAATACGATAATGCCTACACCTCATAAAGATTGCTCGTAAGTGGACAAGGTGATCAGCTCGATGTAAAGAATGAGCAGGCAAATCATCGAGGTACGGTTGCACAATGTGCTTGATGTCATGAAATGCGTAAGACATCACCCGTTAAAAAGTGGCTCCGGCATTCTTAAGCCCAAAAGGTAATTTGCAGTAAGCAAATGTCCCCCATGGACAAATGAATGTCGTTTTTGGTTGATCGACAGGTAGAATATTGATTTGATTATAGCCCGAAAAACCATCCATAAAGGAAAACATTTCACTTCCGGCACAATCATCAATGATTTGATCGATATAAGGCGTAGGATAGTTGTCTTTTGGACAAGCTCGATTTATATCCCTATAGTCGATACAGATTCTTATTGTTCCTTGTTTCTTGTTAACCGGAACAATATTCGACACCCAATCCGTTAACGGGATTGGATAAATGAAACCTACTTTCAACAGCTTCTCGACTTCTACTTTAATCGCAGTTGCTTTTCTAGGGTGAATCTGACGCAACCGTTGCCGGACGACTTTAGCGTCTGGGTAGGTCTTTATTTCATGAACAATAATGGCAGGATCGATTCTTGGCATTTCCTCGTAAGACCAGGAAAACACATCGCAAAATTCTTGGAATAGGGCCTTGTAAGTTTGAATTTCATCTTCTGTACATGAGGCACCTATATGAATATTTTCCTCAATTCCGGGCTTCACTGAAATGTCAATGGGAATAGTGCGAGAAATGTTCCCTAAATTCAACTCTGAATCAGAATGTTTCGTTGGATTCTGAGCATCTTTGACATATTCAACGGTAAAAATAGATGAAAAATCGTTTTCAAAAGCGTCATCCTCAGGTAAAAACAAGATCTATGATGGAGATCTTCCCATGGTAGATCATCTACACTTAGGATTTCGCGAAGTTGCTCGTCAGATGACACGACTTCGGGAAACACTATCCATTCTGAGGTTGATGTGAAAAGTGATTCCTCACTGACCACATTCATTTGGTCGATTTGGGTCGAACGCGAGTCGGTAAAAGACATGACGACTTCATAAGCAATTTCATATGGGCTCAAAGGCATAACATCGTCGAATGAGTCTATCTTAGATTCAGGTGGGACAACCCAAGGATCGTCGTAAATAATGGTGTCTGATGTAATCATATGAATTGACGCAAATGAAGGGTCTGCGTTGATTGGAGGGAAAGGAAAAGTTCCCAGTAAACCGGAATCTTTAACTAAACCTACGCCAATGTCCTTATAAGGGATTGTCGTCTTACCGACATGCTGGATACTCTCTGAAGAGGCTGGGTCGGATGAAAAGTATGTCAGCTGATCAATTGTCACGATCTTGCCGTTATGTGGAAACTTTATTACTCTGAAGACCAATGAAACGACCGCTGTCATAGCATATGACCAACTTCAACCCAAAAGAAGGTTGTAGTCTAGAGGGGCATCAACCACCTCCACATCCAGACTAATGGTTTTCCCTTCTACCCCTATAGGCAATTCCTGTAGAATACCAAACGGACGGAACCCACGGCCATCAAAGTCCTTAAGGATGGTCGGGGATTGGTTCAGCAAAGGAGAACCAAGCGATCTCCAACACTGATCGACATAATACACGTAGAAGCTCCCTCATCAATTACAGTCCGATGAATAGGTCTGTTTTTGACTATCACTGGAATCTGGAAAGCCATTTGATGGGGAAGGCACGGTGTACTATTTTCTAGATCGAAGATTATCAGATTCGGGTCCTGAACATCAACAGCTCCGATAGCCGACAAAAGTAATTTTGGTTGTGCTGGGCATGATTGCAGCACTTCTAAAGCCGACATTGCTGAGGGTGAAACAGCTAAGTCCTCAACAATGTTGTAACTCTGGGCCGCTCTCGCATGTGGATTAAAAGCAGACCTTTGAAGTACACCCTTAGCGGGTGGTTTGATTACTAAGTCCGGGTTAGGTTTTTCGATCTGTAGTGGATCGGAACCAGGAGCTGAGGTTGATGGATTAGAATGAGAAGATTTTGCTTCCTTACCATCAACAAGATTCTTACTACCATAATCTTGCGACCGAGTCACAATCCTCACATGAGACATCATCAAAATGGGTTCGTCACTGGCAGTCGAGGAAGAACCTATCATCTTACTCTCCTGCTTTGGAAATGGATCTTTCAACACAGCAGGAGTGGGAGAACCTTTGACTATTTTCACAACCTAGGCCCGATGAGGGCAATCTCTTGTAAAATGATCCTCTTCACAAATAAGACAAGGATATCGAGGTTTGCGCTTTTCGTCATTTGTTTCCGACTTTTCTATTTTCTCCTTCGGAGCCTTGTCTGCTTTAGCCTTCTTCTTTCCTTTCTTCTTTCCTCCGTTTTTTGATTTGGCCGTAGATGACTCTACAGCATGAATATCGGCGGGAAGTTCAGGAGAAGAATCTCCTGTCGGGGAATCAGGCAAGGTGATTATAGGAGTAGTAGAATTCTTGGAAGACTTCTTCTTTCTCTTTGTGTTCACCGTACCAATCATACCATCAGCGGCATGAGATCCCGAAGGAGCAGCAGCGATTTGATTCGATTTTGGAAGATCTGGGATCTTCTCGTGTAACGTACCTGACTGAGTATAAACTAAGTCAAGGTACTGCGCCTGAGCAATGACTTGCTCCTCAGTAACTACTCCGGCCTTAGCTACATCTTCAGTAATCTTCAGTAATAATGATTTAACAAACCATTCAGCTAAGATTTGGTCCGGAATAAAAACTTTCACTAACCTTCTTCGACGTCTCCACTCATGAATGTGATCAGAAATATACGTGGACGTCGACTGTTTTAGTGAAGTTAATAACTCTGTGCCGTTATCGTATCTGACCGGCAACTGAAAGTGAGTTAAGAACGAGGTAGCTAACTGGCTAAAATTGTAAAAAGAGGCCCGTGGTAACTCAATGTACCACTTGGCCGCGAGACCAATGAGTGTACGCTGGAAAAGACGTAGGCGGATCGAATCATCCAAGATAGAATTTGAAGCACACCAGAGGTGGTAAGTCATCACATGATTGGACGGATCCTCTCCAGACTTACCTTCGAACTTGGGTATATCACTGGGAAACTTATTTGGCATTGGCGGCCAAAACGGAAGATACTGAATTGGTTCGTTTGTTAGGCGCGTCAATTCTGGTAAATCCAAAGTTGCAATAAACGGTAATTGCCGGTTAGTATCTCTAAAACTCTGGGTCACAAGACCAGTCCTAGGAGGAGGATATCCAGGATAACTAGGAACAGGAATCGCATTAGGGATATTATATCCTCCTGGAAAACCAGGATTAACCGGATCGTACTGGGGTTGTTGAGGTTGTTGATAAGTGTACCCAGGATACGGTTGATACTGGTAAACCGGCTGCTGGACAGCTTGCCCATATTGGTACTGTCCCTGGTACGGTTGATGAACAAATTGAGATTGAGTAGTGACAACCGTACTTATACCAGGCTGACCTATAAGCATCTGGACTGTGGTTTGAATCGTAGATCCAGACAACAGTAAAGATGTCTGAGGAGTGGTTGCAGAGACAGTAGAAACTGGAGCTGTCGATACTCCAGAATTAAGTGCGGCAGATGTTGCGGTAGTTGCAGCAGCCGTTTGAGATGGAGTACTAGGAGCAATTGGCGGCTGAGTAACTACCGAAGTTACAGAAGTTTGAACATTTGACTGGACAGGTTGCGGTTGCTAGGGTGGACGAGAAACTATGGGTTGTCCAGTTTGAGGTACCAACTGTATACTTGGTTGCAACACCTGTTGACCCTGTGATGGATCCCACACTATCATTCCAGGGTATTGACCCGTAACAGGTTGAGGATACTGGGATCCATAATCGGATTGAGGATAGGATTGATAACTGAAAGGCACAGTTCCCATACCTTGAACATATGACTGACCTTGAGGTGGTTGATAACCTTGACTCGAGTAGTGACCTTGAGATTTATAACCTTGGGGTAAATACTGATACTGGGGTTGACCTTGACCTTGAGGTTGATACCCTTGAGGTTGATACCCTTGGGGTTGATACCCTTGAGGTAAATATTGATACTGAGGTTGACCCTGGGGTACATATTGAGGCTGGGGTTGACCTTGAGGCATGTATTGCACCATAGGTACATACTGACCTTGAGGCTTCCCCCCAGACACAATTTGTGTACCTTGAGGTTGCCCCCCAGGCGTTAACTGAGGCTGCCCCCCAGGCGGTAATTGACCACCTTGAGTTTGAGAAACGGGAACTGAACCTGACATCATGTAAATGTCCCCTACACCCAATGGTTTATTACCATTGTTTCCAGCTAATAACCCATGATCGACGGGTTGAGGAGATGCCCCCGCAAAGATACCAGAAAGTGACTGATACCCAGTGGGAACAGAAGGACCGCCGTGTAAGAAAGATTCAGGAGATTTAGTGAACACAGACGACTGACCAGACATATTTACAGGAGTATAAATACCTCCAGGTGGAAAAGGAGTACGAGGTGTAGAAAAACCTATCCCTGAGTTGTCTAAATAATTGGTTAACGAAAGGTACCAAGTAGTACTTCTAGGAGGACTGTAAAAGATAGATTCACGCTCCCTGAGCTCAATAGTAAGTTGATCTTCAAGGTTAGAGACGCCTATTTCTTCCTCTGGAGCAAGTTCTTCAATAGCAATCAAACCAGTAGGAAGATTTTCGGTGATAACTCGTTCTATTCTTGGTGAATCTGGAACACTAGAAGTTGGAGTAACAGGTTCAGATATTTCAGGTTCTTCGCCTATATCACTAGTAGATGAAAAACTACCAGCAAGCTCGGAAACTGTAACAGCTTCGGGATTATAACCTGTCTCTAGACTTTGGTAATCTGGATGGACTACCAAGGAAGATTCTCCTTCTTCAGGTGAACCTACTCTACTGCCACTAGGAGGAGTTACAAGGACCTTCAATCCTTCGTACTGACCCGGGACGTCTTCAGGAGATCCACCCCGCGATCTACGGAGTTTCCTCAACAAATCTGTTCCGGTAATAATCTCAGGTGACTTGCCCCGAAGTCTACGGGACTATCTCGGTAATTCCGCCACAGCTAAAAACTTTTAACTACTACACACGAAAACAAAGTAAAATCTCAAATCAAACCACCTAAAGTCGCTAAAGAACCAAACAAATTTGAATCACACGCCTAAAGAATCTAGGGCGTCAAACCAAGCACAAACAGTAGCCTTCCAGACCGAAAACGCTAGTTGGAGATGAAACCCAACATCGCCGGATTCAGTACAGAAGTGGCGGGTGGAACAGTTACCCCGGCAACCTGCTTAATGTATAGACCTGCTTAATGATTTACGCTACTTTTCTCTTTCAATGAAACTCCTAACTAAGAGAGTTGGAAAATGCAAATTTTATAGAAAACAACTTTCTTAGTAAAGACAATCAAAGAAACAATTCTCTTTATCTTTCCAAGCATACAAACATGACCACTCCTTATGTGCACGAAAAATTCTTTTTCTTTCAAAATACCCCAAAGCTACTTGAAACAAAACTTTTCAAAGGAGATGTTTTTCTATTTTTCTTATTTAATAAAGCATATAAATCTATTTTAACGAAAATCAATCTCAAAATCTATAAAAGCTATGAAAAATTGACGCACAAGCAAATCAAAAAGAAATCTACTCTAAAGAAAACCTAACGAGACAAAAGCCTACAAGGATGATTCTAGGTTGTTTTTCTTGACCATAATCAAGCCAAGGACCAGCTAATGCAGAATCAAAAGACCAGTCAAAACAAAACTCAAATCTTTTTGTTCTTTTTGTAAAATGGAATTCAATACTCAATCAACAAGCACTTCGAAATTCGCCAAAGAGACAACTCAAAGGTAAGTTGCTCTCACAGGTAGACTTTATGACAGGTCCGACTCCTAAGAAGGCTGACAAAACCAGAGAGATCTAAGGCTTGACAACTTCTACCGCTAAAGTCACTACAGGACCTACTCAAAAATCAAACCCTAGGGCTTAAACTTCTATGAAATCCACTAAAACACTCAATGCTATCGAAACAAGTTCAGGTGAAGATCTTTGACAAGAGACTAGAGGATCTGGGTAGTAAAAACTAAGAAAAAGCAAAATCTAAGAGGAAAAATGTAAAAAATGGAAATTTCTTAATTTTTAGCAGGGTACGCAGGCAACCTGTTAAGACAGGTGCGGGCCCGCTCTGTGCACACAGCAACAGTGCGTACAGGTACGCACTGTGCAATACTCAGAGGGTGCGTACTACTGAAAAAACCAAGAAAAACTAAATTCAATCTAACCCTAAGCTAACCCACCCAAATACAAAGTCACAGAGCCAAAAACCAGAAAATAAATGACTTTTCTCAGATCAAAGTTGCATACAAAGGAAAAAACTTTCACATCAATGGATTCCCCAGTGGAGTCGCCATTTTGTCAGGCGGAAAGAGTCGATAGTGCGGACACAACCAACCTCCCTAGGAGCCTAAGACTCTCTAGTGACAAACAAGACAAACAAGAGCAATCCTTCTCTAAACATGCATTTACTATACGAGAAATCAAGTGTTTAGATCCTACCTGTAGTCCAACGCTGTTGTAGCAGTCCAGCCTCGCTGATCCGGATGAGCTCCTCCTTCACTTCGAAACCTGCATTCACTAACAATCAAACGATTAAATAGAACTTGATAATCTCATAAAATAAAACATATTTAACACATAGACCAAGGAGTACATGAAACAACTCATAAATAACAAGTTATTGAGAAGAATGGACTCATTTTCATTAATAGGAAACAAAAGGAACAATTACAACCTGAGCCTTGGTGTTGTGCAAGTCCCTCCCAGGGTCAATCAAGAGTTCTCCTTTACTTTGACAAAGCTCACCCACTTCCAAATAGAACAAGCAAAGATGGTAATCTCTCCTCACAAGCTTCTAAATGGGAGTCCTAATTCTAGCAGCATCTACCCTTAGAAATGTTTAGCTTTCAACCTCTCCTCCTTCTAGCCCAATGCCTGTATTTATAGTGCTCAAGAGGAAGTTAATCAGGTCCACCATCAATGGGATAATCCCCTCTTTGGATGGGATAGCTCCCTTATTGATGGGATAAGTTCCTCTTTGGTAGGGATACATGAACCATCGGGAGGCGCTTCATACACGTCAAACATACTTCTAGAAGCCTCTAGAAATGACCACAAGTAACTTTTTTGGAGTGAAACTTGCGCCTTTTGACCTTTACAGGGGTACACACCTGCCCCTTTACATACAGAGCGTACAAGTACGCAGTTTTTGTGAACATCAGGTGTGTATACGCAGGTAAGGCCGAGAGAATCTGCGTACCTAGAGATAAACACATTTACAAAGACTTTCTCTCTTTTTGGAGTTTGACATGGAGAGCAGAGGCATAAGACTTGCCCAGGAGGATAGCATGACCGTTGATAGAGCCATACTAACTGTAAATAGCCATGGTGACATTTTTTAGTGTAACAGTGTCCCAAATAGCCCTCAAAGTATATAAATGATACATAACTCCCACGTAGCCTAGGAAGGATGCCATGTAAGAGTGAGATGTATGTAACCCAAGGTATTCGAGATAACCATGATGTTACGAATCTACATCATGTGAATATATGAGCTGCACTTGAACATGGTAGAAACCGCTTGATTTCCATCCAATTAGGTAAACCAATAACAGACGCAAGCGAATCCACCAATGAGGAGAATGGACCCCATGGTACCTAGTATAGTCTACTAAGTATGAATAGATGAGCTGATGTAAAACACCAGTGAACTCGATCAATCATGAGTCAATGATGTAAAACCACTATCAATTGTGAGGAAGCCTACCACTAAGGTATGTAAGCTCCAAGGTACTACTTATTCCTAGATCAAGCTCCTACATAATGAGCTAAATTTTACAAGAGAAGATTCATCGAAGGAGGGCCTTGATGTATCCCCCATTAATCAACACAGAACAAACCAGGATGATGTGATGTATGGATGAATTCATGAAGTGATGAAGTATAAATGACATGGTGATGGCCAACTCAAAAAAGTCAACAGGATACTGGAGATGGTCGACACCGGCTGAGACTTCCCTTGAACACATAGTGGCACGACACAAGAGTGACTTGGTAGCATGACTAATGAGCACCATGCAATATCATACAATGATATAGGAGGCATCGAGGCATGATCCATATGACTGGAAGAGTAACTAGACAGAGGAGTAAAGAGATTCATATGGATGGTATGGCTCCTGGGCAAGCTAAATCCCAATTGTCATATATCAATGAAATAGACACATGCCATGTTCAAGAGTGACACAATTGATGCTTCCATTTCAATGACTAATGGAAAAATATTTTCCCTCCTTTCTCTTTTTTATAAGTTCATTTTTCGTAAAGTTGTCCCCCAAGCCCGAAAAAGAGATAAAAGTATATAAGGGGGAACCTCCTAGCCAAAGTAGACTAGGGTATTCCTTTTTTGTAACTAGTCTATCCCAGTCTAGAAAAGGGTTAAACTTATACTAGGTAGATGACACTTTAGGTACTTTAATGAGCTAGAAGTATACAAGTTCACTCAACAATATTTTCTAAAATAAGGAGTCTGAAAAGAGCTTAAAAAAACTCATCTTGAAGGAACGAGTGGTATAAACAATAGCATTTGGTTCCAGTAATGATGGAACTACTCATGACATAATGAAGACAAGAGGCTAGCTAAAAGGACCACTCATCACAACGGTTCCTCCAAGAAAGGGTATAACACCAAGTGAAATTGAATTATAGGCCAAGAAGGTGATGACGATGGAATGTAGAAATCAAGGCTCATCATGCAAAAATAGGAAAATAAAAAGGTGGAAATCACAAGTTATAATGTGTGGAATCCTCCTTGGGTATGGCCAAAAAAGAGATGAAGAAGAGGACATGTGGCTCAGATTCTAGGTCATGGTGGGTTAAAAGGAAGAATTCCAAGAAGAGAATAAAAATTGAATGTATGAACACCAACTTGGAAAAAATGTGCTAACTAGGGTATCCATGAGAGGGTAAGATCTACCTCCAAACTATGACATGCATAAAGGAAGTGGTGAAAGTCACAACTTGATAGGGTCAGATCTAAGGCATAAATATGGCATTGGTGGTCAAAATGCAATAGCGATGGCGAAAATGACCTACCCCTATATCCTAGGTTCAAGATAAATGCATGTAAGGTTCAATGGATGTCACAATAGAAACACCACCCTATCCTGTAAACATGACCTAGAAAGAATAGACCAGTGGTTAAATCACATAATGAAAGAAATAAACATGGATGAGCTAAAAAAAACACCATATATTTTAATTTTTTGGATTTTTGGCATAAATAAGGAATGTAAAAAACTCGCATCACACACCAAATCAAAAAAGAGATAGGGAATCACACTCCAATGTACAATACATACAAGTGACCACACAGATAAACTAAGCATAGTAGTGTTTCAAGTAGATATCATTACATGACTCCAACAATGGATTACCTTCATATTCGACTAACTCATAGGCCCCTTTCCTAATAACATGTTTGACAATATAAGGACCATGCCATAGAGGTTCAAGTTTACCAACACCTAACTTATCATGGTATTGGTCATAAACTAAAACGAGATCACCCTAAAAAAAATGCAAGGCCAAATGGATTTATCGTATTTGGCCTTAACTATATTCTTATGAATTTTTTTATTGACTAGGGAGAGAATGCGTTGTTCATCAAGTTGGTTAAGTTCTACAAGATGCACATCCTCGACTGAGGTGTCAGGGAATCACTTGAAAACTAGTTCAAGGGAAGAGACTTTGGACTGGATAGGAGGAACTAACTCAACCCCATACACCAATTGGAATGGAGTAAAGTGGGTAGTCTATTTCACCAAGGTTCGATATGACCATAAAGTAGAGAATAACATAAGGTGCTAGTTGGATTTATGTTTTCCTACCATCTGTTGTAACATGGTTTTCAAATTTCGTGTAACAACCTCTACTTGATAATAAGGGGAGGAATGTTCATGCTGGAAACCCAACTTGGAAGCTAATTCTTCCATCATATGATTTTGAAAATGTTTTTCATTATCATTCATGATGTGTTTGTGCACACCAAACCTAGTGATAACATGGTTGAAGAAGAATATGGCAACAATATCACCATCATTAAGACTTCTAAGCATAATATCGGCCCATTTGGTAAAATAGTTAATGATGATAATGATATATCTATGACCATGGGTAGAGGGTGGGTTACATTGCATAAAATAAATTCCCCACTGGGAAAAAGGTCCAAAAACAATTACTGGATGTAACAGGGCAGGGTGATCATACATCTTACAGAAAATATTTGATATGGATGGAATTTGTGGACTATCGTAATACAATCTTTAAAGAGTGTAGACCAAAATTAACCAGCGTGCAATATTTTCTGAGCAGTGGCAATCCTTGATTACCACCACACGTCCCTACGTGGAAATCATTCAATATGTGTTCGGCTTCGATAGGAGTAAGACATCGACATAAAACAATGTCAGCACCCCGATGGTAAAGAGTATCATCAATAAGGAGAGAGTGTCGAGACTGACAGCATATATGTCAACTACCATCAGGAGATAGTTTAGGATGAAAATTTTGTGTCTAGAGTTATATAAAAATGTTGCCATACCAAGGGTCATAAGTGTTAATTAGGAAAAAAGATTCATCAGGACAAGGACCCATGGCCACACTTTCCTCATCATTTGGAGACAACTCTGCAAGAATCTCAACAATAGCTAGGGATTTTTTAGATTTAGCAACAACAAACTCCAAATCAAACTCTTGAAGGATAAAAACCCATTTGGAGTAATTTCCCCCTATAATTTGATGGCTAAGGATATGCGTCATGGGGTTGGAGCCAACAATGACCATAGTCTTTCGTATTAAAATGTAATGCCTCAAGTGTTGCACATCAATAACAACTGTGAGAGCCAACTTCTCTTCATGGGAATAGCGAAGCTCAGGACCAATGAGGCCCTTACTAAGGTAATAGTTAGGGTGTTCATTCTTGATATTGTCCTCTTGGATGAGAACCATTCCTAAATAAGACTCTAAGGTGGTGAGATAAAACATGAAATAATGGTTGAAATCAGGAGGTTTTAGTAAAGGTACGAAAAAAAAAAATCATGTTTAAGAGTGTCAAATGAACATTGGTCTTGGTCATCCCAAATGAAAGGAACTCCTTTCTTCAAAAAGCACATGAAGCCTTGGGTAATATGGGCATAATTGGAAATGAAATGTCATAAAAATTCAGCTTTTCCCTGAAGTTTTTGAAGTTGGAAAATAGTGCAAGGAGGATACAGATTAAGAATTTCCTTGACCTTAGAGGGATCAATGCAAGTCCTATATTGTGAAATGATGAAACCTAACAATCATCCAGATCGTACACAAAAAATGCATTTATGTGGTTTCAGCCAGATTTTTTAAAAACGACATCAGAGGAATACTTCTCAAAGGTGGGAAGGATTGTCCCCACAAAGCAAAGAACGAATGGTAAGATCATCGAGATACACATCAACGATGTGTTTTATATCGTGAAATGCATAAGACATGTCCTGTTGGAAAGTGGAACCAACATTTTTAAGACCAAAAGGCAGTTTACAATAGGCAAATGTACCCAAGGGACATATAAAAGCATTCTTGTGTTGGTCTTCAGGTTTAATTTCAATCTGGTTATAGCGAGTAAAGCCATCCATAAAGGAAACGATAACGTTACTGGCACACACATCGAGAATCTAGTTAGTAAAAGGTGTAGGGTAATTATCCTTAGGGAAGGCTAAGCTCAGGTCATAGTAATCAACACAGACTCAAATAGTTCCTTGTTTCTTATTGACGGAGATGGGATTCGAAACCCATTACGTTAAAGATACAGGAAAAATAAAACCAGCATCAAGGATTTTTTTAACTTCATCTTTGATAGTTGTTCCTTTAGGTGCGTTAACTCGACGAAGCCTTTTCCAAAAAATTCTAGCTCCAAGATATGTCTTAATTTCGTGTTAGATAATACGTGGATCAATTCCAGACATTTCATTGTAATACCATGCAAAAACGTCATAGAATTATTTAAAAAGGGCAGTGTAAGTATCAATCTTGGAAGGAAAACAATCAGCCCCAATCAAGATATTTTCCATGACACCTAGTTTCATGGAAATATTAATAGGAATAGTAGCAAAAATATTGCCCAAATTCACTTCTGAACAAATGGTAAAAACCCATTGGAAATTCAGGGAGATATTGGCATTTCTAGAGGAAGCTAGGTTTTGATGGAACCCATCCAAATTCTCTACATGGGGGTGAAAAGGAGAAGGATGATCGAGATCCCCCCAAGGACGGTCATCAATTGACATGACTTCTCGAATAGCTTCATCACATGGTAACGAGAAGTTGAGAAAGTCACAAGAGGTAGGACGGTCAATAGCCCAAGAAGGAAAGAACAGATCGTCAGGTGGTATTGAGATGGCATCACAAGACTGACCAGATGAGGAGACCAGTTGGATAGCCTGACAAGCTAGTTCCATTGGACACATTGACATAAATGTTCCATATTAATTAAGCTCAGATTCAGCAAGCACCAGCCAAGGATCTTGAAGAAGCTAGGGCCCATTGGTGTGCGAAGAGATCATATGAAAACAGGAAGTGGTAGGAGTTTAAGGAGTGTTGGGTGGAGGGAGTTGAGGAAATACCCCCATAAGAGTGGAACTTTTGAAAAGATTGACTCCAACACTCTAGAATTGATCGAGATGATCCCCCACGAGTGGTACAGTGTTCTTAGCAGTGGAAATCTGGGAAAACAACACATAGAAGTCAAGTTGATTGATGGTGACAATCTATCCTTCATTAGGAAAGAAAAGTAAATAGAAATCAGAAAAGATGATTGTGATCATCATATAAAACCAATTGCGGCCAAGGAGTAGGCTGTAATCTAACGTGGCATCAACAAATTTGAAATCAACAAGGACAGTTTTCCCTCCTAACTTAATGGGAAATTTTGGAAGAACCTCCTTTGCTACAAAGTTGTGTCCATCAAAAGCTTGGAGAGTCATGTTGCATGTGGTGAGTATAGTATAGTCAAGACCCTTCCAATAGGATACAAACATAAAACATGTGGAAGAACTCTCATCCACCAAAGTGAGATGAATATTCGTATGGAAAATACCCACAATGATCTAGAAAGAAATATGATGGGAAAGGTGAGGACCATATTTTTCAGTGTTAAAAGAAATGAGATTAGATTGAGATTGGTCAACTCCACCAATGGCATACAACAAGCCTTTGCACTGTTGATGACAACTTTGCAAGACCTCCAAGGCAGACATGGCACAAGAAGCCTAGGTAAGATCTTCAACAATATTGTAATGTTGAGTAGCCCTAGCAGAAGGATTGTGTGTTGTCTTCTGGAGAACACCTTTGGGAGGGAGATAAATCAGTTCCACAAACTTATCCAAACTGAGAGGTGTAGTGGAAGGTAATGGAGTTGATGAGTCCTTAGAGGGTGAACTCGACTCATGGACATTGTAATATTTGGCTTGCATAGTCACATTAACATCTTCCTTTCACATGAAGCCAGATGAACTATGAGGAGTATGGGAAAATGACCCCTCATTTCCCCCTTGTGGAGGTTGAGTAGGTTGAGAAACCATCTGTTGTTGGGATTGTGTAGGGAATAGATGATTCAAAATGGCAGTTTGTTGACTACATGGTGGCAAAAGAAGCCTGTGGATTTCATCCATTCGAGGGCATTTGTGAGTAAAGTGGTCATCTTGACAAATTTATAACGGAACTTAATTTTATGACAACGTTCACTGGCGCCCCCTCCCTAACTCTGAGGTTTGGGTTTAGACTCCTAAGCATTTTGAGTCTTTAGTTTATTTCTCTTATTATTCTTTTTACCACCTGATTTTTGGGTATTATTCTATTGAGTGGACTTCACTGTGAGAACATCGGTGGACTGCTTAGGAGGGGTTGCTTTAGCAGGGCCATACACATTTTCTGGGGCTTGAGATGTAACAATCAGTTGCCAAATTTGGGTGGCAAGTTGGCTCATGGAATTAGAAATAGACTCAATCACACCATTGGGATGTGGCCACAAACAAGTTTGGTAGGGTTAACAAAAGGCCTAATGGCATTAAGCAATACTTCGTAGAGCGTACTTGATTGTGAATAGATAAGATCCAACTGTTGGGTAGCTAAAATGGATTTTTCTTTGGTAATGACTCGAAACACGGAGACATCCTTAGAAATCTAAGGTTGGAGAGATGGGATGAACCATTTAATTAATATCTCATTAGGTAACTTGGTTCTACCAACAACTTACGATGGCGCCGCTCATGAATATGATCATAAATTAGCATGCCATTTTCTTGCTTGAAATTATATAAGAGGTCAAAGTCGATATCATATGAAGTAGGTAACTAGAAGTGTGTCAAAAAAATTTGAGCTGTGGAGGAAAGGTCACTGTAGGATGCAGTATCTAACTCAATGTACCACTTAGCAGTGTCCCTGGTCAATGTATGTGGTAATGTATGTGGATGGATTTTCCCCGGGCTTTCCTTTGAACTTGGGAACATCAGATGGTAATTTAGCAGGAATGGGTGTCCTCCACGCATCATGATGGATGGGGTCATTAGTCAATTTTCCCAAATCCGATAAATCAAGAGAAGATAAAAATGGATCTTGAAGTTGACTAAATGGATCAAAGGTAGGATAAACCCCCGACCAACTGTGTGGTACCCCCATATAAGGAGTAGAATGATGCACTTGCTGGTGGAGAAAAGGGTTCACCCTAGCATAAGACTATTGCGGGCCAGGAAGGCTAGTAAATGGATGTTCTCCCCAGGGTGAGTACTGCCAAAGAGTAAAGGACCCTCAAAATCATGGCTATTGATGGGATTGTACGCAGTGATAGAAGAAGGACCACTCTGCACAGTAGGACCTGTTAGGTTCCTATACCAATAGGTGTCATATTTCATGATTAACTGTTGAAATGCAAAATATGATCATCCTTTTCATGCTGCAAAGGTTCCATATTTTCCAAAAATATAAAATTAAAAAATTAAAAAAATGAAAAGAGTGTATGCCCTAAAAGAAAATTCAAAGGGAAAAAAGAATGAATTGGTCAAAAAACAAAGAAAATGAACCCCAAAGAAAAGACCAAGAGAGTGGGCTAGTCAAAATGCCACTACTATCCTATTGTTTTGCAAAAAAGTTCAAATATGCAATCAGAGATTTCTGTCACACTTGATGGATGGCCCAACAGCTCAATCTTGGCCTCCCCAAGTTTAAATTTCTTGTTTTAAAACTAGAGAATAAGGTCTGTTCAAACAGTTTAGGCTTGGTAGATCAGTAGTTAGGTAGAGAAGCAAGGGTGCTGAACAGCTAAATCTGAGCCCCTGGAAGAGATAAGGGCAGACTTAGATAGAAGGAAAGTGAAAAGAAAACAAGAAAGAAAGGGTTTGCTAGTTCAAATGCACCCAAGGAAAAAGAAGAAAAAATGTTAGGTGTATTAGGCTAGGTAGGCAGTTGGATGTTGCAGAAGCAAGTTTGTGATCAGTTCTGTCTTTTTTAAGATACTACATCTCATAGCTATCAAAAATTCCATAGAAAAGTGGCTGCAAAACAACTGAAGCATGACTAATTTCCCCTCTTATTTCTCCAAGAACATTTACTAATTTCCCCCCAAGGACATTGGGATTTGCTCAGTGGTCCTAGTTCACTTCATTTTACAAGAAAGACTAAGTAAAATTTTGTGTTTACCTAGGTAAGGGAAGCCACATTTCTTGTGTAAAACTCCTTTTCTTCCATTTGGGCTAAGTCTCTAAAAATTCATGACTTCAATCCTTTTTTACTTCCCTAAAAGCCTAAGTCACTTTCCAAAACTTTGTGCTTTGTTTAAGCCTACCACTCATGTTGACCTACAAACTTTATATTATAACTCCTATATAACATTTCCCCGCCCCTATTATATAAAAATTATGTAAAACCCCAAAGTTTATAATATCCCGCCCCGAGCTTATTAAAGCCATATGTTAGTGTTTTAGGGGGTCGAAGGTTTGCCCGAAACTTTTTGAACAACCCTCTCCGCGCACATATAACAATGGATTTCATTTAACACTGGTTAAATGAATAACCAACCCACAAACCCAAAGCTTCAATACATTGAAACCCCTGAAAAAACATTACAAAATGATAAATATATCGGGTGGTCCACCACACCATACGCCTCTCCCAACTCCACCCATCCGTCAACCGTCCGATCTAGGCTTTCCCATCGGACGATCCACGTCGATATCAGAAGCCCCCCGATCACCGAATGATAGGCTCCAAGAAATTGGCAGTTTTGTTGCCGTACACAATCTACGTGTCACCACTAGGTTTTATTGCGTCCGCTCCGCCCAAAACCGCCATTTTCCAATAAGCGGTGCGATGAAACCATAAACCTCCCCCGCTCCCCGCTGCTGACGTCATTGCCCACATCAGCACCCACGCCGGCTACCACCTCACCACTGTATCACTCGCCCGTCTGCCACGTCACCGCCAGGTCAGCTTCCGTACCCCCGCTACCCAACAAAGATGACATCATGCTGACGTCACCCGACCAAAGCATGCCAAAAACCCGCCAAAATCAAATTTTTGTTAAAAGGCTGTTAAAACATCATTTTTGTCCATTTCTCTTTTGTTTCTTCTGTGCGATTTTTGCAAGGTTTTTACGTTCAAAATGCATTTCTACTGCACAGACTGCCACCGAGGGAAATTGACTTTGCAGCTTAGCCCCTCAGCTCAGTTTACCACCCACATTTCGCACCAGGTGTTCATTAAACATGTTTTTACCCGAATCCTGCTCGTAAACCCTGTTTTTCTAGCTTTCTCTATAAAAATCGCCTGGAAAACTAAAATTCGAATTAAAATGTGGTGCTGCCTTCAAACCTCTACATCATAAGCCACTGTTTTACCCATTTTTTCCAAAGAAATCCCGTGAACTCTGTTTCCCTCCGCAAAATTTCCCATTAAGCTA
Source organism: Pinus tabuliformis (assembly GCA_031772625.1). Taxonomy (NCBI): domain Eukaryota; kingdom Viridiplantae; phylum Streptophyta; class Pinopsida; order Pinales; family Pinaceae; genus Pinus; species Pinus tabuliformis. Next base: position 940,160,844 of record CM062816.1, on the reverse strand, counting down.
AATTCAAGCTCGTTTTGACCTACAATTTCCACAGAAAAGCCCACAAAATGTCATTTTACATACTGTTGCTGCAAAATCCCTAACTCCAAGTTGAAAAGTAATAAGATAATTTGAAAAATGGAGGCTCCAGTGGCCCTGAATGTTGCCCCCTTGAATGCACCACATAAGGAATTGGAATGGCTGCCCCTTGCTGACGGGGATTTCCAAATTAAGGATATGATGGGTGACAAGCCTCACCTTCAAGCTTTTTGTGAAATTAGGAATAGCTACAGAAGCAATACCAATGTCTTTGGAATTTGGGAGTCCAACATGCCCATTTACTACCTCCCTTCAGTAAATGTGCTTCCTGATCTCATCCATTTATGTTGTGCAAATTATGACCCCACACAAAGAGCAGTTATGGCTCCATCTGGGACTATTCTCTTCTATATTACTCCTCAATCCATAAATGAGATGCTGCACTATAAACCAACTCAGCCTCTGGCTCCTCTCACTATGGAATTCTTGCTTGACCAAGGTGCCAAACTGCCCAGTTCAGAGATAACTAGAATAGCTCAATTATTCATAATCCCAGAAAGCCATCCCAGGCAGCCACCTCCTTTTAATCAGGTCTGGTTCAATGAAGCTGGTATATTCATTACTGATATGATTTCCTATATCTTGGGATTCAAAACTAGTGAGCATATTGATGAAACTGTCTTAGTGTTGATGTCCATATTCACTCCGGGACAACCCCCTGCATCCAATATGATTATGCCACCTTCATAGCCAATAAAATCCATGAGCAATTCATGAGCCTGGATAGAGGAATAGTGTTCAAGTACACATCCTACATATATCATTTGCTACTGTACAATCAACCTGATAGTTTCCAGATTCCTCTTAGAAAGTTGGACCTCAAAGGAGAAAGAAGGTCTGTAATTTTCTGGACCTCAGTATACCATGAAGTCCATAACTCTCCTTATACATATTGTGAGTTCATTGACTTGTTCATATATCTAGCTACTTCTTTATTATTAATAACTCCTCCTACCAGGCTCTTTGCTGAAATGCAGAAAATTTTACGTCTCTCAAAGGACTACAGTATAGGTGACTGGTACTTTTACCACAATCACACAGTGATCAGGATTTATGGTTGTGAATAATCCCCCTACAAGCTGCCAAAGTATGTCCCTATGAGACTGTTTGCCCTGGAGTACTTCAGGAAATTTATTAGTTCATATTTGACTCATTTCTATGGTGCTAGGAAAAAGGCACAGCGCAAGATAAGAAATCAATTGGGCCCTTTTATCTTCAACAAAAGGGAAGCCTGGGAGGAGGCAGATAAGATTTTAAGGGATCAACTTTTGCTAAAACAAAGCTTTTATTGGGCACCATATCACCCTGAACATTTCATAAGCTATAGGAAAGTGAAAAACAAGCTTACAACATATGTTCATCACAAAATCCCTGAAATTCAACAATATGCTAACCAACGAGAATGGTAGAAGGCACATTAGTTGAAGAGATTACTGAAGAAGAAAAATTGGAAAAAGCCATGAAAGAGATTGAAAAAAAGCTTGACCTAGACCCTTTTGGACAAGTATTCTTCAAACTGCCCCAGCGCACAGGAGGTGATACATCTTTTGCAGGGACTTCTCAGCAGCCCACACAAAAAGCCAGCAGAGGGTCAGCAAAGGGCAAAGAGGTAATAGGTGCAGAACAGGAGACAATGACAGACCAGCCAGCTACATCAAAGGAGCAAGGCCAAGGGAAGGTCCCCCTAGCACAAACAATGGCCCCATAAATCCCTATACTACAAACTCCTCTAAATGAGGAGAAAGGCAAGAAAAGGGACAGGCAAGAAGACACACCGATCAGCAGTCCTGAAGACCAACTAGGGGAGAAAAGGCAGAGATTGAACCCCCATTCAGAGGAGGAATTCATTCAGGAGATCACAGACAGTCTGAGGGAAGAGAGAGCAATCAGCGAGGATACATCTCCAGTCACAGAAACATCAGCCAGCTCACATAGACAGGAGATTGGAAGCCAACATAGTGTGGAATTCTCTTCTTCCAGGAAGCAAAGTAAGCAAGGCTCAGACACTAAGAAAACATTCACTGAAATAAAAGCAAAAAATGAGCCAATAAGGATTCAACTTTACAATCACTTGCTGAAGATGATCCTAAATCACTTCAAGCCCAAAATGCTGCAGCCATAGTCAGCTACTGATTACATCAGGACTAATCTAGAAGTATTAGCCAAGGACATCCAGCCAATGGACCAAATTGAACTACATAAGAAAACAGGTGAAATGGTATACTCCACATTGGCAAATAAGGCATTGCTGGCCCACAAATTGCATAACTCTTTAAATAACACTTCTGCCTAATTGGAATTGGAAAAGGCTTCCTCTATTGCTAAGGATAACATAATTAAATCCTTAGAAGAAATTAATATAGAGATGGGACATGATCCCAAGGATCCCAAAGGCATCCAAGCATTAATAAGAAAGAAATAAGAAGACATTGCAACTCTCAGGAAGCAGCTCAGGCTGCCCATTACCATGCATCCCAAAACTACAGAGATTGTGGAACAAAAATCATAGGAAGATGCAATGGAACTGCTGATGAAATTGAATGGGAGATTGGCAGAAACAGAGAAATCATTGGAGGAAGCACTACAAGGAAAAAAGGGAAAGTTGGCCTCTCAACCATCCCAAACATCTCCAATAGTTACAGCTGCTCCTTCTACAGTCACAACAGTAGTCCCCCCAACTCTCCCGGCATTAACAACACCAAGAACTTCATTAACAACAGCAGCAAGCATCAGCACTACCATGTCTACTGAAGAACTGATAAAGGCCATGGAGGATCTAAGACACTAGGTGTCAGAGTCAAAAGGTGCCAAAGAGCAATTGGCAAAATTGGAAGTAAGTTATGATAAATCCAAGATGACTGTAGCAGAAAAAATGAGGGAGGTGAAAGCATTGGAAAGCAATGTAAAGGCATTGGAAATTACCTCTTATTAGACAAACCTCTGGCAGAAATCAGAAGCATTTTGTGGGCCAATATTAGCTAATCCATCACTGATATGTAGAAATCAATACAGATAATTCATGAACAGATTGATTTGGTAGCAGCAGCGCAAGAGGAAATGCAAAGGCCAGGGATGCATTGGGAAACATGCCCGAACAGGCCAATAGGCTAATATATTTCATGAACACCCACACCAAAGAAGATCTGGCAAAATTGGATATCAGGGACGGGAAAAGTACTATTTTAATAATTAAAAGGGTCCTGACCATGAGGAATTTCATACAAAATATGGATAGGAAATGCCAGGAAATGCAGATGGAGATAAATGCTTTTACATAGAAATTCAGAGTTTCGGAGGAAAAGGGTCTGCCTAGTTTGTTAACTAATGACTACAAACTAATGTCACATGCAGCCTATGTACACAGGTTAAATACATGTGTGGATACTCAGGCCACAACATCATCAAGTTCTACAGGAGAGAAGGCACTCCCTTCTGGACAGATCCTATATGAGAATTTGGAGACTTTGTTTTTTATTGAACATGAAGTCAGGCATCTTTTCACAATCCAGTCCACTTTTTTTAGGTACACAGATGCAGATGAAACTATAATTAAAATGCGCAGGGACCAATTACCAGATAATGAATGGTGGCAGAGTATGCTGGAGAATTTGTAGGCAGATATGAAAGTTTTGTTCATATTCCCATAACGCTACAGATGTTATAAAGTGAAGGAAAGAGAAGATAAAATCGCGATGGGCAGCAGTTAATTGAAGTGCAAGAAAGAGCACCCAGGAAAGTAGCACCAGCAGTGCGGATTTCACTAAATATTCAACGACTGACTTAATGGGAAAACAATCAACACATCTCACCAAGAAAATGGCCAGCACAACATTTCTTATTTCTGCATTCATTTCTCTCTATTCCCAAGAACATTTACTCCTATAGAGTAGGTGAAAGAAGTTATTGCAAGATATTATCTCTTTGAGATATTTTGAAAACATTTTATACAAATACCTCCCCAATCTAAGTATTAGGGGTTGGTGAATATCATCCTGGAACTGCACTGTAAATTTGAGAACTCTTCTGAATAAAGATTGCTGGAATGCTTTGCTGATGAACTCTCTGGTTATGGAATTAATGGCAGAAGAATATGTTGCAGAATTCTTGAATTATCTCCTGGATCAATAAGTCTTTTAACTCTTGTTTTACTATTTCTATGTTTTATATATCACCTAAGTATCATGTTCTAAATTGCAGGAAAAAAGAATAGCCCAGAAGTTACTTTGTTGTACTTTGTATTCAATTCCTGTCATTTTTTATGTTTTCTACAGGACTAGCATAGGCGGGAATTCTTAACTGCTCCTGTTTCCCTGGTCCTTACACCCGGAATATAGTTAAGGAACTCTTAACTTCTTCTTGGTAATATTTACCCACTTCCCTCGGTTAGCATGATGAAAGATCCTTAATTGCCTTTCATTCCCTGACTCCATTTCACCTGATTCCATCTTGAAAATTGTTCCATGACTAATTATCTTGCTCTGAAGTTCCTCGTTTTGCCAAAGAAACCATACCCAAAAAAATTATTCTCATTAACTCCATTAACCCAATGGTTTGAACTTCTCATACTTTGCAGCCCTATTCTATCGAATGTCACCATCCAAAAATCCAACAGCTACCTGCACTTCATAACTAGCCTAACATATAGTAAAAAAAAGCTAAATCATAAAGAGAGAGCTCTCTCTGGTTGCATATTGGCTAGAATCTGCATCCAAAAGATTGGTTAGTGGTTACCTTGGCCGTATTCCCTTTTCTCACTGCTTTTAGGGAACAACCTGAGTGTTAACATCATTGGCGACTCCACTGGGGAACTGAATGACTGTGTTTGTTACTGATGTCTATTTTCTAAAGCTACAGATGGAGCCTGAAGTTAGCCAAGTAGCCTTTGAAACTGTTTTTGCCATGCAATTGGAGGAGTAAATAAAAGCTGCTTCAGTATATCTCCAATCTAGTTTTAGGCTTTAAACAGTTGTCCCAAAAATTTGATCAGTTTCCTCTTGCTTTCAAAAGATCTTCAGGAAATTTCAAGGTTCTATTAATTCAAACTTTCCTAGAAAGATATTGTTTAAAGAAGTCTCCTTCAAATACTTCCAGAAAATACTAAAAACAGATTTAGAAGCTGGCTCCACAGAAGAAAACCCGTTACACTAGATCAAATCTAGATCCGAATCCTCCAGTTATTTTTGAAAATCCTCACTTGATCTCTAAGAACCTTAGAAGACAAGAAAGTCTAGAAAATTCTGCTGATATAAACCTTGATATACTTCAGTAAAACCTTACAAAATCTAAGCTTACTCCCGAAAAAGCAGCAGTCCTTTCTACTGTTGTTGCAACTTCTTCTTGTTCACCATCATCACTTCAAAGCATATTTTCCACTCCTCCATCTACTCCGGTTATCTCAGTTGTTATTTCTGTGCTTCCAGCTGTTCCATTTATACCTGCAAATATGGCAAATTGATATGATCCTCTGCAGTTTCCTGCAAATCTGGGGGCTATGCCTCAAGATTATCAAAGCGAGATTATATATTTTGATGGTATTGGCACCTACACAACACAACAAAATACTAAGAAAATGATGGAATATTTTGAGAACTATGAAATTGATGATAATGATGTCAGAATAAAATTTTTTGTTCAAAGCTTAACTGGTAATGTAAGGACCTGGTTTAGGGTACTTGCTGTAAATACAATTGTTGAACCGGATGCCCTTTACCAAACCTTTTTGAACAGGTGGGAAAATAAGGACCCATTGCATATCTTATTTGAATATGAAAGCTTGAAAAGAGGCCCACAAGAAACTGTCCAGGACTACTGTGCCAGATTCAATAATGTGTACAATTCTATTCCTCAAAACCTTAGACCTCCACCAGACTTGGCCTTGATCAAATTCCCTGATGGATTTGATTCTGACATGGCATATCAGATAAGGGAAAGAGCTCCTCCAAGTTTAGAAGACATGCAGAGCATAGTTGTTAGTGTAGGGGACATTCTGATCTCTAAAAGAGCTCGAGCTAGAGCTAAAAGAATGACTCCCTTCAAAGAAGAGCCTTTTACATTTGAGCAAAACCTAGATGCAACCATAAAAGGAATGGATAGATTAGGTGATAGAGTGGAAACCATTGAAAGGAAATCTTCCTGGGAAGGTCAACCAAGTAACACCACAAGAAATCCAAACTTTAGGAAAAATCAAAATCCTAACACTGGGAAGGCTGGTCCTGACTAGAATATTAGACCTCCATTTCAAGAAAACTATGTTGAAGCTTCCACCTCTAGTGAGCCAACAGAGGATACTCAAATCAACCTAATGGGTTTAAACACTGAATAGCAAATCTTTTTAACCCAAGATGACCAAGAGGCTCATACTTTCAACCAATTTCAAACCAAATCCAGAGAATCATTTGATTTCAAAGAGGGATATGATGCAGTTGTCTATGAGGTTCACAAACAATACAAATTTAGAAGTAGAACAATAGATGTTCCTGAACCCAACAAACAGAAAGACACCAAGCAGCCTAAAAAAGCAAAGGATAAAATTTCCCCTACAGAACTCCCTGCCAAAACAGACCTCAACCCAAAAGAACCCACGGTTGAGGACATATCAGACTTACAGCCATCAAATAATCAGCCATCCACCTCCTTTCCTCCAAAAGAAAATGTAAACAGCTCTCCTGAAAGTAACTTCAAATCAGATTTAGCTTATAACAGCACTCCTGATAGAGAAAAAACCATTGAAAACACAGCTGAAAAGGAAAACCTTGCTGTCCGGAATGTAAAAATTCAAGTGGAAAAACCTTTCAACCTAGAAACCGAAATAGGCAAGTTAAAAATAGCCATTCCACTGTCTGAATTGGCTAAACATGAGGTTTATAGAGAACAAATCAGCAAGTCACTTCAAATATCAGAGAATAGAGATGCAGTGAATGTCTTAGATGACCAGCCAGAGTTAATATCTGGCCTTGAAGTAAATGGTAAATCAGTAGATGGAGGAGTTCCTCCATTCTATGTAAGCCTAAAAATTCATGACAAAGTACTACATAATGCAATGTTTGATTCAGGAGCTTCTCATAATCTAATGCCTAAGTCTGTGATGGAAAAATTGGACCTAGATATCACAAGGCCATATAAAAACTTGTTTTCATTTGACTCTAGCCAGGTCAAGTGTCTATGCCTAATCAAAGATTTGTGTGTATCTCTAGTACAATATCCTGCTAAGACAATTTTGATGGATGTAGTGGTAGCCAATATCCCACCAAAGTATGGGATGCTTTTCTCAAGATCTTGGGGTGCAAAACTCCAAGGATCTTTGTAGCTAGACATGGCGTATGCCACCATTTCAATCTTTGGCTAGCTAAAGAGATTGTACCGCAAAACATTGATGAAATATGTGGTCAGCAGTCAAGAAAAGCCCCAAAACTTTCCCATTTATTCTATGCATTCTAATATGGATTCTTTCATCTTATAAAACGTTGAAATATGTCCCAAAACTGATGACAAATTCCTAGAATCAGCACAAGCAAGAAGCATAAATGAATAATCTTCTACTCAAGATCTAGAAATTGTTGAAGTGATTGATGTAACACACACAAAAGGCAAACCATATGAGTTACAAAATCCAGGTCTGCCCACTGAGCAATTTTTCAAAACTCCTAATGCTAGTTGTAATCAAGAGATCTTATGGTACTTAGAGTTTGATGGATCAGTGAATAAATTAGGAGCGGGGGCATGGATTTGGGTACACAATATGCAAAATGATCATGTTGAAGGACATGCATATAGACTGGATTTTAGATGTACAAACAATATGGCTAAATATGGAGCCCTTCTGCTAGGAATAAAACTGATTAAAAGTCTAGGGGCAACTAGGATTTCAATTCTAGGGGACTCAGATTTAATTATCCAACAGATGAAAGGTAACTTTGTTACAAACGATCTCAGGCTAAGAGCTTATAGAGGGGAAACAATCGAAATACTTAATACCATTCTAGAATCACAGCTCACCAAAATCTCAAGGAACCACAATTTACATGCTCACAATTTGGAAACATTTTCCAGCACTTGTAAGCTGCCATTTGAGCCCAACCATCACTTTATTGCTGAGATTAAACATAGACCTGCTGTTCCAGACAATGTCAAAAATTGGTAGGTGTTTGACAATGACACACAACTCAACAATTTCCTGACTTTGAAAGAAGAATTCTCAAGCACAAACATAGACACAAGCACCATTTGTGAAGAACAACAAACAGACAAAATAGAAACTAATATATCAACTGAAACAACAAATCAGATTTTGCATCCAACAATGTTTACCAGCAAAAATTTACAAGAGCTGAGACAAATGGACCTTGATGAAATTTCTCAGGGAGAATTTGAAGTAATTGATTTGAAAGATAATTTTTACCTACAGGCTTGACTCCTCTGGAAGATATTTTTGACTAAAATGATATTCCAAGAAAGCCAAAAATGCAGCCATTAAACGCAGAAATTGAGGACTATAATATAAGAACTACAGAGGACCCTAAGATGATAAAATTGTCCAAAGCCTTGCCTCCCGATCAGAAACTGAAATATATTGATTTGTTTAAAGAACTTCAAGATGTCTTTGCATGGAGCTATGAAGACCTCAAGTCCTATGATACTTCAGTAATCCAGCATACAATACCTTTAAAAGAAAATCAAAAGCCTTTTAAACAAAAGCTTAGAAGGGTGAATCCTGTCCTCCTTCCCCTTATTGAAAAAGAAGTTAAAAGAATGTACCAAGCTGGAATAATTGCATCCATCAGGTTCTCATAATGGATTTCAAATCTAGTGCCTACTAGGAAGAAAACGGGAGAGATAAGATTGTGTGTTGACTTAAGAAATCTAAATAAAGTTTCTCTCAAAGATCACTACCCCTTACCCAATATGGATCACATTTTACAAAGGGTAGTGGGAGCTTCTAGAATTTCACTGTTAGATGGATTCTCAAGATTTAATCAGATCCTAGTTCACCCGGATGATCAAGATAAAACTGCCTTTACAACACCTTGGGGTACTTTCAAGTATGTTAAAATGCCTTTCGGACTTAAGAATGCAGGAGAAACATTTCAACAAGCAATGGACGTCGCCTTTGCAAAATAAATCCATGATTTTCTAGTCATATATCTTGATGATCTCACTGCTTTTTCTAAATCAGACCAAGAACATTTAGAACATCTCAGACAGGTGTTCTTAATTTGCAGAAAATATGGCATATCATTGAACCCAAAAAAGTCATTCTTTGGCCTAGAAGAAGGCAAACTTCTAGGTCACATAATCTCAAAAGATGGCATCAGAATAGACCCGAACAGAATACAAGCTATTCTCCAACTGCCTCACCCAAGGAATATCAAAGAACTGCAAGCCTTCCTAGGAAAGATCAATTTTCTAAGGAGATTCATATCCAACTTGGCTGAACTAATAAGATTTCCGAACAACATGCTAAATAAAGATTCCAAAGTAAGGTGGACAATAGAAGCTAAGCAAGACTTTGAGGAAATCAAAATAGCTTTAACCAAAACATCAGTCCTCACAAGCCCAAAATTTGATAGAGATTTTATAATCTTTTCCTTTGCATCAGAACATACTATTGTTGTTGTCCTATTACAAAAAGATGATCAAGGGTGTGAGAAGCCCATTGCTTTTTTCAGCAAAGCACTTAGAGATGCACCCTTAAAATATCAAATCATGGAGAAACAGGCTTATGCCCTTGTAAAGGCTATCAAGGATTTCAAAGTTTTTATCTTGTACTCAAATGTGATAGCTTATGTCCCAAATTCCGTGGTCAGAGACATTCTAAACCAAGAAGGAATTGAAGGTAAAAGAGGCAAATGGAAAACTAACATCTTGGAATATGACATTGAAATCAAACCATCAAAGCTGATAAAAGGATAAGGATTAGCTAAATTGATGATTGAAACCAATTTTCAAGCCCTTGAAATCAATGAACTCGATAACAAGCAGGAGATGGCGACTCCACAGATCAATGAAGCCTTCTTACAATCACCTTGGTATGTTGATATAGTCTATGTATTGATAAACCTGCAGGCTCCTCCAGGGTTATCCAGAACTAAAAACAGATTCTTGAAAATGAAAGCTTCAAAGTTTTGTATTGTTGACAATGTTTTATTTGGAAAAATCATGAACACATTTTACTAAGCGGCTTAAAAAAAGATGAAACTGACAAAGTGCTGAAGGAATTTCATGTAGGGGACTGTGGTGGACATTTGTATTGGAAGTCAACAGCTGATAAAATCCTAAGAGCTGGTTTTTATTGGCCCTCCCTGTTTGCTGATGTAAATAAATTTGTAGTTTCTTGCAATAAATGTGAAATATTTGAAGGCAAGAGAAAGCTTTTACCTTTACCCCTAAAACCCATTTCCATTGAGAGACCATTTCAACAATGGGGTTTAGATTTCATTGGAGAGATTCATCCTCCCTCCTCTTGCCAACATAAGTGGGTTTTGACTGCCACAGATTATTTCACCAAGTGGATAGAAGCCATCCCTTGTAGGCAAGCCAATGATTTAGTCATCATGCAATTCTTAGAAACTAATATCTTATCTAGATTTGGCTGTCTGGAAAAGATAATAACTGACAATGTTGCTGCATTTAAATCCAAAAGAATGATCATTTTTTGCCACAAATACCATATTACCTTAGGCCATTCCACAACCTATTACCCTCAAGGTAATGGTTTAGCTGAATCATCCAATAAAAGCTTGATCAATATCATAAATAAAGTATTGGAGGAAAACAAGAAAAATTGGCACAAAAAGCTTATTAATGCACTGTGGGCAGACATGTTAACTACAAAAAGATCTATTGGAACAAGCCCCTATGAGTTGGTTTATGGAATGGAGGTTGTATTTCGCTCATCTTCGGGAATCCCTATGATAAAATTGCTGCAAGAAATACAAGAAGAACCCAATGACATTCAGAGAAGAATCAATCAAACAATTCACTTACAACAGACTAGAGAAGAAGTGTATCAAAGGTCTCAGATTCTACAAGAGAAACTTAAGAAGATTTTTGACAAAAGGACAAAGGCTGAAGATTCCATAGGAGACAAAGTGCTGAAATGGGATTCACGAAGGGAAGATAAAGGAAAACATGGCAAATTTGATTTCCTATGGAAGGGACCTTTTGCTATTCAAGCTCTACAAGGAAATAACACCTACTTTTTAAGAAGCCTGGATGGTACAGAAGCAGAGGATCGGCTAGTCAATGGTCGGATTCTCAAGAATTATTTTGATCCACTTTGTTAAGGTGTTAGGACTGTATTTTGTACATAATAGTGTTTATTTTCTGTAATTTATTACAGCAATAAGATAGGGAATAAGATGCAGCAAATTTTGAGAAAAAAGCAAAGAATTGTACAACCTTTTTGTATTACATTTTGAGTTTATTAGAATACTTGAAGAAAAAGAATTGGGAGCTAAAAATCTGATGGCAAACACTCAGACAAACTGTTAAAGACAGAGTTATAATTTTTCATACCAGCTTATGGGAAATGTATATATGTTATAGAGATATAGTTTGTTTGTCTACAGCAAAGGTAAATTTCAGGTTGCAGCAAGAATTGAATATAAGGCCATCTGACTTGTTGTTCTTGGCTCTTCATCTGGAAAATCCATCCCCAAGTGGAGCCACTATTAGGTTCCTATACCAATAGGTGTCATATTTCATGATTGACTGTTGAAATGGCAAATATGATCATCCTTCCCATGCTGCAAAGGTTCCATATTTTCCAAAAAATAAAAAAATGAAAAGAGGGTATGCCCTAAAAGAAAAATCAAAGGGCAAAAAGAATGAATTGGTCAAAAAACAAAGAAAATGAACCCCAAATAAAAGACCATGAGAGTGGGCTAGTCAAAATGCCACTACTATCCTATTTTTTGCAAAAAAGTTCAAATATGCAATCAGAGATTTCTGTCACACTTGATGGATGGCCCAACAGCTCAATCTTGGCCTCATCGTGTTTAAATTTCTTGTTTTAAAACTAGAGAATAAGGTTTGTTCAAACAGTTTAGGCTTGGCAGATCAGTAGTTAGGTAGAGAAGCAAGGGTGCTCAACAGCTAAATCTGAGCCCCTAAAAAAGATAAGGGCAGACTTAGATAAGAGGACAGTGAAAAGAAAACAAGAAAGGAAGGGTTTGCTAGTTCAATTGCACCCAAGGAAAAAGAAGAAAAAATGTTAGGTGTATTAGGCTAGGTAGGCAGTTGGATGTTGCAGAAGCAAGTTTGTGATCAGTTCTGTCTTTTTTAAGATACTGCATCTCATGGCTATCACAAATTCCATAGAAAAGTGGCTGCAAAACAAATGAAGCATGACTAACTTCCCCTCTTATTTCTCCAAGAACATTTACTAATTTCCCCCCAAGGACATTGGGATTTGCTCAGTGGTCCTAGTTCACTTCATTTTACGAGAAAGACTAAGTAAAATTTTGTGTTTACTTAGGTAAGGGAAGCCACATTTCTTGTGTAAAACTTCTTTTTTTCCATTTGGGATAAGTCTCTAAAAATTCATGACTTCAATCCTTTTCTACTTCCCTAAAAGCCTAAGTCACTTTCCAAAACTTAGGGCTTTGTTTAAGCCTACCGCTCATATTGACCTACTAACTTTATATTATAACTCCTATATAATATTTCCCCGCCCCTATTATATAAAACTTATGTAAAACCCCAAAGTTTATAATATCCTGCCCCTGGCTTATTAAAGCCATATGTTAGTGTTTTAGGGGGTCCAATGTTTGCCCGAAACTTTGTGGACAACCCTCCCTGTGCGCATATAATAGTGGATTTCATTTAACACTGGGTAAATGAATAACCAGCCCGCAAACCCAAAGCTTCAATACATTGCAAACCCCGCAAAAACATTATAAAACGATAAATATATCGCGCGGGCCACCACACCATACGCCTCCCCTAACTCCACCCATCCGTTAACCGTCCGATCCGAGCTTTCACATTGGACGATCCACGTCGATATCGGAAGCCCCCCGATGACCGAACGATAGGCTCTGGGAAATCGGCGGTTTTGCTACCATACACAATCCACGCGTCGCCACCAGGTTTTATCATGTCCGCTCCGCCCAAAACCACTGTTGTCCAGTAAGCGGTGTGATGAAACCATAAACTGCCCCCGCTCCCCGCCGCTGACGTCATTGCCCACGTCAGCACCCACGTTGGCTACCACCTCACCACTGTATCACCCGCCTGTCCATCACGTCACCTCCAGGTCAGCTTCCATACCCCCGCTACCCGACAAAGATGACGTCATGCTAATGTCACCCGACCAAAGCGCGCCAAAAACCCACCAAAATTAATTTTTTCTTAAAAATTCGTTAAAACATCGTTTTCGTCCATTTCTCTTCTATTTCTTCTACGCGATTTTTGCATGGTTTTTACATTCAAAACGCATTTCCGCTACACAGACCGCCACCCAGGGAAATTGACTCCACAGCTCGGCCCCTCAGCTCGGTCTGCCACCCACATTTCTCACCAGGTGTCCATTAAACAGGCATTTCCCGAATCCTGCTCGTAAACCCTATTTTTCTAGCTTTCTTTGTAAAAATCACCCGAAAAACTAAAATTCGAATTAAAACGCGGTGCTGCCTTCAAACCTCTGCATCATAAGCCACTGTTTTACCCATTTTTTCCAAATAAATTCCGTGAACTCTGTTTCCCTCTGCAAAATTTCCCATTAAGCTAAATTCAAGCTCGTTTCGGCCAACAATTTCTGCAGAAAAGCCCAAAAACTGTCATTTTACATACTGTCGCTGCAAAAGCCCTAACTCCAAGTTGAAAAGTCATAAGATAATTTGAAAAATGGAGGCTCCAGTGGCCCTGAATGTTGCCCCCTTGAATGCACCACATAAGGAATTGGAATGGCTGCCCCTTGCTCACAAGGATTTCCAAATTAAGGATATGATGGGTGACAAGCCTCACCTTCAAGCTTTTTGTGAAATTAGGAATAGCTACAAAAGCAATACTGATGTCTTTGGAATTTGGGAGTCCAAAATGCCCATTTACTACCTCCCTTCAGTAAATGTGCTTCCTTATCTCATCCATTTTTGTTGTCCAAATTATGACCCCACACGAAGAGCAGTTATGCCTCCATCTGGGACTGTCCTCTTCTATATTACTTCTCAATCCATAAATGAAATTCTACACTTTAAACCAACTCAGCCTCTGGCTCCTCTCGCTATGGAATTCTTGCTTGACCAAGGTGCCAAACTGCCCAGTTCAGAGATAACCAGAATAGCTAAATTATTCATCAGATCAGAAATCCAGCCCAGGTAGCCACCTCCTTTTAATTAGGTCTGGTTCAATGAAGCTCGTATATTCATTACTAATATGATTTCCTATATCTTGGGATTCAAAACCAGTGAGCATATTGATGAAACTGTCTTAGTGTTGATGTCCATATTCACTCTGGGACAGCCCCCTACTATCCAATATGATTATGCCACCTTCATAGCCAATAAAATCCATGAGCAATTCATGAGCCTGGACAGACAAAGAGTGTTCAAACACACAACCTACATATATCATTTGCTGCTGTAAAATCAACCTGATAGTTTCCAAATTCCTCTTAGAAAGTTGGACCTCAAAGGAGAAAGAAGGTCATTAATTTTCTGGACCTCAGTATTCCATGAAGTCAATAACTCTCCTTATACATATTGTGAGTTCATTGACTTGTTCATATATCTAGCTACTTCTTTATTATTAATAACTCCTCCTTCCAGGCTCTCTGCTGAAATGCAGAAAATTTTACATCTCTCAAAGGACTAGAGTATAGGTGACTGATACTTTTACCAGAATCACACAGTGATCAGGATTTATGGTTGTGAATTATCCCCCCACAAGCTACCAAAGTATGTCCCTATGAGACTGTTTGCCATGGAGCACTTCAGGCAATTTATTAGTTCAAATTTGACTCATTTCTATGGTGCTAGGAAAAAGGCACAGCTCAAGATAAGAAATCAATTGGGCCCTTTTATCTTCAACAAAAGGGAAACCTGGGAGGAGGCATATAAGATTTTAAGGGATCAATTTTTGCCGAAACAAAGCTTTTATTGGGCACCATATCACCCTGAAAATTTCATAAGCTATAGGAAAGTGAAAAACAAGCTTACAACATATGTTCATCAAAAAATCCCTGAAATTCAACAATATGCTAACCAACAAGAATGGGTAGAAGGCACATTAGTTGAAGAGATTACTGAAGAAGAAAAATTGGAAAAATCCATGAAAGAGCTTGAAAAAATTCTTGACCTGGACTCTTTCGGACAGGTATCCTTCAAACTGCCACAACACATAGGAGGTGATACATCTTTTTGCAGGCACTTCTGAGCAGCCCACACAAAAAGCCAGCACAGGGTCAGCAAAGGGCAAAGAGGTAATAGGTCCAGAACAGGAGACAATGACAGACCAACCAGCTACATCAGAGGAGCAAGGCCAAGGGCAGGTCCCCCTAGCACAAACAAAGGCCCCATAAATCCCTATACTACAAACTCCTCTAAATGAGGAGAAAGGAAACAAAAGGGACAGGCAAGAAGACACACCGATCAGCGGTCCTGAAGACAAACCAGGGGAGAAAAGGCAGAGATTGAACCCCCATTCAGAGGAGGAATTCATTTAGGAAATCACAGACAGTCCGAGGGAAGAGAAAGCAGTCAGCCATGATACATCTCCAGTCACAAAAACATCAGCCAGTTCACATAGACAGGAGATTGGAAGACAACATAGTGTGGAATTGTCTTCTGCCAAGCAGCAAAGTAAGCAAGGCTCAGACATTAAGAAAACGTTCACTGAAATAAAAGCAAAAAATGAGCCAATAAGGATTCAACTTTACAATCACTTGCTGAAGATGGCACCCACAAATCAACGACAGTTGATTTCAGCATATGACATCCAAGAAGGGAAGATGATCCTGAGTCACTTCAAGCCCAAAATGTTGCAGCCACAGTCAGCTACTGATTACATCAGGACCAATCTAGAAGTATTAGCCAAGGACATCGAGCCAATGGACCAAATTGAACTACATAAGCAAACAGGTGAAATGGTATACTCCACATTGGAAAATAAGTCATTGTTGGCCCACAAATTACAGAACTCTTTAAATAACACTTCTGCCCAATTGGAATCAGAAAAGGCTTCCTCTTTGGCTAAGGATAACATAATTAAATCCTTAGAAGAAATTATCATAGAGCTGGGACATGATCCCAAGGATCCCAAAGACATCCAAGCATTAATAAGAAAGAAAGAAGAAGACATTACAACTCTCAAGAAGTAGCTTAGGCTGCCCATTACCATGCATCCCAAAACTACAGAGATTGTGGAACAAAAATCACAGGAAGATGCAATGGAACTGCTGATGAAATTGAATGAGAGATTGGCAGAAACAGAGAAAGCATTGGAGGAAAGACTACAAGGAAAACAGGGAGATTTGGCCTCTCAGCCATCCCAAATAGCTCCAATAGTTACAACTGCTCCTTCTACAATCAGAACACCAATTCCCCCAGCAGTCCCGGCATCAACAACACCAAGCACTTCATCAACAACAACAAGCAGCAGCAGCACTACCATGTCTACTAAAGAACTGATAAAGGCCATGGAGGATCTAAGACTCCAGGTGTCAGAGTTAAAAGGTGCCAAAGAAAAATTGGCAAAATTGGAAGTAAGTTATGATAAATCCAAGATGACTGTAGCAGAAAAAACAAGGGAGGTGAAAGCATTGGAAAACAATGTAAAGGCATTGGAAAAGGACCTCTTATTAGACAAACCTCTGGCAGAAATTAGAAGCATTTTGTTGGCCAGCATTATCCAATCCATCACTGATATGTGGAAATCAATACAGATAATTCATGAGCAGATTGATTCGGTAGCAGCAGTGCAAGAGGAAATGCAAAAGGACAGGGATGCATTGGGAAATATACCCGAACATGCCAATAGGCTAATATATTTCATGAACACCCACACCAAAGAAGATCTGGAAAAACTGGATATCAGGGACAGGACAAGTACTATTTTAATAATTAAAAGGGTCCTGACCATGAGGAATTTCATAAAAAATCTGGAAAGGAAATGCCAGGAAATGCAGATGGAGATAAATTCTTTTACACAGAAATTCAGAGTTTTGGAGGAAAAGGGTCTGCCCAGTTTGTTAACTGATGACTACAGACTAATGTCACATGCAGCCTATGTACACAGATTAAATACATGTGTGGATACTCAGGCCACAACATCATCAAGTTCTACAGGAGAGAAGGCACTCCCATCTGGACAGAGCCTATATGACAATTTGGAGACTTTGTTTTTTATTGAACATGAAGTCAGGCATCTTTTCACAGTCCAGCCCACTTTTTTCAGGTACACAGATGCAGATGAAACTCTAATTAAAATGCGTAGGCACCAATTACCAGATAATGAATGGTGGCAGAGTATGCTGGAGATTTTGTAGGCAGATATGAAAGTTTTGTTCATATTCCCAGAACACTACAGATGTTATAAAGTGAAGGAAAGAGCAGATAAAATCATGTTGGGCAGCAGTTAATTGAAGCGCAGGAAAAAGCACCCAGGAAAGCAGCACCAGCAGTGCGGATTTCACTAAATATCCAATGGCCAACTTAATGGGAAAACAATCAATGCATCTCACCAAGAAAACGGCCAACACAACATTTCTTATTTCTGCATTCATTTCTCTCTGTTCCCAAGAGCATTTACTCCTTCTATAGAGTAGGTGAAAGAAGTTATTGCAAGATATTATCTCTTTGAGATATTTTGTAAACATTTTGTACAAATACCTCCCAATATAAGTATTAGGGGTTGGTGAATATCATTCTGGAACTGCGTTGTAAATTTGAGAACTCTTCTGAATAAAGATTGTTGGAATGCTTTGCTGATGAACTCTCTGGTTATGGAATTAATGGCAGAAGAATATGTTGCAGAATTCTTGAATTATCTCCTGGATCAATAATTCTTTTAACTCTTGTTTTACTATTTCTGTGTTTTATATATTACCTAAGTATCATGTTCTAAATTGGAGGAAAAAAGAATAGCCCATAATTTACTTTGTTGTACTCTGTGTTGAATTCCTGTCATTTTTTATGTTTTCTACAGGACTAGCATAGGCAGGAATTCTTAACTTCTCTTGTTTCCCTGGTCCTTACACCCTGAATATAATTAAGGAACTCTTAACTGCTTCTTGGTAATATTTACCCACTTTCCCTCGGTTACCATGATGAAAGATCCTTAATTTCCTTTCATTCCCTGACTCCATTTCACC
This sequence comes from Pinus tabuliformis, assembly GCA_031772625.1. Lineage (NCBI taxonomy): Eukaryota > Viridiplantae > Streptophyta > Pinopsida > Pinales > Pinaceae > Pinus > Pinus tabuliformis. The sequence goes on along the minus strand of CM062816.1, from coordinate 940,142,459 downwards.
TGATTTCAGCTTGAAAATTGTTCCATGACTAATTATCTTGCTCTGTAGTTCCTCCTTTTGCCAAAGAAACCATACCCAGAAAATTTATTCTCGTTGACTCCATTAACCCAATGGTTTGAACTTCTCATACTTTGCAGCCCTGTTCTATCGAATATCACCATCCAAAAATCCAACAGCTACTGCACTTCATAACTAGCCTAACTAATACAAAGCTAAATCATAAAGAGAGAGCCCTCTCTGGCTGCAGATTGGCTAGAATCTACATCCAAAAGATTGGTTAGTGGTTACCTTGACCGTATTCCCTTTTCTCACTGCTTTTAGGGAACAACCTGAGTGTTAACATCATTGGCGACTCCACTGGGGAACTGAATGACTGTGTTTGTTACTTCTGTCTATTTTCTAAAGCTACAGATGGAGCCTGAAGTTAGCCAGGTAGCCTTTGAATCTGTTTTTTCTATGCAATTGCAGGAGTAAATAAAAGTTGCTTCAGTCTATCTCCAGTCTAGTTTTAGGCTTTAAACAGTTGTCCCAAAAAATTGATCAGTTTCCTCTTGCTTTCAAAAGATCTTCACGAAATTTCAAGGTTCTATTAATTCATAGTTTCCTAGAAAGATATTGTTAAAACCAGTCTTCTTCAAACACTTCCAAAAAATACTAAAAATAGATTTAGAAGCTGGCTCCAAAGAAGAAAACTCGTTACACTAGATCAAACCCAGATCCGTATCCTCCAACTATTTTTAAAAATCCTAACTTGATCTCTATGAACCTTAGTTGACAAGAAAGTCTAGAAAATTCTGTTGATATAAACCTTGATATACTTCAACAAAACCTTACAAAATCTGAGCTTACTCCCGGAAAAGCAGCAGTCCTTTCCACTGTTTCTCCAGCTTCTTCTAGTTCACCATCATCACTTCAAAGCATCTTTTCCACTCCTCCATCTACTCCAATTGTCTCAGTTGTAATCCCTATGCTTCCAGCTGTTCCATTTATACCTGCCAATATGGCAAATCGATATGCTCCTTTGCAGTTACCTGCAAATCCCGGGGCTATGCCTCAAGATTATCAAAGCGAGATTACATATTTTGATGGTACTAGCACCTACACAGCACAACAACGTACTAAGAAAATGATGGACTATTTTGAGAACTATGAAATTGATGATAATGATGTCAGAATGAAAAATTTTGTTCAAAGCTTAACCGGTGATGTAAGGACATGGTTTAGGGCACTTGCTGTAAATACAATTGCTGATCTGGATGCCCTTTACCAAACCTTTTTGAACAGGTGGGAAAATATGAAGGACCCATTGCATATCCTATCTAAATATGAAAGCTTGAAAAGAGGCCCATAAGAAGTTGTCCAGGACTACTGTGCCAGATTCAATAATGTGTACAATGCTATTCCTCAAAACCCTAGACCTCCACTAGACTTGGCATTGATCAAATTCTCTGATGGATTTGATTCTGACATGGAATATCAGCTAAGGGAAAGAGCTCCTCCAAGTTTAGAAGACATGCAGAGAATAGCTGTTAGTGTAGAGGCCAATCTGATCTCTAAAAGAGCTCGAGCTAGAGCTAAAAGAAGGACTCCCTTCAAAGAAGAGCCTTCTGCATTTGAGAAAAAACTAGATGCAATCATCAAAGGAATGGATAGATTAGGTGATAGAGTGGAAACCATTGAAAGGAAATCTTCCTGGGAAGGTCAACCAAGTAACACCACAAGAAATCCAAACTTTAGGAAAAATCAAAATCCTAACACCGGGAAGGTTGGTCCTGACCAGAATATCAGACCTCCATTTCAAGAAAACTATGCTGAAGCTTCCACCTCTAATGAGCTAACAGAGGATACTCAAATCAACCTAATGGGTCTAAACACTTAATACTAAATCTTTTTAACCCAATATGACCAAGAGGCTCATACTTTCAACCAATTTCAAACCAAATCTAGAGAATCATTTGATTTCAGAGAGGGATATGATGCAGCTATCTATGAGGTTCACAAACAATATAAATTAAGAAGTAGAACAATAGATATTCCTGAACCCAACAAACAGAAAGACACCAAGCAGCCTAAAAAAGCAAAGGATAAAATTTCCCCTACAGAACTCCCTGCCAAAACAGACCTCAACCCAAAAGAACCCACAGTTGAGGACATATCAGACTTACAGCCATCAAATAATCAGCCATCCACCTCCTTTCCTCCAAAAGAAAATGTAAACAGCTCTCCTGAAAGTAACTTCAAAGTAGCTTTAGTTTATAACAGCACTCCTGATAGAGAAAAATCCATTGAAAACAGAGCTGAAAAGGAAAACCTTGCTGCCCGGAATGTAAAAATTCAAGTGGAAAAACCTTTCAACCTAGAAACTGAAATAGGCAAGTTAAAAATAGCCCTTCCACTATCTAAATTGGCTAAACATGAGGTTTATAGAGAAAAAATCAGCAACTCACTTCAAATATCAGAGAATAGAGATGCAGTGAATGTCTTAGATGACCAGCCAGAGTTAATCTTTGGCCCTGAAGTAAATGGTAAATTAGTAGATGGAGGAGTTCCTCCATTCTATGTAAGCCTAAACATTCATGACAAAGTACTACATAATGCAATTTTTGATTCAGGAGCTTCTCATAATCTAATGCCTAAGTCTATGATGGAGAAATTGGACCTTGATATCACAAGGCCATATAAAGACTTGTTTTCATTTGATTCTAGCCCGGTCAGGTGTCTAGGCCTAATCAAAGATTTGTGTATATCTCTAGTATAATATCCTGCTAAGACAATTTTGATGGATGTAGTGGTAGCCGATATCCCACCAAAGTATGGGATGCTTTTGTCCAGATCTTGGGGTGCAAAACTCCAAGGATCTTTGCAGCTAGACATGTCTTATGCCACCATTTCAGTCATTGGCCAGCCAAAGAGATTGTACCGGGAAACATTGATGAAATATGTGGTCAGCGGTCAAGAAAAGCCCCAAAACTTTCCCATTTATTTTATGCATTTTGATATGGATTCTTTCATCTTATACAATGCTGAAATATGTCCCAAAATTGATGACAAATTCGTAGAATCAGCACAAGTAAGAAGCATAAATGAAGAATCTTCTACTCAAGATCTAGAAATTGTTGAAGTGATTGATGTAACACACACACAATGCTAACCATATGAGTTACAAAATCCAGGTCTGCCCACTGAGCAAGTTTTCAAAACTCCTAATGCTAGTTGTAATCAAGAGATATTATGGTACTTTGAGTTTGATGGATCAGTGAATAAATTAGGAGCAGGGGCAGGGATTTGGGTACACAATATGCAAAATGATCATGCTGAAGGACATGCATATAGACTGGATTTTAGATGTACAAACAATATGGCTGAATATGAAGCCCTTCTGCTAGGACTCAAACTGATTAAAAGTCTAGGGGCAACTAGGATTTCAATTCTAGGGGACTCAGATTTAATTATCCAACAGATGAAAGGTAACTTTGTTACAAACGATCTCAGGCTAAGAGCTTATAGAGGGATAGCAATCGAAATACTTAATACCTTTCTAGAATCACAGCTCACCAAAATCTCAAGGAACCACAATTTACATGCTCATAGTTTGGCAACATTTGCCAGCACTTGTAAGCTGCCATTTGAGGCCAACCATGATTTTATTGCTGAGATTAAACACAGACCTGTTGTTCCAGACAATGTCAAAAATTGGCAGGTGTTTGACAATGACACACAACTCAACAATTTTCTAACTTTGAAAGAAGAATTCTGAAGAAAAAACATAGACACAAGCACCATTTGTGAAGAACAGAAAATAGACAAAATAGAAAGTAATATATCAGCTGAAACAACAAATCAGATTTTGCATCCAACAATCTTTACCAGCAAAAATTTACAAGAGCTGAGACAAATGGACGTTGATAAAATTGATGAGGGAGAATCTAAAGTAATTGATTTGAAAGATAATTTTTTACCTACAGGATTGACTCCTCTGGAAGATATTTTTGACTCAAAGGATATTCCAAGAAATCCAAAAAATGCAGCCATTAAATGCAGAAATAGAGGACTGCAATATAGGAACTGCAGAGGACCCTAAGATGGTAAAATTGTCGAAAGCCTTGCCTCCCAATCAGAAACTGAAATATATTGAGTTGTTTAAATAATTTCAAGACATATTTGCATGGAGCTATGAAGACCTCAAGTCCTATGATACTTCAGTAATCCAGCATACAATACCTTTAAAAGAAAATCAAAAGCCTTTTAAACAAAAGCTTAGAAGGGTGAATCCTGCCCTCCTTCCCCTTATTGAAAAAGAAGTTAAAAGAATGTACCAAGCTGGAATAATTGCACCCATCAGGTTCTCAGAATTGATTTCAAATCTAGTGCCTACTAGGAAGAAAACGGGAGAGATAAGACTATGTGTTGACTTAAGAAATCTGAATAAATTTTCTCTCAAAGATCACTACCCCTTACCCAAGATGGATCACATTTTACAAAGGGTAGTGGGAGCTTCTAGAATTTCACTGTTAGATGGATTCTAAAGATTTAATCAGATCCTAGTTCACCCGGATGATCAAGATAAAACTACCTTTACAACACCTTGGGGTACTTTCAAGTATGTTAAAATGCCTTTCGGACTTAAGAATGCAGGAGCAACATTTCAACGAGCAATGTACATCGCCTTTGCAAAAGAAATCCATGATTTTCTAGTCATATATCTTGATGATCTCGCTGCTTTTTCCAAATCAGACCAAGAACATTTAGAACATCTCAGACAGGTGTTCTTAATTTGCAGGAAATATGGCATATCATTGAACCCAAAAAATTCATTGTTTGGCCTAGAAGAAGGCAAACTCCTAGGTCACATAATCTCAAAAGATGGCATCAGAATTGACCCGGACAGAATACAAGCGATTCTCCAAGTGCCTCAGTCAAGGAATATCAAAGAACTACAATCCTTCCTAGGAAAGATCAATTTTCTAAGGAGATTCATACCCAACCTGGCTCAACTAATAAGATTGTTGAACAACATGCTAAAGAAAGATTCCAAAGTAAAGTGGACAATAGAAGCTAAGCAAGCCTTTGAGGAAATCAAAATAGCTTTAACCAAAACACCGGTCCTTACAAACCCAAAATTTGATAGAGATTTTATAATATTTTCCTTTGCATCATAACATACTATTGTTGTTATCCTATTACAAAAAGATGATCAAGGGTGTGAGAAGCCCATTGTTGTTTTCAGCAAAGCACTTAGAGACACACCTTTAAAATATCAAATCATGGAGAAACAGGCTTATGCCCTTGTAAAGGCTATCAAGGATTTCATAGTTTATATCTTGTACTCTCATGTGATAGCTTATGTCCCAAATGTCGTGGTCAAAGACATTCTAACCCAAGAAGGAATTGAAGGTAAAAGAGGCAAATTGATAGCTAACATCTTGGAATATGACATTGAAATCAAACCAACAAAGCTGATAAAAGGACAAGGATTAGCTAAGTTGATGATTGAAACCAATTTTCAAGCCCTTGAAATCAATGAACTGGATAACGAGCAGGAGATGGTGACCCGACAGATCAATCAACCCTTCTTACAATCACCTTGGTATTCTAATATAGTCTATGTATTGATAAACCTGCAGGCTCCTCCAGGGTTATACAAAACTAAAAAGGGATTCTTGAAAATGAAAGCTTCAAAGTTCTGTATTGTTGACAATGTTTTATTTCGGAAAAATCATGAAGGAATTTTACTAATCTGCTTAACAAAAGATGAAACTTACAAATTGCTAAAGGAATTTCATGTAGCGGGCTATGGTGGACATTTGTATCGGAAGTCAACAGCTGATAAAATCCTAAGAGCTGGTTTTTATTAGCCCTCCCTGTTTGCTGATGTAAAGAAATTTGTAGTTCCTTGTCATAAATGTGAAATCTTTGAAGGCAAGAGAAAGCTTTTACCTTTACCCCTAAAACCCATTTCCACTAAGAGACCATTTCAACAATGGGGTTTAGATTTCATTGGAGAGATTCACCCTCCCTCCTCTGGCCAACGTAAGTGGATTTTGACTGCCACAGATTATTTCACCAAGTGGATAGAAGCCATCCCGTGTAGGCAAGCCAATGACTCAGTCATCATGCAATTCTTAGAAACCAATATCCTATCTAGATTTGGTTGTCTGGAAAAGATAATAACTGACAATGGTACTGCATTTAAATCAAAAAGACTGATCAGTTTTTGCCACAAATACCATATTACCTTAGGCCATTCCACAGCCTATTACCCTCAAGGTAATGTTTTAGTTGAATCATCCAATAAAAGCTTGATCAATATCATAAAGAAAGCATTGGAGGAAAACAAGAAAAACTGGCACAAAAAGCTTATTAATGCACTGTGGGCAGACAGGTTAACTACAAAAAGATCTATTGGAACAAGCCCCTATGAGTTGGTTTATGGCATGGAGGTTGCATTCCCTTCATCTTTGGGAATCCCTGTGATAAAATTTCTGCAAGAATTACAAGCAGAACCCAATGACATTCATAGAAGAATCAATCAAACAATTCACTTACAACAGACTAGAGAAGAAGTGTATCAAAGGTCTCAGATTCTACAAGAGAAACTTAAGAAGATTTTTGAAAAAAGGACAAATGCTAAAGATTTTTTCATCGGAGACAAAGTGATGAAATGAGATTCCAGAAGGGAAGATAAAGGAAAACATGGCAAATTTGATTTTCTATGGAAGGGACCTTTTTCTATTCAGGCTGTACAAGGAAATAACACCTACTTTTTAAGAAACCTGGATGGTACAGAAGCAGAGGATGGGCCAGTCAATGGTCAGATGCTCAAGCATTATTTTGATCCACTTTGTTAAGGTGTTAGGACTGTATTTTGTACATAATAGTGTTTATTTTCTGCAATTTATTACAACAATAGGATAGGGAATAAGGTGCAGCAAATTTTGAGAAAAAAGAAAAGAATTGTACCACCTTTTTGTATTACATTTTGAGTTTATTAGAATACTTGAAGAAAAATACTTGGGAGCTAAAAAACTGATGGAAAACACTCAGACAAACTATAAAAGACAGAGCTATAATTGTTCAAACTAGCTTATGGGAAATGCATATATGTTACAGAGATACAGTTTGTTTGTCTACAACAAAGGCAAATTTCAGGTTGCAGCAAGAATTAAATATAAGGCCATCTGACTCGTTGTTCTTGGCTTTTCATCTAGAAAATCCATCCCCAAGTGGAGCCACTGTTAGGCTCCTATACAAATAGGTGTCATATTTCATGATTGACTATTGAAATGCCAAATATGATCATCCTTTTGATGCTGCAAAGGTTCCATATTTTCCAAAAATCAAAAAATTGAAAATTGAAAAGAGGGTATGCCCTAAAAGAAAAATCAAAGGGAAAAAAGAATGAATTGGTTAAAAAAAAAAGAAAATGAACCCCAAAGAAAGACCAAGAGAGTGGGCTAGTCAAAATGCCACTACTATCCTGTTTTTTGCAAAAAAGTTGAAATATGCAATCAGAGATTTCTGTCACACTTGATGGATGGCCCAACAGCTCAATCTTGGCCTCCCCATGTTTAAATTTCTTGTTTTAAAACTAGAGAATAAGGTTTGTTCAAACAGTTTAGGCTTGGCAGATCGGTAGTTAGGTAGAGAAGCAAGGGTGCTCAACAGCTAAATCTGAGCCCCTAGAAGAGATAAGGGCAGACTTAGATAGGAGGGCAGTGAAAAGAAAACAAGAAAGAAAGGGTTTGCTAGTTCAAATGCACCCAAGGAAGAAAGAAGAAAAAATGTTAGGTGTATTAGGCTGGGTAGGCAGTTGGATGTTGCATAAGCAAGTTTGTGATCAGTTCTGTCTTTTTTAAGATACTGCATCTCATGGCTATCACAAATGCCATAGAAAAGTGGCTGCAAAACAACTGAAGCATGACTAATTTCCCCTCTTATTTCTCCAAGAACATTTACTAATTCCCCCCAAGGACATTGGGATCTGCTCAGTGGTCCTAGTTCACTTCATTTTAGAAGAAAGACTAAGTAAAATTTTGTGTTTACTTAGGTAAGGCAAGCCACATTTCTTGTGTAAAACTCCTTTTCTTCCATTTGGGCTAAGTCTCTAAAAATTCATGACTTAAATCCTTTTTTATTTCCCTAAAAGCCTAAGTCACTTTCCAAAACTTAGCGCTTTGTTTAAGCCTACCGCTCATATTGACCTACTAACTTTATATTATAACTCCTATATAATATTTCCCCGCCCCTATTATATAAAACTTATGTTTGGTTTATAATATCCTGCCCCGGGCTTATTAAAGCCATATGTTAGTGTTTTAGGGGGTCCAAGGTTTGCCCAAAACTTCGTGGACAACTATCACCACGTGTATATAATAGTGGATTTCATTTAACACCGGTTAAATGAATAACCAGCCCGCAAACCCAAAGCTTCAATACATTGCAAACCCCGCAAAAAAATTAAAAAACGATAAATATATCGTGCGGGCCACCACACCATATGCCTCCACCAACTCCACCCATCTGTCAACCGTCTGATCCGGGCTTTCCCATCGGACGATCCACGTTGATATTGGAAGCCCCCCGATGACCGAACGATAGGCTCCGGCAAATCGGCGGTTTCACTGCCGTACACAATCCACGCGTTGCCACCATGTTTTATCACGTCTGCTCCGCCCAAAACCGCCGTTGTCAAATAAGCGGTGCGATGAAACCATAAACCGCCCCCGCTCCCCACCGCTGACATCATTGCCCACGTCAGCACCCACGTCAACTGCCACCTCACCACTGTATCACCCGCCTGTCTGCCACGTCACCGCCAGGTCAGCTTCCGTACCCCCGCTACCCGATAAAGATGACGTTATGCTAACGTCACTCGACTAAAGCGTGCCAAAAACCCGCCAAAATAAATTTTTTTTTTAAAAGCTGTTAAAACGTCAATTTCATACATTTCTCTTTTGTTTCTTCTGCGTGATTTTTGCATGGTGTTCACGTTCAAAATTCATTTTTGCTACACATAGCGCCACCCAGAGAAATTGACTCCGCATCTTGGCCCCTCAGCTCGGTCTACCACCCACATTTCGCACCATGCGTCCATTAAACAGGTATTTACCTGAATCCTGCTCGTAAACCCTGTTTTTCTAGCTTTCTCTATAAAAATCGCCCGAAAAACTAAAATTCTAATTAAAACGCGGTGTTGCCTTCAAACCTTTGCATCATACGCCACTGTTTTACCCATTTTTTCCAAAGATCCCGTGAACTCTGTTTCCCTCTGCAAAATTTCCCATTAAGCTAAATTCAAGCTCGTTTCGGCCTACAATTTCTGTAGAAAAGCCCACAAACTGTCATTTTACATACTTTTGCTACAAAATCCCTAACTCCAAGTTGAAAAGTCATAAGATAATTTGAAAAATGGAGGCTCCAGTGGCCCTGAATTTTGCCCCCTTAAATGCACCACATAAGGAATTGGAATGGCTGCCCCTTGTTGACAGGGATTTCCAAATTAAGGATATGATGGGTGACAAGCCTCACCTTCAAGCTTTTTTTGAAATTAGGAATAGCTACAGAAGAAATACTGATGTCTTTGGAATTTGGGAGTCCAACATTCCCATTTACTACCTCCCTTCAGTAAATGTGCTTCCTGATCTCATCCATTTGTGCTGTGAAAATTATGACCCCACACAAAGAGTAGTTATGGATCCATCTAGGACAGTCCTCTTCTATATTACTCCTCAATCCATAAATGAGATGCTACACTTTAAACCAACTCAGCCTCTGGCTCCTCTCACTATGGAATTCTTGATTGACCAAGGTGCCAAACTGCCCAGTTTAGAGATAACCAGAATAGCTCAATTATTCATGAGACCAGAAAGCCAACCCAGGTAGCCACCTCCTTTTAATCAGGTCTGGTTCAATGAAGCTGGTATATTCATTACTGATATGATTTCCTATATATTGGGATTCAAAACCAGTGCGCATATTGATGAACTGTCTTAGTGTTGATGTCCATATTCACTCCAGGACAACCCCCTGCTGTCCAATATGATTATGCCACCTTCATAGCCAATAAAATCCATGAGCAATTCATGAGCCTAGACAGAGAAAGAGTGTTCAAATACACATCCTACATATATCATTTGATACTATACAATCAACCTAATAGTTTCAAAATTCCTCTTAGAAAGTTGGACCTCAAAGGAGAAAGAAGGTCTGTAATTTTCTAGACCTCAGTATTCCATAAAAAACTTTGTGGATAGAGCATCCATAGTCTCCGATTGCAACGTCATTTTTGCGCATGTGGATCATTATCAAGTGAATGAAATTCAGGCAGCGGATAAAACTTTGGAACAGGTAGTTCGATATTATTTGGAGAAATCCCATACATTGGATCAATTCGTAACAGCCCATAACTCTCCTTATACAGATTTTGAGTTCACTGACCTGTTCACATATCTAGCTAATTCTTTATTATTAATAACTCCTCCTGCCAGGTTTTCTGCTGAAATGCAGAAAATTTTACATCTCTCAAAGGACTACAGTATAGGTGACTAGTACTTTTACCAGAATCACACAATGATCAGGATTTATGGTTGTGAATTATCCCCCTACAAGTTGTCAAAGTATGTCCCTATGAGACTGTTTGCCCTAGAGTACTTCAGGCAATTTATTAGTTCAGATTTGACTCATTTCTATGGTGCTAGGAAAAAGGCACAGCTCAAGATAAGAAATCAATTGGGCCCTTTTATCTTCAACAAAAGGGAAGCCTGGGAGGAGGCAGATAAGATTTTAAGGGATCAACTTTTGTTGAAACAAAGCTTTTATTGAGCACCATATCACCCTGAACATTTCATAAGCTAGAGGAAAGTGAAAAACAAGCTTACAGCATATGTTCATCACAAAATCCCTGAAATTCAACAATATGCTAACCAACAAGAATGGGTAGAAGGCACATTAGTTGAAGAGATTAATAAAGAAGAAAAATTGGAAAAAGCCACGAAAGAGCTTGAAAAAACGCTTGACCTGGACTCTTTTGGACAGGTATCCTTCGAATTGCCCCAGTACACATGAGGTGATACATCTTTTGCAGGGACTTCTTAGCAGCCCACACAAAAATCCAGCACCGGGTCAGCAAAGGGAAAAGAGGTAATAGGTGCAGAATAGGAGACAATGACAGACCAGTCAGCTACATCAAAGGAGCAAGGCCAAGGGCAGGTCCCCCCAGCACAAAAAAAGGCCCCAGAAATCCCTATACTACAAACTCCTCTAAATGAGGAGAAAGGAAAGAAAAGGGACAAGAAAGAAGACACACCGATCAGCGGTCCTGAAGACCAACCAGGGGAGAAAAGGGAGAGATTGAACCCCCATTCAGAGGGGGAATTCATTTAGGAGATCACAGACAGTTCGAGGGAAGAGAGAGCAGTCAGCCAGGATACATCTCCAGTCATAGAAACATCAGCCAGTTCACATAGACAGGAGATTGGAAGACAACATAGTGTGGAATTCTCTTCTGCCAGGCAGCAAAGTAAGCAAGGCTCAGACATTAAGAAAACATTCACTGAAATAAAAGCAAAAAATGAGCCAATAAGGATTCAACTTTACAATCACTTGCTGAAGATGGCACCCACAAATCAACAAAGGTTGATGTCAGCATATGACATCCAAGAAGGAAAGATGATCATGAGTCACTTCAAGCCCAAAATGCTGCAACCACAGTCGGTTGTTGATTACATCAGGACCAATCTAGAAGTATTAGCCAAGGAAATCCAGCCAATGGACCAAATTGATCTACATAAGAAAACAGGTGAAATGGTATACTCCACATTGGCAAATAAGGCACTGCTGGCCCACAAATTGCAGAACTCTTTAAATAACACTTCTGCCCAATTGGAATTGGAAAAGGCTTCCTCTTTGGCTAAGGATAACAGAATTAAATCCTTAGAAGAAATTATCATAGAGATGGGACATGATCCCAAGGATCCAAAAGGCATCCAAGCATTAATAAGAAAGAAAGAAGAAGACATTGCAGCTCTCAGGAAGCAACTCAGGCTGCCCGTTACCATGCATCCCAAAACTACAGAGATTGTGGAACAAAAATCACTGGAAGATGCAATGGAACTACTGATGAAATTGAATGAGAGATTGGCAGAAACAGAGAAAGCATTAGAGGAATCACTACAAGGAAAACAGGGAGAGTTGGCCTCTTAACCATCCCAAACAGCTCCAACAGTTACAGCTGCTCCTTCTACAGTCACAACAACAGTTCCCCCAGTTGTCCCGACATCAACAACACCAAGCAATTCATCAACAACAGCAGCAAGCAGCAGCACTACCATGTCTACTGAAGAACTGATAAAGGCCATGGAGGATCTAAGACTCCAGGTGTCAGAGTTAAAAGGTGCCAAAGAGCAATTGGCAAAATTGGAAGTAAGTTATGATAAATCCAAGATGACTGTAGCAGAAAAAACAAGGGAGGTGAAAGCATTGGAAAACAAAGTAAAGGCATTGGAAAAGGACCTCTTATTAGACAAACCTCTGGTAGAAATCAGAAGCATTCTGTGGGCCAACATTAGCCAATCCATCACTGGTATGTGGAAATCAATACAAATAATTCATGAACAGATTGATTTGGTAGCAGCAGCGCAAGAGGAAATGCAAAAGGCCAGGGATGCATTGGGAAACATGCCCGAATAGGCCAATAGGCTAATATATTTCATGAACACCCACACCAAAGAAGATCTGGCAAAACTAGATATCAGGGATAGGACAAGTACTATTTTAATAATTAAAAGGGTCCTGACCATGAGGATTTCATACAAAATCTGTAAAGGAAATGCCAGGAAATGCTTTTACACAGAAATTCAGAGTTTTCGAGGAAAAGGGTCTACCCAATTTGTTAACTGATGACTACAGACTAATGTCACATGCAGCCTATGTACACAGATTAAATACATGTGTGGATACTCAGGCCACAACATCATCAAGTTCTACAGGAGGGAAGGCACTCCCATCTAGACAGAGCCTATATGACAATTTGGAGACGTTGTTTTTTATTGAACATGAAGTCAGGCATCTTTTCACAGTCCAGCCCACTTTTTCCAGGTACACAGATGCAAATGAAACTCTAATTAAAATGCACAAGCACCAATTACCAGATAATGAATGGTGGCAGAGTATGCTGGAGATTTTGTAGGCAGATATGAAAATTTTGTTCATATTCCTAAAACACTACAGATGTTATAAAGTGAAGGAAAGAGCAGATAAAATCACGCTGGGCAGCAGTTAATTGAAGGGCAAGAAAAATCACCCAGGAAAGCAGCACCAGCAGTGCGGATTTCACTGAATAGCCAACGGACGACTTAATGGGCAAACAACTAATGCATCTCACCAAGAAAACGGCCTGCACAACATTTCTTATTTCTGCATTCATTTCTCTCTGTTCCCAAGAGCATTTACTCCTTCTATAGAGTAGGTGAAAGACGTTATTGCAAGATATTATCTCTTTGAGATATTTTGCAAACATTTTGTACAAATACCTCCCCAATCTAAGTATTAGGGGTTGGTGAATATCATTTTGGAATTGCGCTGTAAATTTGAGAACTCTTCTGAATAAAGATTGTTGGAATGCTTTGCTGATGAACTCTCTGGTTATGGAATTAATGGCAGAAGAATATGTTGCAGAATTCTTGAATCATCTCCTGGATCAATAAGTCTTTTAACTCTTGTTTTACTATTTCTGTGTTTTATATATCACCTAAGTATCATGTTCTAAATTGCAGGAAAAGAAAATAGCCCAGAATTTACTTTGTTGTACTCTGTGTTTAATTCCTGTCATTTTTTATGTTTTCTACAGGACTAGTATAGGCAGGAATTCTTAACTGCTCCTGTTTCCCTGGTCCTTACACCCTGAATATAATTAAGGAACTCTTAACTACTTCTTGGTAATATTTACCCACTTTTCCTCGGTTAGCATGATGAAATATCCTTAATTGCCTTTCATTTCCTGTCTCCATTTCACCTGATTCCAGCTTGAAAATTGTTCCATGACTAATTATCTTGCTTTGTAGTTCCTCCTTTTGCCAAAGAAACCATACCCAAAAAATTTATTCTCATTGACTCCATTAACCCAATGGTCTGAACTTATCATACTTTGCAGCCCTGTTCTATCGAATGTCACCATCCAAAAATCTAACAGCTACCTACATTTCATAACTAGCCTAACATATAGTAAAACAAAGCTAAATCATAAAGAGAGAGCCCTCTCTGGCTGTGGATTGGCTAGAATCTGCATCCAAAAGATTTGTTAGTGTTTACCTCGGCTATATTCCCTTTTCTCACTACTTTTAGGGAACAACCTGAGTGTTAACAGGAACAACATAAGGTGAATAACCTGTGTAAGAAACAGTACTGGTAGAGGGGTTTCCCCTAGGTAAACTAGCCCCTCTAGTACAAGTATTGGTAGGTGTCTCCCCTCCAAAAATAAAACTGTACGAGTCTTGTGACATACTAGAAGCAGTATTTCCCCAGGCTGACCAGGAGCAACTAGTGATCCCTCCCACATATTACTAGAGGTAACCATGCCTAACTACGGAACATGAATGGTTGGTTAGGAAAAATGTGGTGCAACGATTCCTTAACCTATTTGTTGACTAGGTTGAGGTGGCATGGTCAGCATAGGAGATGATGTGGGCATGGAAACATTTGAGAAATTTGCAAGAGGTATAGAAGAAACTAGCAGAATTCCCCAAGAAGAAGTGAGAGGTGTGGAAGGAGAAGTGGGTTAGCCACACTAAGAGGTGGAAATGATGACATGGAAGTTGATACTGTCGAGGAAGAAGGTAAGGAAGTCTTAGACTCCACCATAGGGTAAATCATAGACAAAGGAATGTAAGTGTAGGCTGGTTGTCAGGGTTTAGCAGTAATAACTCTAGTCCTAATGGACCAATGAACTGTGGATTGGCAGGAGCGTCAGATTCGTCTGCCAAATTTTTGATAGAAATCAGGTCACTATGAGAAGGACCAGGTATAGACTCTAAGACAACATGTTGGTCTACATCTTGAGCACCGAAAGGCACTCTCTATGTAGGAGTAAGTAGTTCACCTCGTTCAGGAGGTAAACAGTGAAGACAATGTGACCATCGATGAAAAATTTCAGCCAGGGTGCCAAAGTATAATTTAAACAAAATTATGTTATTGTAAACACCATAAGACCAAAATAACTGAATCGATTCAAACAACACACACTAGAAATGTCCTAGAAGATAGCACATGCAAACTAAAATTTAAAGAATCTCGCAGTGGAACGGGTATACTAGTGACATGCTCCCCAACCCTTTTAGTTGTGAACTCGACACAAGTGACCTCACAAGATGTGGAACACCCCCCGAGAGGACTCAAAAAGTATGACTAATATATATCCTAGCTAAATAGAAGACGACCCCAACCCTGCACCTCTGTATGAGCCCTAAGAAAATAGGCCACTATGGTCACCATGTACAATAACACAGCTTGGGGGGACAGTCGTAGGACAAATCCACATGCAAGGGTAGGAAACTTAACTCCAAAAAGGAGCCAACACCAAAACCCCCTTGAGAGTTGCCTCCCAAGTTGTCCCCAAGTGATAATGACATCATTTATATGCATGGATATTCCACTATATCACACCACTCGAAACTAAGCGAAATGGGTCATGTCACCCCGCCTAGCCCAAGTGTGACCTCATGCTTGACCCTCTTGTAAGAATGGATTCCTAGACTGCACTACTGTAAATGGATTTAACTCCATACAGCAAGATACTAAGTTGATTTTGAAGTCTTGGAGCAACTAACTCACAATCCTATCTCTAAGACTCTAGCCTAAGCTAGTGTTGGTGTACTACTAGTGAAAGTAAAAGATGAATCTAGTTAATTTTATTATTGTGTTGATTTTAGCAGTTGTTGTTTACACAAGTGGGATGTGACGTGAAACTAAGATGGTGTGAATGAATCTTAGTTAGTCACCCTAATGCAGCTCCATGAAATTTTTTATTTTCAATTTGATGAATGCTAACTACAGGAGGGTAAGAGCCTTCTAACACACCAATGCCTATTATGATGCACCTCTTCACTAAATCTTCTTAAATGAAAATTATCCCAATAGTTTGTGAATTAATGACCCAAAAATAAACCAAAAGGAAAATGAAAGTAACCGAGGAAAGACTAAAGAAAATTTCCCAAGCAAGAACACAAAGCACTCCAAAAGCATCATAGATAGGAAAACAAAGCCCAATCAAAGAAACACACTCAAAGTGATCAATTTGAAAGCCAAAAGAGAAAGAAGGAAGGAAATAAAAACAAGCTAGGGTTGTAGTACATTGACTCAACAAAGGAAAATGTTCTACAAAGGTCAAAATAAGACCCTATAGGTAGGAAGGCCTAAACAAGATCAAATGAGAGTGATACAAAGAAATGAAAAAACACTCAAAAGAAATTTCCTAGATGACCATTGCACAACCAATCACAACACCACCAATTGTGATGAAAACAAACAAGAGAGAGAATAGGTAACTTAAAAACAAACAACCAAAAAACAAAAAAGAAACAAAAGACCAAAGTTTCATATCAAAGATATCTAAATAGTCACCAAAGGTAGCCAAAAAGATCTAAAACAGATATCTAGAGATGAGAACACTAGTCCTCATCCAAAGCACACAAAGAATTCTTCAAGAGAAACCTTGAAGAACACAAGCAATGGATGATTGCAACCAATAAAAAAGAAATGGCTCATATCTGATAGAGATTGGTAGTTATCAACAACAAAAACAAATAGATCCAACAAATAGTAGCAAGTTTTGAAGGAAACACCTGAAAAATCAAGCAAATGAGCTGAAAGGAAACCTAAAAATTGGGAAAAATGAATAGAAAATAAGATGATTTTTTAATTAGCCATATCTTCCTCATACAGACTCCATTTTAGGTGGGTTTTTTTTTGAGGTAAAAAATCACGATAATTGTATATCTGTAGTTATTTTTACTGAATCATGTAAAGAAAAGAATAGAAACGAACAGAAAAAACAATCGCGCGTTAGGGTAGAAGAAAAACAAATTGCCCAATTTTCAATTGGCCATAACTTCCTCATACGGAGTCTGTTTTCAGTGATTTTATTTTTGTTTTCGGGTGGAAATTTAGAGGAATACATATTGGTGGTTATTTTAATCAAATTCTATACATAAAATTCCAAAGTTCAATTTTAATCCCCAAATTTATTCTTCTCTCATACAAAAAATAAAAACAAAACTCCAAATCTAAGATCAGCTCAGATTTGAAGAACATACAACTAATGGAGATTAAAATGAATCCAAAAAAATACAGAGAACTCAATGGGAGACCAAAAAAACTAGATCCAAAGAAAAAGAAAAGAGATCTAAAGACAAGGATGGACAAAAAAAAATGCTCTCATTGAAAGCACCAATTTTGTTACATTTAATTATGCAAGGAGATATTGCTTTGCAATATCATGCCTGATTAAGATCACAAGACAAAAAAATAGAATTAATAAGAGAATCTAATAATGATCCCCAATTAATATGGCCATGCATATAGTTTCGTTTCAATTTCTGATGTTATAAAGTATGAGCAAGTACCTTACCTCCTCATAGGTTGGTGAACGGTTTTGGGCCTGATGAAAAACCCTTGTGCTCCAATCAAGCGATCCCTTTCATCCACTCCCGATCCAAATCATACACACAAAAAAAAACAAAACAGAGATGACAAGTGATATTCTGCAGAAGATAGTTAGCTCAAAACATCTAGAAATCACTCATATAAATTGCTGCAAAACTCATATAAGGTGAAGGAACATAGATTTGTATTAACCATATAAATGAAAGTACATCAAATGTATATCTTCTAGGAAAGGATATCGTCTCCTCCAAACTTGTAGTATGGTCTCCTCTCCTATCCTCTAGGAGAATGTATCTAGACACCTAGGGGCTTGAGAAGTTAGGAAACTTCTACAATAATGGACCCCTAGCCAACACATACACAAGTGGGTCAAATTTATCTCCTTGGGCATGGAAAACTCTAGAAACCTTTTTCCCAACTATGAGCTTTCTCTCAATTATGAAATAATTATTATCTCATAATTATAATATTTTGGAAAAATAATTATGAGAAATTGATCAATCATGTAATTTCACCCTTTTATCATGGGATAAATCTCACATAAGTAAAGAAAAGGTGAAAAGGGATGAATTTTAGCCAAACAACTGAGGTAAGTTGAACTTGGGTTTGTATCACTATAATGGAGTGGAAAATAGGGTTATAACACATGTTAGATATGAGAGTTACCCAGTTGAGATTGGAGTTCAAGGGCAGTGTACTATTATTTATATAAACATCCAAATTGTACAGGTAGTGCATGTAGTCAGAGGAAGACCTATGAGTATTGCACAATTCCAATTGAGGAATTTCCCTAATTGATAGGGGCTAATTCCCAAGGAAACAACACAAGGAAATAGGGACTTGGGCAAGAAGAAAATTGGTTAAGTATTGGCCGAGGATTGTCTATGAAGTTGTGAGATAGATAGATAGAGATGGTGCATAGGTTTCTTAGGCTTAAGCAAAGCATTGTAATATTCTCATATTTTCCGACCAATGCAATATAAATATAGCAGGGGTTTTTAGCTGTGGCTTTCCCTAGGAAATCATTGTGTAATTTTTTGATTGAATTCTTTCTCTTATATGCTTCATGACTTCTTAATCAACTAATTGTTTCCATTGAGTAGAGTAGATTCAAGTATTTTGTTTTAGAGAATTACATAATCATATTGAATCTACAAGGAATTTCTACATGGTATCAAAGCATAAATCACACTAAAAGAGAAGAATATGAGTTTTTCTTTGTAGGTGAAATCGAATTTGCAGGATCATTCTTCAAAGCCAAGAGGATGTCATTCTACATATTAAGGCTCGAATATTCCCCAGAGGGTAGTTCAAATTAGATTGCTTAGAAGGACAAGATGGAGGTAGTGTTAGAAGACTACAAGTTGAAGGAATTCATAGACAATAATATTCCTAAGCCTCCAACAATTGATGTTCAAGATCTGGAAAAGTGGAAGAAATGTGTTGCAAAGGTGCGTAGAATCATACTAGAAGGAACTCAAGATCATATTGTCTCAAATCTCCATGGGAAGGATAAACCATATGTAATTTGGCAAGCCATGAACAACTTGTTTCAAAATAGCAGTGACCACAAGAAGATGGCACTGAAGGACAAGATTCAGAAGATCAAGTTGGTGAAGGGAGACATAATACCACAGTACTTGAGCAAGTTCTCCCAATTTCAGGATGAGCTTGGGAGTTTTCATATTATAGTTGTTTAAGATGATATGGTTAGCATAGCACTTATAGGCATTTCCAAGATCTGGCACAACTACCAAGATTAGGTAAATGGGAGAGAGAATCTACCAAAGTGGGAGCATTTGTGGTCTGACTTGGTGTAAGAAGAGATAAGGACAAGTGCCAGAGATGGAACCTCATCCAAGCATGATGATGAGGAGAATTGTGCCTTGGCTGGAAATGAAAAGAAAGGGAAAGGGAAGAAATCTCAATCCAAAGGGGATTTTAATCAGGGTGGCAAGAAGAAGGACTTGTAGAAGATTAAATGTTTTCATTGTCATGAGCTAGGACACTATGCCATGAAGTATCTACACAAGAAGGTCGGAAAGAAACCCTTAGGAGGAGCGGAAAGTGAAGCTCTTGCTTCACAATTTGAGTTGGATTTCACCCTCATTGCATGCATGGTGACATCGATGATGGGTAGTGTGTGGTATTTGAATAGTGAAGCCTCATTCCATATGATTGGAAACAAAGAATTTTTTAGTGACTTGGAGGATAAGGACCTCCAGATGCACATCAAGATGGGGGATGATGGAAGCTATAACGCAATCGACATTGGTACTATTACTTTTTAGACGGATTTTTGTTCTCCTCTCACAACAAAAGATGACACATATGTTCCAGGTATAAAGAAGAATTTAGTTTCAGTTGCAATTTTGGAAGACCATGGATACGATGTGATATTTACCGAAGGAAAGGATTTCCTTTGTCACATAGCCATAGGAAAAGTGAAGCAGATGAAGGTTCGGGTGAAGAACCTCTACAAATTGGATGCAAAAGATTGTGTAGCATTTAGCACAAAAGCAGAGAAGGTTCTGAGCTGAGACAATGGTGAATTATGGCATAGAAGGTTGGGCCACTTGCACCATGGAGCCTTGAAGATCATGCAACAAATTTCTACAGGACTTCCCAAGGGTGCACTAGAGCAGTAAGATACATACAAAGGGTATACATTAGGGAAGTACACCAAATCCATATTTCATGACAAAGACAGTGGAGTGCAAGCGATCCTTGAAAGAGTTCACTCAGATGTGTCTGGATCATTATTGACAGCCTCGACAGCCAGGAACAACTATTGCGTAATATTTGTAGATGACTTCTCACATAAGTGCTAGATTTTCTTCATGTAGAAGAAAGATCAAACCTTCTCTAAATTTTGTGAATTTAAAGAATTTTTTGACAAAGACATTAGCAGGAAAATGAATGCTCTTAGGAGCGATAATGGTGGATAATGTGTTAAATGAGTTTAAGAAATTTTGTGCATCAGAAGGAATTAGACGGGATTTAATAGCACCCAATAATCCACAACATAATGGGGTGGCTGAAAGGAAGAACAAAAGTATTGTGCTAGTTGCATGAGTGATGTTACATGATCAGGGCCTACCGTTCCACTTGTGGGTTCAAGCATGCAACAGAGTTGTATATGTGAAGATAGGAGTCCTCATCATATTATGAGGATGAGCATACTAGAAGAATTTTTTAGGTAAGAAACAATATGTGGCACACTTCAGGATATTTGGTTCATCAGTTTACTTTCATGTTACCAAGGATGCAAGGAAAAATATAGAGCCGACAACTGAGTTGGGCATATTTCTAGGGTACTGATCTGAATTGGATCCTTAAACATTTCTCATGACTGTTTCAAAATTATTTCAGATCAAATCTTATGAATAACAAGTATCAGAAATGACCTTTGGACAATGGAAATTGTGGCTTGCACGGAACAACAAGGACCCTTGGTCAAAGCACACTGACCATTGGCTCATGGAGACTGCGCATAGATGCAAACTAGCAATTGGAAGCTCAGATCCAGAAACAAAGGCAATTTCTAATACGCAATTAGCGCTAATCGCATATTGCAGGACAAAACCCTCATAGAAGGAAAGCCCCGAGTGCTCGGTCATAAGGAAAACAGGAAACCATGCGGAAAACATCAGAAGGCGGGTCCCGCACCCAAAACCGGTAGGATATCACATGCACTTCGAGTGGTAAGTGGGTTTGGCCGAGTTCAGCGTGATGCCATACATCGGGCGACGTGTGTCTAGAAGATGAGAGAGAAAACCACTTACATCGTGTGAGTAACAGTCGAGCAACTTACCCGTGCAATATAGACGGAGACCGTAGGATCTGGAGGCTCCAAATCAACTGTGAAGTATTAACCTGATGGATGACCAGATTCGATGGGAAAATAGACTGAGGCACAGAAAGATTTGAGGTTCGGCATGACCGATGAGTTGGCAGAAGCATCAGTTTCGTGGGCAAATTTGGGAGTAACAGAAATAACAACTGTTCAAAAGAAAACTGACACGCAGCCCGTAAGGTGACAGGTGGCCACCTCTCTATGTAGCATTACACAATGATGATGATGCAGAGCAGGGGAATTCCAACAGATCGAGGATGGCCATCCAGAGAGCCGAGAAGAGGAAACAAACAGTCAGGATGCAGATTGGCTTTAAGCCACGAACAGACAAAGAAGATAGGGGAGTAGAAGTAGAGAAAGAAGCGAATTGCAAAGAACAGAGAAGCCGAGCTGACCTATAGAGCAAAGGTAGCATTGAGCAAATAGAGTCAGAGAGTCTGTGAACTCTAGAGAGGGCTTGAGAGGTTCAAGTAACTCCTCTATGTATACCTGTTAAGTATTGAGTACCAAATTGGACTCATAGCATTATTAAGGTCGAGATCCAGTAAGGCGGAGTTTGTGTACACTAGAGGCTTGGGGGATCCAAGTACCACCCTACTAATCATCATTTGTTAAGTGAGACTCAAATTGAGCTCCTTATTGTAAAATCTCTGCTTTAAGACACAATAGAAAAGGCCACCGCTGAAGGCTAGACCAAGAGATGTAGCCCAAGAGGATTGGGTGAACTCCTTATTAAATTTGTTGTGTTTTCATATTTGCTTACTGTGTTTCTCTTACTGTTTCAAGTGTCTGTTTATTTCGCAATCTTATCAATCCGTTTCTTAAAATAACATAGACACCCTATGATCCGGACTTAAACAGGAACACAAAAAATTATAGAGATAACCATAAATACTGAGATGCAGCAGAAATAATACTTCATTTCATTACTGTCAAATACTGAAATGTGCTTACAAACAGAAATAGAAATAAATCAGTTAGGGCGATGGTAGCTTATCTCTGAGAAGAGATGTGGCGGCTACATGCCTCTGAACTATTCTAAAATTGTGTTACCATGAGGCTCGAAGGCCTATTTATTGTTGAGAAACAATGGAAAACCCTTCACATCCCAAAACCTAACCCTAGAAGATGAAACTCCAAATTGTGGGCCCCGTTTGGGTAAATTGGTACATCAATTTCCCGGGGTCGTAACTTTTGCATATGATCTTTGTTTGACACGTACAATAGCTCGTTAGAAAGATCTATCCGAGTCCATGGACCCATGTTGCCGTAGATTTCCCAAAAAACGTCGTTTAGGGCCTCAAAACGGCTCTGGAAGTTCAGGACCCGAAAAACTGCTAAAAATAGTAAACTATGCTACAATTTAGGAAACTGAAAAAGCTGAAAGAGATAGTTGTGGGGGTCTAAATGGTATAGGTGGGTGGCCACCAGCATCCACCTGGATCATTCCTTCCCCCTTAGGAAGCAATGGTACCCATTGCATTGAGTTCTACTTGAGATGAGGAAGCTTTTGCTGAGCTGGGTCTCTGGTGAGTTGTTCTGCAATCTCTGATGTGTCCAGAAATCGTGGGAAGCATGGTCGACGACAGTCCACATTGAAAATTCGGTGAAAGTCAAGGAATGGAGGAATGTTGTGCTTCAAAGCATTGTTTCCCGTAGCCTTGGTATTGGTGTAAGGACCATGTCAGAGTCGCCTGAGTTTTTGATGGGTTCTGGTAAGGCGTTCTCTCTGCAGATATAACCAAACTTTGTCGCCCACCTGAAACTGGTGTGGTACCCCTATGGGTGAGGAGAAGTTGTTCCTGTGTCTTGTCATGACTGTATCCCTTTGTTGTTGCTGCTGCATGGAGGAACCCTTTGGGGTCATGGATGTAGCAACGATCTTCCCCTTACTTTGGGAGTGAACTAGACAGATGAATTTCCTGGTCTGTGATATGAGCTTGTTGCATTTCTTGGTAGTGATCAAAGATGTGGCAGTAGGTGGGGCTACCTCCGGTATCCTGTGTAATGAATTATTCAAAGAAATAATGACAGCACGAGGCCTGGACTCATACACAGCATGTCGCCTCCACAAGTATGGCTGGCCTAATAATACATCACAAACATCCAGAGGTGTAACATCACACAATACCTCATCTGTGAAGGGTTTGATGCTGTATGGAAGGCGGCACTGCTGGCGAACTTTCATATCTCGTCCTTCGTGAAGCCACCCAATACTGTACGGCTGTGGGTGTGGTGTAGTCGGTAGGCCCAACCGCTTCACGACCTCTGCTGAAATGAGGTTCTTTTGGCTACCACTGTCGACAATGAATTGTTGCGGTGAACCCTTCACCCACATCTGTGAGTGGAAAAGGCGCTCCCCCTCTTCTGTATCTGTACGTTCATTCTTTTGGATCTTGGCAGTGGCAACATTGGCACTGGGATCTGCATCAATGATCTGCTTCCCTTTGCCATTCCCCTTGTCAAGTTCTGGCTCAGGGTCAGAACATGCATCTGATTCGAAAGCCTTCAACTCGGCCACCAGCAACTGCTTGGTCTGACACTCACTTGTGTTATGAGTGGGACCCTTGTGGAACTCACACCACTTTTCTGTGTCCTTCTTCGGCTTCGTGGTATTGTTCTTTTCTTACGGCTTCGACGGGTGGTCTTGGGTCACCCTGCCTTGGCTTTGTCCTTTGGGCTTCGGATTTGCAAATCCAAAGTCTCGCTTCTTGTGTTTGAACTTTTGCTCGATTTTGACAGTGTATCAGTATGCTGTGCCGAGTGAGGAGATGTTTAAGAACCCCATCTTTTCGTAGATGTATCTGTGTAGGCAGCCGCAGTATTTGAGTACCAAATGTAGCTCAGAATCTTTGATACCCAACTGTGTGCAAAGGGTATGAAAAATGTTTGTGAACTCCGGCACATCTTGGTCTCGTCCCTACCGCAGTGTGGTCCATTTGATGTATTTGTCCTCATAGCTTCCGACAGGGTAGTACTGCTCCTTGATGGCATCCCGGAAGTCATTCCAAGTGGGTGCGGTTGAAAATAGTGAGCCTGTACTTTCATCCTTCTGCTCGCAGTAGGTTTCCCACCAGTCCTTGACGTGGGGGGCTGCTTTGAGAAGAGCGAAAACAATCTTTTCCCGACTTGAAAATTCGTGAACAGAAAAATACCCCTCTAGCATATTTAACCATTTATCTACGACATCTACGTCTATTTGACCCTCGAAGATGGGGATTTCAAAATTAACTTGTACCTTAAACGGTGTGGCATTTCCAGAGTCGCTGTTGGAAGCCGATGTGTCGCCTCTAGGTAGCCGCTGAAGGATTTGCGCAAAGCTATCCATCATCGCGTTCCTTTGCCGCTCGAGTGCTTCTTCAAGCAATATTTTGATAGGATATCCTGCCCCCTTGTCTTTCTTCTCATCCGCCATGGGAGGTCATTGGGATTTGTGAGGCTGGTCTTACAAAGGTTCGACCAGTTCAAGCCCTAACTCCTTATATCCCGACCTCGTTGGGGACATGCAAAGCAAAACAGAGAAAAAGTAGACCGCTCTGATACCACTGATCCGGACTTAAATAGCAACGCAACAAATTACAGAGATAACCATAAATACAGAGATGAGATAACCATAAATACTGAGATGTAGTGGAAACAATACTTCATTTCATTACTGTCAAATACTGAAATGTGCTTACAAACAGAAATAGAAATAAATCAGTTAGGGCGATGGTAGCTTATCTCTGAGAAGAGATGTGGCGGCTACATGCCTCTGAACTGTTCTAAAACTGTGTTACAATGAGGCTTAAAGGCCTATTTATTGTTGAGAAACAATGGAAAACCCTTCACATCCCAAAACCTAACACTAGAAGATGAAACGCCAAATTGTGGGCCCCGTTTGGGTAAATTGGTACACCAATTTCCCGGGCTAGTAACTTTGGAATACGATCTCCGTTTGACGTGTACGATAGCTCGTTAGAAATATCTATCCGAGTACTGGACCAATGTTGCCTCAGATTTCCCAAAAAACGTCGTTTAGTGCCTCAAAACGGCTCCGGAAGTTCAGGACCCGAAAAACTGCTAAAAATAGTAAACTGTGCTACAATTTTGGGAAACTGAAAAAGCTGATGGGTGGCCACCAACATCCACCTTGATCACCCTAGCACATGAGTCTGTAATACCCTCATTAATTAATTGAGATCATTCACGAGTGATTTCAGATCAAGTGGTATTAGAGCTCCTAGGTTGTTTAAGGTTAGACAAGCTTATGCTGGATTTTTACTGTTGAATGCTAACTAGATCAAAGCTTAAATTAGGAGAAGGAGAGCTAGTCAAAACTAACCCGGAGATTGGAAGAGTCTATCCTCGGAAGAAAATGTCAGAAGAAAGTCCCTTAGGGCCAGACCCTCAATTTATAGATAGTTTCTTGGCCATGAGGTCCATGGTAGAGGAAATGTATAAGGACTTTAGGAAACATAAAGATGAGGATTCAACAGGCTCCAAACGAGATAAAGGAGAAGAAGAATATCTCCTACATGACCACTCAAAAGGAAAAGGGAAAGAAGAAAGCTTTCTCACACCTCCTAATAGCCCTGAACATAAAAATAATGCATCTTTGATTAAATTAGATGTTAAATTTGATTTTCAAATCTATGATGGAGAGTTGAATGCAGAGAAGCTGGATAATTGGACCAGACAAATTGATGTGTATTTCAGAGTGCAGAGTATGAACCCAGATAAGAGTAAGATTCAGTTGGCCAACCTACGCCTCAGAGGCACTGCCCTGGTATGGTGGGTGTTAGCACCTAAATCTGCCTTAGGCTGAAGGAAGGCAAAAATTAGGGTAACCACAAACCACGCTCAGTCTAGTAGCTAGCCATACCAGAGCAGGAGAGGGCTCTCTCCGAGTCACGCTCAGTGAATGGATAATCAAAATGGTCTGAGATAACTTACAATGCAATATTTACCTTAGGCTAGTAAGTGAAAAGGGATTTTGAAAACAATTTTATGAATGACCAAGCTTCTGGGATGTATATGGGATTGGCGCTCAGCAAAGAACAGAGAATTGAATATGAAGGCACAAATTATTCCGTGAGGCAATGTAGGCAAAAAGAGCAGCAATTTCAGTTTAAGGTAATGTGGAATGGAAATATTGCTGAAGAAAGTGAAAAGGGCATGGTCGCATGAATCATTTTCAATAGAAGAATAACACTGCACATGAAATTTTCCCACGGGCAAAGCAATATAAATTGAATTCTACCTAATCTCACTTAGAAAATTTCACTGAAATGAAGCATGAAATGAAATATGAAACATAAAAAGATACATATGGAACATAAGAACACATTTGCTACACTCACGACCACAAGAATCTCATGAAACAGAGCCACTGCCTTTCATTAATCCTTTGTCAAAAATACACAGTGCAGAAACAGAGTTTCTTTCCCACAGTCTCCCATAAGTTACAAGCCAACCAACCCTTTGCAAATAACTTGCATACAATATATAGAAAGTGTAGAGAAGAGATGGAATTCCCAGGGGTTGGGAAGTTACTCAAATCATATCGAAAAGGAGATGGAAAGCCAACCATCAGCTACAGGTGCAGCGCTCTCAAGCATGACATTTGGCTGGGGTGACCCTTTGCATTCTTTTGCCACTTGGATAGATGCCCATCTGGAGAGAAAACTATTTAAATGCTGCCTTTGGTGCCAAAAAACCGAAGTGTAGATGACCAGGCCCACTTGGACAAGTCGTGACCCGAAATTTCACGAAACGGGAGCAAATTGGTCGTTTTTTCCCCTGTGCGCCAAGCCAAATTCTCTGTGTGTCGAGGCACTTTGGAGCCTGTTTTGGGGCACTTGTAGGTGTCCAAAATGTGCCCAAGTGGGCTTGTTGGAAAGCCTGTCCTGTCTACTTTCTAACCCCACTATAATTTCTCAATTTTGTGCTAATTTTCCCCTCCAAATATTCATTCTCCCAAGACTGCTTTCTGTGTGTCAAAAAAGTGGCAGAGAGGCCCTTTTTGGGTGTTTTTTGAGCTTTAGGAGATCCAAAGATTGTCAAAGTTTCTTGCCCGGAAACTAGTAGTAGTATTTTTCGATGCTGAATCCAAATATGCAAGCCGTTTCTCCATTGGAGCCCTAGAATTTTAGCGTCACGCCAGTGGCACAGAGCACAGGGAGAAATTTCCTGTTTTTTGTCCAAAAAAATCAAAATTTGACCAAAACTTCCCCAAATTTGCTGAAATTTGGGCTAGAGGTTCCTTATGGGGTGCCATACTGAGCTAAGGAATCCTTAGCCAAGATTCTAAGTCTATCTTGCTCCTTTACCCGTTTTTCCCTTTTTGATGCCTTCCTTAGGTTTGCCTTCAAATTCCTTATTCGTTCCTTGCAAACCTTGTTCCGCACCTGATACTGGTTTTTCATGTTCCTAAGCACGTCCCTGTCCTTGTTTGCTTTTGCCAATCACTGTGTGTGATCTGGATTTAAACAAGAACACAATAAAATATAGAGATAACCATAAAGACAGATATGCAGCGGAAATAATACTTCATTTCATTACTGTAAAATACTGGAATATGCTTACAAATAGAGATAGAAATAACCCAGCTAGGGCAATGGTAGCTTATCTCTGAGAGGAGATGTGTCGGCTACATGCCTCTGAACTGTCCTACAATGAGGCTCGAAGGCCTATTTATTGTTGAGAAACAATGGAAACCCCTTCACATTCCAGAACCTAACCCTAGAAGATGAAACGCCAAATTGTGGGCCTCGTTTTTGGGTAAGTTGGTACATCAACTTCCTAGGGTCGCGAATTGGTCGTATTATATCCGTTTGACGCGCATGATAGCCCGTTGGAAAGATCTCTCCAAGGACTACGAAGGAAAAGACAATTTTTATCAAAAAATTGTTGGCAGTGGATTTCCCAAAAAACGTCGTTTAGGGCCTCAAAACGGCTCCGGAAGTTTAGGACCCGAAAAACTGATAAAAATAGTAAACTGTGGTACAATTAAGGAAACTAAAAACACTGAGAGAAGCAATGGTGGGGGTCTAGGTGGACTTGGCAGGTGGCCACCAATATCCACCTGGATCATTCCTCCCCCCTTAGGAAGCAATGGTCCCCATTGCGTTGATTTCCTCCATGAGATGAGGAAACTTTTGCTGAACTTGGTCCCTGGTGAGCCACTTGCCCTAGTGAAGGAGTTGGCCTACTTTGAAAACTCGATACAATTGGATATTCTATTGGCGAGTGCTCTTGATCTGTGTGTCCACGATCTGATCAGTTGCAGCTTGTTCCATGCAATCTGGATTTAATTCTGTGGGTGTGAGTTGTTCTGCAATGTTGGATGTGTCTAGCAATGGTGGAAAGTATGGCCAAAGGTGGTCCACATTGAACACTGGGTGCAGGCCAAGGAAGGGGGGAATGCTGAGCTCAAATGCATTGTCTCCCATAGCCTTAGTAATGGTGTAAGGACCATATCGGAGTGGTCTCAGTTTCCGATAGGATCCAGTAAGGCGTTCCTTTTGCAAATGCAACCAGACTTTGTCGCCCACCTTAAACTTGTGTGGCACCCGATGTTGATCATGTCGCTGCTTGTACTTGGCATTTGAATTCTCCAGAATGTCATGGAACTCTTGGAAAATATGTTGGATGTGTTCAATGAAGCTAGTTGCCTTGTCTGTTTCGGATTGGACATGAGTTGAATCTGTGTGAGTAGCTGCAAGTGGCATGGCCACATCAATGGGGCATAGTGGCTGGAATCCCAAGCCCACCTAAAAATGGCTGTGGCCAGTCGAGCTATGAAGAACTCGGTTGTAGCTCTGTTGAACATAGGGGAGGCTCTCGTCCCATGTGCGTGGATGCTTTGAGTTGTACATGCGTAGAATGTGTACAATAATCCTAATGACAACCTATGTCTGGCCATTAGTTTGAGGATGGAAGGCTGTGGACTTAGTGACTTTGGTGTCTAGCATTGACCAGAGACTGGACCAAAATGTACAGAGGAACCGACTGTCCCGATCTGAGATGATAGACTGTGGGATCCCAAGGTGCACCCATACTCGTTCAAAGAAGAGTTTAGCAGTGGCTTCTGCTGTGATATTCTTCTTGCAGGCTGCCATAATGGCCATCTTCGAGAACTTGTCGACGACCACAAAAAAACAGTCATTTCCATGCTTAGTGGAAGGAAGGCCTGACATGTAATCCATGGAGATGGATTACCAAGGTCGACTAGGGGTAGGCAGCGGGTTATAGAGGCCTTGCTTCTTGATGGTCGGTTTGGCAATGGCACAAGCAATACATGATCTGATATACTTCCCGACATCTTGTCGAAGATTCGGCCAATAGAAATACGTTTGCATTACTGCCACCATTTTCTCGACCCCAAAATGCCCAGCAGTTCGACTATAGTGTGCTTCCAAAATCATCTTGGCACGCTTGCTTGAAGGAACACAAAGGTGACCCAGGTGGCATAACAAGGCATCCTAGAGGTGAAAATCTGGAACATGCTGACCCTCCAAGGGTTTCTGGTATGTGTGGCCAAATTCTGGGTCGCTTTCGTAGAGAAGTGGCCAATCAGAAGTCTCGTGCCCACAAGAGTTGAGCACAGTGGTTAACGCCATGATTGGTGGTCGACTGAGGCAATCTGCAACATTATTGGTGCTACCCTTCTTATATTTGATATTCAAATGAAACTGCTGCAGGTATGTAGACCACTTCTGATGGCGATCATTCTGCAATTTCCCATGGGTCTGTATGAACTAGAGGGGTCGGTGGTCTGTGTGGATGACCATTTCCTTCCCCAAAATGTAATGCTTCCATTGTCGGCAGGCTTGCACAATGGAATACATCTCTTTATCATAAGTCGGATACTTCCGGACTGTGTCTGAAAGTGTTTCACTGTGATATGCCACTGGATGTCCATGTTGAGTAAGGACTGCCCCAATAGCATAGTCAGAGGCATCTGTCTCGACCTCAAATGGTTATTGTAAATCTGGTAACGCGAGCACTGGTGCCGTGCAGAGGCGATATTTCAACTCTATGAATGCCTTCTATTGAGATTCAAACCAAAAAAACTTTGCTTTCGCTCCTCCCTTGGTGACTTGACTCAAGGGCTAAGTGATATGAGAGAACCCCAACACGAATCTGCGGTAGAAGTTGGCAAGACCTAGAAAGCTGCGGAGCTCTGTCAGAGTGGTTGGAGATGGCCAATCTCGAATGACTTGGATATTGGCTAGATCCACATGCACCCCCTGTTCATCAATAATGTATCCTAGATACTGAACCTGGGTCATGCCAAAAGTGCACTTCTCCAAATTGGCACATAGCTTGTGTTGCCGCAATGTTTGGAGAACCTGTCGGATGTGGTGGAGGTGCTCTTCCCAACTTTGGCTAAAGATCAGAATGTCATCCAAGTATACCACTACAAATGAGTTGGTGAATGGCCGCAAGATGTCATCCATTAGCCTCATGAAGGTTGCAGGAGAATTCGTCAATCCAAAAGGCATAACCAACCATTCGAAAAGGCCCTCCTTGGCTTTAAAGGCAGTCTTCCAAACATCAGAGGGTTCTATCGGTACCCGGTGATATCCTGACTTTAGATCGATCTTGCTAAAATATTTTGCCCCCTTTAGTTGGTCCAGGAGGTCATCAATCCGTGGGATCGGGTACCTATTACGGACAGTGATCTTGTTCAGCGCCCGATAAGTCAATACAGAGTCTCCAAGTCCCATCCTTTTTCTGTACCAACACAATTGGGCTCCCACAAGGAGATGAACTCGGACGGATGTGACATTTCTAAAGCAGCTCCTGAATCTGCCTCTTGAATTCATCGTTCTCTAGAACGGAGCGCCGATAAATTTGTCCATTGGGTAGCGGCGCACCTGGGGTCAAATCGATGGAGTTCTTGACCTGACAGTGCAGAGGGACCCCTACGGAGGAGGTGAAGTTGTCCTCGTATTCCTCCACGATCTTGTCCATCTGTAGTTGTCGTGCAGAAGGGCCCTGTCTAGAGGCTGTGGCCACCGTCTTCTTCTTTCCTTGAGGGCGTATCATCAGGAAAACAAATTTCCTGGTTTTGGAAATGAGCTTACTGCATTGTTTTGCAGTAATCAAAGAGATGGCGGGAGATGGTGCTACCTCTGGTATCTTGTACAACTTGTTTCCCGATGTAATAATAGCAGCACGGGGCCTTGATTCATACACAGCATGTTGCTTCCACAAGTAGTGTTGCCCTAATAATACATCACAAACTTCAAGGGGAGCAATGTCACACAATACCTCATCTGTGAAGGGCTTGATGTTGTATGGAAGGCGACATTGCTGTCTCACACGAAGATCCCATCCTTGGTGAAGCCACCCGATGGTGTACGGTTGTGGATGTGTTGTGGTTGGTAAGCCCAACCGCTTCACGACCTCTGCCGAAATGAGCATATTTTGGCTCCCGCTATCGACAATGAACTGTAGCGGGGAGCCCTTTACCCACATCTGGGAGTGGAAGAGACGCTCCTCCTCCTCTGGATCTTCGGGTTCATTTTTCTGGACCTTGGTGGTAGCAACAGTGGCGTTGGGATCTACATCAATGATCTGCTTCCCTTTTTCATTCCCCTTGTCGGGTTTTGACTCACAGTCGGAACATGCATCTGATTCTGAAACCTTTAGCTCAACCACCAGTCACTGCTTGGCCCGACACTCACTTGTGTTGTGAGTGGAGCTCTTATGGAACTCACACCATTTTCCCGTGGCCTTTTTCAGCTTCGCGGCACTGTTCTTTGCTTGCAGCTTTGGCGGGTTGTCTTGGGCTACCCCACCTTGGCTTTGTCCTTTGTTCTGTGGTTTAGGGGCACCTTTCCCTTGCTTCTGATTCGCAGATCCAAAGTCTCGCTTCCTTTGTTTAAAATTCTGCTCGACCTTGACGGAATATCGATATGCTGTGCCAAGCGAGGAGATGTTCAGAAATTTTATTTCTTCCTCGATGTATTTATGCAGGCAGCCGTAGTATTTGAGTATCAAATGCTGCTCCGTATCCTTGATTCCCAACTTTGTGCGAAGGGTATGGAAAAGATTGGTGAACTCCGGCACGTCTTGGTCCCTTCCCTGCCACAGCGTGGTCCACTTTATGTATTCATCCTCATAGCTTCTGACAGGGTAGTACTGCTCCTTGATGGCATCCTGGAACAAATTCCAGGTGGGTGCGGCTGAAAATAGTGAGCCGGTATTTTCATCCTTCTGCTCGCAGTAGGTTTCCCACCAGTCTTTGATATGGGGGGCTGCTTTGAGAAGAGCAAAAACAATCTTTTCCCGATTCGAAAATTCATGAACAGAAAAATAACCTTCTAGCAGATTTAACAATTTATCTACGGCATCTGCGTCTATCTGACCCTCGAATATGGGGATTTCAAAATTAACTTGTACCTTAAAGGGCGTGGCATTTCTAGAGTAGCTGCTGGAAGCCGATGCGTCGCCTCTAGGTAGCCGCTGAAGGATCTGGGAAAAACTATCCACCATCGCGTTCCGTTGTCGCTCGAGGGCTTCTTCGAGCAAGATTTTGATAGGATCTCATGCCCCCTCATCTTTCTTCTCATCCGCCATGGGAGGTCGTCGGGATTTGCGAGGCTGGTCTCGCAAAGGTTCGACCAGTTCAAGCCCTAACTCCTTATATCCCGACCTCGTTGGGGACATGAAAAGAAAAACATAGAAAAAACAAACTGCTCTGATACCACTGATCTGGATTTAAACAAGAACACAATAAAATACAGAGATAACCATAAAGACAGATATGCAGCGAAAATAATACTTCATTTCGTTACTGTAAAATACTGGAATATGCTTACAAATAGAGATAGAAATAACCCAGCTAGGGCAACGGTAGCTTATCTCTGAGAAGAGATGTGTCGTCTACATGCCTCTAAACTCTCCTACAATGAGGCTCGAAGGCCTATTTATTGTTGAGAAACAATGGAAAACCCTTCACATTCCAAAACCTAACCCTAGAAGATGAAACGCCAAATTGTGGGCCCCGTTTTTGGGTAAGTTGGTACATCAACTTCCCGAGGTCGCGAATTGGTCGTATTATCTCCGTTTGATGCGCATGATAGCCCATTGGAAAGATATCTCCAAGGACTACGACAGAAAAGACGATTTTTATCAGAAAATCGTTGGCGGTGGATTTCCCAAAAAACGTCGTTTAGGGCCTCAAAACGGCTCCGGAAGTTTAGGACCCGAAAAACTGCTAAAAATAGTAAATTTTGGTACAATTAAGGAAACTGAAAACGCCGAGAGAAACAATGGTGGGGGTCCAGGTGGACTTGGCAGGTGGCCACCAATATCCACCTGGATCAGTGTGTCTCCATCTCATACTCCGATGAATGTGGTGAAGCCATGACTGCTGCGTATACTGTGCCTAGGCTGCCCTTTGATGATGGTGTGAGGCTGGCTGCCCTTTGATGATGGTTTGACGCGTATGATAGCCCGTTCGAAAGATCTCTCCGAGGAATACAACAGAAAAGATGATTTTTAGTAGAAAAATCGCTGGCGGTGGATTTCCCAAAAAACGTCGTTTAGGGCCTCAAAACGGCTCCGGAAGTTTAGGACCCGAAAAACTGCTAAAAATAGTAACCTGTGCTACAATTGAGGAAAATGAAAACGCTGAGAGAAACAATGGTGGGGGTCCAGGTGGACTTGGCAGGTGGCCACCAATATCCACCTGGATTAGTGTTTCTCCATCTCATACTCCGATGAATGTGGTGAAGCCATGATTGTTGCGTATACTGTGCCTAGGCTGCCCTTTGATGATGGTGTGAGGCTGGGTGCCTTTATGATGTCTGTCACCAAGGGGACAATCAAACAAGGAATATTAGGAAGGGAATGATGTAATGGGAATAGGGGTTAAAGGGAGAGATTTATCAAGGACTTGGGAGTAGTTTGGGTATAGTGTGTGATGGGGTAGGGTTTAATTTTATTGAGGTAGGGTTTGGATATTTTTATCCATAGAAATAAAGGGAACAAATGGATATGATTACAGTGGTGCTAGGGTGAAGGTAAGGGGAAAATGCTACAGGGAAATTAGTTGATAGGGGTGGGGTAAAAGAATACTTCAGCAACAATGTCATTGTAGCAAAACCCTAGTTTTTTTATTTTCTTTGTGTATTCCTTTGTTCATAAAAAAAATTTGGCATTGGATTTATACTCATCAAAATCACGATATTCTTATCAATTTTAATGCCAAGAGTGAAGGTACTTGCCCCACCTTTCAATTTTGATATAAATTCACAAAAATTTTGGGCGATTTAGTGGTTTTTTGAGCTTATAGGTCTGTGTGTGGTGCCAGTGGCAATTTTGCACTGAGGTTGGGCTCCCAGTGCACCGCGCCTCTTCATGTGTGCACCGCGCACTACAAAAATCGCCCAGTTTTGCTTAGAAGGATAGGGGGAGGGTTTTAGTGGTTGATTTAGGGTGGGTTTCTTAGGAAAATTTTGAAGGGGAGATGAGAAAGATGAGGGGCGAGGGGCCAAGGGGAGTGAAGTGGAACCTTGGTGGCATCATCACAATCTTGCAACCCCATCTATCATTTTTTCTTGATGATTTTTTCATGGTTGACCTCGTGCATTCGGGGTACCATTTAAACATCTTATAAACACCATATCATTGACAAAATTGATGGACAAGAGGTATCATAAGGCCTACCTCTCAACTTGATAGCTTTCACCAAGAAATTTGAGGCAATTTGGAACAATTTCAGGCCCTTTTTTCCCTGTGCGCCGCACCAGTTTAAATTTTACACAGGAAAACCTCTCCCAGTGCGCCGCACTCCCTCTGTGCGTCACGCTCTTTTCCAGGTGACTTTTGGAGGCCTTCCCAATGCCTCAATTGGGTTCAGGATATCTCGTTGGAAAGGCACTTGAGTATACATTCCAACCCAACTGGAATTTGTCAATTTGGAGTTCATTTAATCTGACAAAAATCAAATATGCCAAGACTAGTCAAAATGTGCCCAGTGAGGCTGCCTCAAGGTAGAGTGCTGTTACAGTAAACTTTTTAATTCCTTCCTCAACTCCAAATTGAGCTCATGAAAGCTCATTGGAAATATCTTTTTGTCTATTTATAATTGGACTCATCAAGCAAGTCATTTGGCCAACTTAGCTAGGAGAAAAATTGATTTTCCCAAGGTCACTTCAGAGGTGCATCAATTCTCCTGAGGCAATTGTATTTTTGACATTTCTCTAAAACCATGAAACCTGTACAAAAAGTGAAGGAGGTTTTTCTTCCTTGGCATGTTTGCGACAAAAACCTCTCTCAAGTTTCATAAATTCATCTTTTATTTCTAAGAAACATCATCTGAGTGAAACCTACCCCGATGTGTGGAACAAGGGATTTGTCGAAATGAAGTGAAATGAAGGGGATAGGGAGCATATAAATTATTCAGGAAATTTTTGGAAGTATGGAGGGATGTTAGGAAGAAGGGTAAAGTGGAATCTCTAAAATTGAGTGAGGGGAAGGGATCAAAAAAGGCAAAACACAGGTCCAACCTAGAAACTTGCCAGGTTGTAGCAAGAAACTAGGGTTTGTGCGAAAATGAGGAATTTGGGGGATCTCAGTGTTGGGAAGTGTTTGATAAGGTACTTTAAGGATAGGGGAAGGTGTGTGAACATCTGGATACAAGTTTTCCTGATGATTTGGATGTCCAATAGAAATTGCCTTCAAAACCCTAGGAGAGGAAAATGACCTCACCTCGGCGCAACTGAAGCATGAACAAGGTGTAAAATGACCGAGTGGGACTTGACATGATAATGACAACTCTTTGAATTATGGTACACTCAACTTAACTGTGACATGGACTAACATTTGGACAAATTTGACAAGGGTAAAATCAAACCCTAGACCCAATGCCTAGTGACCAAATTTTGCTTGAAGACTCACTGAAATGACAAAATTTGACCTTGACACTTTAAACTCACTTTGTAAGAGCATGTTTGATCACTGGAGAAAGGCTGTAAAAACTGACACTAACAATGGCTCCAATAGGGATGGCAGCTCCTAGGAGGTGCCAAGAATTGCAGATCTTTGGGTGAGAAGACAATACCTTCGTCCATTGGGTTATGGAGTCCATTATTCCGACAAACCAACATGACTCAATTTATTGACTCAAACTTGACTCAAACTGACTCAATTGCGAACTGAAATGACCGAAAAACTTGAATCTATGCAAAAGGAAATGACTCGTGACTGACTTAACAAAGACAAGTGTTTACAAAGCTTGTTCAATGGCAGTAGCCCACCAAGATTCGAGGGTTTCAAATCAAGATTACAGCCACCTGCGTACTAATGCAATATGTACAATCATGTGTAATGTGTCTTCCAATGTAACCAACCAAGTAGATGCCTCCTTGATTGATTCTCCTGATCAGATCTTCTAGTCAAAAATAGATACTTGTAACTGGGCATCCAAAAAATTAATTGACCCTGATCTCTTTCATCACCGAATACTGCAATAATCACCTTCACGGCTGACTGCAGTAAATCTTCCATTGGATCCTGAAGAACATGAATATTTTCTTCCTACTGAAGGAACAAGATGTCCTTTGCTTCAAATTCTGATCTTCCTTCATCATGTGCTTTAGTAAAACTATGCTCTTGGGCTTCAAAAAACTCTGAACAGGTAGATGAGCAGATATCTTCTTGGAAAAACATTTCAACACATGAAACATATGAAGAGGAATCTGAATGGAAATACTGAAGGTTTTGATCTTCTGTGGTGTGAATGTATTGAATGAAGGTCTGATCTTATTTTTCATACACTGACTGGATTACCTCCTCATGAAAGCTGTATTCTAATGAACTGAGAACATTTGGATCCAAAACTTTGTCTTCTTCATCCCAAACGATTTAAGCAGCAGAGTTCTCTTTCATAGGATTCCGTACTAGGTATTCTTGGTTATCACAGTCTGACTCTGGAACTGAAATAGCTGTCCTGACATTATCACATTCTGAAATTAGAACTGAACTTACTTGCATGTCGTCTTCTTCTATTGACAGATCTGAACTGGCACTTTTCCTTTCATCAACTTCAGCCATATGGAACTCTTAAACATTCTGATCTATTTCATATAATTCATGTTGAGTGTCAAGATGCAGAATTCTTACATCTTCCACCGTACTACAATATTGATCATGCTGCAAATTTTCATGATCATCTTTACGCTGATGAAAGGGATTTTCATACAGGGCTTCCATGATCTCATCATCCATGAAACTATCATCTTCATAATATTTTTCAAGGCTTTCAATAAAAGCAGAAGCATGTTTGCAACAGTTATGAACTAGATTTAAAGATGGATAAGATTCTTTATACTTCTCAAAGAATATTGAATGAAAATCCTTTAGACAATAAATGGAAGAAGGTGCCAAACTTTCATACCAAGATCGGGCTTTGTCTTCCAGAGTAGCCATAAACATTTTCATCAAACAGTCTTCAGGAAAATCGATCTTTAATTTATGAACGTGAATGTGAAATTTCACTAGATGAAGAGCAGCGTCATTACCTTCCACATTTCTGAACACAGGCATATTCTTTGACCAATCTACCTTGGGCATTTTATCTGGAAAACCTGGGATGTGATCTCGGCTCATGGGAGCGTATCTTCTTGCAATCCAATCCATATTAAGAAATCTCAAAGCTACTGATCCCTCTGTAGTGGAGTCACCATGAAGGAATGATTGCATGGATTCTTTAGTGAATGGAGTCGCCAGGTGAATGATTTCAACCGTCTTCTTATGTCTGATCGTTGTTCACCATCAACAATCAGCTCTGAACTTGAGATATGTACTAGGGCAAAACAATCTACAAGTAAGCCATTTCGTCCCCAGCATGATCGCCACTATGTTAGCACCTAAATCTTCCATAGGCTGAAGGAAGGCAAAAATTAGGGTAACCACAAACCACGCTCAGTCTGGTAGCTAGCCCTACCAGAGCAGGAGAGGGCTCTCTCCGAGTCACGCTCAGTGAATGGATAAGAAAAATGGTATGAGATGACTTAAAATGCAATATTTACCTTAGGATAGTAAGTGAAAAGGGATTTTGAAAACAATTTTATGAATGACCGAGCTTCTAGGGTGTATATGGGGCTGGCGCTTAGCAAAGAACAAAGAATTGAATATGAAGGCACAGATTATTCCGTGAGGCAAGGTAGTCAGAAAGAGCAGCAATTTTGGTTTAAGGTAATGCGGAATGGAAATATTGCTGAAGAAAGTGAAAAGGGCTGGTCGCATGAATCCTTTTCAACAGAAGAATAACACTGCACATGAAATTTTCCCACAGGCAGAGCAATATAAATTGAATTCTACCTAATCTCACTTAGAAAATTTCACTGAAATGAAGAATGAAATGAAATATGAAACATAACAAGATACATATGGAACATAAGAACACATTTTCTACACTCACGACCACAAGAATCTCATGAAACAGAGCCGCTGCCTCTCATTAATCCTCTGTCAAAAATACACACTGCAGAAACAGAGTTTCTTTCCCACAGTCTCCTAGAAGTTACAAGCCAGCCAACCCTTTGCAAATAACTTGCATACAATATATAGAAAGTATAGAGAAGAGATGGAATGCCCAGGGGTTGGTAAGTTACTCAAATCATTTCGAAAAGGAGATGGAGAGCCAACCATCAGCTACAGGTGCAGTTCTCTCAAGCATGAAATTTGGCTGGGGTGACCCTTTGCATTCTTTTGCCACTTGGATAGATGCCCATTTGGAGAGAAATCTCTTTAAATGTTGACTTTGGTGCCAAAAAACCGAAGTGTAGATGACTGGGCCCACTTGGAGAAGTTGTGACCCGAAATTTCGCGAAACGGGAAGCAAATTGGTCGTTTTTTCCCCTGTGCGCCGCGCCAATTTCTCTGTGCGTCGCACCACTTTGGAGCCTGCTTTGGGGCACTTGCAGGTGTCAAAATGTGCCGAAGTGGGCTTGTTGGAAATACTGTCCTGTCTACTTTCTAACTCCACTCGAATTTCTCAATTTGGTTCTCATTTGCCCCTCCAAATATTCATTCTCCCAAGACTGCTTTCTGTGTGTCAAAAAAGTCGCAGAGAGGCCATTTTTGGGTGTTTTTTGACCTTTAGGAGATCCAAAACTTGTCAAAATTTCTTTCCCGGACACCAGTAGTATTATTTTTCGATGGTGAATCCAAATATGCAAGCCGTTTCTCCATTGGAGCCCTAGAATTTTAGCGTCACGCTAGTGGCGCGGCGCATAGGGAGAAATTTCCTGTTTTTTGTCCAAAAAAATCAAAATTTTACCAAAACTTCCCCAAATTTGCTTAAATTTTGGCTAGAGGTTCCTTATGGGGTGCCATGCTAAGCCAAGGAAGCCTCAGCCAAGATTCTAAGTCTATCTTGCTCCTTTTCCTATTTTTTCCTTTTTGATGCCTTCCTTAGGTTTGCCTTCAAATTCCTTATTCGTTCCTTGCAAACCTTGTTCTGCGCCCGATAGTGGTTTTTCATGTTCCTGAGCATGTCCTTGTCCTTGTTTTCTTTCACCAATCAC
Organism: Pinus tabuliformis; assembly: GCA_031772625.1. Classification (NCBI taxonomy): domain Eukaryota; kingdom Viridiplantae; phylum Streptophyta; class Pinopsida; order Pinales; family Pinaceae; genus Pinus; species Pinus tabuliformis. The sequence continues at coordinate 940,102,418 of CM062816.1, read as the reverse complement.
TGTGTGTCTCCATCTCATACTCCGATGAATGTGGTGAAGCCATGACTGCTATGTATACTATACTTAGGCTACCCTTTGATGATGGTGTGACGCTGGGTGCCTTTGTGATGTCTGTCACCAAGGGGACAATCAAACAGGGAATATTAGGAAGGGAATGATGTAATGGGAATAGGGGTTAAAGGGAGAGATTTGTCAGGGATGTGGGAGTAGTTTGGGTATAGTGTGTGATGGGGTAGGGTTTAATTTTATTGAGGTAGGGTTTGGATATTTTTATCCATAGAAATAAAGGGAACAAATGGATATGATTACAGTGGTGCTAGGGTGAAGGTAAGGGGAAAATGCTACAAGGAAATTAGTTTATAGGGGTGGGGTAAAAGAATACTTCAGCAACAATGTCACTGTAGCAAAACCCTAGTTTTTTTTATTTTCTTTTTGTATTCCTTTGCTCATAAAAAAAATTCTGCATTGGATTTATACTCATCAAAATCATGATATTCTTATCAATTTTAATGCTAAGAGTGAAGGTACTTGCCCCACCTTTCAAGTTTGATAGGCATTCACAAAAAATTTGGGCGATTTAGTGATTTTTTGAGCTTATAGGTCTGTGCGCTATTCGCTCTAAGTGCGCCGCGCCAGTGGAAATTTTGCACTAAGGTTGGGCTCCCAGTGCCCCCGCGCCCTGAGTGCACCGCGCCTCTTCATGTGTGTGTCGCGCGCTACAAAAATCACCCAGTTTTGCTTGGAAGGATAGGGGGAGGGTTTTAGTGGTGGATTTAGGGTGGGTTTCCTAGGAGAATGTTGAATGGGAGATGAGAAAGATGAGGGGTGAGGGGCCAAGGGGAGTGAAGTGGAACCTTGGTGGCATCATCACAATCTTGCAACCCCATCTGTCGTTTTTTCTTTATGATTTTTTCATGGTTGACCTCGTGCATTCGGGGTACCATTTAAACATCTTATAAACACCATATCATTGACAAAATTGATGGACAATAGGTATCATAAGGCCTACCTCTCAACTTGATAGTTTTCACCAAGAAATTTGAGGCAATTTGGAACAATTTCAGGCCCGTTTTTCCCTGTGAGACGCGCCAGTGTAAATTTTGCACTGGAAAACCTTTCCTAGTGCGCCGCGCTCCCTCTGTGCATCGCGCTCTTTTCCAGGTGACTTTTGGAGGCCTTCCCAATGTCCAAATTTGGTGTAGGATAGCTCATTGGAAATGCACTTGAGTATACTTTCCAACCCAACCAGAATTTTTCAATTTGGAGTACATTTAACCTGTCAAAAGTCAAATATCCCAAGACTAGTGAAAATGTTCCCAGTGAGGCTGCCTCAAGGCAGAGTGCTGTTATAGTCAACTTTTGAATGCCTTCCTCAACTCCAAATTGAGCCCATGATAGCTCACTGGAAATATCTTTTTGTCTAGTTATAATTGGATTCATCAAGCAAGTCATTTGGCCAACGTAGATAGGAGAAAAATTGATTTTCCCAAGGTCACTTCAGAGGTGCATCAATTCTCCTAAGGCAACTGTAGTTTTGATATTTCTCTAAAACCATGAAACCTATGCAAAAAGTGAAGGAATTTTTTCTTCCTTAGCTTGTTTTGGACAAAAACCTCTCAGGTTTCATAAATTCATCTTTTCTTGCTTAGAAACATCATCTGAGTGAAACCTACCCCGATGTGTGGAACAAGGGATTTGTCGAAATGAAGCGAAATGAAGGGGATAGGGAGCTTCTAAATTCTTCAGGAAATTTTGTGAAGTATTGAGGGATGTTAGGAAGTAGGGGAAATTGGAATATCTGAAATTGAGTGAGGGGAAGGGGTCAAAAAAGGAAAAACACAGGTCCAACCCAGAAAATTGCCAAGTTGTAGCAAGAAACTAGGGTTTGTGTGAAAATGAGGAATTTGAGGGATCTCAGTGATGGGAAGTGTTTGATAAGGTAACCTAAGGATATGAGAAGGTGTATGAACATCCGGATACAAGTTTTGCCGATGATTTGGTTGTACAAGAGAAATTGCCTTCAAAACCCTAGGAGAGGGAAATGACCTTACCGAGGCGCAACTGAAGCATGAACAAGGTGTAAAATGACCCAGTGGGACTTGACATGATAATGAAAACTCTCTGAATGATGGTACACTCAGCTGAACTGTGACATGGACCGACATTTGGATAACTTTGACAAGGGTAAAATCAAACCCTAGACCCAATGCCTAGTGACCAAATTTTGCTTGAAGACTCACTGAAATAACAAAATTTTACTTTGACACATTAAAATCACTTTGTAAGAGAATGTTTGATCATTGGAGGAAGGATGTAAAGACTGACACTAACATTGGCTCCAATAGGAATGGCAGCTCCTTGGAGGTGCCAAGAACTGCAGATCTTTGGGTGAGCAGACAGTGCCTTCGTCCATTGGGCTATGGAGTCCATTATTCCGACAAACCAACATGACTCAATTTATTGACTGAAACTTGACTCAAACTGACTCAATTGCGAATTGAAATGACCGAAAAACTTGACTCTATGCAAAAGGAAATGACTCGTGACTAAATAACTAAAACAAGTATTTACAAAGCTTGTTCAATGGCAGCAACCCATCAAGATCCGAGGGTTTCAAATCAAGATGACAGCCACCTGCGTACTATTGCAATATGTACAATCATGTGTAATGTGTCTTCCAATGTAACCAATCAAGTATATGCCTCCTTGATTGATTCTTCTAATCAGATCTTCTGGTCAACAATAGATACTTGTAACTGGGCATCCAAAAAACTAATTGACCCTGATCTCCTTCATCACTGAATACTCCAATAATCACCTTCACGGCTGATTGCAGTAAATCTGCCATTCGATCCTAAAGAACATGAAGATTTTCTTCCTGTTGAAGGAACAAGATGCCCTTTGCTTCGAATTCTGATCTTCCTTCATCATGTGTTTCAGTAAAGCAATGCTCCTGGGCTTCAAAAAACTCTGAATAGGTAGATGAGCAGATATCTTCTTGGAAAAACATTTCAACACATGAAACATATGAAGAGGAATCTAAATGGAAATCCTGAAGGTTTTGATATTCTGTAGTGTGAATGTATTGAATGAAGGTCTGATCTTATTTTTCATACACTGACTGGATTACCTCCTCATGAAGGCTGTATTCTAATGAACTGAGAACATTTGGATCCAAAACTTTGTCTTCTTCATCCCATATGATTTCAGCAACAGAGTTCTCTTTCATAGGATTCCGTACTAGACATTCTTGGTCATCACAGTCTGACTCTAGAACTGAAATAGTTGTCCTGACATTATCACATTCTGAAATTAGAATTGAACTTACTTGCATGCCATCTTCTTCTATTGAAAGATCTGAACTGACACTTTTTCTTTCATCAACTTCAGCCATAGGGAAATCTTCAACCTACTGATCTATTTCATATAATTCATGTTGACTGTCAAGATGGAGAATTCTTACATCTTCCATCGTACTACAATCTTGATCATGCTGCAAATTTTCATGATTGTCTTTATGCTGCTGAAAGGGATTTTCATACAGGGCTTCCATGATCTCATCATCCATGAAACTATAATCTTCATAATATTTTTCAAGGCTTTCAATAAAAGTACAAGCATGTTTGCAACAGTCATGAACTAGATTTAATGATGGATAAGATTCTTTATACTTCTCAAAAGAATATTGAATGAAAATCCTCTAGACAATAAATGGAAGCAGGTGCCAAACTTTCATACCAAGATCGGGCTTCATCTTCCAGAGTAGCCATAAACATTTTCATCAAACAGTCTTCAGGAAAATCGATCTTTAATTTATGCAAGTGAATGTGAAATTTCACCAGATGAAGAGCAGCGTCATTACCTTCCACATTTCTGAACATAGGAAAATTCTTTGACCAATCTACCTTGGGAATTTTATTTGGAAAACCTGGGATGTGATCTCAGCTCACGGGAGCGTATCTTCTTGCAATCCAATCCATCTTAAGAAATCTCAAAGCTACTGATCCCTCTATAGTGGAGTCACCATGAAGGACTGATTGCATGGATTCTTCAGTGAATGGAGTCTCTAGGTGAATGATTTCAGCCGTCTTCTTATGTCTGATCGTTTTTCACCATCAACAATCAGCTCTGAACTTGAGATATGTACTAGGGAAAAACAATATACAAGTAAGCCATTTCGTCCCTAGTATGGTCGCCACTATGTTAGATCCTAAATCTACCTTAGGCTGAAGGAAGGAAAAAATTAGGGTAACCACAAACCACGCTCAGTATGGTAGCTAGCCCTACCAGAGCAGGAGAGGGCTCTCTCTGAGTCACGCTCAGTGAATGGATAAAAAAATGGTCTGAGATGACTTAAAATGCAATATTTACCTTAGGCTAGTAAGTGAAAATGGATTTTGAAAACAATTTTATGAATGACCGAGCTTCTGGGATGTATATGGGACTGGCGCTCAACAAAGAACAGAGAATTGAATACGAAGGCACATATTATTCCGTGAGGGAAGATTGGCGGAAAGAGCAGCAATTTTGGTTTAAGGTAACGTAGAATGGAAAGATTGCTGAAGAAAGTGAAAAGGGCATGGTCACATGAATCCTTTTCAACAGAAGAATAACACTGCACATGAAATTTTCCCACAGGCTGAGCAATGTAAATTGAATTCTACCTAATCTCACATAGAAAATTTCACTGAAATGAAGCATGAAATGAAATATGAAACATAACAAGATACATATGGAACATAAGAACACATTTTCTACACTCACGACCACAAGAATCTCATGAAACAGAGCCATTGACTTTCATTAATCCTCTGTCAAAAATACACACTGCAGAAAAAGAGTTTCTTTCCCATAGTCTCTCAGAAGTTACAAGTCAGCCAACCCTTTGCAAATAACTTGCATACAATATATAGAAAGTGTAGAGAAGAGATGGAACGCCCAGGGGTTGGGAAGTTACTCAAATCATTTCAAAAAGGATATGGAGAGCCAACCATCAGCTATAGGTGTAGCGCTCTCAAGCATGACATTTGGCTGGGGTGACCCTTTGCATTATTTTTCCACTTGGATAGATGCCCATCTGGAGAGAAAACTCTTTAAATGCTACCTTTGGTGCCAAAAAACTGAAGTGTAGATGACTGGGCCCACTTGGATAAGTCGCGACCCGAAATTTCACGAAACGGGAGCAAATTGGTCGTTTTTTCCCCTGTGCGTTGCACCAAATTCTCTGTGTGTCGCGCCAATTTGGAGCCTGTTTTGGAGCACTTACAGGTGTCAAAAATGTGCCCACGTAGGCTTGTTGGATATCCTATCTTGTCTACTTTCTAACCCCACTGGAATTTCTCAATTTGGTGCTAATTTTCCACTCGAAATCTTCATTCCCCCAAGATTGCTTTTTGTGTGTCAAAAAAGTGGCAGAGAGGCCATTTTTGGGTGTTTTTTGACCTTTAGGTCCAAATATTGTCAAAATTTCTTGCCCGGACACCAGTAGTAGTATTTTTCGATGCTGAATCTAAATATGCAAGCTGTTTCTCCATTGGATCCCTAGAATTTTAGCATCGCGCCAGTGGCGTGGCGCACAGGGAGAAATTTCCTGTTTTTTCTCCAAAAAAATCAAAATTTGACCAAAACTTCCCCAAATTTGTTGAAATTTGGGCTAGAGGTTCCTTATGGGTTGCCATGCTGATCCAAGGAAGCCTCAGCCAAGATTCTAAGTCTATCTTGTTCCTTTTCCCGTTTTTCCCTTTTTGATGCCTTCCTTAGGTTTGCCTTCAAATTCCTTATTCATTCCCTGCAAGCCTTGTTCCGTGCCCGATAGTGTTTTTTCATGTTCCTGAGCATGTCCCTGTCCTTGTTTGCTTTCGCCAATCACTGTGTCTCCATCTCATACTCCGATGAATGTGGTGAAGCCATGACTGCTGTGTATACTGTACCTAGGCTGCCCTTTGATGATGGTTTGAGGTTGGGTGCCTTTGTGATGTCTTTCACCAAGGGGACAATCAAACAGGGAATATTAGGAAGGGAATGATGTAATGGGAATAGGGGTTAAAGGGAGAGATTTGTTAGGGATTTGGGAGTAGTTTGGGTATAGTGTGTGATGGGGTAGGGTTTACTTTTATTGAGGTAGAGTTTGGATATTTTTATCCATAGAAATAAAGGGAACAAATGGATATGATTACAGTGGTGCTAGGGTGAAGGTAAGGGGAAAATGCTACAAGGAATTTAGTTGGTAGGGGTGGGGTAAAAGAATACTTCAGCAACAATGTCACTATAGAAAAACCCTAGTTTTTTTATTTTCTTTGTGTATTCCTTTGTTTATAAAAAAAAAATTGGCATTGGATTTATACTCATCAAAATCATGATATTCTTATCAATTTTAATGCCAAGAGTGAAGGTACTTGCCCCACCTTCCAAGTTTGATAAGCATTCACAAAAATTTTGGGTGATTTAGAGCTTTTTTGAGCTTATAGTTCTGTGCGTTGCACTCTCTGAGTGCGCCGCGCCAGTGGCAATTTGGCACTGAGGTCGGGCTCCCAGTGCGTCGCACCTCTTCATGTGTGCACCGCGCGCTACAAAAATTGCCCAGATTTGCTTGGAAGGATAGGGGGAGGGTTTTAGTGGTGGATTTAGGGTGGGTTTCTTAGGAAAATGTTGAAGGGGAGATGAGAAAGATGAGGGGTGAGGGGAAAAGGGGAGTTAAGTGGAACCTTGGTGGCATCATCACAATCTTGCAACCCCATCTATCATTTTTTGTTGATGATTTTCTCATGGTTGACCTCGTGCATTCAGGGTACCATTTAAACATCTTATAAACACCATATCATTGAAAAAATTGATGGAAAAGAGGTATCATAAGGCCTACCTCTCAACTTGATAGCTTTCACCAAGAAATTTGAGGCAATTTGGAACAATTTCAGGCCCTTTTTCCCTGTGCGTCACGCCAGTGTAAATTTTACACTGGAAAACCTCTCCCAGTGTGCCGCGCTCCCTCTGTGCGTCGCGCTAATTTTCAGGTGAGTTTTGGAGGCCTTACCAGTGTCCCAATTTGGTGCATGATATCTCGTTGGAAAGAAACTTGAGTTTACATTCCAACCCAACCAGAATTTTTCAATTTGGAGTTCATTTAACCTGTCAAAAATCAAATATCCCAATACTAGTCAAAATGTGCCCAGTGAGGCTGCCTCAAGGTAGATTACTGTTACAGTCAACTTTTGAATGCCTTCCTCAACTCCAAATTGAGCTCATGATATCTAATTGGAAATATATTTTCGTCCAGTTATAATTGGACTCATCAAGAAAGTTATTTGTCCAACCTAGCTAGGAGAAAATTTGATTTTTCCAAGGTCACTTCAGAGGTGCATCAATTCTCCTGAGGCAATTGTATTTTTGACATTTCTCTAAAACCATGAAACCTGTGAAAAACGTGAAGGAGTTTTTTCCTCCATGGCCTGTTGTTGACAAAAATCTCTCTCAGTTGTCATAAATTCATCTTTGATTTCTCAGAAACATCATCTGAGTGAAACCTACCCCGATGTGTGGAACAAGGGATTTGTCGAAATGAAGCAAAATGCAGGGGATAGGGAGCTTCTAAATTCTTCAGGAAATTTTGCGAAGTATGGAGAGATTTTAGGAAGTAGGGGAAAGTAGAATCTCCGAAATTGAGTGAGGGGAAGGGGTAAAAAAAGGCAAAACACAGGTCCAACCTAGAAAATTGCCAGGTTGTAGCAAGAAACTAGGGTTTGTGCGAAAATGAGGAATTTGGGGGATCTTAGTGATGGGAAGTGTTTGATAAGGTACTTTAAGGATAGGGGAATGTGTATGAACATCCGGATACAAGTTTTGCATATGATTTGGTTGTCCAAGAGAAATTGCCTTCAAAACCCTAGGAGAGGGAAATGACCTTACCTAGGCGCAACTGAAGCATGAACAAGGTGTAAAATGACCCAGTGAGACTTGACATGATAATGAAAACTCTCTGAATGATGGTACACTTAGCTGAAATGTGACATGGACCGACATTTGGACAACTTTGACAAGGGTAAAATCAAACCCTAGACCCAATGCCTAGTGACCAAATTTTGCTTGAAGACTCACTGAAATGACAAAATTTGACCTTGACACATTAAAATCACTTTGTAAGAGGATGTTTGATCACTGGAGGAAGGCTTAAAGACTGACACTAACATTGGCTCCAATAGGGATGGCAACTCCTTGGAGGTGCCAAGAACTGCAGATCTTTGGGTGAGCAGACAGTTCCTTCGTCCATTGGGCTATGGAGTCCATTATTCCGACAAACCAACATGACTCAATTTATTGACTGAAACTTGACTCAAACTGACTCAATTGCAAACTCAAATGACTGAAAAACTTGACTCTATGCAAAAGGAAATGACTCGTGACTGACTTAACTAAAACAAGTATTTACAAAGCTTGTTCAATGGTAGCAGCCCATCAAGATTCGAGGGTTTCAAATCAAGATGACAGCCACCTGCGTACGAATGCAATATGTACAATCATGTGTAATGTGTCTTCCAATGTAACCAATCAAGTAGATGCCTCCTTGATTGATTCTTCTGATCATATCTTCTGGTCAACAATAGATACTTGTAACTGGGCATCCAAAAAACTAATTGACCCTGATCTCCTTCATCACCGAATACTGCAATAATCACCTTCACGGCTGACTTTAGTAAATCTTCCATTGGATCCTAAAGAACATGAAGATTTTCTTCCTGCTGAAGGAACAAGGTGTCCTTTGCTTCGAATTCTAATCTTCCTTCATCATGTGCTTCAGTAAAACTATGCTCCTGGGCTTCAAAAAACTCTGAACATGTAGATGAGAAGATATCTTCTTGGAAAAACATTTCAAAACATGAAACATATGAAGAGGAATCTGAATGGAAATCCTGAAGGTTTTGATATTCTGTGGTGTGAATGTGTTGAATGAAGGTCTGATCTTATTTTTCATACACTGACTGGATTACCTCCTCATGAAGGCTGTATTCTAATGAACTGAGAACATTTGGATCCAAAACTTTGTCTTCTTCATCCCAGATGATTTCAGTAGCAGAGTTCTCTTTCATAGGATTTCGTACTAGGCATTCTTGGTCATCGCAGTATGACTCTGGAACTGAAATAGTTGTCCTGACATTATCACATTCTGAAATTAGAACTGAACTTACTTGCATGTCATCTTCTTCTATTGACAGATCTGAACTGACACTTTTTCTTTCATCAACTTCAGCCATATGGAACTCTTCATCCTTCTGATCTATTTCATATAATTCGTGTTGAGCGTCAAGATGCAGAATTCTTACATCTTCCACCGTACTAAAATCTTGATCATGCTGCAAATTTTCATGATCGTCTTTACACTGCTGAAAGGGATTTTCATACAGGGCTTCCATGATCTCATCATCCATGAAACTATCATCTTCATAATATTTTTCAAGGATTTCAATAAAAGTAGAAGCATGTTTGAAACAGTCATGAACTAGATTTAATGATGGATAAGATTCTTTATACTTCTCAAAGAATATTGAATGAAAATCCTTTAGACGATAAATGGAAGCAGGTGGCAAACTTTCATACCAAGATCGGGCTTCGTCTTCCAGAGTAGCCATAAACATTTTCATCAAACAGTCTTCAGGAAAATCGATCTTTAATTTATGCACGTGAATGCGAAATTTCACCAGATGAAGAGCAGCGTCATTACCTTCCACATTTATGAACACAGGAAAATTCTTTGACCAATCTACCTTGGGCATTTTATTTGGAAAACCTGGGATGTGATCTCGGCTCATGGGAGCGTATCTTCTTGCAATCCGATCCATCTGAAGGAATATCAAAGCTATTGATCCCTGTGCAGTGGAGTCACCATGAAGGATTGATTGCATGGATTCTTCAGTGAGTGGAGTCGCTAGGTGAATGATTTCAGCTGTCTTCTTATGTTTGATCGTTGTTCACCATCAACAATCAGCTCTGAACTTGAGATATGTACTAGGGCAAAACAATCTACAAGTAAGCCACTTCGTCCCCAGTATGGTCGCCACTATGTTAGCACCTAAATCTACCTTAGGCTAAAGGAAGGCAAAAATTAGGGTAACCACAAACCAGGCTCAGTCTGGTAGCTAGCCCTACCAGAGCAGGAGAGGGCTCTCTCCGAGTCACGCTCAGTGAATGGATAAGAAAACTTACAATGCAAAGATTACCTTAGGCTAGTAAATGAAAAGGGATTTTGAAAACAATTTTATGAATGACCAAGCTTCTGGGATGTATATGAGACTGGCGCTCAACAAAGAACAGAGAATTGAATATGAAGGCACAGATTATTCCCTAAGGTAAGGTAGGCCGAAAGAGCAACAATTTCGCTTTAAGGTAATGTGGAATGGAAATATTACTGAAGAAAGTGAAAAGGGCATGGTCGCATGAATCCTTTTCAACAGAAGAATAGCACTACACATGAAATTTTCCAACAGGCTGAACAATATAAATTGAATTCTACCTAATCTCACTTAGAAAATTTCACTGAAATGAAATATGAAACATAACAAGATACATATGGAACATAAGAACACATTTTCTACACTCACAACCACAAGAATCTCATGAAACAGAGCCGCTGCCTTTCATTAATCCTCTGTCAAAATTACACAGTGCAGAAATAGAGTTTCTCTCCCATAGTCTCTCAGAAGTTACAAGCCAGCCAACCCTTTGCAAATAACTTGCATACAATATATATAAAGTGTAGAGAAGAGATGGAATGCCCAGGGGTTGGGAAGTTACTCAAATCATTTCAAAGAGGAGATGGAGAGCCAACCATCAGCTACAGGCGCAGCGCTCTCAAGCATGACATTTGGCTGGGGTGACCCTTTGCATTCTTTTTCCACTTGGATAGATGGCCATCTGGAGAGAAAACTCTTTAAATGCTACTTTTGGTGCCAAAAAACCGAAGTGTAGATGACCTGGCCCACTTGGAGAAGTCGCGACCCGAAATTTCGTGAAACGGGAGTAAATTGGTCGTTTTTTCCCTTGTGCGCCGCGCCAAATTCTCTGTGTGTCGCGCCACTTTGGAGCCTGTTTTGGGGCACTTGCAGGTGTCCAAAATGTGCCCAAGTGGGCTTGTTGGAAATCCTGTCCTGTCTACTTTCTAACCCCACTAGAATTTCTCAATTTGGTGCTCATTTGCTCCTCCAAATCTTCATTTTCCAAAGATTTATTTCTGTGTGTCAAAAAAGTGGCAGAGAGGCCATTTTTGGGTGTTTTTTGACCTTTAGGAGATCCAAAACTTGTCAAAATTTCTTGCCCGGACACCAGTAGTAGTATTTTTCGATGCTGAATCTAAATATGCAAGTCGTTTCTCCATTGGAGCCCTATAATTTTAGCGTCACACAAGTGGTGCGGCGCATAGGGAGTAATTTCCTGTTTTTTGTCCAAAAAAAATTCTAAATTTGACCAAAACTTCCCTAAATTTGGTGAAATTTTGGCTAGAGGCTCCTTATGGGGTGCAATGCTGAGCCAAGGAAGCCTCAGCCAAGATTCTATGTCTATCTTACTCCTTTACCCATTTTTCCCTTTTTGATGCCTTCCTTAGGTTTGCCTTCAAATTCCTTATTCGTTCCTTGCAAACCTTTTTCCTTGCCCGATAGTGGTTTGTCATGTTCCTGAGCATGTCCCTGTCCTTGTTTGCTTTCACCAATCACTATGTGTCTCCATCTCATACTTCGATGAATGTGGTGAAGCCATGACTGCTATGTATACTATACTTAGGGTTCCCTTTGATGATGGTGTGACGTTGGGTGCCTTTGTGATGTCTGTCACCAAGGGGACAATCAAACAGGGAATATTAGGAAGGGAATGATGTAATGGGAATAGGGGTTAAAGGGAGAGATTTGTCAGGGATGTGGGAGTAGTTTGGGTATAGTGTGTGATGGGGTAGGGTTTAATTTTATTGAGGTAGGGTTTGGATATTTTGATCCATAGAAATAAAGGGAACAAATGGATATGATTACAGTGGTGCTAGGGTGAAGGTAAGGGGAAAATGCTACAAGGAAATTAGTTTATAGGGGTGGGGTAAAAGAATACTTCAGCAATAATGTCACTGTAGCAAAACCCTAGTTTTTTATTTTCTTTGTGTATTCCTTTGTTCATAAAAAAAAATTGGCATTGGATTTATACTCATCAAAATCATGATATTCTTATCAATTTTAAGGCCAAGAGTGAAGGTACTTGCCCCACCTTCCAAGTTTGATAGGCATTCACAAAAATTTTGGGCGATTTAGTGTTTTTTTGAGCTTATAGATCTGTGTGCCACGCTAGTGGCAATTTTTCACTGAGGTCGGGCTCCCAGTGCGCCGCGCGCCCTGAGTGTGCCGCGCCTCTTCATGTGTGCGCCGCGCGCTACAAAAATCACCCAGTTTTGCTTGGAAGGATAGGGGGAGGGTTTTAGTGGTGGATTTAGGGTGGGTTTCTTAGGAAAATGTTGAAGGGGAGATGAGAAAGATGAGGGGTGAGGGGCCAAGGGGAGTGAAGTGGAACCTTGGTGGCATCATCACAATCTTGCAACCCCATCTATCGTTTTTCTTGATGATTTTTTCATGGTTGACCTCGTGCATTCGGGGTACCATTTAAACATCTTATAAACACCATATCATTGACAAAATTGATGGACAAGAGGTATCATAAGGCCTACCTCTCAACTTGATAGCTTTCATCAAGAAATTTGAGGCAATTTGGAACAATTTCAGGCCCTTTTTTCCATGTGCGCCACGCTCTCTGTGTGCGCCGTGCCAGTGTAAATTTTACACTAGAAAACCTCTCCCAGTGCGCCGCGCTCCCTCTGTGCGTCATGCTCTTTTCCTGTTGACTTTTGGAGGCCTTCCTAGTGTCCAAATTGGGTGCACAATAGCTTGTTGGAAAGGTATTTGAGTCTACCTTCCAACAAAAATAGAATTTTTTAATTTGGAGTTCATTTATTCTATCAAAAGTAAAATCTCCCAAGACTGGTCAAAATGTGCCCAGTGAGGCTACCTCAAGGCAGAGTGATGTTATAGTCAACTTTTGAATGCCTTCCTTAACTCCAAATTGAGATCATGATAGCTCATTGGAAATATATTTGTGTCTAGTTATAATTTGATTCATCAAGGAAGTCATTTGGCCAACTTAGCTAGGAGAAAAATTGATTTTCCCAAGGTCACTTCAGAGGTGCATGAATTCTCCTGAGGCAATTGTATTTTTGAAATTTCTCTAAAACCATGATACCTGTGCAAAAAGTGAAGGAGGTTTTTCTTAAGTTGCCTGTTTTGGACAAAAACCTCTCTCATTTTTCATAAATTCATATTTTATTTCTTAGAAACATCATATGATTGAAACCTACCCCGATGTGTGGAACAAGGGATTTGTCGAAATGATGTGAAATGAAGGGGATAGGGAGCTTCTAAATTCTTCAGGAAATTTTGGGAAGTATGGAGGGATGTTAGGAAGTAGGGGAAAGTGGAATCTCTAAAATTTTAGTAAGGTGAAGGGGTCAAAAAAGGCAAAACATAGGTCCAACCTAGAAAATTGCCAAGTTGTAGCAAGAAACTAGGGTTTGTGCGAAAATGAGGAATTTGGGGGATCTCAGTGATGGGAAGTATTTTATAAGGTACTTTAAGGATAGGGGAATGTGTATGAACATTCGGATACAAGTTTTGCCGATGATTTGGTTGTCCAAGATAAATTTCCTTCAAAACCCTAGGAGAGGGAAATGACCTTACCTAAGCGCAACTGAGGCATGAACAAGGTGTAAAATGACCCAGTGGGACTTGACATGATAATGAAAACTCTCTAAATGATGGTACACTCAGCTGAACTGTGACATGGACCGACATTTGGACAACTTTGACAAGGGTAAAATCAAACCCTAGACCCAATGCCTAGTGACCAAATTTTGCTTGAAGACACACTGAAATGACAAAATTTGACCTTGACACATTAAAATCACTTTGTAAGAGCATGTTTGGTCACTAGAGGAAGGTTGTAAAGGCTGACACTAATAGTGGGAAGGCAAGACACTAACTGACATGAAGAAACATGGTAAGATTCTTTCTGTCTGGAGTGAATTTGTTTCCGCAATAAAAAACAGTTCTATCCACTAGCTTACATTCAGCAAGCCATGATGAGCTAGAAAACTCTTCACCAATTGAAAGGGAAAAGTGTACAGGGTTACACCCAAGAATTTAGGAAGAGAGCTTTGATTCTAGGAATTTCATTAGACTCACCTACGACTCTGTTGAAGTACATAGGGGGTCTATACAGTGACATGAGGCACACTATCCTCATGTTTAATCCCACTAGTATAGATGAGGTATTTGTTCAAGCTACGCATCTAGAAGCTAGAGGAAAGAATGAAAACCCAGAAGTTGGGGGACCATCCAAACGCATTGCAAGCAAGAATAAGGAGAAAAGAAAATAGAAATGGAAAGAAAGGAAGGCCAATATTGCACAGAAGACAAAGTCTTCATGCACTCACTGTAAAAAGGATGGGCATGATGATGAGCACTATTGGATTCTACATCCGGAGCTGAGACCTAAGAAGTTCAAGGGAAAGAAGAAGAAGACTTCTGCAACTATTCAAAAATATTTGGGGTCAGACTCAGGAGATGAAACAACCATTGCAGCCACAGGTATAAGAGGTAAAAATTATAAAGCATCTACTAGTAATTCTGCATAATCTATTAATGATGAAGAAAATGAGAGAAAAAGACATGAGCTTTTCCATATTCAAGTTGTTTCCAAACATCAAAAGATTGACACTTTGTTCGATAGTGGTTCACAATTAAATTTAACTTCTGAAGCAAATGTAAATATGTTGGGATTACTGACTACACCTCACAAGAAACCATAGCCATTAGGTTGGTTAAGTGATAAAGCACAACTACAAGTGACTAGACAATGTAAACTTAAGTTTTCTTTTGGGTCAACATTTGTAGATGAGGTTGAGTTAGATATAGTTCCTCTAGATATATGTGGAATTGTTTTAGGAAGTACTTACTTGTATGATAGAAAAGTTTCTTTCTATAGAGCTGAGAACAAGTATCTACTTGTTAAAGATGGAATCAAATACTTTGTAAAAGCTCACAAGCTCAAGAATAATTATACTCTCATAAACTCAGGGCAGATGAAACGAATTGTAAATTCATGCAAACAATGTTTACTGATGGTTGTAAAGGAAAAGAAACCTGATAAAATCAATGTATTTGAGGGTTGTGATGCTAAACAGCAAGCTAATTTAGAAAAAATTGTTTTAGAGTATGATGTCTTGTTTCAAGAAACTAAAGGTCTACCACCCAAAAAGGAAATAGTGCATGATATTAATTTGCTGCAAGATGCTCCATTGCCTAACATTGGGATGTACATGTTGTATTCTTTAGAGAATGCAGAAATCAAGAAGCAGGTGCAGGAGTTGCTCGAGAAGGAGTTCATTAGACCTAGCACATTGTCATGTGGGTCACCAATCGTTTTGGTGAGAAAGAAAGATGGCTCGTGGAGAATGTGCATTGATTACCAAGCACTGAATAAGATAATGATAAAAAATTGTTATCTCCTTCCTCGCATAAATGATCTACTAGATCAGTTAAAGGAAGCTGTTTATTTTTCCAAGTTAGACTTGCATAGTGGATATCATCAGGTTAGAGTTGCAGAACAAGATGCATGAAAGACTACTTTCAAAACAAAGCAAGGATTGTATGAGTGGATGGTTATGACTTTTGGCTTAACTAATGCTCCTACTGCTTTCATGAGAATAATGAATGATGTACTCAGACCTTTTCTTAATGATTTTGTTATTGTATATTTGGATGACATTCTTATATTTATCAAAACGTGGGAAGAACATTTAAATCATGTTAATCAGACACTAGATGTTTCGAAAAGAGAAAAACTTTATGTTAAACTCTCAAAATGTGAATTTGGCAAAACATATTTGAATTATTTGGGACATATAGTAGAGGGTGGTGAATTGAAGATAGACCCCTCTAAAGTTGCAGTCATTATAAACTGACCTAAACCCAAATCTACTACAGAAGTGAGAATCTTCTTAGGAGTAGCACAATATTGGAGGAAGTTCATTTCTAACTTTTCCTTAATTTTAGCTCCCTTACATGCTTTGATAGGATTGAACAAGGTGTTTCAGTGGGGAGGCAAACAGCAGAAAGCCTTCAACACCTTGAAAGAAATGATTAGTACAACACCAGTACTAGCACTGTCAAATCTTCAAAGACCATTTGAGATCCAAACATATGCCAGTGAGTATGCCATGGTAGCAGTGTTGATACAACATGGTAAACCCATATGTTATCATTCTAAGACATTTAATTCTGTAGTAGTTAACTATCCAACATATGATAAAGAATTGTATGCATTAGTACAGAGTGTGAAAAAGTGGAAACATTACTTAATGGGAAAAGAGACAATCATACATATTGATCATCAACCACTTCAATAACTACACTCACAAACTAAGTTGCAGCAATCAAGACACTATAGGTGGATGGGTTTTCTACAACAGTTTCATTTAGTCAACAGATATAAAAAGGGCATACAGAAAAGTTGCAGATATGTTGTCTAGACCTATTATAAATGCATCCACTATACTTAAGCATAATTCAATACTGCATGAGAGTTACATTGAACAATATGCTCAAGATATAGATTTCAAAGATGTATATGAAACTTTAGGTCAAGGCAAATGAGTAGAAGAATTGGATTATCACATTAAGGACTAACTCTTGTATCATTGTGGGAAGCTATGCATTCCGTAAACTAAAAGAGTAAAGGTAATTCGGGAGGCACGCACTTCGCTAATATCAGGTCACTTTGGTGTAAGTAAAACTGTTGCATAGCTACAAAGATTTTGTTATTGGCCAAAAATGAATGAGATAGTTTCTAGATATGTAAGAGGGTGTACCATGTGTGCTAAAAACAAGCCCAACAATAGAAAACTAGGCTTGTGCACTCCACTACCAGTTCCTTCTCATCCTTGGGAAAGTATTTCGATGGACTTTGTTGGAGGAATACCTAAATCTAGGAAAGGTCATGACTATTTACATGTTGTTGTGGATAGGTTCAACAAAATGTGTATTTTGATACTTTGTAATAAACAGATTACAGCTGAAAAAACTGCAAAGTTGTTCTTTCACCATGTATGCGTTCATTTTGGATTACCCACTTCCATTGTATCTGATCGAGACACCTGATTTGTTGGGAAGTTTTGGTCGAGTCTGTGGGAACTGATGGACACCAGACTGAAGAAAAGCACAACCTTTCATCCACAGACATATGGCCAGACAAAAGTGGTCAATAGGACAGTGATCCAGTTGCTCAGAGGTTATTGCAAAAAGCATCCCAAACTTTGGGATGAACATTTGTGTTATGTGCAGCGTGCTTACAATTGAGAAAAACATTCTTCTACACAGAGATCTCCTTTTGAGACCTGTTTTGGTTTCACATCGAGGTCTCCCTTGGATTTGTCTTTCGTAAAGACATAGTAGTTGATGGACATAGTGATGTGGACAAGGCAACCAAGTTCATTGAACAAATCCAAGAGATTCACCAGGCAGTATAGGAACAGCTGGAAAAGAGCCAAGCCAAATACAAGACAAGGCATGAAAAGCATCGGATGGAGCATAGTTTCCAAGTTGGTGATCAAGTCTAGTTGTATATCAGCAAGGACAGAATGCAAGGTGAAGGTAAAAGGCTAAATCCAATAAGGTATGGACCTTTCAAGATACTTAAGAAAATTGCTGAGAATGCTTTTCACCTTGATTTACCAGCGTACATGCACATCTACTCAGCTGTTAATGCCAATAGCTTGAGACTATTTGAACCTTCATTGATTGAAGAACCCAAAGAGCAAAGTCAATTACCTTTCATTGATGGTCTGTTACCTGAATATCTCAATGATTTGTAGGAAGACACTGCTCTGGATAGGGAGGTGAGGACGATGCATAGGGGAGATGTTGAGTACCTCAGGATTGGACTCAAGGGTTCAAAGCCAAGCAGTGAAAAATGGATAGAGATTGGACAAGTGAGACAGTTATATCCTCACTTAGTCAATGCTTGAAAACCAACTTTTGGTGGTCCAAAATCTTTTTCAGTGGGAAGGCTGTGATCCAAATTGGATCCTTAAACATTTCTCATGACTGTTTCAAAATTATGTCAGATCAAATCTTATGAATAACAAGTATCAGAAATGACCTCTGGACAATGGCAATTGTGGCCTGCACAGAACAACGAGGACCCTCGGTCAAAGCGCGCTGACTGTTGGCCCATGGAGACTATGCATGGATGAAAATTGGCAATCAGAAGCCCGAATCTAGAAAAAAAGGAAGTTTTTGATACATGATTAGTGCTATCGCAGGACAAAACCCTCAGAGAAGGAAAGCCCCGAGCACTCGGTCACAAGGAAAACAGGAAACCGTGCGGAAAACGTCAGAAGGGCGGGTCCCGCACCAAAAACCGGTAGGATATCATGTGCACTTCGAGCAGTAAGCGGGTTTAGCTGAGTTCAACACAATGCCATACACTTGGTGACACATGTCCAGCAGATGAGAGAGAAAACCACTTACATCGCGTTAGTAATGGTCGAGCAACTTACCCGCGTGATATAGACGAAGACCGTAGGATCTGGAGGCTCCAAATTAACGGTGGAGAATTAACCCGATGGATGACCAGATTTGACAGGAAAATATATTGAGGCACATAAATATTTGAGGTCCGGCATGATCGATGAGCTAGCAGAAGGATCAGTTTTGCGGGAAAATCCTAGATTAACGAAAAAAAATTCGTTCAAAAGAAAGCTGACACTTAGTCCGTAAGGCAAAAAGTGGCCACCTCTTTTTGTAGCATTACACAATGACGACAATGTAGAGCAGGGGAATTCTAGCGGATCGAGGCAGGCGATCCAGAGAGCTGAGAATAGGAAACAAACAGTCAGGGAGCAAATTGGCTTTAAGCCACGAACAGATAAAGAGAGAGGGGAACAAAAGTAGAGAAATAAGCAAATTTCTGAGAACAGAGAAGCCGAGTTGATCTGCAGAGCAAAGGTAGCATCGAGCAAACAAAGACAGAGAGAGTCCAAGAGCTTGTGAACTCTAGAGAGCAACTCCTCTATGTATACCTGTCGGGTATTGAGTACCAAATTAGACTCATACCATTGAGACCAGTTGAGGTCGAGATCCAGTAAGGGGAAGTCTGTGTATTCTAGAGGCTTGGGGGATCCAAGTACCACCCTACTGATCATCATCTGTTAAGTGAGACTCAAATTGAGCTCCTTATTGTAAAATTTCTGCTTTAAGACACAATAGAAAAGGCCACCACTGAAGGCTGGACAGGGAGACATAGCCCAGGAGGATTGGGTGAACTCCTTATTAAATTATTATGCTTTTATATGTGCTTACTGTGTTTCTCTTACTATTTCAAGTGTCTGTGTATTTCACAATATTATCGATCTGTTGCTTAAAATAACATAGACACACCCTAGCACATGAGTTTGTAATACCTTCATTAATTAACTGAGATCATTCACGAGTGATTTTAGATTAGGTACATTGATACAGCTCACAACTATCGAGTGTACCTGCCATATCATAGGATGATAGTGGTTCGTAGAGATGTGAAGTTCGATGAAGAGAACCACTCAAGGGATTTTTAGTTACATGAAGATAAGGATATTTTAGCTCCAACGGAAGAACCTTAGGATGATGTAGAGAAGCCACATGCAAAGGAGCAAAGATTAGAAGCACCCACTCATGTAGAGACATTCAAAGATGGAAAGAAGCACACCAGATAAGTTGAAAAATTGATACTTGATGCTAGAGAGAATTTGGGGGCACCCACATCACAACATAGGTAAAGGAGGTCACCAGATCGGTACATTGGCTACATGGCTCTAACGAACGAGTGTAGAGATTGATCCATCCTCATTCGAGGAATAAGTGAAACAACTAGTATGGGTTCATGCCATGGTAGAGGAGTATGACTCCATTATCAGTAATAGTGCTTGGGAAGTTGTCTCAAGGCCAGAGGACAAGTCAGTGGTAGGTTCTAGGTGGATATAAATGGTGAAGCAAGTCACAGATGGGAGCGTCGAGAAACACAAAGCTACATTTATGGCCAAGGGGTTCTCTCTAGTCAAGGGAATTGATTATGAGGAGACCTTTGCTCCAGTAGCAAGGTAATCTTCAATTACATATATTCTAGCACTTTCAACATAGATGAGATGGAAGATACATCGAATGGATGTGAAGACAACATTCCTCAATGGAGTGATTGAAAAAAAGGTGTACATTGAGCAACTTGAAGGATTTGAGGCCTTCAATAGAGATTTGCATATGTGCAGACTCAAGCAAGTGTTGTATCCATTGAAACAAGCACCCTGTGCTTGGTACACCAGGATCAACAACTATTTCACTAGGTTAGGCTTCAACAAATGTGAAGTAGATGAAAACCTTTACCATATTGTGGTTTAAGGTAAATTATTGATTATAGTATTATAGTATTATATTTCAATGATTTGATTCTAATAGGTGATGAGAAGCTGGTCAAGTCTTCTAAAGAGGATCTTGAAATAGAATTTAAGATGAAGGACCTGGAGCTCATGCATTATATCCTTGGTATGGAAGTATGGTAAGGAGATGTTGAACTATTTGTCTCTCATGGAAAGTGTGCCAACATGATACTAAAGAAGTTCCACATGGAGAGGAGAAAACCCATGGATACTCCTATAGAATGGAATTGGAGGAAGGAAGATGCTATCTCAGGTGAAGTAGTGGAGGCTACTATTTACAAGAAACTTGTGGGTTCACTTACGTACTTGGTTAACACACGACCAACCATGTGTTTTGCAATTAACCAACTTAGTTAAGCAATGGTTAAGACAACCAAGTTTTATTGGAGGGCAGCTAAATATTTGTTGGTATTTGGTACATATGGATAGAGGGAGTGAAGCTTCAAGGCTTCATAGATGAAAATTGGGCAGGGATTCCATCAAACAGGAAGAGAACATCAGGGGGAATCTTTAGCATTGGGTCAACAATAATTTCTTGGTACAGCAGGAAGTAGAGATCTGTTGCACTGATTTCAAAAAACGCAGAGTGCATGGCTACTAGTCAAGTAACTTGTGAGGATATCTAGATGAGGAAGATCCTTGTTGTTTTATTTGGTCACCGGATGGATCCTACAGTGATTTATTGTGATAATCAAAGTTGTATCAAAATATCTGAGAATGCAGTTTTTCATGATCAGTCCAAGCATATCGAAATCTAGTATCACCATCTCAGAGATTGTGTGTAGATGAGAATCATGTTGTTGGAGTACATTCCTGTAGAGGAATAGGATGCATACATCTTAACTAAGGCACTTTCAAGACGAAAATTTGAGTTACATAGAGATAGGATTGGGGTACCTAATAATCCCTTTCTTGTTGAGAGGGGTGTTAATAATGCAACAAGAAAATCCTGATTTAATTTTTCCTTGAATTAAATTAGGAATAAAATTGTAATTTCACACCACAAGACAACTTGTATGAGTTAACAAATTTAATTTGACTTAGTTGGCTCAATTAATTTGAGTTTAGGGTCTAACTAGAGTCATGTTGAGTGTCTCCTACTTTATAGGATCCTTGGTTGAGTTTATTTTGAGTTGTAATTAATTAATTCAGTTTAATTGAGTTAAAGTTAGTTAAACTAGTTCCAACTGATTGAGGAACTAGTAGGAGGTCAAATAGTGGGGTGTTGCTTCATGTGTTCAAACAATTAACTGATGATTCTCTCATAAATAACTCATGCATGTCAGCTATGAGAGTTACCCAGTTGACATTGGAGTTCAAGAGAAGTGTAATATCATTTTTATAATCATCCAAATTGTACAAGTGGTGCATGCATTCAGAGGAAGGCATATGAGGATTGTGCATTTCTAAATGAGTAATTTCCCTAGGGTCTAATTTCCAAGGAAACAACAGAAGGAAATGGGGACTATGACAAGCATAAAATTGGTTAATTATTGGCCGAGGCTTATCTAGGAAGTTGTGAGACAGATAGAGATAGTGCATAGGTTGCTCAGGCTTGAGCAAAGCATTGTAATCTTCTCCAATTTTCTGACTAATGTAATATATAGGTAGCAGGGGTTTTTAGTTGTGGCTTTCCCTGAGAAATCATTATGTAATGTGTTGATTGAATTATTTCTCTTGTATGCTTCATGATTTCACGATCGATTAATTTTTCTCGCTGATGAGTAGAGTATATTCAAGTCTTTTGTTTTAGAAAATTGCATAATCAGTTTGAATCTACAAGGACTTTCTACACTCTCAAGAAGTACTCATATTATTTTTGTATTAAAACACCCTAGTGAGTAAAGAACAAGGTGAAGCACTATAGATTTCTTAATTTAAAAAATTAGTGGTATGCTTTGGAAATGTTACGCACTGGTGCGGTTACTCAAGCACGTCGAAACAAGGTTAAATTAAAAAAAATCTACCGTCCATTAAATTCATTTTTACCATTTGCAATGTTGTAGAGCTCTCAAGCATCGGTGTTACTCTTACCTCTTTAAATCTCCCTATCGTAGGTTCATCCCTTGTTTGTCATCCTTACGTTCGTTACTCACTACATGGCTTTTGAATTTTCTCAAACAATGGACAAAGGGAATTTTTTCATTTATGAGGAAACCATGCCTCCTCGATGAGAAAATTTCCAAGTAATTCTTATGTTTCTATCTAATTTAATTTTTTGGTGGTCGAAATGAAAATTAGGTTAAAAAATCCATTTTTAAAATTTTTTTTCCTGTGCAGTGCATTCAATAGGTTCAACTTGCACGGGTTATGCTGCGCCTTAAAATTTTACAGGGTGCACCACAAATTGGTGCATTAGGTTAAGGAACTATGATTTTTTTGGTGCATTTGGTAAATTTAAATGCACCAAGAAGATTCATAATTTTTATGTATGTGCATTTGGTAAAATTTATTTCTCAGTGCATTTATTTTTACCAAATGCACCGCTTACAAAATATAAAAAAATTATAGCTCAGTTCTTTTGTTAGCTTGAACATTATATTTTGGTGTGAAAAGGTTATTATACACATGAGTATGAAATGTTATGTTGATGCACTGAGTTGAAAAAAAAAATAGCTAATTTGTTTTTATGTATGTGTACTAAAATCATTGCATCAAGTCAATGTACACACCATGGGTAGTGATTTCCTTTTTTTGTGGTGCACTATGTTTAGTGCATTCCTGTTTTTTTGGCACACCAAGGATAAATTTTTTTTTAATTGAATTTTTTTTCCATATTTATAAACACATTTTACATTTAATAAAAAATTTATTATGTTTTATATATGAGACTGATGTATTTTATATGTCAATCATATATAGATGTCAATAGAGGGAGGAGAAACAAAAACAAGAGCAAAGGGTGGACCATTATAATATTGTATCACTTTGGGAAGCATGAGAGAGGGAGAGAGATTTATACCCTCCCCCTATTACTACAATGACCCAAGTCCTATTGAGGAATGTAGGCCTCCTTAAGTACTATAACGAGGCTACATCCCTCAACGGGCACTCTGGGTTGTTAGCATAGCTCATCTACGAGTGGGATTTCCACCATAAATATTTTTGTGTTGGTCCTAATCAGTTGTATCACCTCACTAAGGAGGACATTTATTTTATCACTGACCTATCTAGGAGGGGAGGATTTTCCCTAGTTCCTTGATGTCCCACACGAGGTTGCAGTAGAGGTTTAGCTTGCCTACTCTTGGAGATATGTTGGGGATCATGTAGTGCATCCAACCTATTTTCATGTGTCTGGTGGATATTTACGGATTGCATCTTTTGTTATAGAGGAGGTTAGATGCCTCTCACTATTATGAGTACCATTGCACACTACACTAGTGATCAGTAGAACATCAGTTTCCCTCTTTTGTTTTATGTCGATTCTTTGGTGTAAAGGCCATGATATCATATGGTATGCCATTTTTTTGCGACATTTTTGTATGGATTTAGATAGATTATGTTCTATGATACATGGGAGGGGAAACTTCCCTTTTTCTTCAGAGACTTTTTATTTATTTTTTGAGAGGTTTCCAGAGATGAGGTCTACTTTGATCATCTCCCTCCTAGGTCAATGATTGAGGTGAATATGTACATGTAGGGCGAGATGATGCTCAAGAGGGGCTAGCCAGATTATCTGGCTAGGATTTCCGTCGAGGTACAGGGCTACTGGACATTGAGGATGACCACATGTTTATCATGGTATCATGTCCTTATGAGGGGATGGATTGGTGATAGTTTCCCAACATTCTTCACACCAAATGAGGTTGCAGATGATAGAGGTAATATTAGTGTTTTCCTTAAACTAATATCATTTAGTTTTATTGTCTTAATTCATTATAATAAAATTTATTCTAGCACATTCTTTAACTTGTTTTATTAAAAATTTTAATGAAATTGTCTAATTATTTTTTTTAACTATATATTTTGTATATATTGGCACATTCCTTGGGGAAATGCATCCTCCCCCACCAGATGCATATGAAGATATGGTCAAGGTCGTGACGGGTGAGGCACATCCTCAGATGCAAATGGGTGTGGGCATGTGGCTATGCACAACTTCTGTCATATTCAGGATCGAGTATTGTGACCGATTCTCTAGAATTTTGGTTGAGGAGGGAGTCCACCCTACAACGGCTTGAGAAATCATGGAATATCCTAGGCTCCTGGAGCTTTTGAGGGACATTCCACATGATATTATCAGTCTTATGTGTCATATCGTCAAAGCTACCAGGCAATTGGTAGCAAGGAGGGACAGGCATGCAGTAGATACACATGAGTCTTCACATAGTTGTTAGGTCCCTATACTACTAGTGTAACCCCTTATTGTTATTATTTAAACCCCCTTATTATATTATTGTGCCCATGTAGTCCCCATATTGTTATTATTGTGCCTCATAGAAGCCCAAGATTGTTGCCCTTACATTATTATTGTTATGTCGGCTCTGATTATATTATAACCCCTTAGACTCCTATATATAGAAAGGAGGTCTTGTCATTTGTATCATCCAAGAATTGTTCATTTGTGTAATGTAAAGTAGGTTTCCCCCTCGAATAGGCTAATTTATAAGGCATTGATCTTTCTTTTCTATCTTTCTGTGAGCTGGTTTTATAACATTTGGTATCAAAGCTTTGGATTCTAGGGTTTTGCTGCTCCAAATAGGTCATCATGGAACATTCTCTATAACTTGTTTTCTACGGTGTTTCAGAAGCAAAAACAAAAACCCATTTTAGTAGAAATCGTTTTGAACCTTACGTCTGAATTTCACATCTTTCCACGCTATATTTTCGGAGATATGATTTGAGGACGTTAGGGTTTTTGAAAACTCCAGAATTACATTCCAAACATGTGACCTTGGGAAAATCATCATAAATCTCGCTACGAGCATCTTATTCAAATTTCAGAAAAAGTGACAGAAAAAATACTGGTTTTCATTTGTTGGTATCATTTTCAGAACCTAAGGTCAAAACAGTGACACGTGGCACATTGTACAGTTTGGCTCTACTGAACACGGAGAGCTAAGCTCTAAGTAGTTTAAATAAGTAGAAGATCAAACATGTAAGAAAGTGATAACTCTAAGCATAAGTCTAAGTTTTTGGTGCATAGCATAGGTAGAGGCTCTGCAGCTGAGTGCACAGAGGCCTAGAAGTCCTCATTTGAGTGCACGGACCCCTGCAGCTGAGTGTGCAGGGCGGGTCGAATATGTATTTGTTTAGAATTATCAATAAAGAGAAGTATTCTACAATTTGTGCATTTTCATTTCTTGTTTATGCATCTAGTTATGTTGGGTATGACTTTCACTTATAATGCTTATATGATGCGTGAATATATGTGATTGTGTTGGTTAAGAAACGCAAGTAAGAACATCTATTTACGTGAAGCTAACTAAGATCTGTTAATAAGACAAGTAAGATACTTAGCGTAGTTTGGGAGATATCACAGCTCGTTGCCCTAGCAACGTGAAAGTATATCAGCCCTTGGTTAGGGTTGTGTGAAAGCCGATTGTATCCTTTCGCAAAGGTACTGAAGCGTGGAATAGAGGGATAAGCAACTTGCACGCAGGCAGGTATAGTCGGGATAAGCCGACATCACAACCATCTCAAGGGTGTCAAAACTTGGTTCCAACATCCCCCCATACTAATTTGGGTAGTCTGCACTCCACGAGCTGATGTCGAAAGGGCCAGTAGTGTAGGGATTTGTTTGGATAACTAATGTTGAACCTAGGTACCTGTATACATAGATCCACGAAATATTTTTCACCTCGTTTCCTACTGAGCTATACAAGTGGATCGAAAAGATAGAAGATAGCCAAGGAAGGTGGAAACTTGGCAATCCAATTGTGTGGACCCCAAAGCTAGTGGGAATCTTGGAAGCATTAAAGGATAATATTGCTCGCGCTATCTATCATTGGCTCGATTACATCATACAATTATTTGTGACTGAATTCACAGTTGACACCTCAGTTATAGTGACGTAGAGCGATGCATTTTCAAAGGACCACGAGGTAAGTACGTAAAATATTTGAATACTTGGATTAAAATGTTGTTGTGCGAAAAATGAGTTATGCAGCTACCTTGATGTTCGAAACTATGTGAAGAGGAAGATTTTACAGAAACGAAGGAAATAAGGTCCTAGAGCATAGCCCCTTGATTTCACCTCCATTAGGGGACGAGGAAGGGATTGTGAAGGTCTCTCCACGAAGTGATATTCAGTTGATAAAACAAGGATTCCCCCAAATACCACCTCCACCTCCAACTTCACCTGTACAACCTCCACCTCCACTGCGATTTAGTATGGAAAACACAGCGAAGTTTCCTTTGTTCAAAGGCTTGGGAAATGAGGACCCTGGCCAATTATAGCTCGTTGTGAGGGCTGTATGGGAATCTCAAGGTGTTACAGATGACCATATACAGAAAGTGACACTGGTTAGCACTTTGCAGGATCATCTACTGACGTTGTATATTAAGTACTCCAACGATAACCCGAATGTTAGGGTAGTGGACATCCAAGAAACACTAATTATGGAATTTAGCAGGCATAAATCTGAAGTGCAGTCGATTGTGGGATTCAAAGAGATCACAATGCAACCAGGCGAGATGCCCTAGGAACTGGATTAGAGGCTGAAATGTACAATTCGTGAAGCCAACATGAATTTGACAGATGGACAACATCGCGAGTGGTTTGTGGCTTCGCTACTACCACACTTAAGGAACGCGTTGTCACAGCAAAAGATAACCACTCAGGCAGAGGCCTTGGAGATTTCCATGAGATTACATGAGACTCCAATGTAGGATCCTAATCTGGGAGTCCAACAGATCTATGCACAGCTGAAAAATATGTGCCTTGAGATGCAATGTTTGAAGCAGGAAAAGATAGTTCGACCAAAGGTACGCGAAGAGGTATGGTGTTTGAAATGCAAGAGTCAGGGTCATGAAAAAGACCACTACCTGGTCTTTACAAATTACCTTGCAGGAGGAGGACTGATGCCTTTAAGGCTGGAATCTCAAGCAGGACCTAGCGTGGTGCATGCTTTATGGTGTGCTATCTATCAGGTAGCCAAAAACATACCATGGATAATTGTCACTTGCTACAGAAGTATGTGCAATCACCGCAACAGTTGTTTTGTAACTTTTGTAGGTCGGTAGGACATGATGAGCATACTTGCAGGAGCTAAGAATTGATGATGGAAAGTACTCCCACCTACAGGGTTCAGGTCGAAACGCGGCCCCTTGACCAGAATGCAAGGATGGCGCAGACAAGATTTCAGGGGCGCGGACAAGGCCGAGGCGGAGGAGGACCTAGTAGATGTCGCAGACAGTTTATTTGCTACAATTGCGGAGGACCGGGACACTATGCCTGTGATTGCATTAATCCAATGCACCCATTGTGCAAGTATTTCACATTGTTTGATCATGAAATAAAATATTGTCCTACGTTGATAGCTAGGATATGTGACAAAGCAGCACTATTGCCTCCCTTGACTAAGAACCCGTAGATGATGAGGTCTGAGCTGCGCGAGGAAGTTTTGAACGTAAATATAGTGCTTTAGAGTGGAATCACGACAAGAGATGATGAGGGGAACTAGCCAGAAGACAGTACATGGGTTCGCAAGGCCCCAGAGGAAGAGGTGGCTTTTCATTTGGAGTGCGCTCGAGAAGCATTCACGGAAGCTAAGAAGAGCTTCACTGAGGTCTCCACTTTGGGAAACAAAGATAAGCCTGAGATGGAGATGGACCCCTCTATGCTCATAACTTTCCTAGAAACCTGTATGAAGTTATTGTGCGACAGACCGTGCGTAGTCTGAAAGATCAGAAAGCATAAGACAAGGACAGGGCATCAAATGAGACTCACTGCGCAAATCGCAGAATACGAAATGGATCAAGTCATTCTAGATTTTGGATCAAATGCAAATGTTCTCCCGAAGCAGAATTGGGAGCAAATGGGGTGAACTACGCTACAATGGTCTCTGATTCAGCTAAGGATGGAAAATCAGTAGAAAATCATACCCATGGGGTGGCTGCAGGGAGTGACCATGGATATTGAGGGAGTGAGCGTGCTAGTAGATTTTCATGTAATAGAGATTGTTGATGATAGCTATCCCTACCTTGTGCTGCTAGGAATTGACTGGGCTACTAATATGAATGGGGTAATCAATTTGAAGAAGTGAAAGATGATCTTTAAGAAGAAATCATTGTGCGTAATAATACCCCTGGATCCTACTGAAGGATCGTGCTATATGGAACCAATCCGCAATTATGAAAGTGATGATGATTTGGACTGCATCTGTAAGATAACAATGCAAGACCAAGACTAGGTGATTTGCAACACAGATGGATGGATTATGTGGGATCACAAGAGTTCCTGCACTTCGGATTTTGACGAAGAAATAGAACGCTGGAAGAATCATTTACATGAAGTAACCACGCCGAATTACAACATGATGACCCAGTCCTTGTGTTGTGTGTCGTCATAAGTAAGAAATATGCCTACTTATGATGGACTAAATGAGGGAGATCCCTTTTCAGATGCATTTGAAAGGGAGGTGCCAGAAAAGCAACGCTTCCAGGCCTTGGACTGGGTACTAAGCGCTACGCCCACAAGATGGTGGGGTACACACAAAGGAAGCTCTGATGATTGGCGCGAATGTAGGAGGATGATGAGAACATGATTTGGGAAGCTTAAGATGTGATTTAAAGACGAGTATGATGAGCAATATGATCCACGCCCATAGTTGGCCAAAGCAGAGAAAAGATATTCTACCACTGAATGCGAAGGGCTAGCTATGGTGTATGCACTCTGGAAGTACCAACACTACTAGCTAGGAGGCCACTTTAAGATGTATACAGATCACTCCGCATTGAAGTACCTTGTCAATAAGCCTGTGTTGTGGGGGAAAATCTGTAGATGCTCTTAATTTTCCAAGAGTACAATTTTGAAGTTTTTGTGAAGCCTGGACGATTGAACACGGGACTAAACCATCTGTCGCGCATTGAAATAGGGGAGGAACCTACTAATTTGGAGAAATGATTACCTGATGTGAAGCTCTTTGCTTCGCACATCGTAGATGGAAATTTTGAGGATATAATACACTTACTAATAACAAGAACTGCGCTAGAAGGATACTCTGTCCAGCAAAAGAAGGGATTAGTGGTGCACGTGATAGATTTCTCTATCATTGCTAGGCATCTATACAAGATGGGGAATGATAAGATATTGTGAAGATATGTACCTAATTTTGAATGAAGAAACATCCTTGTGGATGCTCATGGGGGAGCTACGGGAGGACATTATGTAGGGAGATCAACAATGTAGAAGATTCAATGCACAGGGTTGAGGTGGCCAACCCTTCATCAGGATTCAAAAGCATATTGTAAGGTGTTTGATGTATGTCAAAGAACAGGAAAGCCATCATGGAGGGATGAAATGCCTTTTAATCCACAAATGACATTGCAACCTTTAGAAAAGTGGGCAATAGATTTTGTAGGACCCATTCAGGCTCAAGAGAAGACAGGTACAAGGTACATTATCACCACGACAGAGTATTTGACTCATTGGGAAGAAGTGTAGCCAATGAAGGATTGCATGGGTGCGACTACTGTGAAGTTCCTATTTGAGCATGTACTGACACTATTTGGATGTCCAAGGATCTTGATGAACGATCATGGTATGCACTTCCTGAATGAGAGTATCAGCGCACTAACAGAGGAATTTCAGGTGTATTGCCAAAAGAGAACACCTTATCACCCACAGGCTAACGGGATAGTGGAGGCATTCAAGAAAGTGCTTGAAAATGCGTTGACCAAGGTTTGAAATTCTCAGTGAAGTGATTGGGACCTACGCATACCGCAAAATATTATGGGCTTATCAAACGACTTGCAAAAAGATGACGAGACAAACTCCTTTTAGGATTTTCTATGGTGTGGAATCCATGATGCCTATGAAATACATCGTTCCTAGTCTGCGCATAGCAGCGCTCATAGGTATGACTGATCGTGGAGGCCCAGAAGAGAGGCTCGTGTAGCTGGATGAGCTCAAAGAAGAATGATTTTTGGCTAGATTTCACTAGAAGGTCCAAAAGCAGCGTGAAAAGGCATGGCACGATCGACACAACAAGCTACACACGTTCAAGGTAAACGATCTAGTTTTGTTGTATGATAGTAAGTTTGATCAATTCCCCGGAAAATTCAGGATGCACTGGTTAGGGTCATATTTTTTTAAGGAGATTACCAACGGAGGCACAATACAACTGGTCAAGTTAAATGGAGAACCCTTCTCAGGAAAGGTGAATGGTAGTCGCTTGAAGCCATACACCGGCGATCCAGCCATGTGACTATATGAAAGTAGCATAGTCTTAGTGCTCTAGACATATGAAAGGAGGGGCAAGAATATAAACTACACTACCCAAGTTGGGGAGCTGCACGATGTCAGGACTGCGCAAAGCAGCGAAGTGTCACAGGGTCCGCGATAGCATGAAAATAGCTGCACTAGCACGTAGGTCTGCCAAAAAGTGAACGTTAAAGTTACTATTCACAATTTGATGGCTGGTTTGAGGCCAAATGGAGTGGGTGGTAGGCATTTAAGGCAATATTTATGGGTTAGATTCTTGAAAATATGTCGCTAATCTAGCATTAATGGGCCGAATGTGGGGGGAACGGTTAGATTTTAATTCAAAAGGACCTATAAATTACAAGTGGTTGTCCAACGAAAAACACTTGGAATTTTAAAAATTCATTTGTTGCATTATCAGATGTGTATGGACCTTTCAAATTTTGAGGCTTTGAGGGCAAGTTCAGTGTTTGAGATATTACCGAAGGAGACGCAGGACCTCCTGACCAGAATGATGTCAACACTCGAGGAAGTCGCGTAGAAAATTGTGGTAGTAGAAGCCCCAAAGAGTGCCAGACTGGTAATTGAGGTCCCTTAATCACCCAAAACACCAAGACCTAAGAAGGATAAGCATACTATGATCCTGATGTGCATCTCACCAAGAAACCCACAGAGTACCAGGATCACCTTGCAGGAAAATGGGAAGGCCATTAATCTGGAGACCAACAAGGAAGAATCTGAAGAAATCCTGGTGGATGAGGAGGATGTGGAAATGGAAGTTGAAACCCAAGGTGCAGACCCTATTACCCAGTTACCAGAATATATTCCTCCGCACAAGGGAAAAGCCAAGGTGTCAAACGACATAGATAAGAGAAAGAACTCCTTACAAACTTCGTTGCTCCTAGACGATTTTTTTTTTAGGGGCTGCACTTAGAGTGGGTTCCTGTCCTAAAGTTTGAATATTGGGACCTCACAAATCATGAGAAATTCTCGCATTTAGCAACTGAGCAGCTAATGCACTGGCGGATTGATGTGACGACTTGAACGATTGAATTGGAGCCATGCGCATGACTCAAGGGTGTAGAGAAAGTTAGGTTGCTAAACCTACTCTGGGTGTCGCATTGCCATCGCCCCAGTGATTGTCTTCGTCATCCGGCAACTGCTCTTCTTAGTGCATGATGGGTGTTTGTGGCTGGAGGAGCCCAGTCCCATCATAGGCCACTTGATCCATCGAATTACACGGTTGCCTTACTCAGGGGAGGATCCAGCCAATATGTCAGAAGGAAAAGGTGGCGAGCTGGCCCTCACAGAAGCGATGAAGAAGAAGTTCAAGTTGGAGAAGAAGAAGCGAGGATATGCCACCTCCAGCATTAACAACCCTGTAGTCATGGTTGCAACACAAATACTAGCAGGGAAAGTGATGCGGAAGTGCCACATGGATGAGGTGTCCACGCCCGTGATCGCATTGGCGGCCCAATGCATTGAGGGACTCCAGTTCAACTAGGTGAATTATCTATATGGCGAGTTCCTTACACAGGAGCAGGGAAAGACATTTCAATATGTGTGGCTCCTGCTATCAATCATACTGGTGGCATGGGAGTTTCCCAAAGATAGCTAATTCCCTTTGGCAGTTCCGGACCTTCCAGAGGTAGCGAAGTACGCTTCGCTATGGGCAACCAAGGACATGCAACAAATAAACGAAATCAAGATATTTTGGATCTTGATGGAGATGAGTATCTGGATGGGGATCAATCACAAGCCGTGGTTTTCACCAATAGTATACATTAGTTTGTTGAGATTTGTGGAGTTCAAAGTGGATTTCTACCATGTCTTTATTAGGGCACGGAAGGACCCTACGAAGACATGGCATAACCTACCATATCTTGTGATTGATGATGTAATTTTCGTATTCCTCGAGTCTTGGCCACCAGAGTTGCACGCTCCAGTTGACTCCACAGTGGGAACATACAAGTTTGCCACGTAGCACAAGAAGGAAGAAGAAAAGCTCTGAATGGCACAGCTAGTGGAGAAGCACAGAAAAGAGGAAGCAGAGTCTAAGGACCAGGCAGTGTGTGATGTCGCGAAATTGGTGGAACAACATAAAATAGGAGGAGGAGAGCACGAAGGAAAAAAGTCACCTTCGCCTGGAACTAGGGTAGAAAGAGAGGCAAAACAAGGTGGTGCGGACCCGCAAAAAACATCCATCCAACTCAAGCATCTGTGACTGCGAGAGAAAGAAGTGCCACGAAAGAAAACCAACGCATCAAAAACATCCTTCGACCCAATCACCCTCACTCAGGGGGATTTGCATGATATCGGAGAAACAGTGAGGGATGTCACCATGGAGGCCCTCCAATAGTTTGAAGAGCAGTAGCAGTTGGTATTGGGGGCTCTCTAGACAGAGCTACCGGAGTTGCAGTTCCCACTCCATTGGCTAGCATGATGTCCACCAGCCTAGCGATCGACACTTCAACTACCAAGGAGATGTTGTGCACAAGGGTGACCAACACAATAGTGCTACCAAATGGGGTACTTACTACAAAGAATGAGGTTAATAGGCCCACAGTTAGTAGCTTGAAAGGGGTAGAATTCAATATGTTCATGCTCCCTCGAGAGACGCTCTACCTCTTGCAGGATGGAATCACCATAGAACTCAGGTCTTGGGAGAGTCACACTTTACAGGTGATGAGCGAGCAATGCATCAACATCAAGAAGTTGGGCCTGCTATGCAACGAGGCAGTGGAGCAAAATAAGAAAATAATGCAGGTAGTGGAGGAAGCTTCTTGAATGGTCCCGGAGTTGGACATTTAGGCAAAAGAACCAGTAGAGGTGTGTGTCCACAAGTTGGCCACAGGGGTGCGTGACGCTCGAGCAAAGATGGCCTGGGTTCAGTTGGAGCTGAACCTACAAATCATAGAATTGCAGTTGAGGGCTCAGTCTTCAACTCCACCGAACGTCAGGGAACATCATACCACCATTGTTACAACAGCAATAGTGGAGGTTGATAATGTAGTGGCAGACTACATGCAACTTTTTGATCAATCGTTCAAGATCCTAACCACCCTATAGGAGGACCCAAATGTATAATTCCTAGAGATATAGGCGCACAATCCACAAAAAAAATATGACGAGGTCAAAGGGACCGCATATACAGTTACCCTTACACGGATGCAGGAGGAAAAGGCGCTCAAGGAACATATCGATGTCGCTCGGCATAAAGAAGCCGTCTTAAAAGCATGCCTACAGCCATGGATAGACGAGGCATATATTGTCACAGCCTTCATTGAAGGAAAGCTCGCACAACTACAGGCAGCTCAGCCGAAGATTCAGGGCAGCAGTTTAGCAGTAGTCACTAAGGAGCGAGTGGAAGAAGTCAAAGAGGCGGCCACTCAGTGTGCTACCGAGTTTGTGGTGATCCAAACGGAGCTGGGAGGTCTTTGCGCTAAGATCTCTGCACCTATAGAGTGACTCGAGGGAAAGTCATGATGTTTGTGTTGGGGGCCTGTTGGGCGCGAGATTCCCCAAGGGCAGTTTTGGGGCTTAAAGCCCATATTTTGGTAAAATTTTGCAATCCAAGTGTAAAGACTCCACATTTTGTGGTCGCGGAGCATGTAGATGTTAAAGAGTCATAGGGTTGTCCACCCTTATTTTTGAAATGTAATGTTGGCTATAGAAGATATACCCGTGGTCCATAAACCATGGAATTGTATAAATAGAGCTAAGCTCTAAGTAGTTTAAAGAAGAAGAAGATCGAACATGTAAGAAAGTGATAACTCTAAGCATAAATCTGAGTTTTGGGTCGTAGCGTAGGTAGAGGCTCTGCAGCTGAGTGTGCAGAGGCCTAGAAGTCTACAGCTGAGTGCGTGGACCCTTGCAGTTGAGTGCACAGGACGGGTCAAGTCTGTAATTGTTCAAAATTATCAATAAAGAGAAGTATTCTACAATTTATACATCTTTATTTCCTATTTATGCATTTAGTTATGTTGGGTATGAATTTCACTTATAATTCTTATATGATGCGTGAATATATGTGATTGTGTTGGTTAAGAAAAGCAAGTAAGAACATCTATTTATGTGAATATAACTAAGATCTTTTAATAAGACAAGTAAGATACTTAGCGTAGTTTGGGAGATATCATAGCTCATTTCCCTAGCAGCGCAAAAGTATATCAGCCCCTAGTTAGGGTTGCGCGAAAGCCGATTGTATCCTTTTGCGAAGGCACTGAAGGGTGGAATAAAGGGCTAAGCAACCTATGTGCAGGCAGGTATAGCTGGGACAAACTGACATAACAACCATCTCAAGGGTGTGGAAACTTGGTTCCAGCATCCCTCCATACTGCTTTGGGTGAGACTTTAGTCTGCACCGTGGGCTGATGCCGAAAGGGCCAGTAGTGTAGGGATTTGTTTGGCTAGCTAACATTGAACCTAGGTCAGGCCGCCTTAAGCCAACAACACATTGAGGACTTCCAAAAATTGAATATAATGGTAAATGATAATTCAGATAAGCAGAGGATTGATGTCTTGATAGGGACGTTAAAGGATAACATTCAACATGAGGTACATCTTTGGGAAGCTAATTCATTGGAGAAGGCATTCAGGTTGGCAAGAAAAATTGAAAGCAAAATTATGGCAACAAGAAATCCTACAACCCACAATTATAAAGATGGAAGTGTTGTTGCTCCTAGCCTTCCACAACCTACAAGGTTGACACCACAACAATTGGAAGAAAAGGGAGAAAATGACCTTTGTTATAATTGTGATAGGAAATACACTAAAGGTCATAAGTGTGTTGAGAAGAAATCATTTTACATTGATTGTGAAGAGGAGGAAGAAAAGGATCAAGAAACGTCAAAAGAAGAGGATTACACCCGGAACCAACCTGAGAGAAAGAAGAAATGAATCCTACCATATCTTGTAATTCATTGGTAGGAATTACCACTCCTCAAACTCTCAAGATAGAAGGGCATATCAAGAACAAAAGGGTAATAGTGTTGATTGATTCAGGTAGTACCCATAATTTTATTCATTGTAAGATATCCAAGGAATTGAATTACTTCCTATATCCAGCACCAAACTGTCAAGTAATGGTTGCAAATGGAGGAACCATAAATTTCTCTGGAAAGTGTCATAATATCAAGCTATCCATGGGAGAATATGTCTTGAATAGTCCAATTCTTTCCATTCCAATGGGTGGTGCAGATGTACTAGGAGACCAATGGCTACAATATTTGGGTACGATAGCTTTTAATTTTCAAGAACGTTTCTTGAAATATTTTTTGGAAGGAAGGGAAGTTGAATTAAGGGGTATCAAAGGGAAACCGAGAAATATAATCATCTCTAACAGCATGAAAAATCTTCTAAAGAAATAACAACGAGATGTAATTACACAATTATGTTCACTAGAGGTTCCCACATAGAAATCATCTATTTCTCCATATCTCTAAAACGTTTTGGACAATCATTCCATTGTATTTGATACTCCCAAAGGCCTCCCACCTATTCGTGATCATGATCATGCTATTCCTTTGATTTCAGGAAGTATTCCTCCAAACATCAGGCCTTACAAATATCTCTATTCCCAAAAGAGTGAAATTGAACATATGGTTGCAGAAATACTAGAAGCTGGTATAATTCAACCTAGTCAAAGTTATTTCTCTGCTCCAGTAATATTGGTGCACAAGAAGGATGGGTCATGGGGCATGTGTCCAAATTGTAGGGAGCTCAACAAGCTCACTATTAAAGATAAATTTCCCATTCCTCTCATTGATGAATTATTGGATGAATTGCGTGGATTCATTTACTTCACCAAGTTGGATCTTCGTTTAGGAGATCATAAAATCAGAATGAAGACTAAAGGCATTCTGAAAACAACGTTATTAAAGAAAGATGCATTTTCATGGACTCCAGAAGCAATGAAGGCCTTTGAACATATTAAAGAGGAAATGTGCCAAGCACCAGTCTTAGCTACGTCAGACGTCAGAAAAACCTTTATTCTAGAATGTGATGCCTCCGGAAATAGAATTGGTGATGTTTCAAAGAAAGAAGAAATACCCATTTCTTTTGAAAGACGTCCAATCAAAGGAAAGTATTTATAGAAATTTATTTATGAGAAGGAAAGGTTGGCAAGACTACATGCACTTAAGAAATGGCAACCTTACATAGTGAAAATATCCTAGTTCAAACAATATTTCTAGAACTTAAAGAGGAAGGAAAAATCATATTAGAACCTGAAGCAGTCATAGAAACAAGAACCTGAGAGCTACAAATTCGATCAATTTAGAGTATTTCATCAAGTGGAAGAACTTACCCACTGAATATTTCACATGGGAGGACAAGAATTTTATACAAAAGCATCCAGAACTACTCAAGCATTGAGGAAAACACTTTTTGAAGGAGAGGGGCATGTTAGGTCACTACTACTAGTGTAACCCCTTATTGTTATTAGTGTAACCCCCTTATTATATTTTTGTGCCCATGTAGTCCCCATATTGTTATTATTGTGCCCCATAAAAGCCCACGATTGTTATTGTTGTGCCCCTACATTATTATTGTTATGTCAAGTCTGATTATATTATGACCCCTTAGACTCCTATATATAGAAAGGAGGCCTTGTCATTTGTATCATCCAAGAATTGTTCATTTGTGTAATGTAAAGGAGGTTTCCCCCTTGAAGAGGTTGATTTCTAAGGCGTTGATCTTTCTTTTCTATCTTTTTGTGGGTTGGTTTCATAACACAATACTACCCCATCGGATCATGATGATCAAGGCAATGATCCTTAAGGTGATCAGGGTGGTGATCCTTCTAGTGATCCTTCATATGCACAATCTTCATTGGGATGTACTACCCCATCGGATCATAATGAGGGTGTGAGTGATCCTTCTGGTAGCACTCCACATCCTCATCATTGACCTCTCTTTTTTCTTCTTAAAGATTAGACCAACCACCTTCTCCTCCACCTCATAGTTGCATTATTGAGGTAGTTGACCATCTATTGTCTTTTTCCATAGACCAATCTACCACTACTATTTTTGTATCATATATTTGACTTGATGCAGTGATTTGACTTGTTTGTATATGTGTGTACGTATGTATGTATGTATGTGGTGCATTTTTTTCATGTTGATGTACTTAATTTATGTGTTGGCGTCGATGTGTATATTGTTAGGTCATGTTAGATATGTTCATTTAATGTGCTTGTAGATAGATATGTATGTGATTGTAGTTATTTGACATAAGATGTATATTTCCGGATGTGTATGGTGATGAAGTAAGATTACAATGCTTGTGTTTTTCTAGATGTAATCACAATGATGATGCCCTATTAGATTATTAGATTTTTGTGCTAGCTAATGAAGTTTATATGTGCTAGAGATGTATATAATTAGATGATGTTAGAAATTTTGAATGTGTATTCTAGATTATGTTTATGTTTGTTATCTTGTTATAATCATTATGTTTAATTTTATGAAACTATATTTATTATAGATTATGTATTGGTCAAATTATATCACAATTTTATATATGAAATTACATGAAAAACGACTTACGAAAAAAATGCAAAGATATTTTATAAATTACAAACTTTAATATGATTGAAACTATAATTTTAAATTACCATAAATATTTTTCTATTGCTCAGATAATTCATACATATTCATTCTAACCTAATTAATAAAATATTTAAATACTCACAGGGAAAGAATAAGTAAAGGTAAAATAATTTAGTTAGTTCTTAATAAGATGAAAATGTGTAACTCATTCAATTTTTAATATAAAATATTAATAATAATAAATTATTCAAAAATACAATTTAAACAATGAAAAATTACACATGGTCTATATATAGAGATAGAAAACCACTATAGATCCATCTTAATCACAAATTTATGAAGCACTATAAAAGAGATTAAACCTTTTGACATGTACATCATTTTTCAAGTTTTGCGTTCTAAAGATAGATTTTTATATAATGAGATTTGATCACTCTCGGTTCTTGGTAGATTCGTTGTTAAGATGGATCTATATAGTTTTATAAAATTCAGTCTATTGTTATATTTAAAAAGCTTATGTCAGAATTTTTTACAATTAATTTAGATTTAATATAATTTAAAAATATATATATCTTAATAAAATTTAATTTATCATTAAAGTTATGAGAGTTTCAAGCAATTTAAATTTAATATTTATAGCAACTCTTACCAATTTAAATTAGAAATTTCTCTCTCTAAAGAGGGGAAATAAATGAAAAATAAGGCTTGTGAAGTTACTTGTAGTTGGAGATTTTCGCTATTGGAAGTTCTCCCTTAAAGAGGCAAGTGAGCTTATTTCTAACATTTTGGTGCTATTTTAGTTCTTTATTTGCTATTGTGGTTTATATATATATATATATATATATATATATTCACTAATAAATATGAATTAAGTAATACAAAATTCATACTATATTAGACTTAACTTTTTGATAAATAATATATTTGATTATTTCTTAATGAAAAACTCAAGAAATATTATTTCTCCACATACTATCACGAAATATTCACTTAAATAAAGACATGTCTACTTTAAATAATTTACTTATAAATACATAAAATAGATATTTATTTTACATAATCTAGATAGGAAAAAAAATGCATCACCAAGTCTATTAGAAAGTCAAACAAATACCTCTTCATCACCATCACACTATTTATCATTTAATTCGTAGCCATAAAATATTTATTAATTCAATTTTTATTTATAACTATCATTGAAAAAAAAAAGTCAAAACTCTTCCATTATCCATGAAGAAAAAATTAAAACCTCTCATGCATCTATGTAAGCCCATTTGTTTCTCTTATGGTCCATAAAAAGATGTAATCAACATTTTACACATGCACATAAGACCTCCTTTTATTTTACATAATGTTGTAAGAACTAGAATTTAAATATAGTAAACATGAGTTTACCTCTCATTTCAAGAATTTAATCTTACATATTAATAGACAATTTTTTCATTGTTAAAGTCCTCATAGATTTATCACTATATCATTTATATTTATTTTGATATAAACCCGAAGAAAAAACATGTGAAATAATTAATAAACCAATAAGT
The DNA here is from genome assembly GCA_031772625.1 of Pinus tabuliformis. Lineage (NCBI taxonomy): Eukaryota > Viridiplantae > Streptophyta > Pinopsida > Pinales > Pinaceae > Pinus > Pinus tabuliformis. The sequence goes on along the minus strand of CM062816.1, from coordinate 940,062,418 downwards.
ATCTAATATATAATTATACATTCCTTCTCTTTAATTCTTTCATATCAACCATTTTAGGTCAAGTACAAAAGAATCAAATAATTTTATCGAAATCATGAAGTGCTCTTGTGAACCTTTCTAGAATAAATCTTCAATGTCATCTCCAAATTCCCTATTTTCTCATTTTTAGGATATTCTTCTCATTTTCCTATTTGAGAAGGATTTTCACCTTGAATCCTTATTATCATAGATATTGTACAACATGTTTTAAACAATTATATTTATGGAGATATGTTGCATAGTGAAAATAAGGGAGGTTATTTTACTATATTGAAATACTTTGATGATGGTTGTAGTAAGCCTTTTAGTACACATATATGATTTTCCTTCTCCATTTTGTAGCACTTTGTGAGTTATTTTAGATTGATACTCACAATATCATTTGATAAAGGAGATAATGAGTATATTTAGATTAATATCTTAAAAAAATATAGTTATAATTAAGCATTCTTAATGGAGTGCTCACCTTTAGGATTCAAAATGTACTTTTATATTATATAGAGTAGAAAACATTTTAAATTAGAAATATATGTTTCGGGTCACAAAAGTACAACAAAAGAGTACAAAATTGATAACTCATGCTTAGAATTACAATCTTTTGATCCACCCTAGTGTCTATCCAAAGCTTACAGAAGAAGTATACTATAAATTAGAATTAAAAAATACGTTAAAATTTTAATTCTTAAATTATAAGTTACACAATTGGAAATACTTAGTTTTAAGTGTAAAAATGTTTCCACTGGACAAAAATGTGTAAAAACAGTTTTGAATCTTACCAATTATATAAAATTCCGAAAAGATGAATAAAAAAAAATATAATTAGCAAAATAAAGAAAACTAAAACATAAAACAACAGTATAAATGATGAAATAACAGAAGTACATATCACTCTTCGTTGTCATCACCCTAATTATCTTCCTCGCTTGGCATGATGAGAATGTTGTTCTAAAAAATATGTTTTGATCTAGGGTCATTCCTTAGTACTAACCAACAACCCCTATGCAACACATATGGGTTAAAAAATACCTAGTTTCAGTGTTTAGGGAAAACATAAGGCTCCCTAGATTCATGCCACATATTTCTAGAGTTGATAGATACCAGCCCACTATCATGATCTTCCTTTACATTATTCTGATCAAAGGTGTCCCACCATTTTCACCTAAAAATAACACGTAGGAAGGAATATGTTATGAAACTAGCTCACAGAAAGATAGAAAAGATAGATCAATGCCTTAGAATTCAACCTCTTCAAGGGGGAAACCTCCTTTACATTACACAAATGAATAGTTCTTGGATGATACAGGATGAGCCTCATAAATGGGTAATTATATGGCCTCATTTTACCTCCTAACCTAGTCAAATAAACCATTCTCTTAGCTTATTGTATGATTTTCTGATTATATTTATGCTTATAGGGTGAGTTGAGTTAGTTATTATGCCATGTGGTCTAACATGTATTTAATGCAGATTATTGATGGATTTCGAGGTCAAAGTCAAGGATCTAGTGGTCATACTGTAGCAATAACTTGAAGTAGACAGAGGAGAGGACTTATAGGAGGGAATCCCCCTCATTCATTTCTCCTCACTTCGAATTCCCCATCATTCAACTCGGAGTACAAGTAGCCGAATCATGCACTAGAAGGCAGCCGAGCAAGTGGAAGATGATTAATAGTTGTCTCGAGTTTTGGGAGTCAAGCCTCCCTAATTTTAAGGAAGTTGATGGTAGATTCAGATGTATAAGTAGAGAGGCCTAGGGCCTCACTAGGGTCGACCTTTTTCTTTCTTGTGTAAACTCTACTCAAATTTCAAGCTTACTATTTTATGACAGTTTTACGTAATCTTGCTATTTTTTGATAATGAAGATGGACTCCTTTTTGAGCTAGCACTGAGTTACCTCAGAGGGTTGAAGCTCTTGGGTTAGGGACCAATCCAAGCAGCCAAGCTTCTCTTTACTTGTATTTGTATGCTTTACTTCAGTTTGTAGATTAGTTTGTTGTTAGATGTATTTCTCTTATGGTTAAGAATAGGTTGCTTTTGATGATTTAGCAACTTGATTCCATTTGTGCTTTCTGTAGTGGGTTAAGCAGTGATTAGAGAAGATTCAAAAGGCTAGCAACAATGCCTTGGACTTTCTTCTTCCCTCTAGGACCATGATTTGAGGAAAAGACTCTCTTGCTGCCCCAAAAACACAAATTTTCCTCATTCCTAGGACTTCTAGTGTTTGCAGCTCTCTAGTAGGTTGATAGTCTAGTTTTTTTCTGCTTTAGATCTTATTTATCATGTTTACTTCTTGATTTGCAATAGTCCTTTTGCATGCTTTCCTTTCTTATATAATTTTCTTCTATACATCATAGTTTAGGCCATTTTAATACAAAACTCTATTTTTCCTAGGATGCACTCATTTCATTGGGTGCTTGATTTTTTTGGTTGACTGTCAGTTTCTATGCAGCAGATCTCTTCCAACAGTGGAAAAACTTACCAGAAATCACACTCTCCATATGATCCATGCCCTATAGGTCTCCCAAACCTCACCTCAATTCTGCCCTAGTTTCCTTCATTTTTCATAGAACTTCTTCCTCTCTCCTTGATCAAACCAAATCATCTTTCTCTCTCCTGGTGATTCATGGTATACCTTAGGTGCCCTAACACCTCATTGCAACCTTCATCCACCTTCTCCACCCACTCTCATACCCTCAAAACAACGAAAATTTCTCTCGGCCTTCTCCTATAGACCTCCTGTAGTTTCCTTGTTTTCCTCTTGTAGTTTTCGTGTGTCCTCCTGCAGTTTTTCTTGCAGTGTTTCTTTTGAAGGCCAAATGTGGGAAAAGCCTTCAGAAGGCCACCTAAGGCCTCCTAGGACCCATCCACACCATCCTACATCCTCCCAAGCTCCAAAACCACCCTCTAATGCCACCTGTTCGCTACCACACTCACACAAAATAATTAGATGCATATTAAATTCACAAAAAAACACATTTAAATCCAAAAATATGTTTCTTGCTTATTTAATTCCAAAAATAGCATGGTTAGATTTTTTTTACTTCCTTGAGTAGGTAATGGAATTTCTTTCATGGCTCTCATAGTGTTTTTGGCAAAAGTACAATTAGCTTGTTAATTAGGGTTTACTAGGTTTTGCTTTACATTCCAGTCTTTCTCCTTTCTCTAGTTAGAATAGCATCTGCAGAGTAATCTTTCTTTCCTTTCATCACACATAGAGCTTCTTCTGAAATCTATAAAAGTTGGCTTGAGCTCCTAGTGATCTCGCGTCGACTGACCAAGTGACAACCTGCAGTGAGAACTAGTACTTGTGCATATAGCACCGACGCTTCCAAGTTTGTTATGAACTACCGGGTTGATAAAAGTAAAGTTGGTAGCCCAGGAGTTGTAGCATTCTTGCTGAAATATTGGTGCTCACCACTTTTTGGCACTGTTGTTGGGGAAACGTCAAATTATTCTGTGATTACTGCTTTCTTCTATTTCCTATTGCAAAATTATATTAATAGTTTATTTCGGAAAAAGTAGACTAGTCATTTATTTTCTTTCAATTCTGCATTTCCTTGCTTTCCTTTTCAATTCTACAAATTTCCATTCAGCAAGTTCATTTTAGCTGGTTGCAATTTGTTTTGTTCAATCACAATTTCAATTTTTGCAGGTACTTTTAGTGAGGGAAAAAAGAAACAAAAAACCAACCAAAAATATTTCCTTTCATGCCTCGTAGGAGTAGAGATAACTTAGGAAAATTTTTGCCCAACACCCCCACTGCTTCACACAGCCAACCTTCTCTCTTCTTCGGTGGCTGTAATCAAGAAGAACCCTTAGGTGAACATCCAAACATATTTGAAGAACCTATAGGGGAAGAAGAAGAAGAAAACATTCCTCTGGAGCCAATGGCTAAAAACAGAAATGTTAGGGGAAATGGAGAGAGAATAGAGGGTACCTTCCCCATTCGAGAGACCAATGGGGACACCAAAATGAAGAATATAAGTCCTTCATCCCTACATCACTTCCATGGTCTAACTACAGAAGATCATGACACCTTCTTGTTCAATTTTGTTGTCATCTGTCGAACTTATGACTATGCAGAAGACAAGCAAAAGTTGAAACTATTCCCTTCTACTCTCAAGGACACAGCACTGCATTGGTTCATGGGATTGCCTGGCAATAAAATCACCACTTGGGCCTACAACACAACATGGAAGACCACCACCGGGTTCACACCTTATGAACTTGTCTATGGGAAGAAGGCTTTGTTGTCAATAGAGTTTGAATTCAATACCCTAAGGATGGCAGGTCAGCTAGACCTAGACCTCAGTCATGCATAGAAGGAGAGATTACTTTAGCTCAATGGATTGGATGAATACTGATTGCAAGCCCTTCTCCATACAGAGGTATTTCAGCTTCATAGAAAGATATGGCATGACAGAATTATCAAGGAGAAGCAATTCCAAGAGGGAGATTGGGCACTACTCTACAATTCAAGATATAAGGATTTCAAAGGCAAGCTCAGGACAAGATGGTTGGGACCCTACATTATGGAGAAATGCAATGACAATGGTTTAGTTCAGATCAGAACCATTGATGATGAAGCCATCCCCATTCTTTTTAATGGACATTGATTGAAAGTATATAAGAAACCCCTCTCCAAGCGAGATTTTATTGAATATTTGAATAAAATAGTGATGGTAGTGGAGCATGTCTTAGCTTCCACTTCACCCGCTCACTGAAGAAAAAGCGAAAAAATAAGGACTCAAGTGAAAACCTCCATGAGGCGCTTGAGTCCCATCATTGGGTTGAAAACCTCTTTTGAGGCGGCCAAGTGATGTAAAAAAAAAAGAGAAAATAATAAGATCCCTGGGTGAAAACCTCCCTTGGAGTCGCCCAGGGCAGGCAATTAAGGTGAAAACCTCTCTAAGACACCCCAGTTGTTTTAAAAAAAAAAATTGAATTTTTATTGCATTGAAGGTTTGCAAGAGGACTACAGGGAGCAAAAGAAGGTGCCAAGGGGACCCTGACATTCATACCAGCATCCATCTCATCTTCTCCACACCTTCCTCCATCATTTTTTTCATCTCTTTCACCACATTGTACCTCTTCTTCCAAAATTGTGTTTTCTATAGGAGGATCTGTTTTTTCTACAATAGGCTCCTGTAGGAATTACAGAGAGCCAAAGTGTCTATAAGAGGCAGTTTGAGGGACAAGAAAATCTTCATGAGGAACCTATAATCCCTCTTACCATCCTCAAACCTGCTTGCCATCATTTCCAAGCCTACATCACACTCCAAGCATCATTATTATTTTTTTTCCTTTCCAAGAAAAAACACAAAAAATAACTTTTCAGTTTTGAAAAAAATAACAAAAATAAGAGGAAAAGGCACCATTAACTTTACCTGAATCTTACCTATTATCCCTCCATCATTCATCTCCACCTCTGGCATCATTCTCAAGCTCCAAGCACAAGAAAATAACTGAAGTTTCAAGGGGAGAAGCAGCTACAAGAGCTCTTGTAGGAATTCCTATAGTAGCTGATCCCATAGAAGTCCAGCACTAGCAGCAAGGGGAAACACATCTGAAGGTTGAAAAGACACATGCAGATCAACTTTAGCAAAATAAGAACCTACAAAAACACACAACAACACATCCGTAAGCAAAGACAACATGCATGAGGGAAAATGAAGGCATGCAACAGAGAAAGCCATAGCACCTCACAGTCGATGACATCAAATACACTTGGATTACAGGTAAGTAGTTAAGTCACTCCTCAATCTTCATTTGTGTAATTAGGAATCATATGAAGGAACCGAGATGGTTGAAATTGAAAGAGGGAAAGGTGTCCAATTAACTTGGCCACCTTCATTTAGTTGACTCCACTTAACTGAGATATCACCCACACATGTGCACAGTCAACTCAAGAAAAATATGCTAAGGACAAGTAGTGGGAGTAAGAGCTAACTCCGATGTAGTAATGAGGGGATGATTATGAGGGGGGTCATGATGACCAAGTAGGTGGGGACCAATGGTCCTAATCTGGGCAACGTACACCTTGCCAACTCAGCACTCATAACCGAAAACAACTATAAAAGGTAATGAGCACTCCTCCCCGTGCATTCTCACCACACTTTCTTCAGTTTCTCCTCGTAACTCAGCCACATAGCAGTCTTCTTATGCCCCCATAGCCTCGTATCCATCATCCTCCATCGATTTCCTACATATTTTTTCTCTCAGCATCTTCTACAGGACTACCTACAGGAAATCTATAGGAGGGACAACGGGCTTCTACAAGAGGGGAAGTGAGTTATTTTGAAGGGAGGAAACATGATTTTTGGCACGAATTTTAGTGTGAAGAGGTAGGGTTCATGAATGCCCTCTGTTGAATATCAAAATCTGAAAATTTTGGTCTCAAATTGAAGATAAAATGAGACTTTAAGAGAGTAGAAATACATATAAAAAAATTCTACTTAAAAAAAAAAAAAATAGTCCCCTCTATTTTTCTATTTCAATCAAAATATTTGTCTCCACCTATATATCTAGTTTTTCAAAAAAGGTACAGGCAATATGACAGGGGGTTTTATGAGAAAATATCCCACTAACTCCACTAGAATCCATGCACATCCTCAAGTGGTGGAAATATTTACAAGGGCAAAATGGATGACTTTCTTTGAGAAGTTTAGAGGGTTTGATGATGAAATTGCCCATGAATTTGCTCTCTCTGGTTCCTCACACAAGAAATCATGCTACTATAACCATTAGAGGCCTCTCCATTGAAATAGACCCTAAATTCATCAGTAGGTTCACTACCATTCCTCTTGGGCTGCCTTGGAGTAAAGATGAGAAAATAATTGGCCAGGCTGCCAAGAGGAAATTTTTCCAAGATAATGAAACCCCTGTTGAAGACAAAAATGGAATTAGGAGGGCTAGTGTACCATATCCCTGGGATGAGGTTAGCTACCAAGTGATCAAATACATTTCTTGTGAGGGGAGGCACAACATTGTTTATGGATATCATTTCAGAATCCTCCAAGAATTGAGATATGGCATGGATACCCCAGCACATCAAAAGCTTAGTATCCCTTACTTTCTCCTTCAGTCCCTCATTAACTCCAGCACCAAGGTACATGAAGGAAATTCACAACAGCTAGCTCACCATGGCCTAATCAAGATCCTAGTAGAAGAAGCCCTCCATACCCTTACAATCCCAATAGCATGGGAAGTTTTTAGAAATATGACAGTTGAGGATGACATCAAGGCATTAACCTATGATGTCAGTATTTCTGTTAGTGAGGAGGGAGAACAATAAGGAGGAGAAGATGAAGCTAGTAGTGACATAGCAGAGCAAGAGAGGAAGGAGGAAAGAAAATAAATAGAGGAGGGGAGAGTTGAAGAGACAAAACAGGAGGTAGAAAAAGAGACAGAGCAGGAGGAGGAAAAAGAAATAGAAGAGGGAGAAAAGGAGGCAGAGATGGCAGAGAAAAGAGAAGAGTCCCATGAAAATTTAGAAAGAGAAGCAGTAGCTACCCTCACTGCCCTTAGTACACTAGTCAAGCAGAAGCAGAAGAGGAAAAGAAAAACCTCCATGTATTTCAGGGCAAGGAAGAGTACCAGAATTAAAACAGGAAAACCTCGGCCCTCATCAAAGGCTCCCATTAACATTGAAGATTCACCATCTGCCAAGGTGAAAGAATCTCCTTCCAAGACACCCATAACCTATGAAAGGGAAAGGCAATTCTACAGGACCCCAAACTAGACCTACAAGAGTCTAAAACAGTCCTACGGGAGACACTGTCGAAACTACAGGAGACACAAAAACTTGAGGAAAAGATAGGAGGATAGCCAGAGGTGAAGGAGGAAGCACAAGAGCTACAAGAACTTGACCCCTAGCCTAATCTTGACTCCTATTACAGACTACTTCAGGGAGGCAAGATAATCCCACGGAAATTTGCAATTCCACTGTTTTTTGAATTGGAAAAAGAGAGAGTGAGAACATGTAGGTAGATGTAGATAGCCAATTCCAAAGAATTGAGGATATTTGCCACATGGAAGACAAACTCAGGGAAATGGGTAGGGAATTGAGTGCTCTCAGAGACAGAGAAGCCATTACAAGAAGCCACCTTAAGAATGAGAATGAATTACTAAGGAGGCAGTTGTAGGAGAAAGAGACTCATTTGGCATATATAGCTAGCTTATCCATAGAATCATTACAATGTAGAACACCAGCCAAATCTTATAGCCTCTATCTAAAGGATCAATGGCTTCAATTCCAAACAAAAACTTTGGCACAAAGAGGCATAATGCATTTCCAAGACTACAGGCAGTTCATGGATTTGTGTGACCAAAGCACCTCCAAGGACAAAGCAAAGATGGTAGATTTATATCTACAAAACATGGCCCTCACAGACCTGAATGTGTGGGACCCCAATGCCAAGCTAGGGTATCTACAATTAATGGCCATGGTGTCATGGATGAACCATGAAGAATTGAGGGCAGCAAAAATGAAAAGATTGTTAATAAAAGAGTAGAATGAACGATTGATGATAAGAGTTGAGCCATCAGATCCTATGGCACTCATCAGCACACACAAACTGCTTTCCAATGACCCTCAGATTGCCCCTAAATATCTAGCCAATCAGGAAAAATCCATTGCACACTTTGAAGATATGCTTAGGCTACTTGGGGATGACTGTGTGCATGCATGCATGAGAAGATGGAACACCCTACCCCACAGCTTGCAAATCAGAGAATACCATTCCCCCATGAGGCTGAAGGAGGCATTGAAAAGGGTGCCAATGTACAAGTGCTCCATGCAAAGGCCGAAGGTCAATTGGATTGGCCTCAAACTAGTCCTCCACTCATATTAGGCATGTTGGAAGATAGAAGAGAAGAAGAAGAGAAGGAGCAGTGGAAGGACATAGATAGAAAGGAATGATTTTATGGAGAACATGAGAAGACCACATCAAAATCCTGGAATGCTAGGGAGGCCACCAGGGCCATGAAAGACCAAGAGATTGACTAGGTTGCTCAAAGGATGAGCAGCACCTTCAGTAGGGGGGTGATGACGAGCCTCATAAATAGGTAATTATATGGGCTAATTTTACCTCCTAACCTAGTCAAATCAACCATTCTCTTAGCTTATTGTATGATTTTTTGATTATATTTATGCTTATAGGGTGAGTTGAGTTAGTTATTATTCCATGTGGTCTAACATGTATTTAATATAGATTATTAATGGATTTCGATGTCAAAGTCAAGGATCTAGTGGTCAAACTGTAGCAATAACTTGAAGTACATAGAGGAGAGGAATTACACGAAGGAATCACCCTCATTTATTTCTCCTCACTTCGAATTCCCCTTCATTCAACTCAGAGTACAAGCAGCCGAATCATGCACTAGAAGGCTGTCGAGCAAGTGGAAGATGATTGATAGTTATCTTGAGTTTTGGGAGCCAAGCCTCCATGATTTTAAGGAAGTTTTTGGTAGCTTTAGATGTATAAGTAGAGGTTCTAGGGCCTCACTAAGGTCGACTTTTTTTTTGCTTGTGTAAACTCTGCTCAAATTTCAAGCCTACTATTTTATGACAGTTTTATGTAATCTTGCTATTTTTTGATAATGAAGATGGAATCCTTTTTGAGCTAGCACTGAGTTACCTAAAAGGGCTGAATCTCTTAGGTTAGGGCCCAATCCAAGTAGCCAAGCTTCTCTTTACTTGTATTTTTATGTTTTACTTCAATTTGTAGATTAGTTTTTTGTTAGATGTATTTCTTATGGTTAAGAATATGTTGCTTTTGATGATTTAGTAGCTTACTTTCATTTTTGCTTTCAATAGCAAGTTAAGTAGTGATCATAGAAGCTTCAAAAGAATAGCAATAGTTCCATGGCCTCTCTTCCTCCTTCTAGGACCATGATTTGAGGCAAAGACTCTCTTGCTGCCCAAAAAACATATATTTTCTTCATTCCTAGGACTTTTAGTGTTTGCAACTCTCTAATAGGTTGATAGTCCATTCTTTTTTTGTTGTAGCTCTTCTTTATCATGTTCACTTCCTGATTTGAAATATTCCTCTTTCATGCTTTCCTTTTTTACATCATTTCCCAGCATTTCCTTCTATACATCATAGTTTAGGCCATTTTAATGCAAAACTCTGTTTTTCCTAGGATGCACTCATTTCATTGGTTGCTTGATTTTCTTGGTTGAATATCAGTTTCTATGAAGAAGATCTCTTCTAGTAGTAGGCAAGATTACCAATAATCACACCCTCCATATGATCCATGCCCTATAGGTCTCCCAAACCTCACCTCAATTCTGCCCTAGTTTCCTTCATTTTTCATAGAACTTCTTCCTCTCTCCTTGAGAAAACCCAATCATCTTTCTCTCTCCTGGTGATTCATGGTAGACCTTAGGCACCCTAACACCTCATTCCAACCTTCATCCACCTTTTCCACCCACTCTTACACCGTCAAAACAGCGAAAATTTCCCTCGGCCTCCTCATGTAGTTTCCCTGTTTTCCTCCTGTAGTTTTCCTGTGTCCTCTTACAGTTTTTCCTACAGGCTTTCTTTTGAAGTCTGGGTGTGGAAAAAGCCTCCATAATGCCACCTAAGACCTCCTAGGACCCATCCACACCATTCTACATCCTCCCAAGCTCCAAAGCCGTCCTTTAATGCCACCTGTTCACTGCCACACTCACACACAATAAATTAGATGCATGTTAAATTCACATAAAAATCCAAAAATATGTTTTTGCTTATTTACTTCTAGAAATAGCATGGTTAGATGTTGTTTACTTCCTTTAGTAGGTAATGACATTTCTTTCATGGTTTTCATAGTGTTTTTGGCAAAAGTAGAATTAGCTTGTTAATTAGGGTTTACTATGTTTTTCTTTACATTCCATTCTTTCTCCTTTCAACAGTTAGAATAGAATCTATAGAGTAATCTTTCTTTCCTTTCATCACACATAGAGCTTCTTCTAAAATATATATAAGTTGGCTTGAGCTCCTAGTGATCTCACACCAGCTAGCCAAGTGACAACCTGCAACGAGAACTAGTACTTGTGCATATAGCACCGATGCTTCCAAGTTTGTTACGAACTACCGGGTTGATAAAAGTAAAGTTGGCAGCCCAGGAGTTGCAGCATTCTTGCTGCAATACTATCACTCACCAATACAAATGAAAAAATCTCCTTTCTATATATAGGAGTCTAATGGGTCACAATATAATCAAAGCCGATATAACAACAATAATATAAGGGCACAAAAACAACAATAGTAGGATTCTATGGGGCACAATAATAACAATATGGGGACAATAAGGGCACAAAAATAACAATAAGGGCTGCAATGACAATAGTGATGGGGGAATCACTAGTATTATAGGGACCTATCATGCCCCTCTCCTTCAAAAAAGTGTTTTCCTCAATGATTGAGTAGTTCTGGATGCTTCTACAGAAAATTATCATCCTCCCATTTGCAATCTTCAGCGGCTAAGTTCTTCCACTTAATGAGATACTCTGAAATTGATCGATTTCGTAGCTATCGAGTTCTTTTTTTTGTGACTTCTTCAGGTTCCAATATGATTTTTCCTTCCTCATCAAGTTCTAGCAATATTGTTTGAACTGGGAGGTTGTCACCTATAACCTTCTTTAAGCATGAAACATGGAAAACTGGGTGCACTTGGGAAGTTGTGGGAAGCTCCAATGTGTATGAAATAGTACCTATCTTTTGCAACACCTTATACTGAGCATAATAATTTGGTGATAATTTATTATCCTTCTTAGCTTGCTTGAGGGACATTTGTTTATATGATTGTATTCGTAGGAATACCCAGTCACCTACATGAAAACTTCTTTCGCTGTGATGTTGATATGCCTGTTGGTTCATTCTATTATGGGCCAAAGGTTATGTTATCCTTTAAGAGTAGGAGAACCTTTTTTTATGCTTGATGTGATCTTCCACTGCTTGAACCTTAGAATTTACTCTTAAATATGATGTGATGGATGGTGGATGATATCCATAAAGTTCCATAAATGGGTTCATTTTTTCTGCAGTATGGAAGGAAGTGTTATACCACCATTCAACCAAAGGCAACCATTTGACCCATGTGTTTGTTTATCAGATACAAAGCAACGAAGATATCCTTCCAAAAATTTGTTTATTATCTCACTTTTCCCATCAGATTGAGGATGATAAGATGAGCTATGAGCTAATTGAGTACCAAGACAAGAAAATAACTTTGTCCAAAAATTTCCAATGAAGATGGGATCTCTTTCACTTATAATAATCTTTGTGTTTCCATGTAGATTTTGAATTATTTCCATAAATGCAGTACAAACTGTACTCACTTTAAATGGATGATATAATGCACAAAAGTGTGTATACTTGGTAAGTTTGTATAACACTATTTCCTTTGAACTTGGGTAAACTTGTGATAAAATCCATTAAAACTTCCTCCCAGCGTTGGCTTGGAATGGATAAAGGTTGTAATAGACCTAGAGTCTTAATTGTTTCAGCTTTATTTTGTTGGAAAACCAAAAATTCTGCCACAAACTTTTGAATACCTGATTTAAGGCCATCCCAAAAATATTCATTCTTAACCTTGTGGTAAGTTCTTAGAAATCTTGAGTGCCCTCCTAAGGGAGAGGTGTGAAATTCCATAAGAATCTTTTGTTTGAGTTGGGAATTCTTACATAGGTATAAGCGATCTTTGTACCATAATCAATCATTTTTCCAACTAAATGTATCGGATGTACTGTGATCTTGTTGTAACTTTTGAATGAGTTCCCACACTTCTTCATCATTATTCCATTCATCGCTTGGTTTGTTTATCCAATCTGGTTGGATAATAGAAATGGAGCAAAGAAATGCTTCCACATCCTCATCCTTTCTTGAGAGTGCATCTACCACAACATTTTGCTTCCCTTTTTTGTATATTATTTCAAAGTCATAACCCGACATCTTTGTGACCCATTTTTGTTTCTCTTCTAAAGATAATATTTTTTCTAAAAATTATTTAAGACTATCGTGATCCGTTTTTACCTTGAAGTGCCTTCCCATTAGGTAGGGTTGTCATTTCTTAAGTGAATGTAGTATTGCCAACATTTCCTTCTCATAAATAGCTTTTTGTAAATACTTTCCTTTGATTGGATGACTTTTGAAAGCAATGGATCTTTCTTCTTCCATTAAAATAGAACCAATTCCATTTCCTAAGGCATCACATTCCACAATAAAGGTTTTTGTGAAGTTCGGCGTAGCTAAGACTAGTTCTTGGCACATTGCCTCTTTTATATGTTCAAAGACCTTCATTGCTTCTGGAGTCCATGAAAATGAATCTTTCTTCAATATTGTTGTTATAGGTTCCTCTATTCTCCCATAGTTCTTAACAAACTTGCAATAATACCTTGTCAACCTGAGAAATCCTCACATAAGTTTTATGGATGTGGGGATTTTCCATTCCTTAATGGTTTTAATTTTGCTAGGGCCTACCTTAACACCTTTATGAGATACAATATGACCCAGATATTCGACCTCTTGTACTCCAAAGAAACATTTGGATCTCTTTTCATCTAATTGTTTCTCCTCCAATAGTTTGAGCACCCTATCAACATGTTGAACATGATCCTTCCCAAACTTGTCGTAGATTAGTATATCATCAAAATACTAACACAAATTTTCTAAGGGTTTGAAAATGGAATCCATCAAACCTTGAAATGTGGAAGGTGCATTGGTAAGTCCAAAAAGCATGACCAAAAATTAATAATGACCCTCATGAGATATAAATGATGTTTTCAGAATGTATTTAGTCTTCATTTTTATTTGATGATATCGTGAATGAAGATCCAACTTGGTGAAGTAAATTGATCCATGAAATTCATCCAATAATTATTCAATGATAAGAATGGGAAATTTATATTTAATAGTGAGCTTGTTGAGCTCCCTATAATCTAAGCACATGCACCATGATCCCTCTTTCTTGTGAACCAATACTACTAGAGAAGAGAAAGAACTTTGGCTAGGTTGAATTATACTAGCCTCTAGCATTTCTGCAACCATACGTTCAATTTTACTCTTTTGGCCATAAGGATATTTGTAAGGCCTGATGTTTGGAGGAAAACTTCCTGGAATCAAATGAATAGCATGACCATGATCATGAATAGGTGGGATGCCTTTGGGAGTCTTAAATACCTTAGAATGATTGTCCGAAGAGTTTTTGGAGATCTGGAGAAATAGATGATTTCGATGTGGGAACCTCTAGTGAACATAATTTTGCAATTATGCCTCATTGTTATTTCTTTAGATGCTTTGTTATTCCATTAGAGCTTATTATCTTTCTTGGTTTCCCTACGATACCCCTTAATTCAACTTCCTTTCCTTCTAAAGAAAATTACATGAAAAGTTCTTGAAAACTAAAAGCTATTGTACCCAAGGATTGTAGCCATTGGACTCCTAATACAACATTAGCACCACCCATTGGAATGGAAAGCATTGGGCTATTCAATACATATTCTTCCATGGATAACTTTATAATATTGAACTTTCCAGAGCAGTTTATGATTCCTCCACTTGCAACCATCACTTGACACTCTGGTGCTGGATATAGGAAGCAATTCAATTTTTTGGCTATCTTACAATGAATAAAATTATGGGTTCTGCCTAAATAAATCAACACTATTACCTTTTTCTTCTTGATATGTCCTTCTATCTTGATAATTTAAGGAGTAGTAATTCTAGCCAATGCATTATAAAATATGGCTAGATTCATTTCTTCTTTCTCTAGGGTTTTTTCCTCGTGTATATCCTCTTCTTTTGACATTTCTAGTTCCTTTTTTTCCTGCTCTGTACAATCTATGTAAAATAATTTCTTCTCAACACACTTATGACCTTTAGTGTAATTTCTATCACAACTAAAACAAAGCCCTTTTGCTCTTTTTTCTTCCAATTGTTGTGGTGTCAACCTTGTAGGTTGTGGAAGGCTAGGGGCAACAACACTTCCATCTTTATAATTGTGAGTGGTAGGCTTCCTTGTTATCATAATTTTTCTTTCCATTTTTCTTGCCAACCTAAATTCCTTCTCCAATGAATCTGGTTCCCAAAGGCGAACCTCATGTTGGATGGTATCCTTTAAAGCCCCTATGAACACATCAATCCTATGCTCCTATGGAATATATATTACCCTTATATTCAATTTTTGGAAGATCTAAATGTGATACATCATTGACCCCTTTTTCTTGAGAATTATAAATTGGTTAAAAAAAGTGTTGATTTTGTATCCTCATAATGTGCTACCATTTCATCCCTAAAAATTGCCCAAGTGAAAATTTGTTTACGAGAGCAAAGCCATTGATATGATACAAACTGATTTGGTTCCAAATATAAAGTTGAAATGTGTACCTTTTGTGTGTTTTTCACATTATGGAGATCGAAATATTGCTCCATCTGTAGTATCCATGTTACGGGATCCTTGCCTTCAAACTTCCTCATATCGATCTTTGGAACATGGTGGGTCTTCAATCCAATGTTAGAGTCTATGAAATCATGATTAACATTTATTTTGTTTTCATCATGATTTTCCTTTACTACCCTTTCGCCATTAGTAAGCATTTCTTGTAGAAACTTTGTCAAATCTGTCTTCAATTCTTCCATGTTTCCTTTAAGTTTTTCTTCTAAACCATCCATCTTAGCTTCCATTCCTTTCTTTAAACCATCCATATTAGCTTCTACACCATCCATATTAGCTTCCACTCCATTCATCTTAGCTTCCGCGTCATTCATATTAGCTTCTACGTCTTTATTTAAACCATCCATCTTAGCTTTCACGCCTTTCTTTATACCATCCATATTAGCTTCCACGCCATCCATATTAGCTTCCACATCATTCATCTTAGCTTATACACCTTTCTTTAAACCATCTATCTTAGCTTTCATTACTTTTTGTGAGAGTGAATTTTGTTGCACTTGGTCTCGTATTTTTGATATATCATGTTGCATTTCTTTCTCTTCTTCATGAGTCAATCTAGAGATTTCAGGTTGATTACTAGTTGTTTCCATTTTCTCTTTTCTAGGCATCAATTAATAATAATTATGCTTCACTATGCCCTTTGAATTCCTTCAAACTAATTTTTCAAACCCAACTTATGAAAAATTTTAAAAAAACTACACACATTTTTTCACTTTGTAGGAGCTCGATATTGTATTTGATGTATCTCTGAAATTTCAAATCTCCAAGATTTGAAATTACGAATTGTGGTAGCCCTATGATTCCTCTTTCTAATTCCACTAGTCTAATCGAAATTGGATTCTCCAAGAAAGTGTTATTCCGAATCTCCCAAGATGACCTGATTATACACTTTTTCAGTAGAGAAAACTTGTACAAAGTGCCACGTGTCACTGTTTCAACCTTCGAACCTAAAAATGATGTACATAAAACTATAATATATCATCTTTCTGTGATGTCTTATGAAAATTCAATCTGATACTTAGAGAGAAAGCTATGACGATGTTTTCAAGTTCACTTGTTTGGGATGTAATGCAGGAGCCTACAAAAACCCTAACTTCCTTGGATCATATACCTGAAAATATAGCAAGACAATATCTGAAAATAGGACCGGAGAGTCATCGA
The DNA here is from genome assembly GCA_031772625.1 of Pinus tabuliformis. Taxonomy (NCBI): domain Eukaryota; kingdom Viridiplantae; phylum Streptophyta; class Pinopsida; order Pinales; family Pinaceae; genus Pinus; species Pinus tabuliformis. The sequence continues at coordinate 940,045,780 of CM062816.1, read as the reverse complement.
GATTTTCGCTCAAATGGGTTTTTTTCTAGCGTCTAAAACATCGCAAAAAAAATTTATGGCAAAAATGCCATGATCACCTATTTTGGAGCAGTGAAACCCTAGAATCCAAAGCTCTGGTACAAAATGTTTTGAAACCAGCTCACAAAAAGATACAAAAGATAGATCAACGAATTAGAAATCAGCCTCTTCGAGGGGGAAACCTCCTTTACATTACACAAATGAACAATTCTTGGATGATACAAATGAAAAAACCTCCTTTCTATATATAGGAGTCTAAGGGGTCACAATATAATCAAAGTCGACATAACAGTAATAATATAAGGGCACAAAAATAACAATAGTGGGCTTCTATGGGGCACAATAATAACAATATGGGGACAATAGGGACACAACAACAACAATAAGGGCTACAATGACAATAGTAATGGGGGAATCACTAGTATTATAGGGACCTAACAAAAGAGAAGCCCACTTCAATGATTTCTTGTATCTTTCTAATGTAACCTAGCATCCCTTGTATTAGGTTTTGATTATGGTGGCTAGCATGACTAGATTGATCGAACTCAACTTCCACTCCACATTTTTGTGTCATGCATCCATCATCAACATCCTCCATGCAAAAATGATGTCCATATGCCCACATAGATGGGAACAAATACACCTATTAAAAAAGTGAAAAAATCACAGTGCCATGTGTCTTATAATGAAAACATAATTAAAATATAAAATATATATATTACAATTAAAAGGTGCAGTATAAAGTTAAAATAAATGTACAGAAAGAGATTATTACCAAGTTGTTGCACCCAATCCCTATGTTTAGCGCATCCTCTTCAACATGTGGGTAATGACTAGATGCACCATATTTCTCTCTGACTTGATCGAAAACCCAACTGTTGGGGCATATCATTGGCATATTCTCTTTTAAATGATCAATATGAGGCACACTTCTACCATTCAACCATCTAAATTATTTCCTGTCATTGTCCCATTTCCTCCTATTTTGTTCATACAATGTGACCCACGACTATGATGCTTCAAGACAATAAAGAATTAATTTTTTATGGCTTCGACTTTTGAAATTGTTGATGAAATCAAACCAACATATATAGTATGTATGAGATCAAAATATGCATTATAAATTTTAGTCTAAATATTTATTGTGTAGAAATTTTACAAAAGACAAGTCACTTACTCTTTATCAGACACATGTTTCCATTTGTTTGGGAAAGCTCCCCTTCTCTTTTGTCTTCACCCATTTTGTCGTCCCAAATCACCACACCTAGTGTGTTATTAATCTACTTGATGTACTAACTAGCATAATAGAAATATGCATATGATATGTATCGCTCTTCCATAGACCCCTCAGGTTTTTCCCTTTATCGAACAAAACCTTTCAATTTATTCATGTATCTCTCTAATAAGAACAACCAATGAAAAGAAACCACCCCAACTAATACAACCTCATCTACTAGGTGAATTAGAAGATGAACCTACAAGTCTATGAAGCTCATCGACAATTCCTTCTAAAAAATACAAACAATCTTAGTTATCCCTTGATGCCATTGTGAAATGCTAGCCATATGAATTTCCATTTGATGTAATATAACAAAGAAATACAGATAATTTTGATATGGCACATCATAGTGTTGGGTCCCTATAATACTAGTGATTACCTCATTACTATTGTAGTTATACCCCTTATTTATATTGTTGTGCCCCTATTACCCCCATATTGTTATTTCTGTGCCCCATAGAATCCCTCTATTGTTATTTTTGTGGCTTTATATTTTTTTTTTTCTATGTTAAGACTAAACTAAGCACCCACGGGGAATTGAACCGGTGACCTATCGCAAGGAGTGCCTTAACAGCGCACCCATTCACCGTCAATCCAAATCCCCGTGGGCTTTTGTGGCTTTATATTATTGTTGTTAGGTCGGCTGGATTATATTGTGACTCCTTAGACTCCTATATATAGACAGGAGGTTTTGTCATTTGTATCATCCAAGAATTGTTCATTTATGTAATGTAAAGGAGGTTGCCCCCTCGAAGAGGCTGAATTCTAAGGCGTTGATCTATCTTTTCTATCTTTTCTTGAGCTGGTTTCATAACATTTGGTATCAGAGCTTTAGATTCTAGGGTTTTGCTGCTCCAAACAGGTCATCGTGGAATTTTCACTATAACTTTTTTTCTATGACGTTTCAGAAGTTGCAAAAAAACCCATTTGCGAAGAAATCGCACTGAATCTTGGGTCCAAATTTCAGAGCTTTTCATGCGATATTTGCGGAGATATGATCTGAGGAAGTTGGTCTTTTTGCAGACTCTTGAATTACATTCAAAACAGGTGACCTGGGGAAAATCATCATAATGTTTTCTCTGGGGATCGGATTGAAATTTCGTAAGAAGGTACAGAAAGAGGATGGACTGTAGTTTCTTGTGTACGTGTTTTAGATCTAAAGGTCAAAACAGTGGCTCGTGGCATGCCGTACAAGTTCGCTCTACTGAACTAGTCTATAAGCAAGTCACTGCGGGATATTTCACATAACTCTTCCTTGGAGAATCTAATTTGGGTCTGACTTGTGGCATTGGAAAGAGGACACAGAGGGCTACTATAGCTCACAAATTCAGAACTAGATGATTGGAAAGTACAGAGATACATCAGAGGAAATATCGAGCTCCTATAAAGTGAAAAAAGGTGTGTAGATTTTCTTAAATTTTTGTTTAAACTTGGTTTGAAAATTTATTTTGAAGGAATTCAAAGGGCATAGTAGAGCATTATTATCGGTAACTGATGCCCCGAGGAAAGAAAATGCAAACACCTAGTAAGGAACCTGAAAGCTCTAGCATGACTCATGAAGAAGAGGAAGAAATGCAACATGATATATCAAAATTACAAGACCAAGTGCAACAATTGTCCCTTGCACAAAAAGAAACAGAATCTAAGATGGATGGTTTAAAGAAAGATGTAGAAGCTAAGGTGGATGGTTTAAAGAAAGGTGTAGAATCTAAGATGGACTGTTTAAAGAAAGGCGTAGAAGCTGAGATGATTGATGTGGAAGCTAAGATGGATGATTTGAAGATAGATTTGAAGACAGACATGGACGAATTGAAGATAAATATGAATAAGTTGCTACAAGAAATGGTCCCTAAGGGTGAAAGGGTACTAAAGGAAACTCATGATGAGAACAAAAGAAATGTTAATCATGATTCCATAGATGCTAATGTTGGATCGAAGACTCACCATATTCCAAAAATCGATATGAGGAAGTTTGATGGCAAGGATCCCTCCACATGGATATTACAAATGGAGCAATTCTTCGATCTCAATAATGTGCAAAATGCACAAAAGGTACGTATGGCAACTTTATATTTGGAACCAAATCAGTTTTTATGGTATCAATGGCTTTGTTCTTGTAAACAATTTATCACTTGGGCAATTTTTACGGAAGAATTGATAGCACATTATGAGGATACAAAAAGCAACACTTTTTTTAGCCAATTGATAAGTCTCAAACAAAAGGGTTCAATAATGGAGCACATTGAGGAGTTCCAAAAATTGAACATAAGGGTAAAAGATATTCCAGAGGAGAATAGGATTGATGTGTTCATAGGGTCTTTAAAGGATAATATCCAACATGATGTTCGCCTTTGGGAACCTAATTCATTAGAGAAGGCATTCAGGTTAGCAAGAAAAATGGAAAGCAAAATTATGGCAACTAGGAAGCATACCACTCACAACTATAAAGACGGAAATGTTGTTGCCCCTAGTCTTCCACAACCTACAAGGTTGACACCACAACAATTGGAAGAAAAAATAGCAAAAGGGCTTTGTTACAATTGGGATAGCAAATACACAAAAGGTCATAAGTGTGCTGAGAAGAAATTATTCTACATAGATTATGAGGAGGAAGAAGAAAAGGAGCAAGAAAGTTCAAAAGAAGAGGATATACTCCAGGAAGAAAGCCTAGATGAAGAACAAATAAATCCGACCATATCTTGTAATGCATTGGCGGGAATTACCACTCCTCAAACCATCAAGATAGAAGGACAAATCAAGAAGAAAAAGGTAATAGTGTTGATTGATTCAGGAAGCACCCACAATTTTATTCATTGTAGGGTAGCAAAAGAATTGAATTGCTTCCTATATCCAGCATCAGAGTGTCAAGTGATGATTGCAAATGGAGGAACAATAAATTGCTCTGGAAAGTGCCATAATATCAAGCTATCCATGGGAGAATATGTATTGACTAGCCCAATGCTTTCCATTCCAATGGGAGGTGCTGATGTTGTACTAGGAGTCCAATGGCTACAATCCTTGGGTACAATAGCTTTTAATTTTCAAGAACTTTTCATCAAATTTTCTACAGAAGGAAAGGAAGTTGAATTAAGGGGTATTGCAGGGAAACCAAGAAAGATAATCAACTCTAATGGCATGACAAAGCTTCTAAAAAAGGAGCAAAGAGGTGTAATTGCACAATTATGTTCGCTAGATGTTTCCACATTGGAATCATCTATTTTTCCAGATCTCCAAAAAGTCCTGGACAATCATTCCAAGGTATTTGAGACTCCCAAGGGTCTCCCACCTATGCATGATCATGATCATGCTATTCATATGATTCCAGGAAGTGTTCCTCCAAACATCAAGTCGTACAGATATCCCTATGTCCAAAAAAGTGAAATTGAACGTATGGTTGCAAAAATGCTAGAGGCTGGTATAATTCAACTGAGTCAAAGTTCTTTCTCAGCTCCAGTAGTATTGGTGCACAAGAAGGATGGATCATGGCGCATGTGTCTAGATTATAGGGAGCTCAACAAGCTCACTATTAAAGATAAGTTCCCCATTCCTGTCATTGATGAATTACTGGATGAATTGCATGGATCAATTTACTTCACCAAGTTGGATCTTCGTTCGGGATATCATCAAATCAGAATGAAGATTGAAGACATTCCGAAAACAGCATTTAGAACTCATGAGGGTCATTATGAATTTTTGGTCATGCCTTTCGGCCTTACCAATGCACCTTCAACATTTCAAGGTTTGATGAATTCAATTTTCAAACCATTCCTTAGAAAATTTGTGTTAGTATTTTTTGATGATATACTAATCTACAACAAGTCTTGGAAGGATCATGTTGAACATGTTGACAGGGTGCTACAACTATTGGAGGAGAAACAATTATATGAAAAAGATCCAAATGTTTCTTTGGAGTCCAGGAGGTGGAATATTTGGGTCATATTGTATCTCATGAAGGAGTTAAGGTAGACCCTAGCAAAATTAAATCCATTAAGGAATGGAAAATCCCCACATCCATAAAGCATCTGCGAGGATTTCTTGGGTTGACAGGGTATTATCGCAAGTTTGTTAAGAATTATGGGAGAATAGCAGCACCTCTAACAACATTATTGAAGAAAGATTCATTTTCATGGACTCTGGAAGCAAAAAAGGCCTTTGAACATCTTAAAGAGGCAATGTGCCAAGCACCGGTCTTAGCTACACTGGACTTCACAAAAACCTTTATTGTGGAATGTGATGCTTCAGGAAATGGAATTGGTGCTATTCTAATGCAAGATGAAAGACCCATTGCTTTTGAAAGTCATCCAATCAAGGGAAAGTTTTTAAGCAAAGCTATTTATGAGAAGGAAATGTTGGAAATACTCCATGCACTTAAGAAATGGCGACCCTACCTAATGGGAAGACACTTCAAGGTAAAAACGGATCATGATAGCCTTAAATACCTTTTAGAACAAAGATTATCCTTTGAAGAGCAACAGAAGTGGGTCACAAAGATGTTGGGTTATGACTTTGAAATCATCTACAAAAAAGGGAAGCAAAATGTGGTGGCAGATGCACTCTCAAGAAAGGATGAGGATGTGGAAGCATTGTTGCGTTCCATTTCTATTATCCAACCAGATTGGATAAATGAAGCAAGGGAGGAATGGAAGAATGACGAAGAAGTGTGGGAACTTATTCGAAAGCTACAACAAGATTCCAGTACTTCTGATACATTTAGCTGGAAAAATGATTCGTTATGGTACAAAGATCGCTTATTCCTCTGTAAGAATTCCCAGCTAAAACAAAAGATTCTTATGGAATTGCACACTTCTCCCTTAGGAGGGCACTCAGGATTTTTAAAAACTTACCACAGGGTTAAGAAGGAATTTTTTTGGGATGGCCTTAAATTAGATATTCAAAATTTTGTGGCGGAATGTTTGGTTTGCCAACAAAATAAAGTTGAAACAATTAAGACACCGGGTCTATTACAACCTTTATCCATTCCAAGCCAACATTGGGAGGAGGTTTCAATGGATTTTATCACAGGTTTACCCAAGTCTGAGGGAAAGAGTGTCATCATGGTGGTAGTTGATAGACTTACCAAGTATGCACACTTTTGTGCATTATCACATCCATTTAAAGCGAGTACAGTTTCTACTGCATTTATGGAAACAGTTCAAAAGCTACATGGAAACCCAAAGATTATTGTAAGTGACAGAGATCCCATTTTCACTGGAAATTTTTGGACAGAATTATTTTCTTGTCTTGGTACTCAGTTAGCTCATAGCTCATCTTATCATCCTCAATCTTATGGGCAAACCGAGATAGTAAACAAATGTTCGGAAGGATATCTTCGTTGCTTTGTATCTGATAAACAGACACAATGGGTCAAATGGTTGCCTCTGGCTGAATGGTGGTATAACACTTCCTTCCATACAACAACAAAAATGACCCCATTTATGGCACTTTATGGGTATCAACCACCATCCATCACATCATATTTAAGAGAAAATTCTAAGGTTCAGGTAGTGGAACATCACATCGAACATCAACAACAAGTCCTCCAACTCTTAAAGGATAACCTCGTGTTGGCACAAAATAGAATGAAACAACAGGTAGATCAACATCGCAGTGAAAGAAGTTTTGATGTAGGTGATTGGGTATTCCTACAGCTACAACCATATAAGAAAATGTCCTAAAGTAAGCTAAGAAGGATAATAAATTATCACCAAAGTATTATGGTCCGTACAAGGCGTTGCAAAAGATTGGTACTATGGCATACAAATTGGAGCTTCCTGCAACTTCTCAATTGCACCCAGTTTTCCATGTTTCATGTTTAAAGAAGGTTATAGGCGACAAGCTCCCAATTCAAACAATATTGCCAGAACTTGACGAGGAAGGAAAAATTATATTGGAACCCGAAGCAGTCACAGAAACAAGAACTCGATAGCTACGAAATTGATCAATTTCAGAGTATCTTATCAAGTGGAAGAACTTAACCCCTAAAGATTCCACATGGGAGGATGAGAATTTTATGCAGAAGTATCCAGAACTACTCAAGCGTTGAGGACAACACTTTTTTGAAGGAGAGGGGCATGTTGGGTCCCTATAATACTAGTGATTACCCTACTACTATTGTAGTTATACCCCTTATTTATATTGTTGTGCCCCTATTACCCCCATATTGTTATTTCTGTGCCCCATAGAATCCCTCTATTGTTACTTTTGTGGCTTTATATTATTATTGTTAGGTCAGCTGGATTATATTGTGACTCCTTAGACTCCTATATATAGATAGGAGGTTTTGTCATTTGTATCATCCAAGAATTGTTCATTTATGTAATGTAAAGGAGGTTGCCCCCTCGAAGAGGCTGAATTCTAAGGTGTTGATCTATCTTTTCTATCTTTTCTTGAGCTGGTTTCATAACACATAGGCCTTGGGGGAATTCATGGTTCACACACCCACACACAAGAAAAGCATAATGAAACTACAAAGTAAACACATAAAAAAATTAATTGTATTTTTAAAATAATAATAAATAATAAAATATTGTTTTTGACATATGTACTCTTAGAAGGTTCAAATGGTCATGTGATTTCAACCTCAACAAATGGTATTCCACAGTGAAGCAGTGTCGTAGTGAATACCCATATAAAGAAGGTGCCCTAACACCCATTATAACTTCCTTTGCCAAAGAAAGATAATATTTCTTTAAAATCCATAAGACATCACATTCTTTGAAAGACCAAGACGGACCAACCTTTCTTCTACTTTCTTATATTAGACAACGTTTCTTTTTTGTTTTTGAAGAAATAAGATCTCTCCTAAAAAACATTTTTTCATTTTCTTTTGATGATATGTGTCTCCATAAAGAATATGAAACATTTTTGAATATATGCATGGGATCTAGTAAGTGGGCAATATTAAGATGCTCCCAATACGGGAGCTCATAAAAGACAAATTTCCTTTTCATCCCAATGGGAAATTTCTCAACATAGGTGTTGATTAAATATATATCATTGAAAATAGGCTCCCCATTTGAATCGAAAATTTATGTCATCTCCATCTCCATATCTCTCTCATATTCTCTAAGCCATTCAGTCAGTGTCATTATTGCAGACCTTTTGGTTCTCTCTGGTTTACCATTGAAAGTAGATCTTTGTCTTCTGTAAGGGTATTCTTATGGGAGGAATACTCTGGAATAATCATACACTAGCTTTCATAAGTGCTTGGACCACCTAGCCTTTAGAGAAGGTCCACAAAATTTACATCCATGATACCCTTTTGTTACAAGACCTGCAAAATTATTGTATAATACAGGGAACATTAGTGATCATGAAGATCAGAAAAATTGCAACGAGTTAAATTAATATGTGAAACAATATTGTTTCATGTATAAACAAATCAATAAACATGCAATTTACTAGGGAAAACTCCTAAACCTAGATAATCATGTGTGGTGTAAGCACATATGCAATATAATGTAAAACTCCTTTCTATTGTCATGGGTCTTTATACATTGTATACATGTATCCCTTCCCATAATTCCTTCAATTCATCTACCAATGGTTGTAATTAAACATCCATATTATTCACTTGTCTTCTCCAGTCACTATGAGAGCCAACATAATATTTTCATTCTTCACAGAAAACCATGAGGGGATATTGTTATTGATCACTACTATAGTCCAAACAAAATAGTTGGTCTTTTGGAGTGAATACAGTTTGATGCCATCCATGGATATCTTGAGTCATAGAATTCATATATCATCCTTGAATTTTTTGGTACATGTATCCTCTATATGCTTCATGGCTATTGAATTTGTTGGGATTTTCATAACTCTTGACTCACTTATGTTTGAGGCATGTTATCCCTGCAACATAGCTAATTCTTTGCAATGAAGGAGCTTTTGAATCCTTAGGATTATAGGCATGTTCCCCAATATCTTATGAGGATGACCATTTTTTTACACTTTTTTTTATTTATGGTGCCTGCCATGCCCACATTTTAGACATACCTCTTTGTCTACCTATTCTCCTCTATATAGAATACAATCATTCGAACATGCATGATATGTACTCGACACCCAACATTTTCAATAATTTCTTCACCTCTTTTTAGCTACTCGGAAAGACATTATCACTCAGAAGAAACTTATCTTTGAATAAATTGTAGTTGGTGGGTAATATAAATGTACATTGCTAATATTAACATTCATAAAATCGACTATTTTTAATGTTGATTATGTGACAATATTTCTCAAAATATAATGGACTTGATCATGGTCAATTACTTCAATATTGTTGAGAAATATGCATTCGACATACAAACTTTAGTTTCAAGTTGTATAGTAACATTGTTGTCCTCTACTCGGTAGAATTTGACTAGCCACTATGTCCAAAGAGAGGGATAGTGGAAGAATATTCTAGGCTTCCTAATAAAATAAAGTCTTAGTGATATGGGCATCATCCCCTAGCTCATCATTTTGGAATGCATTTAACAACATTTCCTCCATGGAAGTTGTATCTCGTAAGTAATCATCCATACCAACCTCCATTTGATTGCCTCCATTACCAACTTGTGATGAAGAACTACTATTGAGGTACTCATTCCTAATTCGTGAATCTAGACATAGTGGGAATTAAATACGTGGTTGATTCTACCATTCTTTGTATGCTTCCACTCCATTTTTTTCTCTTAATTTAGCCTTCTCTCGATTTGACATTGTAGTGGGGTGCTATAGAAGATCGTAGGTTGGTCACTCATCACCACTAGAATCCTAATTTGAAAAAATATTGAACATTAGTACATCAATTATATTAGTAAGCACAATGTAATTGGTTTGTTGAAATTACATTATACCAAACAATTATTACCATTAATATCTTAGGATTGCGGCTGGAATATGCCATACTCCAATTGGCAGGTGAAGCAACTATCCATTTTCAACTACCAACTACTTGTGGTATGTTTCTCATGATGAGAGGTTCGACGTTTTTGATATAGTGGAATATTTTATGCATCTGAACTCGATTCTGAATCAGGATCCTGCAAATTTGAATACATTCTTATTCAAATTAACATGGATAAAAAAAATTCAATTAGATAATCGAAATATAAATAAAATTTCAACTTAGTGGAGATGGAAAGGGAGAATTACTCTACAAAGGACTTTGAGCAATATGGAATGAGCTAGAAATTAAATATTTGGGCATTTGATATTATGATATTTTGTCCATACATTTGAGAAAAATCAACAATAAATTTTTGTGTACATACCTAAAATTAATTTGGAGAACCATATAACCACAATATGAAATTCAATATACTTTCAAACCATTTTTCAAGAATAAGGAGAATTTAATTGGAAAATATATACTATGAACTATTGTAACTCGTGTGCATGCATCCTAAAAGATAATTTGAGATGAATATGTCATTTATGTAAAAGTAAAAATTCAGATAAATTTTAAAGTATATCGGTGCACTTGTAAAAGTAACTTCACCGATGTGTTTAAATAATAATAGCACTAATGTGTTAGGTCCCTATAATGCTAGTGATTACCCCATTACTATTGTAGTTGTATCCCTTATTAATATTGTTGTGCCCCTATTGTACCCATATTGTTATTACTGTGCCCCATAGAATCCCTCCATTGTTATTTTTGTGGCTTTATATTATTATTGTTAGTTCAGTTGGGTTATATTGTGACTCCTTAGACTCCTATATATAGAAATGAGGTTTTGTCATTTGAATCATCCAAGAATTGTTCATTTATGTAATATAAAGGAGGTTGCCCCCTCGAATAGGTTGAATTCTAAGGCATTGATCTATCTTTTCTATTTTTTTGTGAGTTGGTTTCATAACATTTGGTATCAGAGCTCTAGATTCTAGGGTTTCGCTGCTCCAAATAGGTCATTGTGGAATTTTCGCTATACATTTTTTCTATGACGTTTTAGAAGCTAAAAATAAAAACCCATTTGAGAAGAAATCACACTAAACCTCGAGTCCAAATTTCAAAGCTTTTCGCACTATATTTGTGGAGATATGATCTGAGGAAGTTGGTCTTTTTGCAAACTCCTGAACTACATTCCAAACAGGTGACTTGGGGAAAATCGTCATAACTTTCTCTTTGAGCATCGGATTGAAATTTCGTAAGAAGGTACAGAAAGAGGATGGACTATAGTTTCTTGTATATATCTTTCAGAAATAGTAACCACACGAGATTTTTAAAATAAAAAAACAATTCTATCATAACAGTTTTTTCTAAAAGTAATTGCACTTATGTGTTCAAGTAATAACTGCATTAATGCTTTAAAATAATAGCCCCACCAGTTTTTGAGATTCCAAAAAATAAAAGAAAAAGGATTATGTCATGTTGATGCTCTTCTAAAACTAATGGCATCGATGTGTTTAAGTAATACCAACACCAATGTGTTAACATAATAAGTGCACCAAATTCTAGGATTTTTAAAATAAAAATAAATAAAAAAATTCTATCATATCGGTGCTCTTCTAAAACTCATCGCACTGATGTGTTTAAAGTAATAACTGCATATATGCATTAAAACAATAACCACACCAATTTCCAAGATTTCGGAAAAAATAAAAAAATTAAAACTATCATATATGTGTTATGCACCAATGTGTTACTATGAAACACACCAATGTTCAAAGAAAAGAAACAACGCATTTATTTTTTTCAAATTGAAAAATGAGCGATAATTGAGTTTTTCGAAATCTAATTTCATGAAGTTTTTTAAATAGTAAGAATTTATTCACTATTTCATTATTTTTCCCAAAAGTTGAAGGGAGAGATTTGCAAGAGAGACATACTAGGAGCACTATGGAGCACCATAATACTTTGGAACAACAAAACTATTCAAAAGATTAGAATTTGAAAGGTGTTGAAAGGAGAGATTTGCAAGAGAGACATACTAGGAGCACTATGGAGCACCATAATACTTTGGAACAACAGAACTATTCAGAAGATCAGAATTTGAAAGGTATGGTGATTCACTCAAAACCTTGCATAGTAAAATTCAAATTTTACTATTGATTTTACTAACAATTTTTTTACAAATTTTATTAGATTTAATTAAAAGAGATATTTGAAAGAGAGGCATATTTAGATCACTGTGGAGCACCCAGAATACTTCGAAACAATAGAACTATTCAAAAGATCAGAATTTGAAGGTATGGTGATTCACTCAAAACCCTACATAGCAAAAATTTCAAATTTTACTGTTGATTTACTAATACAAATTTTTACAATTTCTACTAAATTTAATTAAAATTCAAAAGAAAATAAAAATAAAAATCCATCATAGTATAAATTTTACTATTGATTTTACAAATAAAAAAATTTGCAATCTTTGTTTCTACTTTTATTTAATTAAAATTCAGGAAAAAAAAGTTTAAAAAAATCAATACTTACTTTAAACCCCTTACTTCTTTTTTCTTATGTTACCACAAAATTTTACCTTAGGGTTTAACTCCATCTACCACTTCATAATTAGGGCCTTTCATTTCGGCAGTTTAGATTTAATTAATATATATTACTATATATAAAGTGTTTATCATGTAAAGCATGAGGACCACTTGTTGAGTTGAATCCAAGCCCTGACAGCATTGCCCATTTTTTCTAAAACAACCTTTCTTTTATGGGTGCGTGCCATGTTTTATATAACTCATGTTTTATATAACCCATTAGTGTGCCTATGACAAATAGCACCATTAAATTAAAAAACTTGTGTTTAATTTTTTATGTTTTCATTATTTATTGTGATGGTGGTGACTTTATCGTTACCTATTGCACCATCATAATTTTAAGTAATTAAAAAAAAAAATTGTTGTTGTTGCTACTCAATAATTAAATGCCCATTGCGTTTACTAAATTAAATGTATATAATCATTGAATTTTTCTATTACGTACATATAAACAAATAATTTAGCATTAAATATTTATTTCAAATATTTTCTTGGAGAAAAGAAAACAAAATGGAACCCATTCAACACATAAAATAGGACAACAAGGAAGAAAAGGGTTGATATCAATATTTGTTAGTAATTGTTAATATTTCCTTATAACAACTTAATATTTCATTTTTGTATATTTTAAGTTGTTTTATAGCAACCATCCTCTAATGTCTTCAAATAGGTACTAACATACAAAGAAGAGTCATTGGAATAATTGATTGACATTGGGTTAAATATGGGTTGTGAGTATATGTTGGCATATCAAAAATTAATCATGGAACTTGTAAGTATCTATCTTGTTTTACTTTTTTGAGTTTATAATTAATAGAATAAAAAGATATTTTATATTAAATATATGATTGATTATGAGTTATATAACTTACAGGAAACAAAGTACGGAATTACACCAACAAAAGAGTTGTTGAAAGAAGGCATGAGATTTGGTTTTGAAAGACTGTATATTTCAGGACTAAATTCTTGCTATGGTAAATTTTTTTCAACTTCTATTGATGTATGTTATTTACTTCAATTTTCATTATTCTCACCAATGTAGATACACTCATTACACTTTATTTTTCTATTTGTAAATGGAACTTGAAGAAAACAAAAAAAATCGATGCGATCAACAAAATATTCATCCAGATAACCCAAGTCATGGAAGTAGATTGAGCACTAACAGTAGTTCCAACTAAGCATCATGATCTATTTGCCTACCAATGCAAGTTGTTATATTTTTTTTAAAATTGTTTGTGAAAATCAAACAAATTTTTTTTTTTAATGTAGTGGACATAGTGTCCCAATTGAAAGACAAGGGGTTACCAATAAGTGTCCCATTTTTTATGAAAAAAGTCTCTTACTCATATATAATAAAATAAATTTTAATTTATTCTATTGCATTATCAAATATCATTGTGAAATGTTACACCACTGATTAAATATATGGATGTTTAAATATTATAATAAAGAGATGCAAAATCCGATGATATAAAAAATTAATCTAAACATTATATACAAATGCACTAATGAAAATTTAATTGATATGAATATTGTTATAAGATATATGTCAATTTTTTATAAATAATGGATTTAAAAAATCACAATAATTGCACTATCATACGTCAATGTTTCTAAAGAAGAGAAAATGGGTACTAGGACATTGTACATTAATGTGCACCTCTCTGAATACATTTCCTTTAGAAATGATATTTATAATAATAAAAAATAGTATCCCATACAAAATATTGGTGTGTCTATAAAATAAATACCCACATGTGCATTATATTACCAAAAATCATTGGTATGACGATATTTGTTTGCATGACCCAGTGCCTTTTCTGAAAAGCACAACGCCAGGGTGTTATACTTTTCAAGCACCGGTATTATTTGCATTTAACACCCTGGTGCATGGTATCATTGATTGTATGTCTTAATGCATTGTAATTCGTAAATAAGCAGTCCTTTCATAGAACCAATGCCCTAGTGCATTATTCAAATTAAAAGCATTGGTTCTTTTATATTAGTAATGCACCAATGCTTTTGTACAACTCGTAATCAATTCTATAAATTTAAAGAAAGAACGAGTTCTACAAGAATTTTTTTCTTACCCCGGTGTTGTTCCTAAAAAATATGACCCAACACATTTATTGAAGACATAACTATTGGGGTGGAATACTATTCAGGCACTAGTGTTGTTTGCATTCCATGCCCTGGTGCATGGTATCATAGATTGTCTAAATTAGTGCATTTTTATTATTAAAGCATTGGTGATTTTATAAATATAACGCACTAGTACTCCAAACATTTGTTTCCATTCTCAATGATTTTATTTAAATTTACAGCACTGATGCTTTTATTTTTAAGTGGTAGCGCACCGATGTTTTGTTTTTTCATGAAGTGCACCGCTAAAAAAGCATTTGCTAAAATCGATGCTCAGCCAAATTATTTTAGTTGTGATTAATTTATGTTACCATCTCTCCTAAAATATCTACTACCACAAATGGATGTTGTAGTGGAGGCTTTTTTGACAATTTTTGCAAATTTTATAACACTAAAAACCTTCATTATAACTTCTGCTAGAAGGCATTTTCCTTGTAGTGTGCACAAGCCTTGAATGAGTATGGTTGAATGGTTAGACGAGTCAGGATTTTTATTACAAAGGAAGTAATTTCTAGGGTGATGGGTTTGCCTCAGATAAGAATGCACTAGTTTTGTAGGAAACTAGGAATCTCAAAAACCAAAGCTATAATTTTACAGTGAGGTAAGGAGGTAAGGCATGGGTAAGAGGGATTAATAGAACATGCCTTCCTCATCCTTGGGATGAGGTAACTTATTTCATCCATATATTTATCATTTCATTACCATTTTCGGCTATTAGCTCATTTATGCAATGGACAATTAATCAATATGCCCTACAACATGTTAAAATCATTACAACATATGGTAGAAGTTATATGAGTGGAAAATCATCCAAAAAGTTGCCTAAACAACCTTGGTATGATCAAATTGATCATAATTGAAACATTGCAATAGAAAGGAAGCACATGGACTATGTTATTGCAAGGTCGCATAAACTAGCTCCTAACGAGGAAAAGAGCGAAGTCATAGCACGAGAGTGAAGTATTGAAAGAATGCTAGAAATTGTTGAAATAACACTAAAAAGTGTTGAAAAAATGCCAGAAGTAAGGGAAATTCCACCTCCTATGCCTTATCATAGGGTTATTCGAATTAGGCACTCTGTGAAGAAGGCTCGTTTTGAAGGATCGGTGGGCATATGTAGTGGTAGAGTCTGAAAGTGTTAAGTATAGATTTTGTATTGAAGAAGAAGCACTTAAAATAAAGGCACCTCAGGAAGAGGTACCTAAGAAAAAGACATCTGAAGAAGTCCCTGAGAAATAAATTCTTCTAAAAATGATCATAAAGAAGAGGTTGAAGAAGGAAATGGGGGGGGGGAATTGTAAGAAGAGAGTGAAAGTAACTACTACATGATCAATTGCCTTAATTCCAAAATTCCATATTGTAATAGCATAATCAAGGAAATCCAAGGAACCAGAGGAACAAAAAAGTGAGGTAAATAAGAAAAAACCTACGCTGGAAGAGGAGAGAATTCCTTCATTTGGTAGTTCTGGAACAATTGCTTAAGGAACAATTTAAATTTAAGAAACAAACATGATTTGAAATCCTAGCAGAGGGGGCGAGAATGGTGTCACTTGCTGGTACAACTAAAAAACTATGCATGGGTTGCAGAAAAATACTTAAGGAGGAAAATTGTGAGCATACAACCACTACTTCGGTTGGAATGCGAGTGGAAGAACAATATGAGGAATTCTAGACCACTACTCCACTATAACACGCTGGCATTGTTGCTGCTACATAGGAACCAACAGCTGAAGAAGAGAAGAATGGATAAAATTAGTTTGATGCCCCACAAGAACCTATCAAGGATGTTATTGCTCCACAAGAACCAGCAGTTGAGATAGTGCAGCAGAAGGGGGAAGGAAATGAAGAAATATTGTAGGAATTTGTTGTGTCTACTACTATAACAACAACATATACATCTTAATTAGAATCTAAAGAGCCGTTGAAATCAACACTTTTGTTGGAAGAGGTTGGAATTTTCATTGAAAAGTGAGGTTTTCCCTCTAGCTAAACATAATTATATTGTTTACAACCTTAAGAGGACATGGGCAAAACATTTTCTAGTTCAAAACCTAGTGAAGATTAAAGAAGAAAGGAGGAAAGTGATCTTGTGGGTAGGAGGATTGTAGGAGGAAGTAAAATTATTACAACAAGAAAATGAAAAATGTATGAGCTTCTAGAAAACGCATTAAGTTGCAAAACTCCTTCTCCTTCCTACCCCTTGTATCTACAAAAAAAAGCTTTTTTCTCTTTCAATTAACAACAATTAAGGAAAAATGGAAATATATAGTAAAGGAAAATCAATCCTTCTTAGAAACATTTTAGAAGGACAACTATTTTGAGCAACATATACTACGTGAGTTGTCTCTACATGATCATGCTTGTTTTGGTCTAGGTACCTTTGATATCACACCCTATGATGGAGATGTTCAACTAAGAGATTTTACTTCATTCATTTAGAATCAAGTTAGTTGGAAGGTTGTCTGTGATATTGTAATAGTGAATGAGAGAGTTGAGAACTTCTTATTAGGAATGAGCTAGGGCCTACTCAAATAATTTATGTGGCTTATAGTAGGATGTGGCAATATCTATCCACTAAAAAAATGTTGATGGAAGCCACTGATCTGGATTTAAACAGGAACGCAACAAATTACAGAGATAACCATATACACAAAGATGCAGCGGAAATAATACTTCATTTCATTAATGGAAAATACTGAAATATGCTTACAACCAGAAATGGAAATAAACCAGCTAGGGCGATGGTAGCTTATCTCTGAGAAGAGATGTGATGGCTACATGCCTCTGAACTGTGTTACAATGAGGCTCGAAGGCCTATTTATTGTTGAGAAACAATGGAAAACCCTTAACATTCCAAAACCTAACCCTAGGAGATGAAACGCCAAATTGTGGGCCCCGTTTGGGGTAAATTGGTACATCAACTTCCCAGGGTCGTAACATTGGCATATGATCTCCGTTCGACGCGTACAATAGCTCATTAGAAAGATCTATCCGAGCACTATTATTGTTGGAACGGGCAACATCGGTCCATTTCATGGACCCATGTTTCCCCCGGATTCCCCAAAAGACGTCGTTTAGGGCCTCAAAACGGCTCCGGAAGTTCAGGACCCGAAAAACGGCTAAAAATAGTAAGTTGTGCTACAATTAAGGAAACTGAAAATGATGAGAAAGAAAATGGTGGGGGTCCAGGTGGACTTGGTAGGTGGTCACCAATATCCACCTGGATCATTCCTCCCCCCTTAGGAAGCAATGGTCCCCATTGCATTGAGCTCCTCCATGAGATGAGGAAACTTCTGCTGAACTTGTTCCTTGGTGAGCCACTTGCCCTGCTGAAGGAGTTGGCCTGCTTTGACAACTCGATACAGTTGGATATTCTGTTGGCGAGTGTTCTTGATCTGTGTGTCCATGATCCGATCAGTTGCAGCTTGTTCCATGCAATCTGGATTTAATTCTGTGGGTTTGAGCTGTTCTGCAATGTCGGATGTGTCTAGCAATGGTGGAAAGTATGGCCGAAGGCGGTCCACATTGAACACTGGGTGCAGGCCAAGGAATGGGGGAATGCTGAGCTCAAATGCATTGTCTCCCATAGCCTTAGTAATGGTGTAAGGACCATATCGGAGTGGTCTCAATTTCCGATAGGCTCCAGTAAGGCGTTCCTTTTGCAAATGCAACCAGACTTTGTCGCCCACCTGAAACTTGTGTGGCACCCGATGTTGATCATGTCGCTGCTTGTACTTGGCATTTGATTTCTCAAGAATTTCATGGACCTGCTGGCGAATATGTTGGATGCGCTCAATGAAGCTGGTGGCCTTATCTGTTTCGGACTGGACATGAGCTGAATTCATGTGAATAGCTGCAAGTGGCATGGCCACATCAATGGGGCATAGTGGCTGGAATCCCAAACCCACCTGGAAAGGGCTATGGCCAGTGGAGCTGTGAAGCGCTCGGTTGTAGCTGTGCTGAACATAGGAGAGGCTCTCGTCCCATGTGCATGGATGCTTTGAGTTATACATGCGTAGAATGTGCACAATCATCCTATTGACAACCTCTGTCTGGCCATCAGTTTGAGGATGGAAGGCTGTGGACTTCGTGAGTTTGGTGTCCAGCATTGACCAAAGATTGTACCAAAATGTGCTGAGAAACCGACTGTCCCGATCTGAGATGATAGACTGTGGGATCCCAAAGTGCACCCACACTCGTTCAAAGAAGAGTTTAGCAGTGGCTTCTGCTGTGATATTCTTCTTGTAGGCCACCATAATGGCCATCTTCGAGAACCTGTCGACGACCACAAAAACACAGTCATTTCCATGCTTAGTGGAAGGAAGGCCTGACATGTAATCCATGGATATGGATTCCCAAGGTCGGCTAGGGGTAGGCAACGGGGTATAGAGGCCGTGCTTCTTAATGGTCGGTTTGGCAATGGCACAGGCAGTACATGATCGGATGTACTTCCCAACATCATATTGAAGATTCAACCAATAGAAATAATTTTGCAGTATTGCCACTGTTTTCTCGACCCCGAAATGCCCAGCAGCCCGACTGTAGTGTGCTTCCCAAATCACCTTGGCACGCTCACTTGAAGGAACAAAAAGGTGACCGAGGTGGCATAATAGGGCATCTTGGAGGTGAAAATATGCAACATGCAGACCCTCCAAGAGTGTCTGGTATGTGTGGCCGAATTCTGGGTCGCTTTTGTAGAGAAGTGGCCAATCAGAAGTCTCGTGCCCACAAGAGTTGAGCACGGTGGTTAGTGCCATGATCGGTGGTCGACTGAGGCAATCTGCAAAATTATTGGTGCTGCCCTTTTTATACTTGATATTCAAGTGAAACTGTTGCAGGTATGTAGACCACTTCTGATGGCAATCATTCTGCAATTTCCCTTGGGTCTGTATGAACTGAAGGGGTCGGTGGTCTGTGTGGATGACCGTTTCCTTCCCCAGAATGTAATGCTTCCATTGTCGGCAGGCCTGTACAATGGAATACATCTCTTTATCATAAGTGGGGTACTTCCGGACTGTGTCTGAAAGTGTTTCACTGTGATATGCCACTGGATGTCCATGTTGAGTAAGAATTGCCCCAATAGCATAGTCAGAGGCATCTGTCTCGACCTCAAATGGTTGTTGTAAATCTGGTAACGCGAGCACTGGTGCCATGCAGAGGCGATCCTTCAACTCCCTGAATGCCTTCTACTGAGATTCAGACCAGAAGAATTTTTCTTTCGCCCCTCCCTTGGTGACTTGACTCAAGGGCAAAGAAATATGAGAAAACCCCAACACAAACCTGCGGTAGAAGTTGGCCAGACCTAGAAAGCTGCGGAGCTCTGTTAGAGTGGTTGGAGAGGGCCAATCCCGAATGACTTGGACCTTGTCTGGATCGAAATGCACCCCCTGTTCATCAATGATGTATCCCAGATACTGAACCTGGGTCATGCCAAAAGTGCATTTCTCCAAATTGGCACATAGCTTGTGTTGCCGCATTGTTTGGAGAACCTGTCGGATGTGGTGGAGGTGCTCTTCCCAACTCTGGCTGAAGATCAGAATGTCATCCAAGTATACTAATACAAAGGAGTTGGTGAATGGCCACAAGATGTCATCCATTAGCCTCATAAAGGTTGCAGGAGCATTCGTCAATCCGAAAGGCATGACCAACCATTCGAAGAGGCCCTCCTTGGATTTGAAGGCAGTCTTCCACACATCGGAGGGTTCGATTGGTACCTGGTGATATCCTGACTTCAGATCGATCTTGCTAAAATATTTCGCCCCCTCTAGTTGGTCTAGGAGGTCATCAATCCGCGGGATCGGGTACCTATTACGGACAGTGATCTTGTTCAGCGCCCGATAGTCAATACAGAGTCTCCACGTCCCATCCTTCTTCTGTACCAACATGATCGGGCTCCCACAGGGCGATGAACTCGGACGGATGTGACCTTTCTACAGGAGCTCCTGAATCTGCCTCTTGATTTCATTGTTCTCCAGAACGGAGTGCCGATAAATTGGTCCATTGGGTAGCGGCGCACCTGGGGTCAGATCGATGGAGTGCTTGACTTGACAGTGCAGAGGAACCCCTGCCGGGGAGGTGAATATGTCCTCGTACTCCTCCACAATCTTGTCCATCTGTAGTTGTCGTGCAGAGGGACCCCGTTTGGAGGCCGCGGCCACTGTCTTCTTCTTTCCTTGAGGGCGTATCATCAGGAAAACAAATTTCCTGGTTTTGGAAATGATCTTACTGCATTGTTTTGTAGTAATCAAAGAGATGGCGGTAGGTGGTGCTACCTCTGGTATCCTGAACAACTTATTTCCCAATGTAATAATAACAACACGGGGCCTTGATTCATACACAGCATGTCGCTTCCACAAGTATGGTTGTCCTAGTAATACATCACAAACCTCAATGGGAGCAATGTCACACAATACCTCATCTGTGAAGGGATTGATGTTGTATGGAAGGCGACACTGCTGGCTCACGCAAAGATCTCGTCCTTGGTGAAGCCACTCAATGGCGTATGGTTGTGGATGTGCTGTGGTCGATAAGCCCAACCGCTTCACGACCTCTGCCGAAATGAGGTTCTTTTGACTCCCGCTATCAACAATGAACTGTATTGGGGAGCCCTTTACCCACATCTGGGAGTGGAAGAGACGCTCCTCCTCCTCTGGATCTTTGGGTTCATTTTTCTGGATCTTTGCGGTAGCAACAGTGGCGCTGGGATCCGCATCAATTATCTGCTTCCCTTTTTCATACCCCTTATCAGGTTCTGACTCAGAGTCGGAACATGCATCTGATTCTGAAACCTTTAGCTCAGCCACCAGTGACTGCTTGGCCCGACACTCACTTGTGTTGTGAGTGGAGCTCTTATGGAACTCGCACAATTTTCCAGTGTCCTTTCTCGGCTTCGCGGCGCTGTTCTTTGCTTGCAGCTTCGGCTGGTTGTCTTGGGCTGTCCCGCCTTGGCTTTGTCCTTTGTTTTGTGGTTTAGGGGCACCTTTCCCCTTCTTTGGATTTGCAGATCCAAAGTCTCGCTTCTTTTGCTTAAACTTCTGCTCGACCTTGATGGCATATCGGTATGCTACGCCGAGCGAGGGGATGTTTAGGAATTGTATTTCTTCCTGGATGTACTTGTGCAGGCAGCCACGGTATTTGAGTATCAAATGTTGCTCTGAATCCTTGATACCCAACTTTGTGCGAAGGGTATGGAAAAGATTGGTGAACTCCAACATTTCTTGGTCCCTTCCCTGCCGCAGCGTGGTCCACTTTATGTTTTCATCCTCATAGCTTCTGACAGGGTAGTACTGCTCCTTCATGGCATCCCGGAACGAATCCCAGGTGGGTGCGGCTGAAAATAGTGAGCCAGTACTTTCATCCTTCTGCTCGCAGTAGGTTTCCCACCAGTCCTTGATGTGGGGGGCTGCTATGAGAAGAGAAAAAACAATCTTTTCCCGACTCGAAAATTCATGAACAGAAAAATAACCCTCTAGCAGATTTAACCATTTATCTACGGCATCTGCGTCTATCTGACCCTCGAATATGGGGATTTCAAAATTAACTTGTACCTTAAAGGGTGTGACGTTTCCAGAGTAGCTGCTGGAAGCCGATGCGTTGCTTCTGGGTAGCCGCTGAAGGATCTGGGCAAAGCTGTCCATCATCGCGTTCCGTTGTCGCTCGAGGGCTTCTTCGAGCAAGATTTTGATGGGATCTCCTGCCCCCTCGTCTTTCTTCTCGTCTGCCATGGGAGGCCATCGGGATTTGCGAGGCTGGTCTTGCAAAGGTTCAACCAGTTCAAGCCCTAACTCCTTATATCCCACCTTGTTGGAGACATGCAAAGAAAATCAGAGAAAAAGTAGACCACTCTGATACCACTGATCCGGATTTAAACAGGAACGCAAAAAATTACAGAGATAACCATATACACAAAGATGCAGCGGAAATAATACTTCATTTCATTAATGGAAAATACTGAAATATGCTTACAACCAGAAATGGAAATAAACCAGCTAGGGCGATGGTAGCTTATCTCTGAGAAGAGATGTGATGGCTACATGCCTCTGAATTGTGTTACAATGAGGCTCGAAGGCCTATTTATTGTTGAGAAATAATGGAAAACCCTTAACATTCGAAAACCTAACCCTAGGAGATGAAACGCCAAACTGTGGGCCCCGTTTGGGGTAAATTGGTACATCAACTTCCCGGGGTCGTAACTTTGGCATATGATCTTTGTTTGACGCGTACAATAGCTCATTAGAAAGATCTATCCGAGCACTATCATTGTTGGAATGGGCAACATCGATCCATTCCATGGACCCATGTTGCTCCCGGATTCCCCAAAAAACGTCGTTTAGGGCCTCAAAACGGCTCCGAAAGTTCAGGACCCGAAAAACTGCTAAAAATAGTAAGTTATGCTACAATTAAGGAAACTGAAAATGCTGAGAAAGACAATGGTGGGGGTCCAGGTGGACTTGGCAGGTGGCCACCAATATCCACCTGGATCAGCCACAAATAGGGTTCTGTAACATTTCCTAAAGAGTATCATAAGGTTGAGACAAAGTGCGTTAAAAGGAAGTAAGGAAATATGGGAAGCCTCTGGGGAGGAATTGAGGAACGGGGACCCCTTCTATCTTCAAAACATTGTAGATGCACTATCCAGGGTACATTAATATGTATAATGCATCAAGATAAGTACGCATGGTTGGTATGGGCTTAGGTTCAGATTCCCATTTATCTAGCTCCCTATCTACAAGCATCAACATCCACATGAGGTAAATGATAAATTGTAGGAAATGGAGTTAGTTATTTCTCGAGGGTATAAATATCCTACTGAAGATACAATAAGGTCTTATTATTTTTCAAAGCTCTATTCATAACATATTGATTTTTCAAATATCCATTCACATCCTATTAAAAACCTACTACAAAGGCCTGCATGAGGACATGCAAATGTTTAAGTTGGGGGAGGATGTTGGGACGCAGAATTGCCACCTTTTTGCACTTGCTTTCCCTACCCTTTCTTATAATTTTGACTCTCAAATCCATACCTTATCACTCTGATAGCCATAATTAACTAAGTCATGTTCCCTTTTTTTATGTCGTCCTCATTATCTAGTTTTTCTTGTAATTTGACTTAGAAGTTAATTGCTTTAGACAATTTTATTAATAAATTAACAAAGGGTCATTACAGGGTGTGTGGCTTGTTGAGGTGTTGTTACAGAACTATATCTCCTAGTTTTTCCTCACAAAGAATGGATCGAAGACTTTGTTGATGTTGTTGATACAAAATGAACTCATTTTGTACTCATTTTCCTCCTATGTTTAGTAATGAATATTGATTTGGATAGACACCTAGCCATATCTAGCTTAACCATCGAGGGAGACATTTATGGACAGTGCAACTGGCCCAATTGAAACAAATTGGATTATCAATTGACAAATCATTGTAATAATAGATAAGTTGTTACATCCTTATTTCAACTAGGATTAATTGTTAAAAGACTATTCTTGATTTGAATCACATGAGAATTCAGAGATTCTCTTAATGATCTTGTCTTTCAAAAATAGGAATGCATTTTGGAACTATAAAAGATTGTGCTCTCTCCCCGTGAGGCATGCATAAAAAGAGATCAGAGGAAGGAGTACCAACTTTATAATCTTGTACTATAAATTTTGATTATTGTAAATCTCTACCATTCATGGCTTCATACATTTCCTTTGAGTAGCATATGTGTTACGTAATTTACTAGCCCCTGCTAGGAAGGAAGGGCCCTCCTTCTGAGCATGGATCACTAGTTAGAGAGGTATTGTAGTGGTGTGTTTATTTCTTCTTAGTATGATTCATATGTTAATTATTGTTAGTGTTACTATCTTTTTCATGCATTAGGTAGTTTGGAACAAGGACATTTTTAAGGATGGAAGTTTGTTTTGAAGTTTAAAAACCTTGACGAATCTTACTAGTCCCTAATATGCAACTTGTAAAAAAATTGGTGATATTTTTATAGAAATATTTAGATTTCCAATGATTTTATATTAGTTGATATAATGTTTTGGCAATTTTTAAGGTAAAACAATAGTGCACTATAAAATTTGGGCGAATAAGTTTGGAAAAAAATTTGAAATTGGCAAATCTTTTTTCTGGAAAAAGCATGGAAAATTAGCTCACTTGTAAATTTTAACCCCTAAAATTTTCCCTATTTTGGAATTCTATTATTATGTAACAACATAGGTAACAGACCATTCCCTTCATTAATGTGATGTTTATTTGGTTTGTTTACTTCATTGAATGGGTGTTTCAGCAATTACTTGAGTGTTAATGGTTTCTAGCAGTTTGTTTCTTTTGAATTAGAGTGATTGTGTAATAGAGTGATTTGTTTCTAAAACATATGTTTTTTCTTTATAAAAGTTTCAGCAACAGTATGAGTGTAAAAAAAAGTGTGTTTTGAATGCTAAGAGTGACATTTTAACAATTGGTTTTGAAATTTTATTAGTTCTAGTTGCCATTTGTTCCTGCATATACTTTGTGTGATAGCCTTGAAGCAAAAATCCTAACTAGATTGACAATTTATGTGTGAGTTAGATTTTTTTTCTAAATTAAAAGGACAATTAATCAGTCCATGGGTATGAGGTGAAAGGGAATGAAAAATTAGTACACATGTTAAGAGGAGTTTGTGTGCCTAGAAAAAGATTCAAGATAGTAGTACTTGAAATTTCTTATGTTTATGACTGAAAAAGGTTATAGTAGATGTCACCCTAACCAATATGGTTCCCACTGTCATTCCTTTATGATGACATTTTTGTAGCAAGACACTTCTTCACTATAAATATCTTGTGATTGACTGACTAGAGCCACCTAAGGTACATAACGACCTTAGCCATCCCGACATTCCTCCCTTGCATGTATTTCATAAATGCGAAATAGTGCAAGGTCTTATCAATTCCTATGCCATCCATATTTCCACCATATGAAACTAGAATTGAAGAGAAATGTTTCCATCATCCCCAATTGAAACTATTATATTGCAGATTTTGTCGAGAGTTCGATGCCTCATCACACACCTATCGTCGCACATGACCTACCATCCAATAGAATCACAACTGTGAATTAATTCACCACCTACCAACCCTATATCCAAGACGATATTAACATGCCTCGGGGAGTCATCCATCTTAACTACCTCCGTGCAGAGACGCCTAGGGGAGTTGGCCTCCATAACTACTTCCTTAATGCTCTGATGACCTATACCCCCAACATACAACATCATCTTGAAGCCTTTGATCAGGGGATGGGACATAATGAAGTGTGAATATTTATGCATATTCTAACAAGTCCTAATATAACCCTCAGCCTAAATGCCTGTCAGCCAGTTGTTAGCTTGCAGCACGTGGAACATTGTAACTTTATCAAAAACAATTAATAGATATATTATTCTTACTATGATTGAGGAAGTTTCTTCTTTTAGCTAAGTGACATTCCCGAGAAGACTAATACATTTTTAAATGATTAGCTTAGATTCACCCACTATATTCAAAATTTTGACACCAATATCCAATCATATTTTAACTCCTTGCTAGATTGCTAGAGCCTCCGCCTATTTGTTAGATGTGACCCTGAGTCCCCATGCATATTTTACTTTTGTTTTTCTTTGAGGTTGATTATTACCCCTCCCACTCAAGCCTCCCCAAGGTTACCTTTTGACGCACCATCAAAGTACAATTGGTCATTCCCAACTTCCCTTTAGCATTCAATGAAATCATCGCCTTTCAATCTAATACAGAAATTTGGGATTTCATTCGATCTTAAACAGGTGGATTTTAGGGTGGATAAGGCGAGCTTGAGCCAACTTTTTTTGGAACTGGACAAGTCTTCATGTCTGAGTCATTGAATCCTTGAGAAGAGGTGACCTCAAAAAGTAGCGTCACACCTTTAATTGCAACTATTTCCGAAATTTGACGTTGATTTTTAAATAGAGCTTGATTATGACACAACCATATCGACTAACATCTGTATTTAAGGAATGCGATCCAGCATCGCCATAGCAAAGGATTTGGAGAGAAAGGCATTTATTTCCCTAATGAAAAAACATGTCACTACAGTCATCTACAATTTGGGGCACAAGGGCCACTGGAGCAAGACCATAGTTCCAAACTTCTAGCAAAGAAGGGGCAAGAACAAAACAAATGCTTAATTGATTCCTCTACTTTGCCACACAAAACACACCAGGATGGACCACTAATTTTCTTCTTTTTTAATTCTCAAACTATCAGAATTTTCTCATGGGTCATCCTTGACACAATACTTTTTTGGTTTCCCACCCAACCAAACATGTATGTCCAGTTTACTCGTGATTATATGAGCAAGCCCATAGAGGCTTTCGATAAGAAGATTCCACTGAAATTGGAGATGATCAGGAAATTCCAAAGAGTGCCACCCACTCTAGATTCTATGGTTGTCCCAGCAAGAGATGTCCGCTAGATTAGAAATCCCATACTCAACTAGCCATCCAGAGAGAGTTGGGTCTATACCTTTCACATAGTTAGTTCCAATTTGAATGTGTTTCTCGTTTCCAGGATACCAACCAAGGTGATTCAAGATGAGAGGGGATGAGGCTTTGCATAATCACCATATTTTTTATTCTTTATTTTCTCAGGATTCATCCTCTAGTCTAGTGATATGGTTTTTATGGAAATATTTTCTAATAAAGGTTTTTTTCCACCACTCATGAAAGTCCGAAAGGAGCCTCCAGACTAGTTTTTCCCCCAACACCAGGTTCATTAGTTCAGGATCCTTTATTTTTAGTTCTCACAATTTCTTAGGTTGTTTGACCAAATTCCAATTTACCAGATGGAATTTATGCTCGTTACCCTTTCCTCCCTACCATAAGAATTTCCTGATAATCTTTCTTATTTGTTGATTGATGTAGCCTGGTATTAAGAGACCCACTCCCAGCTAAACTAGAAGGAATGAAAGCACTAATTTAATGAGAGTAGCCCACCCTACCAAGTTGAGTCATCTAACACCTCAAGATGACAATCTATTCCTAATTATTTGAAGAACATTCCCCCATTCTTCCACAGGTGATTTTTTTAGGGAGATTGGAACCACAATATAGTTAAATGAAGAGCAGTGGAGATCCAACAGAATTTGAAGGAACCATCCAATTGCATTTAGCGAGTCCCCTTGACAATTCCAACCAATTATCTGACATTTCAAATTTTTTATCATATCCCCAGAGTGAAGAAGGAACCCATCTAAGTTTTTTTGGAACCTTGATGCAATCACTACGAAAGCTGCACCAATTAGGAGGGTATCATTTTTAATCTGGTAGTGATTGATTCCTCTAACATTTCTTGCAATACTGAGCCCTGGAAGGGATCCATCCAGCTGCCCAACCTCAAGGTTTCAACTGAGAGATTCATCCATGATTATATAAAGTAGGGGGTAAAGGGGACATCCTTGATGCAACCCACTTGAAGCAGCAAATAAGGGCCTAGGGCACCCATTGACAAGAGGATAAATCCAAGGATATCCAATACAAGATTTTATCCAAGAGATAAAATCAGTATTAAATCCTAATTTCCCCATGAAAACGAAGAGGAATGAGTGGTTTACGCGATCAAATGCATTTTCCAAGTCTAGTTTGATAACCATTCCAGCTTCTCCCTCTTCATTGCTTTAGTGGATAGCTTCTTGTACTAGGAAGATATTGTCCAGAATATTTCGATGTTGCATAAACCCATCCTGGTTCTCAGAAATTATGGAGGGAAGTAAGGGTTTAATCCTATTGGCAATGATTTTCATCAATATTTTATAGGAGGAGTTGCAGAGAGAGATAGGACGAAATCTGGAGAAGGTGGTAGGATTGACTTCTTTTGGAATTAGAGCAAGAAAGGTAGAATTGGTGCTACCCCCAACTTCTTTTTAACCCTGGTGTAGTTCAGCATTCTAATTAGATATTTTTTAATAACATTCCAGAATAAATGATAAAGGATGATAGAAACCCATCTAGTCCTGGAGCCTTCTCAGGTTCCATATTCCAAATAGCATTGTGTACTTCTTCTTCTAGAACTACATAAGAAAGAGACACATTAGAGAGCGGAGGGACAACCTGGGGAATGGCCTAAAGGAATTTAGAGGCCCCAACCGAACGGGTGAACACCGAATTGAGGAGAGAATTGAAATGATTGAATGTCTCTTGTTTAATTTTTTATGAGGTGTTGATTATCCACCCACCTTCCACCTTTATTTCCTTGATACGATTCATGTCCTCATGAGCCATTTCTTATTTGTGGAAATAATAAGTATTTGAGTCTCCAACTTTTAACCATAGACTACGAGACTTGAGCCTCCACATATTTTCCTCCTGCCTACTTAGACTGAAAATCTGAGAGGAGAGGTCTTTTTCCTTTTCAATATGTGACTCTTCAATGTGAATTTTCTCCATCATATTATAGTGTTCTTCTAATTCTTGGACTTTTTCTTTCCTTTTTCACCTGAGGGCTGATAGTTTTCTTTGAGTCATTTCCTTAGATCAGTCTTTACATGTTTTAGCTTGGATTCCCAAACAAAGTTGGGGGATCCTTTTATTTCTCGAGTCCAAGGTTGCTTTATCATATTCCTAACTTTTTCATTTAGGCACCAATATTCATTAAATTTAAATGGCAATGGCCTGAGGTTTTCTACCTTTTCCATGGAGATCATAATGGGGTGGTGATCTAAGTCTCCAAGAGATTTTATAGACAAGGAGCATTCTAGGCCATTAAGGAACCAATTGTTGTGCAGCAAGAATCTATCTAAACGAGCAGTAATGAAATTATCACTAACCCTTCTATTCGACCAATTTTAATTCCTAGACTTTATTTTGGTAACGAGTAGATGCCAACAAACCAATATTTCCTCCATTCTATCTCAGAAGTAATCCCTGACTAAAGATCAACCTCTGTTTTTTAAGCATTCAGGACCGTATTAAAGTCCCCTACCATTACACTATTAATATGCAGGTTTCTTCCCTTTAAACCCTCTAAAGATTCCCAAAAGTATGCCTTGTCGCTGTGAAGAATTCGGTCATAAATGTTTATGAAGGGGATTATATTCCTTGTCTCCTTTTCTTCCAACAGAGCCATTATCCACGATTTTGTCTTAATTTCCTCTATCAGGGTAAATTTGTTATTCAACCAAAATATTCATAATCCTCCTGAAGCTCCCCTTGAAGGTTGTGATGACCTCACACTATCTCTCCAAAATTTTCTTACTGCTTTCGAAGTTTCTGCTTCTTCTAACTTGGTTTCCTGAAGAAATACTACTGTAGGAGATTCTTGTCTAATTAAGTCCTTTACTGTTAGGTCTTTTGCAGGGGTTGCTAGTCCCTTTATGTTCCAGGATATAACTTTCATTATTTAAGTGTGGGGGAAGAGCGACCACATCCTTACCATCCTTGTTCAATTTTTTCCTTGTTAGCAAATCTAAAATCACTGTTTGATTCCCCGGATTTTTATTTACTTATGCTTCCCTTTCTCTTTGAGTCCTTTTGTTTGGTATTTCAGCTTTCTTGTTGAATTCAGTTTCCTAGTTGTTGCACTCATCAGCCCAAGTTAGAGTTTGAGATAAGTTTTTTGTTACCACCTAATCTAGACCTTTGTGAAAACTACTCAGAGGAGATTCAAGGATAGGGGTTGACTATGGAGGGGAAACTTCACCTCCTACCTCTTTCTGACTATTTTTGGCTACTTCTCCTTCTCTTTCTTGAGGCTCGACCGCGATATTCTGGGGGATTCACTTTTGTTTCCATTTCCCCATCACTTAGAAATTTGAACGGGTTCGAAGAGGAAGGAACTGTGTTGGGCATTGGCAAGTTCTAAGCTTTTAATGACACTCCTTTTCCTTTTGGAGCTTTCTTGGGTTGTTGCCACTGCTCCTTCTAAACTGCCTGAGCTTCTAGACGTTTTTCACTTACACTTTTAGTGAAATCTCTAGAAAAGTGACCATAGTCATGATAGTGCCTGCATTAGAATGGTATTTTTTCGTAGTCGAATACCGGTCTTTGCTTCCATTCTCCCAAATTTAGATTGATTTCAACCGGAAGCCCTTTCTCCAAGTCTACTTCCACACGAATTTTAGTAGATGCAAACTGAGAGCCTTTTGGTTTAGCCTTGTCTAAGTATTTCCCAACTCCATTACCTATAGCCCTAAGGCAATCATCGCTCCAGCAGGAGATGGGAAGATGAGGGAGATTAACCTAGACATGAATGGCAGTGAGAATGTCCTCCTCGAGATTGAAATCTAGAGTCCATTTATTAAGATACATCCCTTTGGAACCAAAGAAATATGGTCCATTGTGAAAGAAGACCTCTTTATCCATTTGGACTTCAAATAGAAAGATAAAAAGTCCATTACCAACAGAAGAGAGAGCGATCTCACTTGTCATCATAGAAGCCTAGATTTTCTTTATCCAAGTCTCCATATGTTTGGGAGAAGGCCACAAACCAGTAAATTACCCAATAAGAGCTATTTCAGAATACACCAGAGAAGGCCACCTAGCACCATCCGGTAAAGAGACTTTTGTGACCTTTGTGTTCTTGTTGATGAATTTGGTCGACGCGGATGATGTAGGACGAGGACGCTTCGGAGGGAGGTCACCATAGAATGGAAGGCAGCTTCAACATCCAGAGGGGGAGAGGGGAAGGCCCCCTTCGCAGACGCTATATTGAAGGTAGTAGGTTCAAATATGTTCCCGCCAAAATCTCAACACAGAGCCCAAGCCAGTTTCCATCTTGTTCTCGAAGCAATAGTAGAATATTAAACATAAGAGATCAAAGAGATTATACCATATCTCTAAAGAATCACATGACTATATATTGATATCAAGTGTGTGTCAAATTCCTTGTTCTTATGATAGTTCTTACATTGGTCAAATTGGGAACTCATTTAAAGATTGTCTCAAAGAATGTGTTGATGACACTACTCATCATCATATTTTAAAATTTGTCATTTTTAGCATTCTTTTGATACTAAGAATCTAGTCTAAAAGAATGTGTTGCTGACACTACTCATAATCGTACTTCAAAATTTGTCATTTTTAGCATTCTTTGATACTAAGCATCGAGTCTCAAAGAATGTGTTATTGAAACTACTCACAATCGTACTTCAAAATTTGTCAATTTTCAGCATTCTTTTGATACTAAGCATCTTATTCGTTTCAACAAAACAAAAATATTAGCCTCAACCCCCCACTACACTTCCCACATTATTGGCGAAACAAATTGAATTTAGAAGCACCAAAATAACTTCGATCATCAAGCTAACTATAAATTGAGCCATTCTTATAAACCCCTTATTCACTACCTAAACCATTAGCCCCTTTCTTTTCTCCATGTTCCCCTTCCTCCAAGTTCCTCTTATTTTTCTTTATTCTCACATCCCTATTCATACTATCAATGTACTTAATTTTATTCCATATTTATTTTGAAATTAAAATCTTTTATAGAAATTAATTTAATAAAATTTTTAATAATTTTCTAATACATTTATCCTTTTTCTCTCTCATCTATCCATTAACCTAGTTGTTATGTTTTTCCTTCTAATCCCTTTTCCAACCTTTTTGATGGTTAAAGTTTTCAACTAAACTAATTAACTCCTTCTTAATTCTTTCCATTATTTTTTAGTTTTTATTTTATTTATATTAAAAAAAATTGTATCTATAACTTTAAGGTCTTGTTGTAGTCTTTGCACAATACAATGCCATGTGGATAACCATCTCACATATTTGTTGTCATAATTTATGGATGCAATTACAATATTCATACCATGATTTTCACATATTTATCTAGTGATCTTTTATTATTAACTCACTAGAAAACCACCCAATATTAAAATCTTCAAAAATAACCATCTCACATATTTGTTGTCATAATTTATGGATGCAATTACAATATTCATACCATGATTTTCACATATTTATCTAGTGATCTTTTATTATTAACTCACTAGAAAACCACCCAATATTAAAATCTTCAAAAATAACTCATACTTCAATTATCAAGTTATGAGTCTCTAAAAAAAAGCATTCAAACAACCTTTTGCTTAATCCTAAAACATAATATCAAAACTAAAGCTAGTTAACTAACTTATTTATCCTTATCACTTTTTATACCACATCTATCATTATAATATTCTTTCCAATTTAACTAACGTATCTATCCTTATCACTTTTTATACCACATCTATCAAACTAAACTACCTGCATTACTAGTTAACTAACTTATTTATCCTTCTCACTTTTTATACCACATCTATCATTAAAATATTCTTTCCAATTTAACTAACTTATCTATCCTTCTCATTTTTATACCACATCTATCATTATAATAACTTGTAATATAACCCAAAAAAAAGAAATATCTTCTCCCTTTACATTATCATATTTTATATTTTCGGAATTTGAATTTTATATTTTTTCGAAACCCTAAATATTTAGAAAATATCAATTTTTAATTTAAATATTTAATAATTTATCATACATCCAAACTTAATGTTATTAATCTTTATAATTTTCAACATTAATGTGATATAAGACTTCTTGATCACTCAAACTAAACTTGTCTTGGGAGACTAAATTAATCAAACCTCCCATCTTGAACACTAGATTGGTTAAAGTGAAGAGACACGAAGGCCACGGGTGCCAATTGTGTTTGAAGAGGATATATACAATCTATATATGATGTCGATACAAAAGAGTAGAACAGAAGCAAAAACTAGGGATCCTCATACAGAAGTATCTATTACAGTAGAAGTATAAGGCATTGTAAGATGAAAGAGGTCGAGTGTGACAAGGAGGAATATCAATGTGCTGTGAGTCTGAGTACTGCTTTCGATCCAGTGAATATAACTCCAACTACTTTTCTCTACGATCGAAACACTGCAGAGACATGGCTGGAGAAAAATCCACGAAACTCAACCATCCCTCACACTCGCCAGCCCTTTTCTGTGGGCGATATAACTCCCAACATTGCTCTCAGAGCAGAAATGAGACAATATTTTCAAGATTTTATGGGCACCGATTACACGGGTTGGGAAGTCATTCCTGACTATCCTCAGTTGCTCTCTATGCCTGAGATTCGAAATTTTCTCTTTCAAGTTCATAAAGTTTTTCCCAAAGAGGAGGCAGAGCTGGGAAAAATGATCGAGGAGAATTGGTCCAAGGCATGGAAGAGGCTCAATTATCTGCGCCTCAATCTCCAGATGAACCCTAGAAATCGCCAACACTTCATCTCCGACGATTACTTAATCGTATGTTTAGGAGAAATAATGTACAGATCCTACTCTCGCAATGTAAAAACTGAAGGGTCCGAATTATTTCACAGAGAAATTCTCAGAACAATACGCGTGCTCGACATGAGTGAAGACCAAGTACGTTATCAGTTAAAACCCGACGACGCTTCAGAGTGCGTTCGATTTCTAGGGTTTTTGCTTCGAAATTTGCAGGTGGCCGAAGAAGGGTTTCATTCAATAATCCTCAGCATTCTCTCCATCGTATCCAGCCATTTAAAATCCCAGGACGTTCTTCTGGTTCTTGAATACTTTAAAATGGCAAACCCCATAGTTTTTTCTTCAACCGATCTGAAAAATATAGCTGTTATTGTGCAGACCTTCTATTCCACCAACATTATGGCTGGCGATATCCCGTTGCTTGTCGAAATGAACACAGGACTTGTTCGAGGGCTTGTGCAGATTTTTATTTATGTTCTTGGTCTGTTCAAGAACCAGGACCGCATAGGCATTGTAGGGCACGTATGTGAGGCTCTCCATGTGCCTCTCTTTCTCATCGATCAGCTCGTCAATAGCGACCAATTATTGCTTCAACAGCCAGCATTGGCTTTCGCTATTGACATGAATCTGCTGTACTACATCCATGAAATGATAAAAATTTATGTTGAGCAGCAGAACCCACATTTTATTAATGTGGATGAGTATGACTGGCTTCTTGCACTCGGCATTGCAAGAACGCTCTACCTAAACGTGTGGCCACTGGATTCAGAGAGAGCCGAAGACTACAGTAACTTAATATCTTTGCACCAAAGCCCAATATGTGAAAATTCGGATAAAGTCAGAGGTTCGGTCTTGGGGATATTACAAATGTTTCACTCCTAAATTTTGAAATGCTTGAAAGGCCTGCCTCAAAGCTGACCTGTCTAATTTTCCACTATCTTCTTTCTCATCAAAGTTAGAATACTCACTCATCCATCATAGTAACAACTTTTTATGATATGGTCATCATCTTAAAAAACTTTCTATATAGCTTAAGTGGGTATAATGGTTAAGAGCATGTGTTTACTCCTAAAAATTGACAAGATCAAAAACTAGAGGGGTAGAGTATGTATGCCTTTGGAGGG
The DNA here is from genome assembly GCA_031772625.1 of Pinus tabuliformis. Lineage (NCBI taxonomy): Eukaryota > Viridiplantae > Streptophyta > Pinopsida > Pinales > Pinaceae > Pinus > Pinus tabuliformis. Next base: position 940,010,502 of record CM062816.1, on the reverse strand, counting down.
TTGTGACCTTAAAATTGGATAATAATAATAATATTAGGGGACAATAACTATATTGAGTACCACTATTGGTGCATTTTTGATAGATAGTAGTTGACAAAGTCATGTTAACTACTTTCTTTTCCCATTGTTTATGTATTAGATGTTTTAAACCTCTTCAACTTTGTGCCTATATTCTCCCATAATGTAGTCCAAAATGCGTTCATAATTATTGTGTCCTTGTTTGAAATGATGCTCCTTGATATCCCAAACTGCACCAGACTTGTTCAAAGAACAAGATAACTTCTTCTTTCCCACTAATGGTCTATTTAGAGGTTATTAGAACAAACATCTTGTTGAACATGTTAACTACCATGAATGAGTAATCATGTCCCTTCCTAGTTATTGGTAAACCTCCCACAAATTCCATGGAAATGATTTCCCAAGAACAAATGAGTATAGGAAAGGGATGATATAGACCACATTTTGTGTTACTAGGCTTGTTTTTACAACAAAGCATGCATCCTCTTATGAACTTACCTCTTTTTAAATCTTGGGCATCTCTACAAGTTGGCCATTGTATTCCTTACACCAAAGTGCTCTCTAACCTTGGAGGTGGGAGCTTCTCTTATCAGTTACAATCATTTACTTTTAAGAATGCATAACTTATCTAACATAGTAGTTAACTATTATGTCACCATCATGCACATGACTCTCGCTTTGCAATTGTCGAAACACCTCCTTGAAGTATTCGTCCTCTATATATGCATCTATGTATGCATCATGGATGAAAGGATCCATGTGCATAAAATTTCTCAAAGTTGTGATATTTGATGTGGTTGACATCAAAAAATGTCGGCTAACTTTGTTGTGTTTATCATTAAATGAAACTATTGTAGAAACCCCATCCACATGTAATGCATGGTCTATTATAGCTTACTCTAGACATACAAGTACTATAGTGGTTGGTGACCTGTGTGGACAATTGTTTCCTTTCTTATTAGATGGTGTTTCCACATTTTCACACCATGCACTGAGGCATAGAGCTCCTTGTTGTAGGTGGGATAGCTTTGAACGGAAGAAACGTCCTACCCGTAACAAGGGATTGTCACCCAATCAAGGCCCTAATTAGGCTTTTATTCATTTGGTATGGTGAGGTCAACTAGTTTGTGGGCCTAATTTCGACTGAATGTATTTATCCTTGAAAGGATACTTTAATTGAAGCTCTCCTAAATTTAAATGCAGTTTAATCTACTTTATACAAAAAAAGAAAGAATTAGTCTATCTCTATTTTGAGCCTAAATTATCGTAATTGAGATATATAAGTAGTTCATAGTATCTCAGTTAGGAGAAAGAAAAATAATAGAAATTGATTATGAGATTAGAGCGAGCTACCAAATTATATAAACATTTCATATAACCTAGTAACTGTTAAATAAAATGCACAACTTCCTTAACTCAATAAATAGTAAGAAAAGCATAAATGTGTATACTCACACTCAATATGGAGGATTAATATGGATTGAAAATGAAAATGCTACAAGTTGTTAAACTACAGAAATAGTTCACATATCAGACAACTAATAAAGAAAATACATATTAGTAAATAAGTACCAAGAATTCACTCATATGCATACTCACTTTTAGTAATTCATTTTTTCAAATTTAGACCAATCATGATGATAATTTATCAATGGTTTTAAACAAATATAACTTTGCATATATCAGTAACAAGGCACATCATATAAATACATCATATAAAATTATATTTATCTAAAAAAAACTTGGGAAAAATAAAACAAGTCTTTCATTACTCTTGATAATGACAATAGTATCAAAACCAATTGCAATTGATAGACCTCTTGGATTTGTCAACAATTCCCCCAAACTTGACAATAGTGCACAAGCTCTCATTACTCATTTCAAAACCAAAATACAATATAGTTACAAAAAAAAATTATAATGGTAGAAGCTTTTCTTGCCTATAGTTCAACTTCATGTTACTCCTCCAAAAATTAAAATACTCCCCTTTTTACAAGAAGAATTATATTTATAAAATAAATTGAATCAACAAAAACATAATATCTCTCAGCGATTTCCTAAACTGAATCTGCAAATAGCCAATCTATTGATCAAGATAAGTCTATTATAGAAAAGTGAAAGATCTCATTATTGTGTTATTAATTATGTCCTTATTTTCTCTTGATTTTAATTAATTTCTTTTCTTCATTTGACACTTTGATTCCTTCGTATTTTCCTGTGAAATCTACGCTTATAACATTGAAATCCATACTTGTACATCAAAATTAAAATTATTAATAAATATCACTAATAAATTTTATAAAAATAAAAAAAAATATTATACTGTCATAATTTCTAGTTTGTTTTTTTTTTTTTCTTTCATTTTCATCAATAATTTGGAAAGAATGACTTTCCCCAACCATTCTCTAATAACTCAAACTAATGCTTAACCATCATTGCTCTATCCCATCGATTAATCTTAGCCATTGACTTAAATTCTAAAATCAATATCTCACACGTACCATGGAATTACACTTTTGAAAGTTTATAATGTATTAGGAAATTATAATGGTTTAGGTATAGAGAGAAGAACCTATGTTAAATGTTTTGACCATGCACGCATACCCTTAAATAATAAAGCACAAATTCAAACACCTGGGATATCTAATAAATAAATAACAAGTGAACCTCCCTCTTATCGGTTCAAGAGACAATGAGGTAAAAGTAAAAATAATAATTATATATATATATATAGTTAGTGATTAGAAGATTCCTCATCATATCGGAACCCCAATGTTGAATCAAAACATTCATTAGCGGGTAAATGATGAAGTCCCAAGATCTCGATCCCGATGGATTAAAATGATATTAAAACCAAACAACATAATAATAAAAATAAAATAAAAATGATGAATATTAAACTAAAATATTCCATCACCGAATTTTGTCCACCGGATTTTAGCCATCATATCTTGAAATATTTGAAAAATATGTCAAGGAAACTAAGCCTAAAATTTTGAAATTATGGTCGTTGGATTCTAGCCATTGGGCATTGGATTTCGTCCAACTAACATGTCAATGCATTTAGCCTAATTATTTTCCATGGGGATGAAAGTGACACATCATTTGTAACATTATTAAAATAGGGTGATAATACAAAAACTTTTGCGGGCAATAATTGTGTCTCAAATGTAAATTAAGAAAAAAATTATATCACTCAAAAGCTTTTCACAAGTAGAAGATGATGGTGGCCTCAAAATTGAGAAATTAACAAACTAAAAAAACTAAATTTTATAATTTACTTAGTGAATTATAATTTAATTACATATTAGTTTATCACCTAACAAATTCAAAAGAATACCTGGATGCGGGTGTTAGCACAGGAGAGAGTGCCAGGCCACATGGCCAGCAGGTGATGACACGAGCCAGCCAGCGGGAGGACACCAGGGATGCCGCCGAAGACATAAATGTGAAGGCCCCCGCTCAGAACTCTTAATGAAATTAAAGGCGGATTGTTGTGAGGGCAGGGCGCATTCATGGCGCTCAAGGTTCAAGGGAATGTTAATGGATTTAAGTTGGATGAAGGTATGGGGTCACACCATTCTCAGCAAGATAGGCACGCTGCGCAGTCGAGCCTGGACATTCTCTGCCTTCTGGCAGACGCTGAGGACTCTGAATTCTCTGCTATTCAAGGAAGGGGCATCAAAGCACTATCTTCAGGTGCCGAGAAGAGAAGCCCTGCATTGGCAGCTCTGTTTCACTCAGCCAGTTCCATTGTCAACATGGCTAGGCCAAGAGAAAGACAGCCGTGCAGACGCGGAACTGGTCGTGGGGGCTCCTCACGCCCTCCAGCAGCGGATGCCCACCACCATTGTTGTTGCTGCTACTGTTATAGACGGGCTGGAACTCCCCACCTGCAGGCATCACAGTTCTTGGATACGGGCAACCCAATTGAAGGACCACCAGCGCTTCCAGCGTTTGGCACCGCAGTGTTTAACTTGGGACACCTCAGTGCACACATTTCAGTCCTCTTCGTTAGGGACACAGAGGAGGATGACGACGGATCAAGCAGCAGAGAAGCGCCCTCCGATGACCAATCGGGAAGGGCTGAGGAAAAGACAAAGGGAGCACCTGAGAAGGCACCCGCCCAACCTCAGACGCAGGAGGCGTCGACGTCCAAGGCAGGAGAAGAACGGGCAGGACTCCCGGAAGAATATGGTTGGGTCCCGATCATTGAGGAGGAACCGGAGGAGTAGCAGACATTGGCTCCGTCATCCATCTTTTTGTCCAGGTCCAGTTCTAAGGTCTTCTGTCTCGGTCGCTTTCTATGTTTGGGATAAATCAAATGTTTTTGTATGGGTCTTTTAGTTCGTCTGCAGGTCTTTTTGTGACTTTGTTTCAGTTAGTAAGTCTTTTCTGGGCGATTGCACATGTCCACGGTCGCCCCTGCGAGGGTGGTTTCTTGTGTCACAGCCCCTGCGTGGGCAAGGTTAATGTTAAAAGGAAAATCTTGATAAGTTTTGAGGCAGCTTGGACACATCTCTCTGCTAAAGCCAGCTGCCAACCCACAGTGCCACAGATGGCCATGGGAAACCTGTTTTACTGCCTGTAATGATCTTTTGTACATAATATAATTACTTAGCATAGTTTTACTGAGAAAAAAAAAAAAAAACAAATTCAAAAGAAAATGGAAATCAAAGATTTGATCCTACGAACCAAAATAGTGAAATATTTACATAGTAAATTAAGAGGACTAGGCATCGAAATACAAATTTGGTAAGAAGGCCCCTCAATTATTATTAAAAATTAAGGGGAGTTTTGAGGCCTCAACATGTACTGAAGAACCACCCCATGAAATACTTCATAATGGTAGCATATAAGCCTTCCTCCCTACATCAAGACCACTCCCATATGCTACAGTTTTGGTAATGCTAGAACTGATGCTTGAATGATATTCTTATTTAACCCCTCAAAGACCCTATAATGACCCTTTCCCCACTAAAGAATCTTTCCACTTGTTATAGAATGGTGTGGTGCTACTACTACTGAAGACGAGGCTATCAAATTTTGCAAGTATTGTTCGACCCCAACAAAACTCCTAACCTTGGAAATACAAGTAGGCATTTTCCACTTCATGATGGCCTCCATATTAATAACATCTATCTACATATCTCCTGCACCTATCACATATCCTAAATACACCAAATATCATTGTGCAAATTGACACTTCTTGATATTTTGTTGTAGTTGTTGATTTTTTAATGTCTCTAGCACCTGCATCAAATGTGAGGTGTGTTCCTCCCACGTTCACTCTATATTAATATATAATCCAAATAAACAATAAAAAATGAATCTACAAAGGTGTGCAGTATATATTCATTAACCCCATAAATGTACTTGGTGCATTAATATGATAAACAATATGACTAGCCACTCAAACAAACCTTGTCTGGCTTTGAAGGCAATATTCTAGGTATCTTCTTCCCTGATTTGAACCTAGTGATACCCTAACTTTAAGTCTATATTAGTAAAGTATTTGGATTGTTGTAGCTAATCTAGCGGATCATCTATCTTACAAAGGGGTACTTGTTCTTGAGTGTAATTTTTTTTAACCCTCTATAATCAATGCACATCCACCAAGTCTAGTCCTTAGTTTACACAATGATGATGGGCAACCTCCATGGTGAGGTGCTTGATTTAATGACACATTGTTCTAGTAGTTGTTGCAACTAATTCTTCACCTCATTCTATGGGTTGCTTATACATCCTGATGTTTGGCAATGGGATATTTTGCAATAGTTGGATCTTGTGCTCTACTTCTCTCTTAGGTCATAGCCCTTAAGGCTCCTGGAACACACCCTTGTATGCTTGTAGAAACTCTTCCAATTGTTGTTTGTGTTACTTAGTACACCCCTCCAGGAATGATATAGCTTTCATGGAATCTTCTACAAACTGGTTTTCTTTTAAAAGTAACAAAACATATTTCTTGTTAAAATTGATCAACTTTTTGGCCTAGTTGGCACTTACTAGTGAGATATTTGACTTTCCCTTCTGTTTGTTGATGATGAAGGATTTTCCATCCTTGATGAGGTAGTATTGATTGGATATTTGTATGAATATCACATCTTTCAAGTACATATAGGGAATGCCAATTACAACTCCACATACATCAAGTGGAACTACATCCAACTCCACTTCATCAATAAAATCAACACTAATAGAAAATTTGATTTTGTATTATTTGGTTACCTTTATATTTTCATCCTTGTTGACCCATCCGAATGGATATGAACTAGGATGGCCATGAGTATATAGTCCTAGTTTCTTCACCATATTTATCGCTACGTGAATCGCCTGCAATCCTAAGTCAAATAAACCATCAACTTTTTAATTCTTGAATTGTATCTTTATATGGAAGAGTCTAGTCATTTTGTTCTATTCATGTTGCTTAAGCCCACTTATATTCACCCTCTTTTGCAATGATGTACAACAAATATTCTCGTCCTTGTTTGAATTTCTTTCCACCTGGTTGCTAGAATCAATGGCCATGATATATTTCTTCTTGGCATATTTCTTTCAATTCTTCTGGTTGGGATCTTTACGCTGGTGTGTTGTGGTTATTTATTTTTCTATTTCCCCCTCTCCACTCTTCTTCCCCTCCTTGCAAGCTTCCCAATGCTCCCTCTTCTTTGACCCACTTTATTTCACTTTCTTCTAGTCTATATTCTCACAAGCCTTGTCCACCATTCTAGGTTTTAACAACATGACCTATTTTTGCAGATGGCTATGTAAACCCCCATCATGCTTGAGGAGCATGTCAGATTTATTTGGGGAGATATGCAACATTATGGTCATCTTTCTAAATTCTATTATGTACTTCTATACAATTTGCCCCTGTCTTTGCTTGAAGTAATGTTATTAGATCTAATGTTTTGTATGTATGCCATAGGGTAGAACTACAACTTTATGATATTTTTAAAATCCTCCCACTTATTCACTGGGGTATCTCCCTCCAAACTCAAGATTTTCATGTGGATTTCCCAACAGTTCAAGGCACAACCTTCTAGTTTCAGAAAAAACAAACAAAATTTTATGTTCTTCCTTTATATAATGAACACTAAATAAAATTATAGCCATTGTAACAAGTGATTTGACTTTAAATCATCAATATCACCTTCATATGGCTTGATTTCAACCGTTTCATCCATATTGAACATGGATTGTGAATGGTCCATAGCACATGAACTAGTTTGATCATTTTTGGGTTATTTTTTAGACCCTCTCTATGGTTCTTTCGGATCCCTTGATCTCGTATTTGATCTAACCTGTGCATTAGAACCTCCATATTCTCTAAATATATTGAGATTATTGGTCAAGGTTTCCATGTAGACGCTCACATTAGATTTTATATCTATGACTTGTGCTTCCAACCATTCAAAAATCTCCATTCGAGGATCCTAAGGGTCATTAATAGATTTGCCAACCATGACTAGGGTTTTATGACTTATGTCTTAACCTATTTGGATCCCCTACAACTCCCCATAATATACTCAAAGAAACCTTATATGATACAAATATTATTTTTTCGTGGATCATATTCCACTGGATAGTTTTTCACAATAGATATACAAAAATATATATTTGAAAATCTTAAATCTACACTATAAGGGTTAATTTCTCCTTAGATTTCTAGATTTGTTAATTATTGTTATTTATGTATGCATTTAAATTGTAATCGTGTAAAAAATAGAGAAAAAATCTATTAACCACTCTCAGACCACAATAACACAAGATATGACCTAGGAAACCCTTTTAGGAGAAAATCTAGCTATAGTGTGAGATTGCTCCGGTCCCTCTTTCTCTAAATGGAATTGGATGTTGTTGAAATTGTAGTTAGGAATGGCTTCTTTGACTCATGCCTTCGTCAAAGATGCTAATTCGAATTTAGTCTCGTAGGTACTTGAGTTAGTTGTCTGGTAACATGCGTGATGTGGCCTATCACTAGTTTATTGTTAGTTAATTGGAGTTAGATGACTTTTAGTGAGTTGTATACTAATTGTTAAGTAAAAATTAGCTATCTAGTGGAGTTAACTATAGTGTCTGTCAGTTAATTTATCTCTAGTTCTAGAATAGAGATAGTCTTAATTTTATTTGAGTAGTTTGAATTTTGTTAACTTAACTAACTCTGATTTAACTAGTTGTAGCTACTAAATGTAGCCCTAGTAGGTCATGCAATTTTAATTTCCTACTGAGACTAGATGAAGGCATATATATATTTATTCATTGTACAAAGGATTTTGTGTGGAGCTTGAGAAGAAATTAGAGTAAGAGAGGCTTGAGGATAAAGCAAAGAAATTTATCTTGGGAATTGTGCAAGGAAATAGGACGTCCTAGTAGGCCTTACTTGCCTAAGTGTTGGACAATTCTTGTAGATATTTGATGAGTATTGTAGGAATCTTCAAGCTTGATGTAGATTCTTTGTAATAGATCATATTTCTCAGTTGATTTAATGCAAACAAGAGGGGTTTTTCCTAGTTGGTTTCCCAAGATAAATGATTGTGTTTTGTGTGATTGTGATTTTATTCATTGTTTTCTTTCTGTAGAATTTTGGTAGAGAAATCTTGTGTATTTTGCAAATTAGTTTTCTCTCATTAGCACTTGCAAGGTTTCAAGGATATTCTACATGGTATTAGAGTTTAAAACAAGATAAAAACTAAGTTCCCTTATTAGATTCAAAGCACATTGGAGAGAATATTAGTTGGTGCAAGAATTATATATGTGCAAGAATCATGTCATCCTATGGCTTGAGGATAGAGCATGCACTAGAAGGGACTTCAATTTTTTGTGCATGGAAGGATAGAATGGAGGTTGTGTTAGATGATAATGGGGTTTTGGAATACAACAATATACATATTCCTAAACCTATTTCTTTAGATGCACAACAGCTAACTCAATGGAAGAAGGATATTTCCAAAGCTAGGAGGATGATCCTAGAAGGAGTTAGAGACCACATTGTTCCAAATTTGCATGGAAGGGATACACCATTCCATATGTGGAAAAATGTTACTGATCTGTTTGAGAGCAGTAGTGATGCTAGAAAACTTTTTTTGATGAATAAATTGAGGATTGAAGATAAAGGGTATCATGTAGTTTTCAGTAAAGGGAAGGCCTACCTCAAGCATTCTACTTCAGGCCAAGTCAAGCATATTGGTATTAGGATCAAGAACCTCTACAAATTGGAGCTTGATGCATGTGTAGCCTTGAGGAGCAAGGAGAAGATTTCTCAGAGTATAGATGTGGTGGTTGAGCGACAACAGGATAGAGCTCTCAAGATGGAACCTCATCCAATATCTCAATTTTAGTCTAACCTAGTTATTAGTTGGGATGACCAACAAGATGATGATGAGGATCACTCAGAGACTTCTAGTATCAGGATAGTTTGAGCCAAGTGGGCAGAGGATTTGGTTAAGGGATATCAGAAGAGATTTTAGTCTCCTAGAATCAAGAAGAAAACGCCCAACTACACAGGGTACATGGAACTTTCTAGTTCAAAGGGACCAACTGTAGCAACAAAGAACTTGGGAGAGGTGAAGACAAATCTAGGTGGACAAGATTCTTCCAAGAAGCCCTTCCTCATGAAGAGGGAGTGTTGAAATTGTTGCAAGGAATGGCTTCTTTGAATTGTGACATATTCAAAGATGCTAATTCGAACTTAGTCTCATAAATACTTGATTTAGTTGTCAGTTAACATGTGTGATGTGGCCTATCACTAGTTTAATGTCAGTTAATTCGAGTTAGATGGCTTTCAATGAGTTGTTTACTAGTTGATAGCTAAAAATTAGCTATCTACTGGAGTTAACTCTAGTATTTGTTAGTTAACTAGTCTCTAGTTATAGAATAGAGATAGTCTTGAGTTTATTTGAGTGGTTTGACTTTTGTTAACTCAACTAACTCTCAGTTAACTAGTTGCAGCTACTAAATTTAGCCCTAATAGGTCATGCAATCTGAATTTCCTATTGAGACTGGATGAAGGAACATATCTATTTATTCATTGTACACAATATTTGGTGTGAAGCTTGAGAAGCAAGAAGAGAGAGAGAGGATTGAGAATCAAGCAGATAAATTTATATTTTGGATTGTGCAAGAAAATGTGAGGAAAATCCTATTTTTAGGGGAAAAATTGTACTAGGAAATAGGAGCTCCTAGCATGACATATTTTCCTAAGCGTTATTCAAGTCTTGAAGAAAGTTAATTAGTATTGCAAGAAGCTTCAGGATTGAAGCATATTCTTTGTAATATATTAGATTTCTCAGTTGATTTAATACAAACAAGAGGGATTTTTCCCAGTTGGATTCCCAAATAAATTATTGTGTTCTATGTGTTATTTTGTTTATATTCATTGTTTTCTTTCCATAGAATTTTGGTTGAGAAATTTGCGTCTTTTGTATATCAGTTTTCTCTCATTAGCAGTTACAAGGTTTCAAGGATTTTCTATAGATGTAAGTACAAATAAGTGAGACTTTATGGCTCGTGGGTTTCTACAATACACAAAATCTATCTATTTTTTCTCTCCCTCTCTCTATCCACTCTCTACAACTCTTCTCATGTATGGAACAAAATGCACTCGAATAGAATTTAATCTGTTTTCCTCCTAGTGTCCTAGTTAACATAACCTAATAGCCTACTAGTGGTTAAGTTTGACTCCTTTGACACATAACTAGAGTTATAATGTCGATTCTTCTATATTCTTATTCATCATGATCACGAGGCTAGACCCTTTTCTATGAATAATATGAGATAACATGGCATCCACTTGAATGATGGTGGTCAAAAATAGGAAGATCAACATTTGGGTGGCATAACTTTTGCATATAGACTCTAACTGAGGAAATTTGTGTGTCATTGGAAAGGTATATGTGTGTAAAATAGTGATAAGAGGTGTCATTCTTTTATTTCTTAACAGTAGAGAGTACTATATTGGTATTAATTCACTCCCGTTATGGAAAAAATGATGGGAGATTTACATTTCATGTACAATGACATCCATGGGCATCGTTGTTTGTAGGTTGGTTGTCCAAGCCCAATTTCCTTCCAAAATTACAAAAAACAACTAAGTTATTACATGACTATTAGGATAGACCTTACAGAACTTCCATAGTAGAAAATGCATTTAAAGTTCAACATCAAGAAACAAACATAAAAAACAGGCTAGTCATCCAAGGCAACTGATCGGTTGAGGTCAATTCGAGTTTTTTCTTCAGCAATATGAAAGTTCTTCATTTCCAATTTAATTTGGAGATCCTCGATTTGATTACGCAGAGCATTTATCTCATCTTATAGCTAATGGAGCTTTTCATTCTTCTCAATTTTCCTCTCTTGAATTTCATACGCTTCCTCACGTTGCTAATGAAGACTTCTCTATAGATAAGCCAAGATCGCCTGTAGAGTGGAGTTCTCATGAACACAAGACCCACAGGCAAGTGGGGAGAAAGTGACCGTAGGTGGGCACTTCTCCCACTTCCTTTCTGAATTACCCACCAACCTACCCAAGCACGGGCATCGACAGACCCATAAGCCAGAGTCTAAATCATCTGAGAGAATATGATTCATCGTGGGAATTAACTCAGAGCGACGATTCACAGATATTCTTTGGGATTTATCCCAGTGACTCAATTTACCAAGAGTAAAGAACCCAGTAACACTGAGAATGAACACACAATAACATAGCTAATCCCACTCACCAGCAATTTTCTCTCCCTACTCAACCAAATAGAAATAGACAACCTCACCAGTAATTAACACTCTCACCATAATATGACACTCTCTAGACTATGTGAAGGGGCTACCTTGTACAGCCATAATTATCCCCTGACTACCCCATCTCTACCAAAGATTCATTTCTCCAACGATCTTTAGGACATAGTCAGACACTTTCATATTGTAGAAGTTAAGACCGTTATGCCACCATTTATAGAATTTGCTAAGAAGAAGCCTCATGTGTAATTGAAAGACAGTGGGCTTACCTCTAGGATCTCAATGCTCCACCATGATTGCCTTGATATATGAAATGACTTTAGCCTTATGAAAATTCTCCTTCCCTCGTGTGAACCATCTATTCCAAACCAAATGGAGTAAATGCAGCTCTCGCTCTAAGGGATTTCACATAGTGACGGATTGAATGTTCTTGCTATGAATTTGGATATGAGGAGTGAATTGAAGATTTCCCACACTTATCCTCTCCAATGCACCAAATGTTTTGACCTACTGAGTTTTGCAACCATGGGTCAAGTGTGTAAGAACAGATATGCTCAAATGACGCCAAATGGGAGGGGAGAGGGGGAACATATGGAGAGGAAGGATGTAATGGGGGTAAGGTGATCGAGAGGAGGGGTGAGGGAGGGGAAGTTGTGATGGTGGGAGAGGTGATCGGGAGAGAGGGGTTGGAGAGGGGATGATGTGGAGAATGAGGTGGGGGAGGGGGAGATAGGAGGAGGGAACCATGTAAGAAAGTATGAAAACCCACAAGGGAAGGGGAGGGGAAATAGAGTTTAGTAAGACATTTAAATCCATGATTTTTTATATTTGTGCCCATTTTTTGGAGTACAAAGAGATAATTATCTTCAACTTTAAGACTTTCATGAAAATAATTAGCGAATAGGAAAGTAACTGTCTATTCCATTGGCGTTGTTGCACCCTTATTTCATTTGGTAGGTCACGTTGGCTTGCATATTTTCATCCTTGTTTAGGCCTCTTAGGATGTGAAAAAAAAATAGATTCCCAAAGAGGGGAAGCATGCCAAGGGCTCTCTTGATAATCTGATTCAGTTTGTTATTCTGGGTTGCAGAGTTGTAGTTCAAGTGTTTTATGACCAAGAGGGAATCCCCCCAGGATATTTATTTCCTTGATTCTTTTTTGTTGAGCTAAGGTAAGACCAAGATACAATCATAGGCCTCCACTTAGTTATTTGTCATTTTCCCAAACCCCAGGCATACCTATATTCAATTATTCCTTCAGGATTAATGAGAATCCCTCCCCCTCCTACCACCCAATAAGAGGTGTCACGCTTAAGTGGAAAATTTTTAGCTCCCAAAATGATGTTTGATGCCTCAAATTTCTTCCAAAATGTTTCAGACCCCAAATTGCCAAACTAGGACCCATTGGTAAAATGGTCCTGTGAACTAGTTCCTACACTTCTTCCACTTTAAAAGCATCAATATGAATGAAAAAGTAATATAATGATCAAATCTAGATTAGTATAAATGGCTAAGTACAAATTCATGTATGAAGAATTGATTTGAGGAGCTAAAGTGATATAGGAGGATGTCAACCCATGTTGATGTGAAAAATGGTTAAGTGTTGATATGTGGGAAAGAGTCATGTAGGAGGAAGGTGAAGAAATGTATTCCCACTATTATAAATAAAATCAAAGAGCAACAAAATTAAAATAAATGTGGAAATAAAATATAAAATGAAACAATACAAAGGTTTGAGATATAAATATATGAGGTTCACCCAATTTGATCTATTTCCATAAAGAAATAGCTAGTCCTTCCTTTTATTCCATCCAAAAAAATGAAGTGATTAAATCTCATAACACATCAGCTACAACCTCATCTTCTCACTTTCAGATTCTCCTCTCTCTAAATTACAATGTTATCTCAATAACGCATAGGTGCAACACAATTCCCTCCTAAAGGTGGGCTACCTTTTAGGAAAAAAAAAAATGCTAACATAACATCTACTATAAAATTTGTGAACTAATGAAAAATGGTCCATATCAACTATGAAATTACAATATTTTACAAGGCAATCTTTCCAAAATTTTCTCTTCGGCAGTGCATCCCCTGAACCCCGACTAGTAGGGGCTCCAAAGAAGTGTTTCCTTCTCCCTTGTACCACTTGGAAACAATAGTAGGATGGCATTCCCCCCTATTCCCCCCATTTAGGAACTAATATTAAAAATAAGCTAGAAATAAGACCTCTAAATTAGGAAGATAATCAAACTAAAAGATAAATAATCCCCCATTTGGAGACTAATTACAATAACTCTATTTCTACTGCACCTACTAGACTATTCTTCAACCTTGGACTTGTCTATTTTCTCATATTCATCATCACGCTTGAAGAACAAATCAAATTCAGCATAAACTCAGTTTTTCCTTAACTATTTCCTTCGTTAACATGTATACAAGATTTTGGCTAGTATGTATCTTTTCTAGCTTCAAATGTCCCTCCAAAATTGATGGTATGAAATGGTACTTGAGTTTCTTATGTTTATTCTTAGAATGAAATTTTTGTCCCTTTGTAAGATTAATCACATTCTCACTATTATTATACAACCTATTAACTCCTACTTTCCTCATTCCTCCATGAACCTCTATAATAAAATCATTTGTTTACTAGCCTTTGTAGCAATAACATAATCTACTTCTATTATTGAAAGTACAAAAATCCTTTGCAATTTCAAAATCCAACTTATTCTCTTTCACCTACAATAAAAACATACCCCATGGTACTCCTCCTGTGATTTGTATCCCGTGTCATATCTAAGTCAACATATTCTTGTAGAACAATGTTTGAAACTCCAAAACATAATCCCTAAGTAGTAGTACCTCACAAATACCTAAGAATCCTCTTTACTTCCTTCCAATGATATTTACCTATATTTTTTATATACCTACTCATAACTCCCATTGCATGTGCAATATCTAGCCTTGCGTACATCATCGCATACATCAAGTTTCCAACTACTAATGAATATGAAACCTTGGACATGTATTTTATCTCCTCCTCTTTTTTGGGACACATCTCCTTAGTCAATTTGAAATGGTTGGAAAAAGGTGTACTAAATTATTTTGCATCTTTCATTTTAAACATTTCCAACACCTTTTCTATGTACTAACTCTGAAACAATGTTGATTTTAATTTTTCCTGTCTCTTGTTCTTTTCATACCAAGGAATTTTTTTGTGGCTTCCAAATCCTTCATATAAAATGAATTATCCAATTTTATTTTGAGCACATTTATATCTTGTATGTTAGACCCTCAAACAAGTATTTCATCTACATATAAGAATAGTATAATATAGACATTAGTATCTAGTCTCTTATCATAAACACAATCGTTATATTGACATCTACCATATCATTGTAAACCTATCAAACTTCAAAAACCATTGCGTTTGAGCTTTCTTTAAACCATACAACCTCTTCCTCATTTTTCACACAAATTTATCCTAACCTTTTACCTTATAAACATATGGTTGTTGCATAAAAATCTCTTCCTCCAAGTCCCCATGGAGAAAATTTGTCTTTACTTCTAAGTTCTCAAGATGCAAGCCTTTTACTGCCACTAAACTTAAAATCATCCTAATTGAAGTCATTTTGACAATGGGAGAAAACATTGCATTAAAATAAATACCTTTCTTATGTGCAAACCCCTTTCCAACAAGTCTATACTTGTACTTCTTTTTACCTAAATCTTCTTCCTTCAACCTATAATACCATTTATTTTACAATGCCTTTTTACCTATAGGCAATGGGATCAAGTCCTGATTTTGGTTATGTACCAAATATTCCACCACTCATTTCATGCCTTGCTCCCATTTCATTCTAGCTTCTATGTGCATTGCTTCTTCATATCTTTCTGGCTCACCAAAAATGGGCCTTAAAATAAAAATGTACAACCAAAATCAACTCTATAAGAACCAATAGGATTCAATATGATGATGTCAACCATGGGTGTTATGCAACCAGCTCACAAAATAGAAGAAGAAATAGATCAACGACTTCAAAAATAACTCTTCTAGGGGGGAACCTCCTTTACATTACACAAATGGACAATTATTGGATGATACAAATGACAAGACCTCCTTTATACATATAGGATTCTAAGGGGTCACAATATAATTAGAGCCTACATAAAAATAATATTGTAAGGGCACAACAATAATAATAGTGAGCTTCTATAGGGCACAATAATAAAAATATGGGGACTACATGGGCACAACAATATAATAAGGGGGTTGCACTAATAATAATAAGGGGCTACCGTAGTAACATAGGGACCTAACATGTCCCTATCCTCCAAAATAATTGGTGTCCTCAATGCTTGAGTATTTCTAGATGCTTCTATATAAAATTCTCATCCTCCCATGTGGAATCTTAAGCGGGTAAGTTCTTCCACTTGATGAGATACTCTGAAATCGATTGATTTCGTAGTTGTCAGGTTCTTGATTTTCTGACTGCTTCAGGTCCCAATATGATTTTTCCTTCCTTGCCAAGTTCCAAAAATATTGTTTGAATTGGGAACTTGTCACCTATAACCTTCTTTAAGCATGAAACATGGAAAACTGGGTGCACTCGGGAAGATGCAGGAAGCTACAACTTGTATGCCATAGTACCAATATTTTGCAACACTTTGTAAGGACCATATTACATTGGTGATAATTTATTATCCTTCTTAGATTGCTTGAGGGACATTTTTTTGTATGGTTGTATCCGTAAAAATACCCAGTCGCCTACATCAAAACTTCTTTCGTTACGATGTTGATCTACATGTTGTTTCATTCGATTCTGCACCAAAGTGAGGTTATCCTTTAAGAGTTGTTTGAACTTGTTGTTGATGCTCGATGTGATCTTCCATTGCTTGAACCTTAGAGTTTTCTCTTAAGGATGATGTGATGGTTGGTGGATGATATCCATAAAGTTACAATGCATTACAAGATATGGTCAGATTCATTTCTTCTTTCTCTAGGGTTGGTTCCTGGTGTATATCCTCTTCTTTTGAAATTTCTTAATCCTTTTCTTCCTCCTCTTCATAACCTATGTAAAATGACTTCTTCTCAGCACACTTATGACCTTTAGTTTATTTGCTATCACAACTGTAACAAATCCATTTTGTAATTTTTTCCTCCAATTGTTGTGGTGTAAGCCTTGTAGGTTGTGGAATACTAGGACCAGCAACACTTCCATCTTTATAGTTGTGAGTGGTAGACTTCCTTGTGCCATGATTTTTCTTTCAGCTTTTCTTGCCACCCTGAATGCCTTCCCCAATGAATCAGGTTCTCAAAGGAGAGCCTCATGTTGGATGTTATCTTTTAAAGTCCTTATGGAGAAATCAATCCTATGCTCTTTTGGAATATCGGTTACCCTAATATTCAATTTTTGGAACCCTTTAATGTGCTTCACCATTGAACCCTTTTTTTTGAAATTTATCAATTGGTTAAAGAATTTGTTGCTCTTTGTATCTTCATAATGTGCTATCATTTCCTCTATAAAAATTGACCATGTGATAAGTGGTTTATGAGAACAAATCCATCTATACCATATAAATTGATTGGGTTATAAATATAAAGATGCAATACGTACCTTTTTTGAGGGTTGCACATCATGTAGATCAAAATATTGCTCCATCTGTAGTATCCAAGTTACTAGATCTTTGCCATAAAACTTCCTCATATCTATATTTGGAATGTGGTTGTTCTTACACCCCACATTGGAGTCTTTAAAATCTTTTGTCTTGATCGTGATTTTCATTGATTGCCTTGTCACCATTGGGATGCCTTTCTTCTAGAAATTTTGCCAAACCTTCCTTCAACCCCTTTATCTTTACATTCATCATTGATTACATTTTTGCTTTTAAACCATCATTCAAACTCCCATTTCCATTTTTATACCATCTATCTTAACATTCATCATGGCTTCCAATTCATTTTTTGTTACTTTTTTCAAAAGCGAAATTTGTTGCACTTGTTCTCGCAATTTTGATATATCATGTTGCATTTCTTCCCCTTCTTCATGTGTCATAGTAGAGCTTGCGGGTTTCTTACTAGTTTTTTCCATTTTCTTTCTTTGGGGCATTAATTAATGATAATTATGCTTCACTATTCCATTTGAATCACTTCAAACTATCTTTTCAAATAAAACTTATGCAAATTTTAAAAACTACACACCCTTTTTTTCGCTTTGTAGTAGCTTGATATTGAATTTATTGTATCTCTATAATTTATGATCTCCAATGTCTTAATCATATCCTATGATATCCCTTTGAGTCTTATTTACAACCCCACAAGTCTGATCAAGATTGGATTCTCCAAAAAAGAGTTATTCCCAATCTCCCAAGATAACCTGATTATAGACTAGTTAAGTAAAGCGAACTTGTATGACGTGCTATGTGTCACTATTTTGACATTAGGCTTTGAAAATTATACCCAACAAACTACATTCCGTCCCATTTCTATAAATTTTCATGAAATTTGAATTCGATGCTCACAGAGAAATTTATGACAATTTTCCCAAGGTCACATGTTTGAGATGGAATTCAAGAGCTTGCAAAAACCATAACTTCTTTGGATCATATCTCCAAAAATATAGCAAACCAAGATCTAAAATTCATAAAGGTGTAGCAATATTTAGGCTCCAATGGGTTTTAAGTTTAGCTTTTGAAGCTTCATAGAAAAAAATTATAGTGAAAATTCCATGATGACATGTTTGTAGCAACAAAACCCTACAATCTAAAGCTCTGATACCAAATGTTATGCAACCAACTCACAAAATAAAAGAAGAAATATATCAATGATATCAAAATTAGCCTCTTTGAGGGGGCTACCTCCTTTACATTACACAAGTGAACAATTCTTGGATGATACAAATGCAATACCTCCTTCCTATATATAGGATTCTAAGGGGTCATAATATAATCAGAGCCTACATAACAATAATATTGTAAGGGAACAACAATAACAATAGTGGACTTCTATGGGGAACAATAATAACAATATGGTGACTACATGGGCATAACAATACAATAAGGGGTTGCAATAATAACAATAAGGGGCTACACTAGTAGTATAGGGACCTAACAATGGGGGATGATTTACCATTTTTGGAGTAAAAAAGTAAAAAGATTAAAAAATAAAAAACTACTTTTTCAACTCATATTTTCAACTTATTTCCTTATGATTTTACTCAAATTTCAAGTGGGAGCACTTGTTGGATGTAAAAATTAATTTCTCATCCATAGGTACCCATGTTTCATACTTTCGATGGACCCTACTACATGAAAATTGAGAAATACATGAAAAATGTGATTGCAATCACATTTTTCATGCATTTCTCTTTTTTCGTGTAGTAGGGTTCATCGAAAGTATGCAACATGGGTACTCCTTAGATCAAGAATTAAATTCCACATCCAATGAGTGATCCCTCTCGAAATTTGAGTAAACCCATAGGGAGATAAGTTGAAAATACAAATTGAACAAGCAGTTTTTTCTTTTTTCCTTCTAAAATTTGATGATTTAATCTAAGCTTATTTTATTATTTCCATTATTATTTTATAATATTCCTTAGGAGGCCCATTTTAGACCTCAAAATTTCTCTAATGACAATAAAGGAGAGTATTGTTCAGGGATTTCACTTGATCTAGTTGATATTTTAATAATACTTGTAGGAGTTTGAGATACATATTGTTGTTGTTGTTGTTATGAACATTTTGATTTTATCAACACCTTTGGAATTATTTTTTATGTGATTTCATCAAGCATTGTGTATTCTATGTTTTCCTTTTCCTTCTTTATTCTTTGCAAATGATCTTAGTACATGACCTTCTTTGATTGAATTCTATATCTCTACTTCTAATGATTTTGTGATTTTCATTATCCCATACATAATATCCAAAATCATTAACTCCATATCTAATAACAATTCACTTTTTGGATTTTGCCTCAACTTTTCTTCTATTTTTTGTATCAATATGGACAAATTCATCACAACCAAAATTCTTCATAAATGAGTAGTTTACTTTTTATCCTATTCATGCCTCCTCTATAATGCCACCATCCAAGGAACTAGAAGGCCCTATATCTATTAAATAAAAAACAATATCAACAACATCTTCCAAAAAAAATGGTAATCCTACATGAAATCTCATACACCTCGTATGCTCCATGATTTTCATGTTCATCCTTTCTCACACACCATTTTCTTGAGGTGTTCTTGGAACTATCTGCTCTCTATGTATCCATGGTATGAATATTAACTAAAAAACTCCTTACTACAATATTCACATCCATTATCGAATTTGGGACACTTCAATTTATTAACTATGTCATTCTCAACCAAATCTCTCCATTTCTTAAAAGTATCAAAGACATCAAATTTGTTTCTAATGCAATAAATCCAAGTTTTCATAGTCGCATCATCAATAAAAGTAGCATAATAATAAGATCCACCAACAGATGATACATGACCCAGTCCCCATAAATCTATATGCACAACCTCTAACTTTTCACTCTTATTTTCCTTCCCAACTCTAAGAAATTTTGTTTCCATAAACACAATGCTCATAGAAGTCCAAATCAACCTTATTCAAATATGGAACTAATTTCCTTGAGTGGAGAATTTGCATCCCCTTCTCACTCATATGATCAAGCCTATGATGTCGTAATGTTGTATCCATTCTTGTATAAGCTAAAGCAATAGAAAGATCATCATTACTAGTACATAAATACAATGTACCTACCTTCTCTCCTTTTGCTATTATCAAAGATCCTCTAGTGACCTTCTATGAATTTCTTGTAAATGTGATTGCACAACCTTCACTTCCCAATTTCCCTATTGAAATTAGATTTCTTCTTAAATCATAAACGTGCCTTACCTATTTAAATAACAATTGGTTTCCATTATGTGATTTTATCCATACTACCCTTTCCCACAATTTTACATGGTTCATCATCACCCAAATAAACCCAACCAAAATCGCCTTGAACATAATCTTGAAACTATTTCCTATGGGGTGTGGCATAAAATGAAGCCCTTAAATTTATCAACCAAGAATAAATAATGTTATTATTGAGAGGATTATATCATATTGTAACACATCACCTCCTATATTTCCTTCCTTATTATTCTCATATTATCCATCTCCGCTTTTTCTTTTAGAGACCATTAATCTTTCTTCTTTTGTTTTCTGTTCCCAAAATATCAGCATTACATCCTCCATATAGATTTGGATCTACCCTTTTTAGAGTTTCCATACTTCACATGGATCTTTCCTCTCTCCCTTTTTCTTCCCCTATTATCTACAACCAAATCATTACATGGCATTTCACTTGCGCTTTTCCATCACATTTCCTTGTTAAGGATAACACCAACAACATTATCAAACTTTAAAATGTTTGAACTAGATATAGAATTACTCAAAACCATGACCAAGCCTTTCCAGTTGTTTTTCAATGAGCACAAAATCAAAATAGCCCTAACATCATCATCAAGAAATAATCTTACAAAACTTAATTTACTATTGACCATGTTAAATTCATTTAAATGATTAGCAATGGGCTTGCCTTTTGACATCGTGATATTAGATAGGTTTTCATAAGAAAAATTGTATTGGAAGCTAAGGATTTTTTCTACATTTTAGCCAATGTCATCCTCAAACCCTCCATTTTCTTTTCTTTTAAAATTTTGAAATTCATTGATGCTTCCAGGCACATTTATATTTTTCCAAATGTTTTTCTATTAAGAATCTCCCATTCTTCATCCTTTATAGTTGTTGCCTTATTTCCTATTCTTCCCAATGGTAGAAAATATTTTTATAGTATAGATAATATTCCATTTGAGTCTTCCATAGTTAATATTTTTGGCCATTAAACTTCTTATCCCTAAAACATTCTTTCACCATTTCTCCCACTTAAACTAGGAGCCATCCTTTCTTGTGAGTTTTATCACCTAAATAAACATTTGGTTCTAATACCATTTGTTAGGAATAAAATCGCAAATAAATAAAATCAAAATGAATACAGAGATCAAACATAGAATGAAACAATACAAAGTAGATACCAATATACATGGTTCACCCAGTTTGGGCTACATTCACGGATAAATATGCAATCTTTCCTTTTATTCTATCTAGAAAAACTAAGGGATTACAACCTACAACACATCTATTACAACCTCCTCTTCTATCTCAAATAATATCCTCTCTCTCAATTGCAATGTTACCTCAATAATACATAGTGGAAATATAATTCACTCATTAAAAGAGGGTTACCTTCTAGGGGAAAAAACCATAACATAGAATCTATCATTAGATATATGACATAATGATGAAAAGTCCAGATTGACAATGAAATTACAGTATTTTACAAGGAAAATTTTCCAAAAAAATCTCTTCAAGGGTTCTTCCCCTAAACCCATGCCAAAGGGGGGTTCCAAAGATTCTTCATTGCCTCCCTTAGACCCCAAGGCCTGGAAACAATAGCAAGGGGGAGCTCCCATATACCCTACAATAGGAAGTAGGGTCTCAATGGGGCTAAAAACAAGACCTTTAAATTAGGAAGATAATCAGGCTCCCTAATGAACACCCACAACCCACATTGAGGTGAAAAATGGTTAAGTATAGGATAAAGGTACAACTTGCAAGCTACAGAAGTGTGGGTGAAAATTGTATAATGTAGGATGTGAGGGTGGGATGACTTGAAGAAAAAAAGGATTTTCAACCTATATATGAAAAAATAAAATAATTGTGTTGTATTTTGTAGCTTGTGAGTAATGTGAGAGGGAAAGAATAATAAAGTGTTTAAAAACCCACAAATGTGAAATTGGCTAATTATCACAAAAAGGTGGGAGATAGAAATAGTATAGGGTTTGATACATCAAATAGGATTAACCGGTGAATGCTTATCAACAAGTAGTCTCACAAGCCATAGGTTTCATGTAACTCCATAGAGAGTTTCTCTTCCTTCTGTGCTTAGATTTTTCAATACCAGAGAAAAAAAGAGCAAAGTGGTCTAACATTCTAGTTTGATTTTCTCCAATAAGGGTTTCCCAGGAAAACATTTGTGTCTATTATATGTAGTGTGTGTGGTTTTTTGTTATATGTTTCTCAATTTTCAGCTAATTTGTTTAAAGCATAAAAATTAGTAAAAAAATAATCTGATGTCTAAAAATGAATCAACATTCACAGTAAGAATTTCAATAATTTTATCCATTCCTCTATGACAAATTGTTCCAGTGGAATATCCATAGTAGCTTAAAAATAATAGTGGCATCAGAGTAGGTTTATTTTGGGTGTTTTGCGAGAAGTTACAGGGATCAACAAATAATCTTAAGGAGAAAATTGTAAAACCTTATTCATGGTCGATGAGTATGTTCACAATAGCCCTTGTGATCTAACATAAGAGTTATTTTCAAACCTGAAATAACAAGATGCAAACATTAGTCAGAAAATGAATTTCCTCATGGTTTCTTTAGTAGGAAATCTTGGACCATTCAAAGAGGGTGGAGGCTCTAACATAGAGATCAAATTGTAGGGGAAATTATGAGATCATGAAGACCAAAAAGAAGAGTCCCAAAAAGAGCCCGAGAAAGAGTAATCAAGTTTGAGTGTCATTAAACCATTCACAATATAATTCAATATGGAAGTAAAAGTGGAAACAAAGCCATACCAATGTGAGATTAATTTTTTAAAATTGAATCATTGGTTGAAACAATTAGATGTTTATTTTATCATTCCCCATACATATTAATAGCAAACATTTTCTAAAATGAAATTAGAGGGCCATGCTTTTACCTAGCCATACAAAAACACTTAGGCTAAAGGGTGATCCACCAATAACTAGGTGATAGGATGTCAAAACCCTCATCAAGTCCCCATTTTACTATATTAGGTATGTAGAGGACCAATGCATCTAGTGGCACTACTTCAGGAAGAGTGAGGGAAAAGTGTATAGGAGTACATCATTGAGTTAAAAAAAAATAGTCATCATGATTGGTATCTCTCCCAAGAAGTTGGATGTAATCCGCAAGTATCTCAGTGGCCTATATATTCGTATTTCAAAGAAATTGATGCCTTCCAAGCCATGAAAAGTGAATGAGGGATGTATATAAGCATAGTGTCTAAAAATAATAGGCCAAAATAAAGGGCAACCAATTGTTTTGAAGCAAAAGCAACACCAAGAATATTTCAAGAAGGAGAAGAAGAAGTGGAAAGGGGGAGGATAAAAAAACAACAACCACTACACATTAGTACAAGTATCCTAGAAACCATTATAACCATTACAAAATTCATTTTCACTTTGAGAAAAAGTGTTGGAAACTACATCCAAAGATGAATATGAAGAACCACAAGAAGGATGGAAAGAAAAATAATCTTCTAGCCGTATATTCAAACAATCAATTCAAAATGAAATATAATTTGGATGAGAATATTTTATTTACATCAATATAGAAGAAGGTGAATCTAAGTATTATTCATCTCTAGGAAGAGAAGGACATGGCCAAAATCTTCCACATTAAGATCCAAGTGATGAAGACCAAGATAGATGCTCTATCTAATTCAACTTCACAAGCTAATATCATAGCATCAGATATGGTCAACAAACTTGGATTGGAGGTTCATGATCATCTTAATAAATATCTGTTAGTATGCATAAACAAGGATGTAGAGATAAAGGTAACAAAATGATACAAGATTAAATTTGTTGTAAGTCTTAATTATATTAATGAATTGGAATTGGATGTAGTGCCACTTTATGTATGTGGAGTTGTATTTGTTATTCCTTACATGTATATGATGGTTGCAATCTTGATGTGGAGAGCTAACCAATACCACCTCATCAAGAATGGGAAATCCTTCATCATCAACATGCATAAAGGAAATTCCAAGAAGACAATAACAACTACACATCAATGTAAGGATCCTAGAAACCATCATAACCATTGAAACATTGATCATCACATTGAGGAAAAGTGTCGGAAACTACATCCAAATATGAACTTGAAGAACTATAAGAAGGACACAAAGAAAAAGAATCATCTAGCCGTAGATTCAAGAAATCAAGCCAAAAGGAACTCTAATTTTAATGAGAATATTGTTTGTACATTAGTGGAAAACCAGGTGACTTTGAGTATACTCCTTCATAAGGAAGAGAAGGAGATGGACAAACTCTTCCATATTAAGATCCAAGTCAAAAAGACCAAGATAGATTCTCTGTTCAACTCAAGTTCATAGGTTCATATCATAGCAACAAATATGATCAGCAAACTTGGATTGGAGGTACATGATGATCCTAGTCCATATACATTGGGATAGCTAAATAAGGATGCAAATATCAAGGTAACAAAATGATGGATAATTATTTTTTCTATATGAGTGTTTATTATATTAATAGAGTAGAATTGGATGTAGTACTAGTTGATGTATGTGGAGATGTGTTTGATATTCCTTACGTGTATATTATGGGTGCAATCTTCATATGGAAAAACTAGCTTGATGACGAGTCAATAAGAATGAGGCATCCCCATAGGTGTGTACTAAAGAACAAAAAAATAAAATAACAAAAAAATAAAATAGAAGGTTTCCTACAAGAAAAGATAGGATTTTTCTTGGAGCCTAAAGGGATACCACCCAAGATGGAGTGGAGCATGAAATATAACCAAACCTCCATTTCTAAAGATTGGGTAGTTTAGATTTTCTTTCTAGAAGAAAATGAAGTGAAGAAGCACTTGCAACATCTATTGGAGTCAGGTGTGATTTGACCAAGTACCTCACCTTATGGGTCACCCATCATAATTGTACCAAATAAGAATGGGACATGGAAAATGTTCATCAAATACATAGAATTAAACAATATTACACTCGAGAACTAATACCTTATGCCCAAGGTTGATTATCTTTAGATCAGTTGTACCATGCAAAATACCTCATGAAGCTGGGTTGAAAATTAGGATACCACCAGGTTCAAGTAAAATATATAGACACTTGGAAGACCACTTTCAAGCTAGATAAGTTTATATGAATGGTTGGTCATGCAATTTGGATTATGAAATAAATTGGTTACATTTATGATACTATTGAATGATGTAATGCTTCCATTTCTAGATTCATTTGTTATAGCTTATTTGGATGATATGTTTTCTTATAATTCTATTTGGAAGGAGAACATTTCGCACTTGATGAAAGTGATATAGACTTTAAAGAAGCACCGAATGCTACAAAACCTCAATAAATGTGAGTTTTCCTAGCAATATTTTTTATATTTGGGGTATTGGATTGATGGAGGAGAGGCTAAAATATATCTCGTGAATATGGAATCCATCAAGAAGTGGATAACTCTTACAAATGATTCTGAAGTTAGGAGTTTTCTTGAGGAAACATAATACCTATGAATGTTCATAGCTTCATTTTTAGTAATAGTTTCACCACTCCATGCCATAACAATGATCACAACAATTTCAAATGGGGGGAGACTTAATGAAAGGATTTTAATGAGATGAAAATAAAATTAGTCAAGCACCAATTCTTGGAGTAGAAAAATTGCAAAAACCCTTCAAGGCGAAGATGGATGCAAGTGGATATGCCATTGTAGAATATTGCTTGTTGGTTATGATTAGGCTGACCCATCTATACTGCGCACCAAAAAAACCTTTAATCATCGGTCCTTTTGGCAATGACCTGCAAGTAGATCGCAGTCTCACCCAAAGTGAATATGGGAGGTTGGAGAACCAGGTTTTTGCATCCTTGAGTGATGATGTGATTTGGTATTATTTTTTTTCTTACACTTAATATTCATAAATCACTTCACTGCATTCATTTAATCACATAAACATATCATATAAACCCATAATCATCACTGTGTTGTAATAAAATGTAACCATAATAAACTATTATGCTACAATAGATAATAAGAAAAGATACACATGAAGACACAGATTTTACCGTGGTTCATCCCAAAGTGGGACTACGTCAACAAGAAATGTTGCTTATAATAATGAATCTTGTATGACAAACAGTTCTTGACCTACACACTAAGTTGCGGGTCGTCTGTGTACTTAGCTATAGATTTAGGCCTCTGCACACTCAGCTGTAGAGCCTTTCCTTCACCCCAAACTACAAATCACAATAATTTGACCATAAACATAGATCTAGACCATAAATATGATTCTCTTCTTTATTATTGATCCTTATATATACTATTACATTGAGGGATATATCATCAAAATACCATGGTCCATATACCATGAATTCCCCAAATACAAGCTACTATGGTCTGAAAACCATTGAGATTTTATAATACTACTTTCTTTTTACAAAAAGGAGGGGCTTCAACCTACCTCGAAGCCCCGACACTGCATGGTATATCTATTGCACAATCCACTTTGCGCTTTGTTCCTCCACTACGTGTTTCACTTCGCACTCCGCTGCATTCTTTACATCGCACTCCACTCCAAAAAATGAAAAGTCTTCACTAAAATCTAGGCCAAGTTTGGCTACGCCCAACAAGCCCCCAAAACTCACATGTGACTCGTCGCAAGTCACTCAACTGCTTTGCCTCTAATTTTTTATGCGATGTTGTTGTAGGTTTGGTTGAACTGCTACAAAGTCTATATTATCTACTTTTCCTCGCTACACACTTCCTCCAATAGTGCTTCTGTCACATGTTCTACAATGTTTTGCACCAACATTATCTCCCTTTGTCGAAGTTGTTGGAGATAATCATCTATTTCCTGTGATAGCTGGAGGGCCTCATATTTCCAAGGTTGAGTCTTCTCTATCAAAATATGTTCTTCTTTCTTCAGCTCCTCAATTTTCTTCTGGAGGGCCTTCAACTCATCGATCTTCATGAGCTTTTGCGAGATTGGTAAGGTCTTCACAGATGCTTGAATCTCTTCCAACTATTGCTGCTTCTGCTACATTTCCTCCTGCAATTTCTGTACATTTGGATCTTCCTATAGTGAAGTCCAAATTTGTATACCTTCATCCAAGATTTCCACACTCTTCCATTGCTATGGAGATGTTGGCCATTGCAGTCTTTAGGTCAGTCTCCCTCTAATATCTTACTTCCTATGGTGTAGTTAACTGTAACTTCATTTGTAACTCACTGATATACATTTCATACTTAAATTGCACATCTGTAATTTTGTACTTGTATATTTTCACTACAAGTTCGAGCTTCATGACTTTGTCCTCCATTGATTCTTCTTCATGGACATCAAGGTCTTGAATCTCTTTACATGTGGCTTTGACCACCTCCTTGATCTTTTGTTGTTAGTTTGCTACTTGATCCCTTTCTTGCATCATGCGCTCAAGCTTCTGCCAAAGCGCAACTCGCTCTTTTTCTACTTGAATATTTAGCTATGAAGTGTATTGTTCGCACATGTTCAACTCTTCAATTATATCCATGTGCATCTTGTGTAGTCTTGGCAATGGTACTGCTACGATCTTCATATTGACATGCTTCCATTCCTTAGCTTGCTGTTGTAGTTCGGTGGAGTCAAACTGTATGGCTCCTGCAGGTATCTGTTCTAACCTCACTGCAAGAATAGGCTCTATATACCTTTCTACTCCAACCCTTTCCTCTATCTGCATTGGTTGTCTAATTTTTTGCGCCGGTATCTTCAATTCTGGGATCTGGCCTGTGACATTGGTCAAAAGTGCATCATAGTGATCTTCTACTCTATTCTAGGATTCATTTTTCGCCTCGTGAATCCTATCTCCGATCTACTCCAGGTCTCCGTCAGTAAGGACCATGATATCCTTCATTTTATCTACCTTCTGCTTCTTCTTTCTCTTTGAGGCAGCTTCACTCTCTGTCGTCCTTTTTTCTATAATAGTGGTGGCCTGGGTGCAAGCGATATAGACAGTCTCTCAAATCTGGCTACAATTTCATCAATAACAAGCCAAATTTCTCCCTCTGATTGTATTGGCGTATCAGTCATTTACTGTCAACTGACAGCCTCATGGTTTCTCCTTTGATCACTCCAACAATTGTTATCAGCGGTATTTCTCACACAGAGCTCTTATCCTTTACCGAGACTGTAATTCAAAAGTAATGACAATAATACACTATTGTTGCTTTTAAACAAGTGGAAATGTGTTTATAACGCAATATACACGATCGGCAGAGATTTTGTTCCAAAGGAACAAAATACAATATCAGCGCTTTATATCACTATCACAGCTTATAAATAGTCTTTTGTTAATTTTAAAGAATTAACACTATCGGCGCTTTTATATTCAAAGTATTGCGGTATACGCAATATACACTATCGACGCTTTTATGGTCCTTCCTCAATCCTTCCTCTAATGCGATAATATATATGTATATATCGGAGATCACAATCAGTGATCCCGCTGTCCCAAAGACTTGGCTTCCCCCACTCCGAACTTGCAAGGCGATACACTTTGCAGACCTGACACCATTTCTACCATGCTCTATAATGATTCGGGTCCAGACTATCGGGGTTTCGGCACTCGGCGGTTCCAAAGGACCCCTCCATGCTCCACTTGCGATATTACGGTATCGGTTCAGACCCAATATGGATATGAATGAAATCCAATAAAGTTTCAGGTCCGGAACTATGTTCCACCTAAGGAAATATCACAATTTCTCTGTGTAAAATAGAGTTTTGCCTACGGGACTTAACAATGCAATTAAGAAGCCTGCACTCGCCGATATGAAGGGAAAACTCCCAACAAGACTAATATTAAGAGTTAATCGAAAAAAAACAATTGAATCTCCATTAATACACGTGGAAAACAACAGGATCAGAACTGATACATGCATAAAATACCAGTTAACAGGGAGTCATTAATTCCGATGAACAGAGAGAGATTTTTCTTCTCAAATGATAATGCTTCCAGGCTCTCTCTTCTGAGAGTCCCGCTATTTCTTATTTATAATTAATAGATAAGCCTTCTCGGCCTTTATCTTGTACAAAATCATGGCTATTACATAAGTGATTTAAAGCAATAAAGCTACTACAACTTATCATAAAGCGACTTATTACAACTTGATCTTTATTCTTAATTTAATCATTATCCTAAGCTAGAAAAGCATGAACCTTGCTAGCTAAAGGACCCCACTCCCTTGCCTGTAGATTTTTTGGATTTTGGAATATGTTTGAAGATTTTTTTCCCTCTAAGTCACATGCTCCTGCATTAGACTCCTGAGCACAAAATTCTTCATGGGATCTTGTCCATGAGTTCATCTACAAAACTGCCCAGTTTTTGTAGCATATATTCTATAACCCAAGTAGCTTCAGTGGTCGGCTGTCCCTTCCATTTCACCAAATATTGGAAGTACTCTCATCCCCTTTTCTTCTTAAACACCTTCTTGTCCAGAATTCTTTCTCGCTGCAACTCCTTTGTTGTGGGTAACTGTTTTACCCAGTCAATCTCTTGGATCTCTTAATCTTGTGTTGTATCATTTGTAGTTCCACTTTCATAATTGTAAAGGTCTGCAACATTAAAAATTGGTGATATCCCAACATCCGGGGGTAACTCAATATCATATTCATTTCCAGATAATTTTCTCAATACTTTGCATGGTCCAATTTTCTTGAACTTCAATCTATTATACTCCATCTTTGGAAATCTCTCCTTTATGAGATGTGCTAAAACCAAATCCCCAACTTCAAAGTTCACCTCTCTTCTTCTCATGTCTACTCTGGTTTTGTATTTGATGTTGCTATCCTACAGTTGTTGCTTCACTTGTTCATGTATTGCCTGCATTTCTAAAGCAAAGTCTTCACCCTCTGCACTTCTCACCTCTTCTTTTGCCAAATTTCTTAACTCAACTACTCCTCTTGGATGCATTCCATGAACAATATGGAATGGACTCTGTCCCATGCTCCTATTAGGTGAGTCATTATATGCATATTAAACTTGTGCCAATACTTGATCTGATTGCTTTGGATTTTCTGCAGTAAGGCTCCTTAAAAGATTGCTTAAACTCTTATTCACGACTTCAGTCTGGCCATAAGTTTGTGGATGATAGGCAGAACTAAAACTTAATTTAGTTCCCAACTTCTTCCACAGTGTTCTCTAGAAATGTCCAACAAATTTGGAATCCCTGTTTGAGAAAATACTTTTGGGCAACCCATGCAATCTTACAACCTCCTTAAAAAACAAATTAGCAATGTGAGAAGCATCACTAATTTTATAACATGGAATAAAGTGTGCCATTTTTGAAAATATGTCCACTACAACAAAAATTGAACCGTTACCTCTTTGAGCCTTTGGTAAGCCCAAAACAAAATCCATACTTACCATATCTCAAGGCCTTTTTGGAATTGGTAATGGAATATACAAACCTGTGTTTTGGCTCCTTCCTTTTGCATATTGACACATTTTGCAAGTTTTCACATACTTCTCCACTTCATATTTCATTTTTTGCTTGAAATAAAATCTGTTTAGCTATTCAAAAGTCTTCTCTATGCCAAAATGTCCTACAAGTCACTATGTTTTTCTTTGATTAAATTCTCCCTTATTCAATAGTTTGGTATGCACAGCTGATTTTTCTTAAACAATAGTCCATCTTATAAGAAGTAATCCAACCATATACTTCTATACATCAAAACGGGATTTTTACAAGCCTTAAATGCCTCTTTAAAATCTAAATTAGTCTCATACAATTCTTTAAGAGAATCAATTCCCAACACTTGGATTTGACTCTCTTGAAATAATACATTCCTCCTACTTAAGGCATCTGCAACTTTGTTTGACTGCCCATTTATATGCTCCAAAACAAAATGGAATCCTTGAAGATACTCTACCCATTTGGCATGTGTCTGGCTGAGCTTTCGCTGCTGCATTATAAACTCTAATGCATGGTTATCCGAATAAAGAATGAATTCCCTTGACATTAGATAATGCCTCCATTTCTTCAATGACTGCACAACTGCATAGAACTCCTTATCATAAGAAGAGTATTTCTTTTTGGAATCATTTAGCTTTTCACTAAAATAAGTTATTGGTCGGTCTTCGTAACTTAAAACACCTCCAATTACTTCTCCGCTGGCATCACACTTTACTTGAAAAGGTTTGTTAAAATCAGGCAAAACCAAAATAGGCTTTTCAGTGATTTTCTTCTTTAATAGCTGAAAATTCTTCTCTGCTTCAGCAGTCCATCTAAATGGTTGTTTGTCCTTATTTATGGTCTCAATAATTGGTGCATTGGTCTTACTAAAATTCTTGATGAATTTTCTATAAAACTAACAAGTCCATGAAAACTTCTTACCTCAAAAACACTCTTGGGTGAAGGCCATTCTATGATTTCCTTGATCTTCTCTGGATCCATTTTCAGCCCTTCAGCAGAAATAAAAAAACCCAAGTATACTAGCTCCTCTTTCATGAATGAACACTTCTTCAAATTCAGTAATAATTTCTCCTGCTGCAACCTTTGTAAGACATAATTCAAATGCCTCATATGCTCTTCCTTAGACCTGCTGTAAACTAATATATCGTCGAAATATACTATTACAAATTTACCAATGAAATCTTTAAAAACTTCATTCATGAGTCTCATAAATGTACTTGGTGCATTTGAAAACCCAAAAGGCATTACTCTCCACTCATACAGTCCCTAATCTATCTTAAAAGCAGTTTTCCACTCATCCCCATCTCTTATTCTTATCTGATGATACCCACTTTTAAGATCTAGTTTTGAAAAATACTTTGCTCCACTCAAGCAATCCATTAAATCGTCAATTCTAGGTAATGGAAATTTTTACCTGATTGTGATTTTATTGATGGATCTTGAATCTGTATACATTCTCTAGCCTCCATCTTTCTTTGGACTCAGCATTGTTGGTATTGCACAAGGACTCAAACTCTCCCTAATCAGTGCTTTGTCAAGCAATTCTTTCACCTTGTTCCTAAATTCTTCATTTTCTATAGGAGTCACTCTGTAAGCTTCTTTGTTAGGTAGACTTGCTCTAGGTATCAAATCTATATGATGGCTAATTCTTCTAATGGGTGGTAATTCATTAGGAAAATCATCAACAATAATATCACAATATTTCTCCAACATTTCTTGAATTTCAATGGGTAAATCAGAAACTTTAGTAGAAGCCATTATTATCTTGGGCTTGCAAATTACAGCAAAATTTACCTCATTCTCTTCAATTTGTTTCAAGTATTCCTTTCCTCCAAGTAACAAAGTTTTTGGGTCAGTCTTCTTTCCTGGTACATATTCTTCTTTCAGAGGTAGCAACGTATGATTTACACCATCCTTTCCAAACTTGTAGGTGTTTATTTTTCCATCATGCATGGCTCCTCTGTCATATTGCCAAGGTCTTCCAAGCAATATGTGACACACATCCATTGGCATCACATCACAAACAATTTTATCTTTGTACTTGCCCACCTAAAATTCCACTTCACACTATTCATTTACTAACAGTTGATGTCCCTTTTGCAACCATGACACCTTGTAAGGTGTTGGATGTTTCATTGTCTTCAGATTCAATTTCCCCACCACTTCTGTAGAGACCAAATTATCAGTGTTGCCACTATCAATGATCATCTGGCAACATTTCCCTTGGACTTTACACACTATCCTGAATAAAGTCTTTCTTTATGATGGTTCAACCACCTCCTTTGCTGGCTTGAGAAAAACTTTATTAATTACCAGAGATTCTCCTCTCTCTGGTATATTTTCTTCATCTGTCACTACTACTACTGGTGCTTCTCCCTCAACTAGAACAACAATTGCATTCCTTTGATTTTTTTTCTGTATTCTATAGGCACTCAAAAGCTCTATGACCCAATTTGTTACATTTGTAACATCTTATTTCTCTGCCTCTTCCTCTGCCTTCTCTTCCTCTAGAAAAACTCCCTCTGCCTCTTGCATCACCTCCTGTGGGTGCATGTTGGGTTGAGCTACTGCTAGCTCCATCTTTAGGTGATGTAGGTCTTCCTCTACCACCTTGACTTCCCCTTCCTCAGAAAGTACCTCTCCCTCTAGCAGATTGCTTCCTCATGAGTTTTTATTTAGCTTTCAGTGCTACCTGATAAGCTTCCTCTACTATTTTAGGAGACAGTAGACTTATCTCATCTTGAATGTCCATCCTGAGACCATTCATATATCTAGCCACCTTCTCATCTATATCCTGGGCTTCTCCAACTCTTATGCTTACCTTGTGGAACTCCTCTATGTATTCTTTCATTGCCAAAGATCTCTCCCTACGATTTTGCATTTGTCTAAAAAAAGTTTGCTAATAATTACTTGGTAGAAACTTACCTCTTAGCTTTGCTACCATCCTGCTCCAATTCTTGAATGGTTGCTTGCCAAGTATCTTCCTTTTTGCCTACACACCATCCCACCAAAGCGCTGCATGGCCTTTTAACTTGGTGACAACAAACTTGACTTTCTTTTCATCTTCTGTTTCTTCATAATTGAAGAATTTCTCCATACTATTAATCCAATCCATCAATTCTTCAGGATTCAGTCCTCCTTCATATATTGGAACCTCGATCTTTAGTCTAGCCGTAGATCTCAACACTGACTGAAAGAATCTCATTTCAAGAGTAACTGCTACAGCTTCCTCCTCTACAGCTTCAATCTCAGGTTCACTAACATCTCCATCATCTATATTTCTACATGTTGTAAATGCATCTAACCTAGCTTGCATCTGTTGCACAGCTTCCATTACTTCAGCGTTTGCAACAGGCTATCCTCTTCCACCACATCTAGGTCCTCATCCAACTCTGAAATCCATATTAACTTTTCTTCTCCTACTTCTGAGATTCAATTCAGTATCAAAAGGGGACTTCGATACCACTAATGGTGGCCTGCGTGCAAGCGATATGGACAACCTCTCAAATATAGCTACAATTTCATCAATATCAAGCCAAATTTCTCCCTTTGTTTGTATTGGAATATTAGTCATTTACTGTTAACTAACAGCCTCATGGGTTCTCCTCTGATCATTCCAACAATTGTTATCGGCGGTAGTTTTCACACGGAGCTCTTATCCTTTACGAGGACTGTAATTCCAAAGGAATGAAAATAATACACTATCATTGCTTTTAAACAAGTGGAAATGCATTTATAACGCAATATCCACGATCAGCAGAGATTTTGGTTCCAAAGGAACAAAATACAATATCGACGCTTTATAACACTGTCGTGGCTTATAAACAGTCTTGTTTTAATTCGGAAGAATTAACACTATCGGCTCTTTTATATTCAAAGTATTGTGGTATACGCAATATACACTATTGGCACTTTTATGGTCCTTCCTCCATCCTTCCTCCGATGCAATAATATATATGTATATATCAGAGATCGCAATCAACAATCCTGTTGTCCCAAATTCTTGGCTTCCCCCGCTCCAAACTTGCGACGTGATACACTTTGCGAACTCGACACCCTTTCTACCCTACTCTATAATGATTCGGGTCTGGACTATCGGGGTTTCGGCACTCGGCGGTTCCAAGGTCCTCTCCACGGTCCACTTGCGATATTGCGATATCAGTTGGGACCTGATATAGGTATTAACCAAATCCAATAAAGTTTCAGGTCCGGAACTATGTTCTGCCAAAGGAAATATCACGATTTCTCTGTGTAAAATAGAGTTTTGTCTGTTAGACTTAACAATGCAATTAAGAAGCCTGCGCTCATCGATATGAAGGGAAAACTCCCAACAAGTCTAATATTAAGAGTTAATCGAAAAATAACAATTGAATCTCCATTAACACACGTGGAAAACAATAGGATCAGAACTGATACATGCATAAAGTACCAGTTAACAGGGAGTCATTAATTCCGATGAATAGAGAGAGATTTTTCTTCTCAAATGATAATGCTTCTAGGCTCTCTCTTCTGAGAGTCCTGCTGTTTATTATTTATAATTAATAGATAAGCCTTCTCGGCCTTTATCTTGTACAAAAGCATGGCTTTTACATAAGTTATTTAAAGCAATAAAGCTACTACAGCTTATCATAAAGTGACTTATTACAACTTGATCTTTATTCTTAATTTTATCATTATCTTAAGCTAGAAAAGCATGAACCTTGCTAGCTAAAGGACTCCACTCCCTTGCCTGTAAATTTTTTGGATTTTTGGAATATGTTTGAAGATTTTTTTCCCTCTAAGTCACATGCTCCTGCATTAGATAGCGAGGTCTGCCTCTGTCTTTTCTAATTCTATGTTCTGCTCCTGTAGGGGATCTCAGTGAACCTCATCATGTAGCTCTTCTTCTTCTAAGTCTTTCTCATCATTGTCTTTATCTCTTACACTTGCTTCACCATGCTCTAAAGTGTCCTCGTCTTCTTCTATCACATTGTCTCTTACTTCTACTGCCAGCACAGTCATCCATTCTACATGCCACTTCTGTACTAGTGCTAACAAATCATCTTATGTGACTAAGTATGGCAGGGTTTTCCATTCCTTCTTTGTATCCCTATGTGCCTGTATGTACACTTTATCAAAATTTGCCTTGAACTTTGCAACGGCGATATATTGTTCGTATAGGCTCGATGACGGGCAAGGGTGTTGGTTCACTACCATATGAAAATCCATATGATACAATACGAAGAACATCTTTTTCTCCATTTCTCACGACGGTTGAGTGGTAAACCATAGTGAGGCATATCACGTGGCTTCACAGACATCTGATGCTATCGAGGGGGATTGTGAATCCTCTAGCTCTCTCCATGCTAACATTGCAGTTATCAAAAGTAACCATGCATAATGGATTGTTGTACATTTCTCCTAGACTTTGCGACAATCATCCAAAAATTCCTTGCATAGGTATTCAACCTAGTTGTAGTGAACCCCATTGGCGCATTGCACGACTAATGAAACCATCAATGCAAGAACTTCATTCGCCCATCATTTTCTCATGATCTTCCCAGCCAATATGTGTGATGCAAAGTGAACTACCTGGTCACTGATGGAATTTATGTCGTAACCTCTTTTTCCTTTTTCTAGCCCACACTTCTTCATATTGTCCGCTATGGCATGATCTTGATCCTTTCTAACAATTATTCTATGGGGTTCTGCCCTTGGTATTGTAGTCTTGTGATCCTATAGATCAACATTGGGTCTATAAGGATCTTATTTCCCATCCATAAGCCCCCATAGAGCACCCGTACGAGAAACTAATGCACACACGCCGTGTTCCTCAGACTTTTTTTGTAGTGCGGCACATTTAACTGTTGGAAATAATACTGAGAGGGGGGGTGAATCAGTATTATCAGATCAATCAAACTTTTTCAATGCTCAGAAACATATACGCTACTTCAGTTAAGTGAACCAGCGTGTACACGCCACTGTGACTAAATAAAACAGCGTATAAGAAGAAAACTCATAATTTAGTTAGCTTATTCTTCATTTAAGTTCATCAGGACATTATTCACCACATTAACAGTAAACAGGTGCAGTATAACAGAACAGATCAAAAGCCACACACATGAACACCAAGATATAAGGTGGAAACCCAATGTGGGTGAAAACCACCTGCTGCAAGTTGTCTCTATCTTTCTTTAATATGAAACTTCAGTTTACAATCTTTTGTACTGGTGCAGCCTTATACCAGTACGCAGGCTACAACCTGCAGAAGGCTACAACCTTCTCTCGTTCTCCAAACTTCCTTGGAAGGGAGCTCCAACCCCCTTTGCTCTTGTACTAGCCAAGATACTAGTACGTAGGTGCTGACCTACAATCTTCTTTCCTTCAGGTACCACCTTTCATACATTTTCAGACTGGATATTCCTGAAGCACAACATTACAATCTGAAGGCCACAATTCATTCACCTTTCACAACAGATCATTGAAGCATAAAACAACCAAACTTTGAATCACTGAACCACTAAACCCTGTCAATCACCAGTTACCAGAACACAGAGCAGACTACAGAACTCTGCAATAACAGTCAGACCCAACTGTAAACCCAAAATCAAGCTTCAAAAGATATACGCTACTTCAATGAGTAAAACCCGCGTATACACGCGCTTTTACCGAAGCCAACCTGCGTACAGATCTAAAAATAAACTTTCTCAATTTGCAGCTGTACCAGACATCAGTTAGACCCAGAACATAACATTGCGACAGTATGCAGATCTAGAAATATGCATAATCAACCATATCATGATAGTGCATTTCAAACCATTAGATCCCGATCTATCCTTAGATCTAGTCTTCCATCAACCGATGTGATCTCTCCTTGGCTTAGATCAAGCAACCCAGAACCTGCATATCAGATCTCTTTCCTTTTCAGATATTCAAGCCTTTTCGAAAGATGATCTTGCCTAATGATCTTCTTCTCCTTATATAGCCTTAGGCCTTGCTCAATACCAAGAGCCAAAACCATAGAAATCCAAAACCATCAACTGCGAAACTAGAGATCTACACGACTGTCGAGGTACTTTGGTCCAAAGACATGGGCACAAGTACCGAGGACTAACTACCATGGACCAAAAGGAAACTTCCCGACATATACGCACTTTTATGTTCATGCATTTGCGTGTATACGCGCCTTATTATATAGCTCTCCTGCGTATACGCGACTTAGTATGCATATCACCAGCGTGTATACGCAACTTGGACTTAATTAACCTGCGTATATGAGATTTCTCTTCATTCTGTAGACTGAATGGAGATCTGTCATCAAAGAGAGTTGCCATCAAGGACAACACCTGTATCATAGCGCCATACCTGAGCCAAAATGCCAACAATCTCCCCCTTTGGACTTGATGGCAACCTTCAGATCCTTAGAATCATTCTCCCCCTTTGTCATCAAGGGCAAAGGGCTGTGCTCCCCCTGAGAACATGCTGATACCTCTGCTTGGCTGTGCTAAAACATGCTCCCCCTGACTGTAGGCAAGATCTGCAAAAGATGTTCTTCAACAAGAACCAAGACTTATACACCATAAGGGACCTTCCTATCACCAAAAGACTCAATACATACATCCATACTCCCTACCAAGAGGGGACACATCAGAGACAATCAATTATATTACATCATTCATCCCAGGCATAGTGGGGAAACCAACATAGGCCGTTACATGACCTTGACATCATAAAAGAGATATGACATAGAGACAACAGATCTAGACCAAGACTTATGAAAGTCACCAGCAGCATCTGAGAAACATCTTTTTAGATCAGCAACCAGGATTTCTTTCTGAGCTCCTTCTCCTGAACCCAACAACCAAAACATCTGAATGCCAACAATGCTTTATGAGACTTTTAAGCTGCTCCCCCTGAACCTGTGCCTGCTGCACCCCCTGAAACTGTGCCTGAAGAATTCTGACATACCCATTGCTGTTCAGAACTCCAGAGATTGCCCTTGCTGTTCAGAACTTCATATACGCGTTTTCTCCTGCATGAAACTGCGTATGTACGCGGATATACTTTCTGCAACAAGCGTCCAACATACACGCGACTTCCTTTTCCGTAACCTGCGTATATACGCGGATAGCCCTTCCGTAACCTGCGTATACCAACTTTTCTGTAGAATAAACAAACTTCAACAGCAGGATGAAGCATCAACTACTCGCAGCTTTTGTCTGAGATATTCAAAAGTTTCCCTGGGCAGTGGTTTTGTGAGAATATCAGCAACTTGTTCCTTAGAAGGAACATACTCCAACTTGACCTTCTGCTCAAGCACTTGTTCCCGAAGAAAATGGTACTTGATTGGTATGTGCTTGGTCTTTGAGTGCATGACTGGATTCTTTGAAATGCTGATTGCACTTGTATTATCACATAAGATAGAGACGGGTGGAGTGCAAGTGATTTGAAAGTCCTGCAAGGTCTGCATCATCCAAAGAAGTTGTGTGCAACAAGATGCTGCAGCCACATATTCTGCTTCAGCTGTAGATAAGGCAATCGAACTCTGTTTCTTGCTGAACCAAGATACTAATCTGGAACCCATGAAGAAAGCACCACCACTTGTGCTTTTCCTATCATCCACACTTCCAGCCCAATCTGCATCTGTGTAAGCATGAAGAGTGAGATCTGTATTTCTAGGATACCATAAGCCATAGTTTTGGGTCCCTTGAAGATATTTGAAGATTCTTTTGACTGCCTGAAGATGAGTTTCCTTTGGGTTGGCTTGAAATCTTCCAACCATTCCTACTGCATGTGTAATATCTGGTCGAGTACCTGTCAAATAAAGCAAACTCCCAATCATGGATCTATAAGTGGGTTGGTGAACTGCTGTTGATTCATCATTTGCACTGAGGCTGCATCCTGTAACCATGGGTGTACATACTGGCTTTGACTCTTCCATGCCATACTTCTTCAAGATCTGCTTGAGGTATTTGGTTTGAGACAAGAAGATACCTCCTTCATTTTGTTGGATTTGCAATCCAAGAAAATATGTCAATTCTCCAAGAAGTGACATTTCGAATTCTTTCTGCATAACCAAGGCAAAGTTTTGACTCATAGTCTCTTCATTGCTGCCAAAAATAATATCATCTACATAAACAACAAGAATTAGCAATTTGTTATTTTCAACTTTTATATAGAGATTGCTATCTGCTGATCCTTTTGAAAAGCCTTGTTGGTGAAGATATTTGTCCAACCGATAGTACCAAGCCCTTGGAGCTTGTTTGAGTCCATAGAGTGCCTTTTTCAATCTGCATACAAGGTTTGGATCATTCCCAAGAATGAAGCCATCTGGCTGCTCAATATATACTTCTTCTTCTAAGTCTCCATTCAGGAAGGCTGATTTCACGTCCATTTGAAATACCTTGAAGTTTTGAAAGCTTGAGAGAGCAAGGAACATTCGGATGGCCTCAAGTCTTGCCACAGGAGCAAAGGTCTCTTCAAAATCTATTCCTTCTTGCTGTGCATACCCTTTACAAACAAGTCTGGCCTTGTTTCTAATTACTTCTCCATTTTCATTTAATTTATTCTTGAAGACCCATTTTGTTCCTATTACATTCTTATCTTTTGGTCTAGGAACTAATTCCCAAGTGTTGTTCTTTTCGATTTGCTCAAGTTCTTCATCCATTGCTTTGACCCAACATTCATCTTTGCATGCCTCTTTCACATTTTGTGGTTCAGTGGAGGAGAGTAATGCCAAGTAGCTTGAAGCTTCTGCAAGTGTCCTTCTTGTTTGTACTCCTGCTTCTTTCTGCCCCACAATCTGAGTTTCTGGATGATTCTTTTGAACATATCTGGATGGAGTCTTCTCTTCTATTCTTGTCTGCTCCTCTGGTTCTTCTTGAGATTCTTCTTCTTCTTGAGGTTCTTCTTCTTCATCATTTCGCCTTTGAGAGTAACCTTCATCTTCTTCAATGTCTTCATGATGAACTTGCCTAGGAATATATCCCTTCTCATCAACCACTATATCAATACTGTCAACAATTCTGCCAAGTCTTTTATTGTAGCACTTGTATGCTTTGCTATGTGGAGAATAACCAAGAAGAATGCCCTCATCTGCTCTTGGTTCAAGTTTGCCAAGTTGCTCATCAGTATTCTTAATATAACATTTGCTCCCAAAGATTTTGAAGTGCTTCACGGAAGGAGTTTTACCACTCCAAAGCTCATGAGGTGTTTGAGTGCTGTTTACTCGGACATTTGTTTTGTTAAGAATAATAACAGCAGCATGTGCAGCTTCACCCCAGAAGGTTGCAGGAGTACCTGATTCATCGAGCATAGCACGAGCCATTTGTTGGATAGTTCTGTTCATTCTTTCCACAACCCCATTTTGCTGAGGAGTTCTAGCTGTAGAGAATTCTCTTCTTATCCCATGTTCGTCACAGAAATCGAAAAATTCATTTGAGGTGAACTCCCCACCTCTGTCAGATCTGAGGCACTTAATTTTGTGTCCTGATTCATTTTCAACCAATGCTTTGAAGGATTTGAATTTTTCGAATGCTTCATCTTTGTGCTTCATAAGCCCTAACCAAACAAACCTTGAGAAATCATCAATGAATAATATCAGATATTCTTCTCCTCGAGGTGTCCTTTTCCTAAATGGACCACATACATCTGTATGGACTAGCTCAAGAGGCAAGCTAGCTGATCCTTCCTTCTCTGGAAAGTTAGTTCTGGTTTGCTTTCCAAACTGACAAGATTTGCATATGGTGTTGTCTGGAATTTTGATATCTGGAAGATCGCGAACTGCCTGATATTTGCATGCTTTCCTTATTTGTGAGAAGCTTAGATGTCCCAACCTTCGATGCCATAACCAGTGCTCTTCATCCTTGCTAAGATAGCATTGTTGTTGTCCTTCTTCAAATATGTACAGATTATTTGGAGTTCTTTTGCCTTTGAGAACTGTTTTACCTGTATCAAGATCACGAACAAGACATCCATTCGATCTAAAAATAACCTCGGTTTTTTTATCACACATCTGGCTGACACTTAGTAGATTATGCTTCAATCCATCAACATATAAAACATTTCCAGCCTTGACCTTTTCTTTCAAAGGAGCAATACCTTTTCCTTTTATAGTTGCAGGAGTATCATTTCCAAAAGAAACTTTCTTTCCCTTTTCTAAAGTAGAATAAGATTCAAGTTTTTCTTTATCACCTGTCATATGTTTCGAACATCCACTGTCAATGTACCATAGATTTTCCTGTCCTTCTGCATAAAATGCTATCCCACATCTTTCTGTTTGAGGTTCCTTTATTCTCCATGTTTTGGTGCTCGTGGCTTGTTCCTTTTTCTCCTGAAACCTGCTCCTGCATTCAGAGTCTTTATGACCAAAATTATTGCAAATAGAACATTCAACTTCATTTTCAAGAACCGAAAAGTTGTTATAGGTCCTTTTTGTAATCCCTGTCATACTTCTTTGTTTTTGAGCTTCCCTAGTCATGATTGTTTTATATGCAACACATTGAGCTGCTTTGTGACCAAAGTTATGGCAAGAAAAGCATTGTCCATTGAAGAAGCTTCTGCGGTTATTGAATCTACCAGCCAACTGATTGTAATTTCTATTTTCATCTATTCTTGAGCCAAACTGAGAAGATTTTACCTGTGGTTGGTTGTAGCTTTTGTTCACCCTTAAGAAGGATTGTCCCTGATAGTTTCTGTTTGTAATTCGTCCCTGCTTTACCTGATTATCTTCATTGTTCTTCTGCTCATTTCTTCTTGCTGCATCAAGATAACTTTTTGAGGTGGATGCTTGAGAGGTTTCTCCATTATAGCCCAAACCTGTCTTGTTTAGAGGAGACCGCTGCACATTGATAATCTCATCCAAAGTTTCAGATCCTTTGACAAACTTAAGATTAATAGCTTTTGTTTTCTCAATTTCTTTTCTGAGACCAACAATTTCACCTTCTAGTTTTTCAAGATGTTTTTCCTTTTCATCAATTTGAAATTGCAAAGTATCAATGATCACATTCTTTTCTTCTATGCATCTCTTGAGTCTAGTAATTTCATTATAGAGATTATCCACATCTACAGCATCCTCATAATCATCATCTTCAA
This sequence comes from Pinus tabuliformis, assembly GCA_031772625.1. Classification (NCBI taxonomy): domain Eukaryota; kingdom Viridiplantae; phylum Streptophyta; class Pinopsida; order Pinales; family Pinaceae; genus Pinus; species Pinus tabuliformis. The sequence continues at coordinate 939,967,335 of CM062816.1, read as the reverse complement.
ATGCCATTAACAGCTTATATTTATTACCTTGTTCATCTTCATCACTGTTTGATAAGCCATCACTATCTTCATGGGTGTAGTAGCTTTTCTTATTTGCACTTTGTTTCTTGTTCCATCTAGCAGGTTCTTTTCCTTTATCCTTATAAGGACATTTTGCAGCATAATGACCTACTCTTCCACAAGCAAAGCATTTGAAAGGTAGCTTACCTCTGAACCTTCCAGAACCCCTTTGAAGATTTCTGACAAAATTTGATTCTTCTTCCTCTTCTTCTGGAACATGGCTTGCTTCATAGTAATCTTCTTTTCCTGATGCCTTAAAAGCAGCTTCCCTTTTGTCTGATGGACCTCCCTTTCTCATTTCATAAGCAGTTAGAATTCCATGTAGCTGAGACATAGTGAGAACACGGAGATTTTCTTTTTCTTCTATTGCAGATACTTTAGATTCAAACTTGGGGGATAATGATCTTAGAATCTTTTGAACTACTATAGTCTCTTTTATTTCTTCACCCAAATTTTTCATACAATTAACAATCTCATCTACCCGAAGAAAATAATTAGCCACACTTTCATCATTATACATCTTGAGAGTCTCATATTGAATCTTGAGAGTTTGAAGTTTAGCTTGCTTTACCTGTTCATCTCCTTCATAGCTAGTGATCATTTTGTCCCATATCTCTTTTGCTGATTTGAAGTGCATGACCTTCATGAATTCTGTTTGGGATATACTTCCTAATAGAGTACTGACTGCTTTTGCATTTGTTTCATACTGCTTTTTCTCAGCTGGATCTGTAGGAGTAGCTGAAGGAAAAGCATAGCCTGTTTCTACAATGTTCCAAACTTCTGTACCAAGAGATTGAAGATATGCAGTAACTCTTACCTTCCAATAATTGAAATTTGTCCCATCAAAAATCGGTGGCCTGATTGATGCTTCTTTCTCGTAGTTGCTCATGATGAATGATCTACCTTCAAGCGATCAACTTCTCTGAAGGACCTGCTCTGATACCAATTGTTGGAAATAATACTGAGAGGGGGGGTGAATCAGTATTATCAGATCAATCAAACTTTTTCAATGCTCAGAAACATATACGCTACTTCAGTTAAGTGAACCAGCGTGTACACGCCACTGTGACTAAATAAAACAGCGTATAAGAAGAAAACTCATAATTTAGTTAGCTTATTCTTCATTTAAGTTCATCAGGACATTATTCACCACATTAACAGTAAACAGGTGCAGTATAACAGAACAGATCAAAAGCCACACACATGAACACCAAGATATAAGGTGGAAACCCAATGTGGGTGAAAACCACCTGCTGCAAGTTGTCTCTATCTTTCTTTAATATGAAACTTCAGTTTACAATCTTTTGTACTGGTGCAGCCTTATACCAGTACGCAGGCTACAACCTGCAGAAGGCTACAACCTTCTCTCGTTCTCCAAACTTCCTTGGAAGGGAGCTCCAACCCCCTTTGCTCTTGTACTAGCCAAGATACTAGTACGTAGGTGCTGACCTACAATCTTCTTTCCTTCAGGTACCACCTTTCATACATTTTCAGACTGGATATTCCTGAAGCACAACATTACAATCTGAAGGCCACAATTCATTCACCTTTCACAACAGATCATTGAAGCATAAAACAACCAAACTTTGAATCACTGAACCACTAAACCCTGTCAATCACCAGTTACCAGAACACAGAGCAGACTACAGAACTCTGCAATAACAGTCAGACCCAACTGTAAACCCAAAATCAAGCTTCAAAAGATATACGCTACTTCAATGAGTAAAACCCGCGTATACACGCGCTTTTACCGAAGCCAACCTGCGTACAGATCTAAAAATAAACTTTCTCAATTTGCAGCTGTACCAGACATCAGTTAGACCCAGAACATAACATTGCGACAGTATGCAGATCTAGAAATACGCATAATCAACCATATCATGATAGTGCATTTCAAACCATTAGATCCCGATCTATCCTTAGATCTAGTCTTCCATCAACCGATGTGATCTCTCCTTGGCTTAGATCAAGCAACCCAGAACCTGCATATCAGATCTCTTTCCTTTTCAGATATTCAAGCCTTTTCGAAAGATGATCTTGCCTAATGATCTTCTTCTCCTTATATAGCCTTAGGCCTTGCTCAATACCAAGAGCCAAAACCATAGAAATCCAAAACCATCAACTGCGAAACTAGAGATCTACACGACTGTCGAGGTACTTTGGTCCAAAGACATGGGCACAAGTACCGAGGACTAACTACCATGGACCAAAAGGAAACTTCCCGACATATACGCACTTTTCTGTTCATGCATCTGCGTGTATACGCGCCTTATTATATAGCTCTCCTGTGTATTCGCGACTTAGTATGCATATCACCAGCGTGTATACGCAACTTGGACTTAATTAACCTGCGTATATGAGATTTCTCTTCATTCTGTAGACTGAACGGAGATCTGTCATCAAAGAGAGTTGCCATCAAGGACAACACCTGTATCATAGCGCCATACCTGAGCCAAAATGCCAACATTAACATATTCAATAATCCCAACTGTGCCAACCCATTTTCCCAATGTTTTGGTTCTATCCATGTCAATCTAATGTCTGGGTAGTGCAACTGTTTCAAATACTAATATGATGTGAACTGAGGGTACTTATTCCTGTCATTAAAGTCATAATCCACGAACTTCAGTTGTGGTATTTTTCTAGGTAATTCCCTAGTAAATGGTACTTTCTATGGCAGTAGGGGTGTGAAGGTGTTGAACTTTGCATCCTTCAAGTCTTTCATTGGTTTATAATTTGGTTTCCTCAGTGGAATGTATGGTGGTAGAGGCGATGGAAATTCTTCACCACCTGTTTCCATCTGCACCTCCTCCACTTCTTCTTTATTGTCTTTGGCTTGCTCAGGTTATGGTTGAGGCTTGATAGGTTTCTTATCATGTTTCTTCTTGGTTCTCCCTTCCTTAGTTGGTTTCTTCCTCGGAGATATTCATTTTTTTTTGTGTTGATGCTACTGCTGGCATCTCAGTTGATGTTTTGGTCATACCAGCAGCTTCCATGATTCCAGATAAGCCTTGCTCATGAAAAGTGCACACAATTTCTTCCTAAGAATTCTTAGACGACATACGACAGCTAAAACCTCTACGATTTCTTTGCACTGTCAAGACTTAAATTCTTAATTCAACAAACTATTCAATCTGGGTGGGAGGCAGATTTTTATAACAAGTCTGAAATTTGAACCCCATCATTAGATCAGATTTTGTCCAGATTGCATTCACTTTGTGTTCTTTAATTTCATATCTATCCATATATATTTCCAGTCTATCCTCATAAATGAAATTTTCCATGTATTTTAACGTTAACTTTCCCTTTTAACGGTCATATTTTTCTAGAGAACTTTGACACATCCCATAGTCTAATGAACATATGATTTTGCATTGCAGCTCCTAGGTACTTCGACATAATCCATATTGTGGTGAAGTAACTTCCTCACGTCAAAGCTCTTTGTAGCATAGTTTATAGTCTAGTGCTGAATTTCAACTACAGGTGGCACTAAGAATCTTCTCCTTTCTTCCTCAGAGAGAAGCTATAGGGGTAGGTTTTTCCTTGTATAGCTTCAACCTACTACCATTTACTCTTCCCTAAATCAATTCTCTATTTAACTTTGCTAATTGAACTGCACCTCCATCAGTAATATGCTTGATAATGTAGGGGTCCAACCAATGCATCTTGAATTTCCATGGAAATTTCACAAACTTACTGTCATAGAGGATAACCAAGTCTCCTACCTAAAACTTCTTCTGCTTAATATGTCTATCATGCCAAGCCTTTTCTCTTGGTTGTTTTACTTGTTGATGGAAACCTGCTATAAATCTATCTTCCTCTAAAGAAATCAACAGCGACATTCTTTCCTCCTTTATGTCAAGGTCTGCCATATTTGTAAAAGTTGTAATCCTCAAGCTATGGATGATGTATTCCATAGGCATCACAGTTTCTTTCCCGTAAACTAACCTAAATGGTGTCCAACCTGTCGACTTTTTACATTTGGTCCTATAAGCCCATAAAATTGTTGGAATTCTAAGGTCCTAGTCATCTTTTTTCATATTTCATACCTTAGTCACTGCATTCTCAAAAATATTATTAAATTCTTTGACTATTCCATTGGCTTGAGGGTGATAATGGGTACTCTTCTAATGATAGACTTGGAATTCCTCGGGAAATGCTTCAATAGTTTTATTCAGGAAATGCAAACCTTGGTCACTCATCAAGATATTTGTACATCCAAATCTCAAAAATATGTATTCAAAAATAACCCTCACAGTAGTCTTTGCACTCGAATCCTTTACTAGTCATGCTTTGGCCCATCTTGTCAAGTAATTAGTTGCAGTAATTATGTACCTCGTTTTATTCCTCTTTCTAGGTGGGTTGATAGGTCCAACAAAATCAATAGCCCATTTATCAAAATCCTACAATGTAACTTGTGGTACCAATGGCATCTCATCTCTTATTGAAGGCTTCCCTATTCTTTGACATACATCACATGCTCGGCAGTATTCCTTTTCATATTTATGTAGTGTAGGCCACCACAACCTTTCTCTCAAAATATTTTGCGCAGTCGCTTTCCCTACATAATGTCCATCAGATGCGCCTTCATGAGACTATGCTAGAATCATATATCTTTCATGTTCAGAGAGAAACCTATGCAGTATATCATTTGGTCACATCTTATATAACCATCCTGCTATCAATGAGAAATCAACTGCCTTGACCACTAATTATTTTTTTTGTTGCATAGTATATTCTGAAGGAGCCATCCATGTGGTCAAAAACTAAATGATATCTACAAAATGGTCATCTACAACTCTGATTGCAAATTATTGTGCATCAGGGAGTGTTGGCTGATAAAAGGTGTCTTTTAAAACTCCTAATTACCCCACATTAATCATCAAGTCGGGCAAGTCCTTTTATTCCAAGAGTGTACACAATATGTGCATGTTATGAATCCAAAGAGTAATGTTTCTTAAAATGAAGTATAAACCTTTGATACAAGAGTAAACGAATGCATTTATAAAACTCAAATTGCAACTGCTAAAGGAAATATTGCATCTAAGCATCAAGACTTAATCCTCTACTAAAATCGTAATCAAATCTCACACAAGAAATTCAATTAACAATAGCATCAGCCAAGAGCATAGTAGAAATAACCAATCTCTTCTTAGCTAATTCAATCTAAATCACACTCAATATCAACTAAGGAATCCAAAAGGAAAATATGTCAATCGAGACTTCAATAGTGATAACCAAACTCTTACCATTGATTAAATCAATAAGATTCATTGTCTTAATGGGTAAATAATTTAATCTACAATAAGTGTAAGGAGAATCAAATGATAGTGTTGTAAAACATGTAAAGAAAATGTATTGACTTCAACATAGGAAAGCGGTAAATAGAAAATAATATAAACTCACAGAAAATGGGAAAACTATCAAACCAATCAAACTTGTGAGAATCAAAAATATATAACACAAGGGAGCAGTTTAATCCACCAGAGGTCGGGCCCTTAGCCACCAAGGAATACTGCTAAGCTACTTCATAGAATACGAATGAACAACAACGTCAATTATATATTAATCATTGAACTCAGGTATCATTACAATACGGTAGTGTTCTCCAACAGCACGGGTCTGTAAATTAAAATTACAATTTGAAATAACAAATATTGATCCCCTTTCCTCCTACAATCTTTTGCTTTTATAGTCAAAAAGATTTAAAATATAACTACGATCCCTTAGGATCTCCCGATATTGAGGGATTCGCAATTGAATGTTATCTTCAGACACCCTTCATATTTGGCATTGATCCTCTAGATTCATCCTCCAATCTAACCGCAACCGATGTGCCCCATTCATCCTTTGTTGGTTTATGTTGTTCCGTCGCTAGGGAACAACAATTGTTCCTTTCATCGTTTCTCTGCATAAAAAGGAGTAAAAGTTAGTTATGGTGGCTAAATCTTAACTAAGAGTAGTTCATCCGTTTCTTATCATAATCCATCAATATTAGCATATCAAGATATGAAAGATATATGAAAAGAGGAAAAAGGTGATGGAATTAAGAGTAAATACATACCCATTTCGTAACTCAACAGGGAGATTATTTCTATGTTGGTTGGTTCTTACCTTGTTTCCAACCTTGATAAATGATCAAGTCCTACATTCAGTCTTCCTAGTTTAACAATGTTCTCAAAGTCATATTCTTTAAATAATAGTAGCCATCTACAAATATTTCCTCCTAAGACAAGTTTATTAACCAAATACTTCAGTGTAGAATGATCTGTGGACATTTTAAAGTGTGCTCCCAACAAATAATTTCTAAATTTCTATAAAGCATACACCATAGCCAATCCTTCGCTTTTTTAGTGGTGTAATTATTTTCTTCTTTAGATAACTTCCTTCTTGCATAAGCAATAGGGTGTTCAATTTCTCTTGCACCAGGCTGTGCCAATACTAATCCCAAAGCTATACAAAATGCATCCACATGGACATGGAATTCCTTATTCGAATCACGGAACACTAATATAGGTGTAGCTAGCAATTTTTCTTTCAATGTGTCAAGGATCTTTTGAAATTCTTCATCCCACAAAAAAGTTACTTCCTTCTTCAATAATTTCTCTATAGGAACAGTAATATGAGCATACCCCTTAATAAACTTCCTGTAATACCCTCTACATCCCAATGTAGTGCAAAGTTGTCTTACTGTCTTAGGTGGAGGTAAGTTCACAATAATAGAAATCTTAGCAAGTTCCACCATTAATCCTTGCTTGCAAACAATATGTCCCAACAGTATAACAAAAGGTACACAAAATATGCACTTCTTTAAATTCAAGGAGATCTGATTATATTGTCTACATGTGTCAAGTATAAGTCCTAAGCTTCCAATATGTTTTCTTAACAACCCAAATATTGTCCAATCATCAAATTGTACCTCCAAAAAAATGGTGGATATATTCTTTAAAAGCTGCAACCACCACCCTAGAAAATATAGCAAGGGAATTTTTCAACCCAAAAGGCATCATTGTGTATTGATATGAGCCCCATTCTGTAGCAAATGTGGCCTTATGTCAATCTTCATGTGAAATTCTAATCTGATGATAATCTAAGAATCCATATATAAATTAATAAGTGTCTTGACCTCCTACATTCTCTAACACTTCATCTGTTAAAGGTGTAGGGAATGGGTCATGTAAACATGCATCATTCAACTTTCTCAAATCAGCACAAATCCTAATTTCTCCTTGCGTTTATTTTCTTGCACCACCATAGGACTCACCCATTCTGATTCTTCTATTGGTTCAATAATTCTTGTTGTTATCATCTTATCTAGTTCTATCTTTAATTCCTCCTTATAATATGGGTTCAATCTGTAAGGTCTTTGCTTGACTAGTTCTGCATCAGGCTTAAGGGGAATCTTCATAACTCCTAGATCTCTTAGTATACCCTTCATCTCTGAAAACTTGGTAGGAAACATTTCTTGATATTCATGAAGTAACTCTGTAACTTACTGATTGTCTCTTCATCCTAATAATCTCCTATTGTTGCAAATTTGGGCTCCTTCTCTGATCCTATGTTCACCTTCTTAGTCTTTAGTGGCTTCATTATATATGGTATCTCTAATTGAGATCCATTTACTTCATGGTATCCTTTTGATTCTGTAATGTTGATGTTGTGAGGATCTTATGCTTATTCTGTAGTAGGGTTATATAATTCTAGTGCATTTTCTATCTGTGCAGCCCAATCAAGTTGTTGTCATTTCAATGGAGTACATTCTCAAAGATCCTCTTCTTGACTATCTGAAGAGTTAAATCTATGTATGGAAAATCATCCTCAAAGCTAAATTTTAATGTGAAGCCATCAACCATGTCTACCCAATTTATTATACCATGCTGAATCTCTGTTTCTAAGCACCATTTCTTATGGATTGTCTCTAATGTATGAATGAAACTCCAAGTCTATTTCTAAGCACCATTTGTGTTGTGGAATATCCTTTCACGTTGTAGTGCATAGTTGAATATGCTTCCTAGGATTAGTCTCTCCGTCATATTTTATCTCTATTTTTGTATCTATTTGTTCAAACCTTATCCACATCAATCTTCGACATTCTTTCCAGGATTCTATATTCTTCTTGTGTGCATCCCACCATCTAGCAGGGGTATCTTTTAGGGCTACATCCAAGACTAAAAACCTTTGATTCTATGGAACCTATTCTTCATAATCATTAATAAAAGTATTTACATCAAATAAACCATCATAAGAAGGAAGATTACATACCTCAGATGTCATGCAACGAACTAATTTGGAAATTCTTGCACAACACCTTGTAGATACTTCATGTAGCCTATTCTACCAATTCACCAATTCTTCTTCTAAGTGTGATGCATAATAACTATAACGCTCCCAATTCAACTTGCCTTCTGCAGTAGGGTTAACCCAATGTTGTTCCTTTGTTGTCATTTGATAGATATTATCTATATCAGCTGCATGGTACTCTTCTTTGACTGGTTCTATGTATCTTACTCCTTCTGATGGATCCAAGGGAATAATTACTCTCATATTTCTTCCTTCAAATATCATATGTCTCTTCTTTAGATTAATTATAGCCATATTATCAAATGCCCAGTCAAGTCCAAGCAATGCAGGATAAGGGTTACTATCATCAACGATTTCTATTACTTCAAAGTCAACAGTAGTGTGAACTCCTTCAATATTCATTGTTACACCTAGTAGTCTTCCTAAGGGGAAGATATTTTGTTGATTTTCCATCCTTAACTGAATAGGTGACCATTGTAGCTTTGGCTTACCCATTAACTCCCATGTCTTCTTTGTCAAAACATTAGCATCAGATCTTAGATCTAGAATAACTTGATCCATCTCATATTCTCCTATCTGTGCACTAAGCCTCATTTCTCTTCCAGTTCTCTTTTGTCGATGCAAATTATTCACTGCATGCATCTCACCTTGCGGTTTTTATTTTGATGCACAAGAATCTATCATTTGTTGAAGTCCTTCTACAGCATTTTGATCTCCTAATAATTTCATACAAGTTTGCAGAAAAGACTTTAAAGTACCTCCTTGATTTGGTGAATCTCAGTCTTGTGTTGAAGCTCGATCCTATGTCGAAGATAGGTTTTGTGTCGGAGCTCAGTTCTGAATTGAAACTTGATTTTGTGTCGAAGCTAATGCTACATCGCAGTTACTTTTCTGATTGGTCTTTGGCTACACACTGGAGGTCGAAACTCCATCATCCATAATGTTTCACTTTTCTTCCATAAACACTTATTTTTCCTTCTGAATATAAAAGAAATAGCTTTCTCAACATTTTTTCTAACCCATGTACTTTAAGATTCTCTCTTCTCATCTTCTTTATCACTTTCGGTCACAGCTCCACTCCTAGTAACAATACTAATTCGTGGTTCATCATTCCTTCTTTCAGAAGTCATCATTTGAGTATTCTCTGTCAGCTGCTAATTCCTTTTTCTTGCATTTTTTCATAAGTACATGACATTCTTCAATTACATGGTCAAAATATTTGCAGTACTTACATGTCATATTAGGGTTTGGAAAATATCTCGCAAAATGACCTGCTTGGCCATAGTTATATCAAATAATTTGTCTATGTCCTCGACCAGCTCTAGCACCTCGACCTCTTCCTTGGTAGCCTCCTCGACCACCACGTTGTCCACTGCCTTCATGTTCACGTTCTTCTACTTGCATTCTATAAGTGTTAGCACTCCACTCCATCATCAGTTCATAAGCTCGACAGTTATTCTCATCATGTCCTACTTATTTATAGAAATTGCAATATAGGTTCCTTGGAGTCTGCACATATTTTTGTAATAGGTAACAATCTTTTGAGTGATGTTGGCCGCTAGTCTTTCATATCTCGCACCATAGGCTAGATCCTACCTTTAAAGGATTTTTTTCTCCACTAGCCATGTAATCCTTAAAGGTAGGATGTTATTCTTTAAAATGGCCCTCTGATCTGCACTTTGTACACCATACTTCTTCTCTGACTTCTTTTCTTTTCTTGATATCTTGTATCTGTAGGGTTAGGTTCGCCAGCTGACTCTAAATCTGTTGCATACCTACATTAGTATCTCCTATAGGTGAAGCTTCCAACTTCATCGCAATTTGCAGAGCTTCGACTTGACTTGTTATCTTTTGTTGCATCAATGGTAATCTGATATGCGGTAACAACACAGCTATAAACCATTCTTGATGTTGTTGTGGAGCTATTTCGAAGCTCACTTGATCTAACAATTCCTTAAATCTCTGATCAAATTCCCAAACAGACTTAGTAAGTTTCTATTTAATTTATTTTAACTCAGTGATTCATTGCGACTCAGACTTTGGCTTCTTAAATTCTCTTATCATCATTGCTTTGATATTTGCAAATGTTTTAATCTGATTATTTGAATACTTCATATACCATATCAATTCTCTATCTCGGAGCAATTTAATGAGTTGTGCCTTCTTTACATTTTCATCATTGATTTGCTTCATCGTCCATACAGCTTCACATAAAAACCAAAACTTCTTTAGATCTTGTGATCCAGTTCCTTTGAAAATAGGCATCTTAATATCATCAACCATATTTCTTTATGGAGGGGGAGGGGGAGGGGGAGGGGGAGAAGTAAGTGGAGGGGGATCAGGGATAGCGAGAGTAGGTGGATATGGGGGAGGGGCAGAGCTAAAAACACCCTGGTTATTATTATATTTTGGCTTCTGCGAGATCTCAAGCTTGGAAGGTGAATATTGTGGAGTTACTCGAGGGTTATCAGGGTGGCTATCTTCTCTTTCACTTTCAGACTCACTCAAAAGATGATCTGGAATTATGCAGGAACACAAAAAAATATGGATATAAACATCAACACGAAGATGTAGCAGAAATAAAACTTCATTTCATTAATATCAAAGAACTGAAATATTCTTACATACAGAATGGAAATAAACTAGCGCAGGCGATGATAGCTTATCTCTGAGAAGAGATGTGGCAGCTACATGCCCCTAAATTGTGTTACAATGAGGCTCGAAGGCCTATTTATTATTAAGAAACAATGGAAAACCTTAAACATCAAAAAACCTAACCCTATGAGATGAAGCGCCAAAACTATCGGCCCCGTTTGGGTAAATTGGTACATTAACTTCCCTGAGTCGTAACTTTGGCATACGATCTTTGTTTGATGCTCATAATACCTCGTTAGAAATATCTATCTGATGGATACAACTTTCGTGTGGCCAACATTGATCATAGTTCCATGTTAGCCCTATTTTTCCCAAAAAAACGTTATTTAGGACCTTAAAACGGCTCTGGAAGTTCAAGACCTGAAAAACTTCCAAAAATAGTAAATTGTGTTATAATTAAGGAAACTGAAATACTGAAAGAGACAGTGGTGGGGGTCCAAGTGGAATAGTTGGGTGGCCACCAACATCCACATGGATCAATCCTCCCCCCTTAGGAAGAAATGTTCCCCACTTGGACCGCCACCATTGTTTCTTTCAACTTTTCAGTTTCCTTAATTGTAGCACAATTTACTATTTTTAGTAGTTTTTTAGGTCCTGAACTTCTGGAGCCGTTTTGAGGCCTTAAACAACGTTTTTCGGGAAAACTGGGAGAAACATGGGTCCATGAATGAATGATTACCTTCCAAAAGTTGTATTTCTCGGATATATATTTCTAACGAGATATTGTGTGTGCCAAACAGAGATCATATGCCAAAGTTACGACCTCGGGAAGTTGATGTACCAATTTACCCAAACATGGCCCACAGTTTGGCGTTTCATATTCTAGGGTTAGGTTTTTAGATGTTTAGGTTTTCCTATTGTTTCTCAATAATAAATAGGCCTTCAAGCCTCATTGTAACACAGTTCAGAGGATGTAGCTTCCACATGTCTTCTCAGAGATAAGTTACCATCGCCCTAGCTAGTTATTTCCATTTTTTTTTTGTAACCATATTTCAGTATTTTATAGTAATGAAACAAAGTATTATTTCTATTGAATCTCTATATGTATGGTTATATCTGTAATTTTTTGTGTTCCTACTTAAATCCAGATCACTGGTATCAGAGCAGTCTGCTCTTTATCTATCTTTCTTTGCATCTTCCCAACAAGGTCGGGATATAAGGAGTTAGGTCTTGAACTGGTCAAATATTTGCAAGACCAGCCTCACAGATCCCAATGGCCTTCCATGGTGAATGAAAAGAAAGACGAGGGGGTAGGAGATCTTATAAAAATCTTGCTCGAAGAGGCCCTCAAGCGACAAAGGAACACGATGATGGACAACTTTTCCCAGATCCTTCAGCGGCTACCCAAGGGCAACACATATACTTCCAGCAGCTACTCTGAAAGCACCACACCCTTTAAGGTACAAGTTAACTTTTACATTCCCATATTTGAGGGTTAGATAGATGTAGACATCATAGATAATTAGTTAAATATACTAGAAGGGTATTTTTTTGTTCATGATTTTTCCAGCCAGGAAAAGATTACTTTTGCTCTTCTCAAAGCCGCCCCCCACGGCAAGGATTGGTGGGAAACCTACTGCGAGATGAAGGCTAAAAGTACGGCCTCACTGTTTTCAGCTACACCCACTTGGAATTCATTCCGAGCTGCCATCAAGGAGTAGTACTAGCCTGTCAAAAGCTATGAGGATCAATACATAAAGTGGACCACACTATGGCAAGGAAGGGACCAAGACGTGCCAGAGTTTATCAATATTTTCCATACCCTTTGCACGAAGTTAGGTGTCAAGGATTTGGAGTAGCATTTGGTACTAAAATATCACAGCTGCCTGCATAAGTACATCCAGGAAGAAATAGAATTCCTGAACATCTCCTTGCTTGGCACAACATACCGATATGCCGTCAAGATCGAGCAAAAGTTTAAACAAAAGAAGAGAGACTTTGGATCTATGAATCCGAAGCAAGGGAAAGGTGCCCCCAAATCGCAAAACGAAGGACAAAGCTAAGGCAGGGTGGCCCAAGACAACCCTCCAATGCTGCAAGCAAAGAATAGCGCCGCAAAGCCGAAAAAGGACACGGAAAAGTGGTGTGAGTTCCATAAGAGCTCCACTCACAACACAAGTGAGTGTCAAGCCAAGCAGTCATTGGTGGCCGAGCTAAAGGTTTCAGAATTAGATGCATGTTCCGACTCTGAGTCAGAACCTGACAAGGGGAATGACAAAGGGAAGCAGATTATTGATGTTGAGCCCGACGCCACCGTTGCTACCATGAAGATCCAGAAGGAGGAACCTGAAGATCTAGAGGAGGAGGAGCATCTCTTCCACTCCCAAATGTGGGTAAAGGGCTCCCTGCTACAGTTCATTGTCGACAGCGGGAGCCAACAGAACCTCATTTCAGTAGAGGTCGTGGAGCAACTGGGCTTACCGACCACAGCCCATCCACAACCATACACCATCGGGTGGCTTCACCAAGGATGGGATCTTCACGTGAGCCAGCAGTGTCCCTTTCGATACAACATCAAGCCCTTCACGGATGAGGTATTGTGTGACATTTCTCCCCTTGATGTTTTTGTGTATTATTAGGACAACCATACTTGTGGAAGCAACATGTTGTGTATGAATCAAGGATGCATGCTATTATTGTTACTTTGGGAAATAAGTTGTACATAATACTAGAGGTAGAACCGCCTACTTCCATCTCTTTGGTTACTGCAAAACAATGCAGTAAGCTCATTTTCAAAACCGAGAAATTTGTTTTCCTGATGATACACCCTCAAGGAAAGAGGAAGACGATGGCCATGACCTCCAGATAGGGACCCTCCGCACGACAACTTCAAATGGACAAGGTTGTGGAGGAGTATGAGGACATATTCACCTCCTCTGCAGGGGTTCCTCTGCATTATCAGGTCAAGCACTCCATCGCTCTGACCCTAGGTGCACCGCTACCCAATGGACCAATCTATTGGTGCTCAGTTCTGGAGAACGATGAAATCAAGAGGTAGATTCAAGAGCTGCTACAAAAAGGTCACATTCGCCTGAGTTCATCACCCTGTGGGAGCCCAATCATGTTAGTACAGAAGAAGGACGGGACTTGGAGACTCTGTATTGACTATCGGGCACTTAACAAGATCACTATCCGTAATAGGTATCTAATCCCATGGATTGATGACCTCCTGGACTAACTGAAGAGGGAAAAATATTTCAACAAGATTGATTTAAAGTTAGGGTATCACCAGTTACCGATCGAACCCTCCGATGTGTGGAAGACTACCTTCAAAGCCAAGGATGGCCTTTTCGAATGGTTGGTTATGCCTTTTGGATTGACAAATGCTCCTGCAACCTTCATGAGGCTAATGGATGACATCTTGTGGCCATTCACCAACTCATTTGTAGTGGTATACTTGGATGACATCCTGATCTTCAGCCAGAGTTGGGAAGAGCACCTTGACCACATCTGACAGGTTCTCCAAACACTACGGCAACACAAGTTATGTGCCAATTTGGAGAAATGCACTTTTGGCATGACCCAGGTTCAGTATCTAGGATACATTATTGATGAACGGGGGGTGCATGTGGATCCACCCTGTTACAGGGAAAAGTGTCTACACAGAACTGCTTGTCCCACTAAGGTGTGATAGCTACCTTAGAAACAAACAAAGTAAAGCTACTTTCGTTTTTCCTTTATGGAGTATAGACAAGAGAAGAACAAAGAAGACCAACCTTTGTCTTGCGCTAATCTCCTGGTTCGATTCCTCTCTCTCTTGATAGTCTTTCGCTACTTGTTCCCTTGCACGCCCAGCTTCACAGAGTACCTGTAAGATCACAGTAGCATAGAACTATACAAGAACATGGATCTATAATCATAAACAATCTAGGATCAGATGTAAATTGACCATACAAATGCAGCAAACATAAATGACACAAGAGTATGGAGGAAAACTTGAATAGCTTTTATTGATAAAAAAGAAAGAGCCAAGGGAGCTACAACCAGTTGTTCTGACCCAGCATCATCCTCTCAGCAAGGAAGCCCCTCTTCACCTCATACAAAGCTTAGATCACCAAACAATCTGATGTTGTCTCAAGAAACCAACAACAATTCCTTACAATATGCAAAATTCCAGCCTCTGGATCTCTGGGATGAGGGATCCATATATAGATATCTGTAAGGGAGATGATTCAGCTTGTGATTTGATTAGTGTCTTCCCTCTGATAGTTCTTGCTTCCACTTGGAGATTGATGATCTCTTACTCATCCTTGGTCGAATTCAGAGAGGCAAGTGTCACAGGAAAAGTTTCTGGAAGTTTCCATGCCTCTCCACCTCAGCGGAATGACACTGCCATTTGTCACTTCTCGCCCATCGCACCCCATAGAAGGGCTTTTTGAAATGCAACGCACCCACACAGTGTGTTTAGGTGAGATGCAACGCACTTTGCCTATGGAGCAGCTGAAATGATCCTGTTTTGACCAGTTCTGAGCAGTTTTTCATGGAGAACTTCTGGGAGAAGTTATAATCAGTTGACATTGTTCCTTTAGGGGTTAGAAAAACACTTTTAGGGACTTAGGAGCCCTTGATTTATGGACATTTCATGCTTGGGGTTGTAGTGCCCAAAAATGTTTATAACAGTTGCCCCCTAAAGCATGAGGTCATTAATCTTTTGATGTCGGGTGAAATGCTTTATTATGAGGATCCGAAGTTCTTTCAAGCTGGGAGGAGACCTGTAATAAGATACAATACAATACATTATCTTCATAATATTTTCATGATCTAGCTGAGGCGGGCATTCCCATGCTCAACTTTATAAATTCATTTTCATGTACATAGGACAGACAATCGTCTGAGTGTAGACTGATGATTCTGGTAGAGCCATCATCCCTTTGATTGGATGATTATCTATGCAGCAATGATGTACATTTGATGTCTTTATTTCCCTGAATATATCGCAGCCCGGATGGATGAAACTAGATCCGGGGTCTTCAATCTCGTTCGATCTTCACTCTAAGTACAAGTCTATCCATGTGAGAGATGTTCTGGAGTCGAACATGGAAAGACATCGCCTGATTACCAGCCAATGATGTAAGTTGTTAATAGGCGTGAGAGGAATCACCGATAATGATAATGACCCTCAAGGTACTGCAGTACAATTCATGTTGTGTGAATAAAGGACTTGGCGTCGAACACCACGCAAAATCTTTCGGTCGAAGGCCATTGACGTAAACCTGTCACCGAAAGTGAGAAACTTGCCATTGAGGCATGCAAGCTTCAAAGTCCTGAACGGGGTGTTCCTAGATCGACTTCTTGGATAATGAGCTGATGTCGACAAGAAGTGATCCGTCACAGGAGGGCCTTAATGAATCCCACATCAATGGCACAGAATGGAGCAAATGATTTTAATGGAGGTGAAAACGATTTGATGACATATAGTTCAGGGTGGCGGTCATGAAAGAATGGAGTATGAATGTATTGTAGCGGGTGAGACACGGGTGAATTCTCTGAATGACTTCTCTTGAACATATCGGCGACACTGACATGATGGATTGGTAGCATTACCCCAAATGTGGATGGTGTGATGGGACCATGGCGATGTGACCGGTGAATGAAACAACCCAAACCGACCTGGATGTGGAGTGAAAGTGTCATGTTCAAGAGCGACTTGCTACCAACAAAGTTTCTTCAACTTTTCTTCCCAATTTTCCCCAGTCAATGCTGACCAGTACCTCTTTATTTTTGTCAAGCTTGAGGAGGATAACATATGCTTTTTCTATAATTTTCCCTTCAGGCAAACCCATCGCTATGTTTTAACAAGCCTAGCGATAGTGAAACTCATTCTTGTCTTCTATGGACAAGTTTGTCGCTATTAAGTTTTAACGAGTTTAACGACAAAGATAACTCGGTCCTTTTCAATTTTAGAGAGTCTGAAAAGGAATGAAAAGGAAACTCCAAAATTCCTTTTTCGTCATCTAATCCCTTAAGTCTGAAAAATTATAAAACAATACAGAAGGGATGAATCTTCAATACTTTTAATGAGCCGAACAAAACAAGCGCTCGATCTTTTTATGTAATAATCCCTCAGTTCCAAAAAGATTAAAATATAGAGGAGGCATAGCACTTCCAGTCCCTTTAACGAGCTGGAGAGGCCAATGGCTCGGCAATCTTTTCATATTTTACGATTCAGTTGAAAAGAGCTTAAAGGAGACTCATATTTTGAGGAACGAGTGATAAGATTGGGTAGCAGCTGATTCCAGGTAAGGTTTGGAATGTTCCAATCATGGCAGTGTTACAAGGATGGCTAGTGAGATCACTCTTCGCAGCTGTTCCTCAAAAGGGGTAAAAAATCAAATGGAGGAGAATGATCAGCCAATACAGAGTGGAGGTGATGATGAGAACACGACCAAGGCTTTTAAAGGCTGGAGTACTACATTCACGATGGTTATTTACCGGGAAATAGTTGATTTTTTAATGAACTTAAACGCGGGGGGAAACATTTGCTCATGGCTTATGTTTATTTTTTAACGAGCTTGAACTATGCGTTAAAACTGCTCGATGCGGGTTTATTTTTTAATGAGCTTGAACCTTGCGATAACATTGCTCGTTTAATCCAGTTGTATAATAAGAATGTCCCATTTAAAACGGCAATTTTTAGAGTTTTGCCCCACATCCTTTCTTTCTGCAAGTTAGGAAACGACCAATCCAAAAAACAGATAAATGATCGCTCTTTGCTTGCACGCCAAAAGGTTTGCATGCCCAGAGGTATAAAACAGAGTTTCAAGGTCACCTTTCAAATCACCAACAAAACATTTGTTTCATCAGGAAAGGTCTACCTCTTTCAGGTTACCAAAGATTGTTCTATTCACAGCGCAAACAAAACACTTCTTCGGCAATGTCTACCGAAATAGACAAAGGTGAGACAATCCACTCACATAACTTTGACAAGAGAATCTTATTCCAGAATAACTCCCTCTTCCAATCACGGACGGGAGTACAGACCAGTCATATATCTCTCGTGGAAACCTACCTTATACCCGAATTTTTCCTGCCGAAGCAGACCAGGGTGCATGCGCCCTGGGTTTCAATCATGTCCCCCGAATCACTCACGCTCATCTGGTGGACGGACTGGAGATTGATGAGACATTCCTTGTGTGAAAAGACCATTTAGGGATGGTATATGACTATTTGTTATGCGTGATCTAGGAAATGAAAGCTGGTCTACGAGCTTGACCACTCTTCCTTCGTGCAGAAAACACATTACATAAAGAGTGATGAGACAATTGCTCCCATGCAATAAATATAGTCTCGTCCAAGGAGTAGATTATAATCCAGGGGTCCTTGAACTACCATTACATTCATGTGAACAGTTTTCCCTCTCAGTGTTATGGGCACATTAGGAAGGATCCCTAACGGTCGACTGGTTCCTTTATCAAAGCCTGTTAGATTTCTCATCTCAGGCAAAAGTGATGGCGAACCAAGCGCTTTCCAAGCAGTCGAGGAAAGGATACTCACAGAAGCCCCTTCATCTATGATGGTACCATCCATAACCATTCTATATATTTGAGCAATAATTCGGAATGGTACACTAGCTGGTAAACGGGGTCTGCCTAGTTGATTCCAGTCGAAGGAGACAACTAGGTTGCTTGGAGGTGGGACCAAATAGACGATCGGGTACGACTCTGACGAACTTCCCTCCTACGGTAAAGGAATGGGTAAATTGCCCCCATGTTCATCGGATTTTGTGCTTACGAAAAGAATTTGGACGGTGTCATCCTTATTCTCTTCTGTGATTGTATCATCTGAAGATGGAACCTTTGAAGTCAAGACCGGGTCAACTGCCTTCTCGACCTTTTGACTTTCATCTGGTATGGGTTCAGATGCTTTTTCTTCAATGATAGATGCTTCGGCCGACCATCTGGGCGGATCAGCCGGATTTTCAACTAGCAACGGACTCGGCAAGAGTTTTTATATCCAGGAGGAAGTCGTAACGGTGAAACCGGACGATCGTCCAAAACTATTTTAGCCTCATCTAAGAAGGGACAACGGTGGACGGCATGATCGCCTTCGCACAGTTTACAAGGAAAACTATATTTTCCTCTTTGTCCTGGGGCTTCACTTTCACTAGTCGATGGTGTGTTTTCAACATGATCATCAGAGGTTGACAACACTGGGTTGTGCAAATGAGGAGACCAGTCCCTTAAGATCTGAGGGATGCAAGGACAATCTCTATGATAGTGGTCTCCTTTGCAAATGACACATGGTGATTTAGGCTTGGTCAGTGCAGTGTGGGGATTTTCGCTAGACGACGCTTGGTTGCCCCTTTCACTTTTGGCTCCTTCTTCTTCTTCTCTTTCTTCTTCTTTTCCTTCTTCTTCTCAGGTACTTGATTTTTGGCTTTACCAACCCCATCAAGCGAAGAAGGAGGAGGAGAGGAAGAATTGGAGGAAGTAGAAGGTTGGTGGGTAACTCTGGATTCGTCTAGTTGCTGACTCGATTGTTCAGGAATTGCGGTGTTCTGAACGACAGAGGTTGAGAAGAGCCATACGGGCAAGCCGATTGTCAATCCTAGAAGCGACAATGTGGCCATATGGGGTGTACCAACATCTCGCCAAGAGGAGAAAGGACTAGGATTTCCTCCAAGGGGAATTCCTTGGTTGGTGGGTTCCATTTTCTCAACCTGAGATCAACGTAGGGAAAGGTGATGATTATTCCGCTTAAAATAAATTTTAGACGCTTTGACACAACTTGTTTTTTCAATTTTTAAGAGTCGAGAAAAAACAAAAGATGACTCTAGTCGCCTTCGATTTTTAATGAGCCTGAAGTGACAAGTGCTCAGATGGACCTTTTCCGTTAAGGAGTCTGAAAAGGAACGAAAGGGACTACTTTGGAAATATATGTAGAGGGATTACCAAACCAATCGCAAAACTGCAAAATACTTTTTACGGTACGACAGTCAATCTTCCCTAATGCTGTGTTCAGTGCATTGTGATCGATAGGGCGGCAGACACGGCTTCCTATGGATAAAGGATTAAGCCTATTGTGGTCTCCCAAAATATACTCGACGGTACGTGGGAGCACAAGTCCGTACTGGCACTTATCGTCTCAAAGTGGAGGAATCACCCAACCATCAGTGAGAACAACAGTTACTAGGCTTTACGACGCCGAAATACGTCTCTAGCCTAGACTTCTAAATGTTGTGCGTTAGGTTCCAAAGCGTTGTTAGATTCATTGAATTTATTTTATAGTTGATCTTGTTTATGAAGTTTTCCTTTCAGGTTCACCGCGAGATGTAGATGTGTAATTCCTAAAATGCAATCTAAGATGATAAACAGTCTTTTATCTTCTTTGTGCAATGAAAATCCTAGCTACTAAGGAAAGAGAGACAACATTCTTTCACAAAGAGCAAAGAGCACACTCTAAATGCACTTTCCTAAATCAAACCAATCAAACAGTCTAAATGCAAATGCACATGCATGTATTTGTTTTCGGCTTTCTTCGTATGTGAATGGAGATAAGAAAGCTAATGCACAAATCTGAATTACTTTTCAAGGGACAATTATCAACAAGTTTCTTTTCGAAATAAAAAATGGAGGCAATCACAACACTTTATGATTTGGAAATGAATACTTGCTTTCGGCACTAGAAAAATTACAAATTCAGACCAAATACACTAGTAACAGGATAATCAACTATCTACAACAATCAAACTCTTTCCTATGCCTGAAAACGACACTTGTGACACTTTCAAATCGAAGGACGACAGTACGATTATGTTACTTTTGCAAAGGAGAACTGAAAATGACTCAACAAACACACAAAAACATTTACAATTCTTTTGTACAAAGGAGGCGGAATAACAGCAAGGAAAAGGGGTTTCAAACAGAGATATACTGATCACAGACAGCAAAATTCATGAATAGAACTGGAAAGAATGAATTACAAAAACCAAAACTGAACAATGCCTAGTCTGATCAGCGCACCTGTAACACAGGGAATTTGAAATGCAGGGCACCTACTACACTCGGGAAGTGCGCTGAATTTCAGATTCATAGAACAGTACCTGCGGTGGGCCAGAGACGAGACTTTGCTTGGGTTCCGGGTCACAGTTTGCAGTTCAGTTCATGGGTTTTGGCCGAGCAAATGGTAATCAGTAATGCCACAATCATGGGTAGATCTAAGGAGGATCTAAGAGCTATCACAAAGGGAAATCAGAGAGTTTGTAAATCAGTTGTTTAATTTATAAGCAAATCCCAGAGATTGACTGAAGCGGCATTTATCTACTTTGCATTTGCATAGCAAATGCAGTTCGAAAGCTACCTGGCTCGACTTCAGGCTCCGTCTATAAGTTTATAAAATAGATAATAAGGAAGAAAAACAAACAAACTAATTCGTCCCCAACGGAGTCGCCATTTTGTTATAGGGAAAAGTTTCTACACAGAACTGCTTATCCCACTAAGGTGTGATAGCTACCTTAGAAACAAACAAAGTAAAGCTACTTTCATTTTTCCTTTATGGAGTATAGATGAGAGAAGAACAAAGAAGACCAACCTCTGTCTTGCGCTAATCTCCTGGTTCGATTCCTCTCTCTCTTGATAGTCTTTCGCTACTTGTTCCCTTGCACGCCCAGCTTCACAGAGTACCTATAAGATCACAGTAGCATAGCACTATACAAGAAAATGGATCTATAATCATAAACAATCTAGGATCAGATGTAAATTGACGATACAAATGCAGCAAACATAAATGACACAAGAGTATGGAGGAAAACTTGAATAGCTTTTATTGATAAAACAAGAAAGAGACAAGGGAGTTACAACCAGTTGTTCTGACCCAGCATCTTCCTCTCAGCAAGGAAGCCCCTCTTCACCTCATACAAAGCTTAGATCACCCAACAATCTGATGTTGTCTCAAGAAACCAACAGCAATTCCTTACAATATGCAAAATTCCAGCCTCTGGATCTCTGGGATGAGGGATCCATATATAGATATCTGTAAGGGAGATGAGTTAGCTTGTGATTTGATTAGTGTCTTCCCTCTGATAGTTCTTGCTTCCACTTGGAGATTAATGATCTCTTACTCATCCTTGGTCGAATTCAGAGAGGCAAGTGTCACAGGAGAAGTTTCTGGAAGTTTCCATGCCTCTCCACCTCACGGAATGACACTGCCATTTGTCACTTCTCACCCATCGCACCCCATAGAAGGGCTTTTTGAAATGCAACACACCCACACAGTGTGTTTAGGTGAGATGCAACGCACTTTGCCTATGGAGCAGCTGAAATGATCCTGTTTTGACGAGTTCTGAGCAGTTTTTCATGGAGAACTTCTGGCAGAAGTTGTAATCAGTTAACCTTGTTCCTTTAGGGATTAGAACAACACTTTTAGGGACTTAGGAGCCCTTGATTTATGGACATTTCATGCTTGGGGTTGTAGTGCCCAAAAGTGTCTATAACACACCGAAGATCCAAGTCATTCGGGACTGGCCATCTCCAACCACTCTGACAGAGCTCTGCAACTTTCTAGGTCTTACCAACTTCTACCGCAGGTTCGTGCTGGGATTTTCTCATATCACTTGGCCCTTGAGTCAAGTCACCAAGGGAGGAGCGAAAGAAAAATTATTTTGGTCTGAATCTCAATAGAAGGCATTCACAAAGTTGAAAGATCGCCTTTGCTTGGCACCAATGCTCGCAATACCAGACTTGCAACAACCTTTTGAGGTTGAGACAGATGCCTCTAACTATTCTATTCTGGCAGTCCTTACTCAACATGGGCATCTAGTGGCATATCACAACGAGACACTTTTCGACACAGTTTAGAAGTATCCCACTTATGACAAAGAGATGTATTCCATTGTGTAGGCTTTCCAACAATGGAAGCATTACATTTTAGGGAAGGAAACATTCATCCACATAGACCACCAACCCCTGCAGTTCATACAGACCCAAGGGAAATTGCAGAATGATCGCCATCAGAAGTGGTCCACATACCTGCAACAATTCCATTTGAATATCAAGTATAAGAAGGGTAGCACCAATAATGTTGCAGATTGCCTCAGTCGACCACCGAACATGGCGTTAACCACTGTGCTCAACTCTTGTGGGCACGAGACTTATTATTGGCCACTTCTCTACAAAAGTGACCCAGAATTCGGCCACACATACCAAACACTCTTGGAGGGTTAGCATGTTCCAGATTTTCACCTCTAGGATGCCCTATTATGCCACCTGGGTCACCTTTGTGTTCCTTCAAGCAAGCCTCCCAATATGATTTGGGAAGCACACTACAGTCAGGATGCTGAGCATTTCAGGGTCGAGAAAATGGTGGCAATACTGCAGAAGTATTTATATTGGCCGAATCTTCGACAGGATGTCAGGAAGTACATCAGATCATGCACTGACTACACCATTGCCAAACCGACCATCAAGAAGCAAGGCCTCTATACCACATTGCCTACCCCTAGTCAACCTTGGGAATCAATCTCCATAGATTACATGTCAGGCCTTCCTTCCACTAAGCATGGAAACGACTGTGTTTTTTTGGTCATCCACAAGTTCTCAAAGATGGCAATTATGGCGGCGTGCAAGAAGAATATCATAGTAGAAGCCACTGCTAAACTCTTCTTTGAACGAGTGTGGATACACTTTGGGATCCCAAAGTCTGTCATCATAGATTGGGACAGCAGGTTCCTCAGTACATTTTGGTCTAGTCTCTGGTCGATGCTGGACACCAAACTCACTAAGTCTACAGCCTTCCATCCTCAAACTGATGGCCAAACAAAGGTTGTCAATAGGATGATCGTACACATTTTTCACATGTACAACTCAAAGCATCGACGCACATGGGATGAGAGCCTCCCCTATGTTCAACACAACTACAACTGGGCTCTCCACAGCTCGACTGGCCACAACCCTTTTCAGGTGGGCTTAGGATTCTAGCCACTATGTCCCATCGATGTGGCCATGCCATTTGCAGCTACTCACGCAGATTCGACTCATGTCTAGTTCAAAATAGATAAGGCAAATAGATTCATTGAGCACATCCAACATATTCACCAGCAGGTCCATGACATTCTGGAGAAATCAAATGCCAAGTACAAGCAGCAACATGATCAACATGGGGTGCCACACAAGTTTCAGGCGAGTGAAAAAGTTTGGTTGCATTTGCAAAAGGAACACCTTACCGAAGCCTATCAGAAACTCTGACCACTCCAATATGGTTCTTACACCATTACCAAGGCTATGGGAGATAATGCATTTGAGCTCAGCATTCCCCCATTCCTTCTTGCACCCAGTGTTCAATGTGTACTGCCTTCGGCCATACTTTCCACCATTAATAGACACATATGACATTGCAGAACAACTCACACCCATAAAGTTAAATCCAGATTGCATGGAACAAGCTACAACTAATTGGATCATGGATGCATAGATCAAGCACACTCGCCAGTAGAATATCCAACTGTATCGAGTTGTTGAAGCAAGCCAACTCCTTCACCAGGGCAAGTGGCTCACCAAGGACCAAGGTCAGCAGAAGTTTCCTCATCTCATGGAGGAACTCAACGCAATGGGAACCATTGCTTCCTAAGGGGGGAGGAATGATCCAAGTGGATTTTGGTGGCCACCCACCAAGTATACTTGGACCTCCACCATTGTTTCTTTCAACATTTCAGTTTCCTTAATTGTAGCACAGTTTACTATTTTTAGCAATTTTTTGGGTCCTGAACTTCCGAAGCCGTTTTGAGGCCCTAAACGATTTTTTTTGGGGAAATAGAAGCAAAATTGGTCCATGGACCGATGTTGATCTTCCCAAAGTTCTAGTTCTCATATAGATATTTCTAATGAGATATTGTGCGCATCAAACGGAGATTGTATGCCAAAGTTACGACCCCGGGAAGTTGATGTACCAATTTATCCAAACGGGGCCCACAGTTTGGTGTTTCATCTTCTAGGGTTAGGTTTTTAGATGTTTATGGTTTTCCATTGTTTCTCAACAATAAATAGGCCTTCAAGCCTCATTATAACATAGTTCAAAGGATGTAGCCGCCACATCGCTTCTCAAAGATAAGCTACCATCACCTTAGCTAGTTATTTCCATTTCTGTTTATAAGCATATTTCAGTATTTTACAGTAATGAAACGAAGTATTATTTCTGATGAATCTCTATATGTATGGTTATATCTGTAATTTTTTGCGTTCCTGCTTGAATCCGGATCAGTGCCTCCATGAGATGGGGAAACTTTTGCTAAACTTAGTCCATGGTGAGCCACTTTCCTGGTGCAGGAATTGGCCAGCTTTGACAAACTGATATAGTTGGATCTTCTGTTGGCGAGTGTTCTTTACCTGTGTGTCAATAATCTGATCAGTTTTGGCATGTTCCGAGTAGTATAGGTTTGACTCTATTGGTGTGAGTTGTTATGCAATGTTTGATGTGTCTAGTAATGGTGGGAAGTATGGTCGAAGGCAGTCCACATTGAACATTGGGTGCAATCCAAGGAATGGGGGAATGCTGAGCTCAAAATAATTGTCTCTCATAGCCTTGGTAATCGTGTAAGGACCATATTGGAGTGTTTTGAGCTTTTGATGGACTCCGGTAAGGCGATCTTTCTGCAAATTCAACCAAACTTTGTCATCCACCTAAAACTTGTGTGGCACCCAATGTTGATCATGTCATTGATTGTACTTGGCATTTGATTTCTCCAAGGTTTCATGAACCTAATGACAGATGTGTTGGATGTGTTCAATCAATTTGGTCACTTTATCACCCTCGGACAATAGATGTGTGGATTTTTTCTGTGTAGTCGTATGAGGCATGACCACATCAATCAGACACAATAGTTGAAATCCTAGACCCACTTGAAAGGGACTGCGACTGGTCGAGCTATGGATAGCTCTATTATAACTATGCTACATATAGGGAAGACTCTCATCCCAAGTTTGTGGATGCTTGGAGTTGTACATGCAGAGTATGTGCACTATCATCATATTGATGACCTCTATCTAGCCATCTATCTGGGGATGGAAGGCAGTCAACTTGGTGAGATTCATGTCCAATAGTGTCCAGAGGCTTTACCTGAATGTGCTTAAGAACATGTTATCCTGATCTAATATAATGGTCTGCGGGATCCCAAAATGTACCCACACTTGTTCAAAGAAGAGTTTGGCAATGTCCTCTGTTGTGATACTCTTCTTGTAGGCTGCCAATATAGCAATCTTAGAAAATTTATCCACGACCACAAATACACAGCCATTACCATGCTTGGTAGAAGGGAGGATAAACATATATTCCATGGAGATGAATTCCCATGGCTGGCTCGGATTAGGTAGAGGAGTGTACAGACATTGCTTCTTGATGGTTGACTTGGCGACGGCGCAGGCAGTGCAGGATCTAATATATTTCCCAACATCCAGTCATATTTTTGGCCAATAAAAGTACTTTTTTAGTACAACCACAATTTTCTCCATGCCAAAGTGTCCTGCGAACTGACTATAATGTGCTTCCCAAATCATCTTGGCACGCTCTCTTGAAGGAACACAAAGGTGGCCGAGGTAACATAATAATGCATGCTAGAGGTGGAAATCATGAACTTTCTTTCCATATACTAGAATCTGGTATGTGGAGGCGAACTCTAGATCAATTTTGTATAGTTGCGGCCATTCATAGGTCTCGTGGACACAAGAGTTGAGAACAATAGTCAGTGCTACAACTGGGGGCCAGCTGAGGCAATCTGCAAAATGATTGGTGCTGCCCTTTTTGTATTTAATGTTCAAACAAAATTGTTGTAGATATGTAGACTAATTCTAATTTCGATCGTTCTGCAACTTCCCTTATGTTAGTATAAACTGAAGAGGTCGGTGATTGGTGTGGATGACCATCTCCTTCCCCGGAATATAATGCTTCCATTGTTAGCAAGCCCGCACGATGGAATACATATGTTTATCATAGGTGGGGTACATCCGAATTGTATTAGGAAGTTTCTCACTATGACAGGCCATTGGATGCTCGTGCTAGGTGAGGATTGCACCAATAGCATAGTCTAAGGCATCTATCTCAATTTCAAATGGTTGTTGCAGGTTTGGCAGTGTGAGTACAAGTGCATAGCAGAGCTGGTGCTTCAACTCAACGAATGCCTTATGTTGGGACTCAGACCAGGAAAAAAATTCTTTCACTCCACCCTTAGTAATTTCACTCAAAGGCCAAGTGATATGGGAGAATCCCAACACGAGAACTCTGATAAAAATTTTCAAGGCCCGAAAAGTTGCGAAGATTTATTAGAGTGGTCGGGGTTGTCCAATCCCAAATGACTTGGATCTTAGTCGGATCCACATGCATGCAATGCTCATCTATGATGTAACCCATATATTGGACCTAGCTCATGTCAAAGGTGAATTTCTCCAAGTTGGCACACAGTTTGTGCTACCAAAGGGTTTGAAGGACCTGTCGAATATGTTGTAAGTGTTCTTCCCAACTCTTGTTGAAGATGAGGATGTCGTCTAGATAAACAACCACAAATAAGTTGGTGAAGGGCCACAATATGTTATCCATTAGCCTCATAAAATATCCAGGGCCATTTGCAACTCGAAGGGCACAACCAACCATTCAAAAAGGCCTTCCTTGGATTTGAAGGTGGTCTTTCATACATCTGTGGGCTCTATCAGAACCTGGTGATAGCTAGACTTCAAATTGACCTTGCTGAAATACCTGACCCCCTTGAGTTGGTCTAGAAGGTCACCAATCTATGGGATCGGATACCTGTTCCTGACAATAATTTTGTTTAGTGCCCGATAATCCATGCAGAGCCTCTAGGTCCCATCCTTCTTCTATACAAGTACAATTGGGCTCCCACAAGGCAAGGAACTTAGTCAGATGTGCCCATTTTGTAGAAACTCGTAGATTTTTTTCTTCATCTCCTCCTTTTCTAGAATGGAGTGACGATATATTGGCATGTTGGGTAGAGGTGCTTTGAGAGTCAGATCGATCGAATTCTTGATCTGACAATGCAAGGGTACCCCTATATTCTTCCACAACCTTATCCACATGCTTATGTTGCATGGAGGAACCCTTCTCGAGGGCCATGGTTGTGGCTATGATCTTCCCCTTACTTTGAGAGCGAATAAAAAAGAAAACAAATTTCCTAGTCTAGGAGATGACCTTACTGCATTGCTTAGCAGAGATCAAAGAGATGGCGGTATGCAGGGCTACCTCAGGTATCCTATATAACTTATTACCCAAACAAATAAAAACATAGCAAGGTCTAGAGTCATATACAACATGTGGCTTCCAAAACTATGGTTTTCCTAATAATACATCACAAACTTCAAGAGGAGCAACCTCACACAATACCTCATCCGTGAAGGGTTTTATGTTGTAGGGAAGGAAACAATGTTGGCTGACGCAGAGATCTCATCCTTGGTGAAGCCACCCGATGGTGTATGGCTACGAATGTGCTTTACTTGGTAGGCCCATCTGCTTCATGACCTTTTCCGAAATGAGGTTCTTTTGGCTCCCACCGTCGACAATGAATTGCAGCGGCGAACCCTTCACCCACATCTGTGAGTGGATCTTCGGGCTCATTCTTCTCGATCTTATTGGTGGCAATAGTGGCATTGGGCTCTGCATCAATAATCTACTTCCCTTTGTCATTCCCCTTGTTAGGTTCTCAAGCAGAGTTGGAACATGCATTTGATTTTGAAGTCTTTAGCTTGATCACTAGCGACTGCTTGGCCCGACACTCACTTGTGTTATGAGTAGGGCTCTTATGGAACTTACACCACTTTTATGTGTCCTTCTTTGACTTCGTGGTGTTGTTATTTGCTTGCAACTTCAACGGGTTGCCTCGGGTCACCCCGCCTTGGCTTTGTCCTTTGTTCTATGGTTTGGGGGCACCTTTCCCTTGCTTTGGATTTGCAAATCTAAAATATAGCTTCTTCTGTTTAAACTTCTGCTCAATCTTGATAGTGTATATGTAGGCGGTGTTGAGCGAGGAGATGTCCAGGAACTCCATCTCATCCTGGATGTATTTGTGCAAACAACCGCGATACTTTAGTACTAGATTTCGCTTAGAATCCTTGATACCCAACTTCATACGAAGGGTATGAAAAATATTTTTGAACTCTGGCACATCTTGGTCCCTTCCCTGCTATAGTGTGGTGCACTTTATGTACTTATCTTCATAACTCCTTACGGGGTAATACTACTCCTTGATGGTGTCTCGGAAAGAGTTCCAAGTGGGTGAGGCTAAAAATAGTGAGGGTTACCTCTCATCCTTCTACTCACAGTTTGTTTCCCACCAGTCCTTGACATGGGGAGCAGCTTTGAGGAGTTGAAAAGTAATCTTTTCCCTATTGGAAAAATCATGAACCGAAAAATACCCTTCCAATATATTTAACCATCTATCTACTATGTTTGCCTATATCTGGCCTTCAAATATGGGAATACGACAGTTGACTTCTACCTTAAAGGGAGTGGTGCCTCTAGAGTGGCTACCGAATGAATATGTGTTGCATGTGGGCATCTACCGAAGGATTTGGGCAAAGTTTTCCATCATTGCATCTCTGCTGCTAGAGGGCTTCTTTGAGCAACATTTTGAAGGGATCTCCTACTGCCTCATCTTTCTTTTCTTCCGCCATGGGAGGTTGTTGGGGTTTGCGAGGTTTGCCTTGCAAAGGTTCAACCAGTTCGAGCCCTAACTCTTTATACCCTGACCTCATTGGGAACATGAAAATAAAAATAGAGAAAGAGCATACTTCTCCAATAGCACTGATCTGAACTGATGCAAGAATGTAACAAAATACAGATATAAACATAAACACAGAGATGTAGCAGAAATAAAACCATTTCATTAATATCAAAGAACTGAAATATGCTTACATATAGAATGGAAATAAACTAGCTCGGGCAATGGTATCTTAACTCTGATAAGATATGTGGCGGCTACATGCCTCTGAACTTTGTTACAATTAGGCTCTAAGGCCTATTTATTATTGAGAAACAATGGAAAACCTTAAACATCCAAAAATCTAACCCTAGGAGGTGAAGCGCCAAAACTATGGGCCCAATTTGGTTAAATTGGTACATCAACTTCTCGGGACCGTAACTTTGGCATACGAGCTTTGTTTGATGATGACAATACCTCAGTAGAAAGATCTATCTGACGGATACAACTTTAAAGTGGAAAACATGGGTCTAAGACCCATGTTGGCCTTGATTTTCCCAAAAAAAAAAAGCCATTTAGGGCCTCAAAATGGATCCATAAGTTGAGGACCTAAAAAACGACCAAAAGTAGTCAATTGTGATATAATTAAGGAAACTGAAATACTGAAAGAGACAGTGGTGAGGTTCCAAGTCAAATAGGTGGGTGGCCACCAACATCCACCTGGATCAAAAGAGGACTATACTTAGTTTCTACAAAGGTCTTCGGGTCTTGTCCATGAGCTCTTTTTCTGGTATCTATTCTATATTTGTTTCCACTTCCCGTTGTTCCAACCTCTTGCTCAGATTTATTATTTTTTATTCCAAGCATAAGTAAAATAGAAATCTGGTTGCATCCATAAAACTCATTTTTCACATAGAAGCATCTTAATCCAAAGTTTCAAAGATTTCAAATACTTACCTCGTAGTCCTTTGAAGAATCGTCATTCTACTTCATTGTAGGACATGGTCTAGTCTACTGCAAACTCAGTAATAATCCTCCCAAGATGCTATCAATCTAGAAATTAACATCCCTTAAAATCCCGTTGTCAATGATCTTGAATCGTTGTATCAATTTAGGAGTCCATGTCCTAGGTTTGCCACCTTTAAAACAGGTCTTTCTTTCTGTCAACCTTGGTAACCACTCGTAAAGTTCAATAGGAAATGATGTAAAGAAAATTTCGTATTGATCTATGAAAATATATCTCTGTAACTAATCTTCAGATTTCATATGAGGGTTTTTGTTCTCTTTATCTGCAAATTATCATTCCTTCGATTCTAGCCAATCTTGAATCTCCTTCTTCGACGGGTGCCACATAAATATATCCCTCAAACAGATCCTGGTCCCGACAACAGAACCACTTTTTGGTTATGATTGGGTTGACCTAGGTTTGATCTAAACTACTCACCAAAAACACCCTTAATCACTGGCCCTTTCGGTAACAACCTACAACAATATCGCAGTCTCATCGAAGTGAATATGGGAAGTTGCAGAACCAGGTTTATGCAACCTTAAGGGATGATGCAATGTGGTATTATTCTATTTTCTTACACTTAATATTCATAAATCACTTCGCTGCATTCATTTATTCACATAAACATATCATATAAATCCATAATCATCACTGTGCTGTAATAAAATGCAACTGTAATAAATTGTTGCGCTACAACAGATAATAAGCAAAGATACACATGAAGACACATATTTTACTATGGTTCATCCCAATGTGGTACTATGTCCACAAGAACAGTTTCTTATAATAATGAATCTTGTACAACAAATAGTTCTTTACTTGCGCACTAAGCTATAGGCCTCTATGCACTTAGCTGCAGACTCGGGCCTATGCACACTCAACTAGATCACAATAATTCAACCATAAAGATGATTCTCTCCTTTATTATTGATCCCTATATACTATTACATCGAGGGATATATTATCAAAATACCATGGTCCATATACCATCTGTTGGAAATAATACTGAGAGGGGGGGGGGGGGTGAATCAGTATTATCAGATCAATAATACTTTTTCATTTCTATACTTAGATACATATACGCTACTTCATTCAAGGAAACTCGCGTGTATACGCAACTGTGTCTAAAGCAACTAGCGTATATCCAAAATACTTATGATTCAGTTAATCCATTAAATGTTGATCTTTAGTTAGTGTATCAGAACTTCATTAACCATATGAACAGTAAGCAGGTGCAGTAAAAATAGAACAGATCATCACACACAAGAAGCACACATGAACACCATGATATAAGGTGGAAACCCAATGTGGGTGAAAACCACCTGCTGCAATTCGTTTCTATCTTCCTTTATTAAGAAACTTCTTTTACAATGTACTGGTGCAGTCCTTTACCAGCACACAGGCTACAACCTGCAGAAGGCTACAACCTTCTCTCGTTCTCCAGACTCTCCTGGAAGGGAGCTCCAACCCCCTTTGCTCTTGTACTAGCTAAGATACTAGTACGTAGGTTCCGACCTACAATCTTCTCTCCTCCAGGTACCACGTTTCATAAATTTTCAGACTGGATACTCCTGAAGCACAACACATAATCTGAAAGGCCACGTTTCATCCAATTTTCATAATGGACCCATAACTATCATTGAAGCTCAAAACAATCACTACTAACATCATCAATCTCTGAATCACTGAAACCCTGTCAACAACACAGTCACCAGAACACAGAGCAGACACAGAACTCTGCAAAATCAATTAGACCCAACGGCAACTTCAACATCAAACTTCAAAATGTATACGCTACTATGATGAATCAAACCCGCGTACATACGCGCTTTTTCCAAGGTTAACCCACATACAGATCTCAAAATATTTTCTTTTAACTTTGTAGCTGTATCAGACATCAGTCATACTTATTTATAGAACATTACATGCGTCAGTATGTAGATCTAGAATAAGCATAATCATCCATATAAAGATAGTTCATTTCAAACCATTTGATCCCGATCTCTCCTTAGATCTTGTTCTCCATCAACCGGTGAGATCCCTCCTTAGCTTAGATCAAGCAATGTATCATCAACCCATAACCTGCATACTAGATCTCATACTTCATCAGATATTCAAGACTTTTCGGATGCACTTGCCTAATGATCTTCTTCTCCTTTTATAGTCTTAGGCCTTGCTCAATACCACAGTCCAAAACCATAATAAATCAATACCATGAGCCCAATACTTTGGATCAACACACTTGTCAAGATACCATGGTCCGAAACCATAGGTTCAAATACCGAGGACTAACTACCACGGACCAAAAGTAAGCTTTTCGACATGTACGCGCTTTTCCGTGCATGAAACTACGTGTATACCCTACTTGGTATATAGCGAACCTACGTATACGCGACTTGGTATATCGTGAACCTGCTTGTATACCCTACTTGGTATATATCGAACCTGCGTATACGCGACTTGGTATATAGTGAACCTGCGTGTATACCCTACTTGGTATATAGGGAACCTGCGTATATATATTTTCTCTTCATACTTGTAGTCTGATCATCAATTCCTTGTTGCTATCCTTCTGCACTATGATTTGTCATCAGTGTGATTTGCCATCAAGGACAACACTTGTCTCATAATGCCAACAATCTCCCCCTTTGGACTTGATGGCAAAGCTAACTTCTCACACTTAGAACTTGATCTTCTTATTCCTTTGAGTTGTCGTGCATCCCATGCATTTAGTCACATCTGTAGATTGATCTAGTTATATGTAAGTGAGTTGTTCTTCTATGAGAGGGTTGCCATCAAGTACAACACATGCATCATAATGCCAACAATCTCCCCCTTTGGACTTGATGGCAACAACACCAAATCACTCTCCCCCTTTGACATCAAGGGCAAAGGGTCGACCAACATATTCTCTTTCCTTGATAAACATTCTGCTGTCCATACTCCCCCTGAGTACCTGCTGAAATCTCCAAATGTGCTCCCCCTTTGTATATGCCAAAGTGTACCAATCTGTCCATGCTCCCTCTGAGTACATGCCAAGTCTCTGTACTGCTGAAGTTAGCTGTTCATGCTCCCCCTGACTATAAGAAAGTTCTGCAAAAAGATTTTCTTCAAGAAGAACCATGACTTATACATCATAAGAGACCTTCCTATCACCAAAAGACTCAATACATACATCCATTTCCCAACCACGTGGGGACATACTAGAATTGACTCATCCACCCAACCAAGTGGGGATACATCAAAAGTTTACACATGATAAAGCAAGAGCATTACATTTTCATCCCAGGCATAGTGGGGAAACCAATATAGGCCATTACATGACCTTGACATCATGAAAGAGATATCACAAAAGAGATATATGACCGAAATATCTAGAGTAAAACTTTATGAAAGTCACCAATAACTGATATCGCCAGCATCTGTCGATCACCATACAGATCAGCAACCAAGTGATCCTTCTGCCTTTGTTTCACCTGAAACCAACAACAGCTGTGAACTAGAACCAAAAGCTTCTAAGGTAATGCCAACAATGCATTATTAGAAGTTAATCTGCTCCCTCTGAACCTGTGCCAGATGGTCTCTGTCAGACCCATATCAGACTCTTCTTACCTAGAGTCTGGCCCACTGATTTTATTCAAACCAACATATCCGCGACTGTATCCACAGAAACTAGCGTATATACGCAGATACTCCTTGTGAAACTCGCGTACAACCAATTCCAGATCAGCAACCTGTAAATGTCTTGTAGAGTATAAGCCATCAACGTATAACAAGGTATGTCTGCATCAATTCATCCCTTTGAACAAAATTCAGAGTCATTCACATTATATCATGTGTGAAACCACCATAGCCATTTCATCAACATCAAGATCTACATGATCCAAATATCATATTTTGGGAACATTTGCATCAATCAACATATGTACGAAACAACCTATCATCATATAGGTAGGAACTCATCATCATCATGTCTCCAATAATGCAACTTGAATAATCATCCATGTATCCAGCCAACAATCCTCATCCATATATGTGCCAAGAACAATCATAATTGTATGATCTTTATGTATATGATGACAACAGCATATGAGTGGCTCATCACCAAGTAAAGAAGATCACCATGTAATCACCATATATGCATCCTCCACAAATCTGATCTGAACATCAACTATGTAACTCCAAGAATCATATGAGATGGACAACTCATAACCATATCATAGCAAGCTATATCATTTAGCCATATAGGCATCATCACCAAGGACTATTAACCATAATGCCAACAATGAATTATTAAAGGCATATGCTCCCCCTCAACCTGTGCCATCTGTTAGATCTGCATATATCAACAATAAGCATCAAGACATCATCATCAAGTTAGGATCAAACCCTTCTAAACATCTTACAGGTATCAAGACATTTCCATACATCCTCATCAGTCTGTAAAATAGAGAAAATAATGGACTGAAACATAACAAATCCTTTTCCTGAACCTGTCCCTACTGCATTTCTTCAGATAAACATATACGCGACTGTGCAGTATCCAACTCGCGTATATACGCGACTTCCCTTTATGGAACTTGCATATGAGATTCAAGACACTGAAGCTTTATACTTTCAGCTCCCTCTGAGTCTGTTATGTCTGTGCTGTGTTGTATCTGAGTACATTGTGTTGTGCCACATCTTTCTGACTGTACTTCCTTCTTCTTCCATATCTTCAAGTGTGATGATGTTTTCTCCTTTTGGTGTGATGTCCGTCCTTTGTTCCTGCATTCCTTTGCTATATGTCCAATTTTGTTACATGCATAACATCTTACATGTTTCATATTCCTCCTATAGCAATCAGCAGCTTTGTGACCAAACATATTGCAAGCAAAGCAATATCCATTAAAGTACCTTGAATGTGATGATATTTCTACATGATGGTCTTGAACCCTTCTTCTTCCACATCTAGCTGCAACATGTCCAAGATTATGACATACATAACATTCAACATTATTCATGGGAGGAGTAAAAGATTTTCTTTGAGGAGTCTCTTTCCTTGATTGTTGATGGGATTGACCTTTCATCTCCTTGTTGATCATTTTAGATTTCTCTTTAGAGTTCCTTGCCTCACCTTGTGAACTAGATTCACCTTCAACAGATTCATGAAAACCAAGACCAGTCTTGATAGCAGGAGACCTTTGACTACTAAGAATATCATCTAAGGCTTTAGTACTATCTTGAAATCTCAACAGTTTATCCTTTTCTTCTAATTTACCTTTCAAGATATTTACCTCAACTTGAAGTTGTTCCTCCTTTTCTAGACATTGCTTCTTCATGTCTTCTTCAGCTTTCCTTCCTTCTTCCAACTGATGCCTTAGTTTGAGGATCTCCTTTTCTTGTTCTTCATTCAAATCTTGCTGCATTTGACGAATTCTAAAGGTAAATTCCAGTTGAGATTTTAAGCTGATATCTTCGTTTACCTGTTTTTCAATAGCTTGGAGTAGATCTTTATTCTGCTTCTTTGATTCTTCAAGATCTTCCTTTAGTGAGCGGATCGTGGCTTCAAGACTTTCATAGTAACTGGATCTATCTCTGAGTTTCTTGATGGTTGTGCTTCTTTCATTGACTTCATCCCTTAATGTTGTCACTTCACCCTGCAACTTTTGACATTGATTTTCCTTGTCCTTGAGTAACTTTCTTACCTTGTTTCCTTCCTCTGATTGAGCTTTTAGTTTGGTAACTTCTTCTTTGAAAGCACATTCCCTTTTGTTCAATAGATCTTGTTTATCTTTAATTTTGTCTGTAAGCCTTCTAAATACTGCCTCTATTTGATACTTTTCTTGCTCACCCATAAAAGCAAATTCAGTTGCTTCACTATCACTTTCATCTTTTCCAAATGTATAAATAGCTGGAACATCAGAGGATAGCAAATTCATACCTGATAGTTCATCTTCATTCTGAAATGATTCTGAACCTAAAGAGCTTCTTATACCTAATCCCCAATCGATTCTCCCACTGTCATAGTTCTTCTGAGATGTCTTCTTCTTCTTAGGTGCTTTCTTCTTAAGCTTCTTTCCCATAGTTCCACGGATATCCTTCAAGCGATCAAGCTTCTACCAAAGGACCTGCTCTGATACCAATTGTTGGAAATAATACTGAGAGGGGGGGGGGGTGAATCAGTATTATCAGATCAATAATACTTTTTCATTTCTATACTTAGATACATATACGCTACTTCATTCAAGGGAACCCACGTGTATACGCAACTGTGTCTAAAGCAACTAGCGTATATCCAAAATACTTATGATTCAGTTAATCCATTAAATGTTGATCTTTAGTTAGTGTATCAGAACTTCATTAACCATATGAACAGTAAGCGGGTGCAGTAAAAACAGAATAGATCATCACACACAAGAAGCACACATGAACACCATGATATAAGGTGGAAACCCAATGTGGGTGAAAACCACCTGCTGCAATTCGTTTCTATCTTCCTTTATTAAGAAACTTCTTTTACAATGTACTGGTGTAGTCCTTTACCAGCACGCAGGCTACAACCTGCAGAAGGCTACAACCTTCTCTCGTTCTCCAGACTCTCCTGGAAGGGAGCTCCAACCCCCTTTGCTCTTGTACTAGCTAAGATACTAGTACGTAGGTGCCGACCTACAATCTTCTCTCCTCCAGGTACCACATTTCATAAATTTTCAGACTGGATACTCCTGAAGCACAACACATAATCTGAAAGGCCACGTTTCATCCAATTTTCATACTGGACCCATAACTATCATTGAAGCTCAAAACAATCACTACTAACATCATCAATCTCTGAATCACTGAAACCCTGTCAACAACACAGTCACCAGAACACAGAGCAGACACAGAACTCTGCAAAATCAATTAGACCCAACTGCAACTTCAACATCAAACTTCAAAATGTATACGCTACTACGATGAATCAAACCCGCGTACATACGCGCTTTTTCCAAGGTCAACCCGCGTACAGATCTCAAAATATTTTCTTTTAACTTTGCAGCTGTATCAGACATCAGTAATACTTATTTATAGAACATTACATGCGTCAGTATGTAGATCTAGAATAATCATAATCATCCATATAAAGATAGTTCATTTCAAACCATTTGATCCCGATCTCTCCTTAGATCTTGTTCTCCATCAACCGGTGAGATCCCTCCTTCGCTCAGATCAAGCAATGTATCATCAACCCATAACCTGCATACTGGATCTCATACTTCATCAGATATTCAAGACTTTTCGGATGCACTTGCCTAATGATCTTCTTCTCCTTTTATAGTCTTAGGCCTTGCTTAATACCACAGTCCAAAACCATAATAAATCAATACCATGAGCCCAATACTTTGGATCAACACACTTGTCAAGATACCATGGTCTGAAACCATAGGTTCAAATACCGAGGACTAACTACCACGGACCAAAAGTAAGCTTTCCGACACGTACGCGCTTTTCCGTGCATGAAACTGCGTGTATACCCTACTTGGTATATAGCGAACCTACGTATACGTGACTTGGTATATAGTGAACCTACTTGTATACCCTACTTGGTATATAGCAAACCTGCGTATACGCGACTTGGTATATAGTGAACCTGCGTGTATACCCTACTTGGTATATAGTGAACCTGCGTATATATATATATATATATATATATATATATATATTCTCTTCATACTTGTAGTCTGATCAAAAATTCCTTGCTGCTATCCTTCTGCACTAGGATTTGTCATTAGTGTGATTTGCGATCAAGGACAACACTTGTCTCATAATGCCAACACCATCGATTCCCCTAATACAAGCTACTATGGTCCAAAAACCATTGATATTCCACAATATTACTTGCTTTTTACAAAAAGGAGGGGCTTCAACCCACCTCGAAGGCCCCACACCATGTGGTATATCTACTGTGTGGTCCAATTGGTGCTCTGTTGCATTCTTTACTTCACACTCCGCTCCACAAAATGCAGAGTCTTCAGCAAAATCTAGGCCAAGATGGGTTGTTCCCAACAAGGCCTCTACGTTATCATTCTAAACTATTACATGCAATAATGATATCTATGTCCTAGTACAAGTTTCAAAATGTGGAAACATTATTTGATGGGGAAGGAGACCATCATCCACACAGATAAGTAGCTACTACAATATATGCAAGCCTAGAGTAAGCTATAATAAACTAGATAGTACAATTGGATGGGATTCTTATAGTATTCTCAGTTAGTCATCAAGTACAATAATGGAATCACAAATAGGTTGGAAAACATGCTTTCAAGGCCACCCACATAAAAAATTATAGCTTTTGGAACTCTAATGCACATGGAGCCTTTCATCCATCATGCATACAAAGAGGCATACATAGAATATGATGACTTCAAGGAGGTGTTTCAATAGTTATAAGTCGAGATTAGAAAATGGATAAAGAAAACCTAACTATCATCTCCAAAATTGGCTACTCGATACCCTAGATAAGCTTTTTGTTCCTAAAGGTGAGTGTTTGTAGCTTATCAAAGAGGCTCGCAGCTCCAAGGTTGTTGGGAAGATAGTTGTTAAATTATAGAGGTATGTGTATTGGCCCATAATTCTAGATGTAGAAAGGTACCTTAATGATGTATACTTTATTGTATTAGCAAGCCCAGAAATAGGAAGCAAGATATATACCATCCCTTCCCTGTATCTAATTGTCCTTGGGAAGCAATTTCCATGGACTATGTAGGAGGTTAACCAACAACCAAGTTCAAGGTACATCACTACTTGTTTATGGTAGTTGGCGGGTTTAGTAAGATGTGTATTCTCATTCCCTATAAAAATATCACCAAAGGGAAAGAAGAAACAAACTTATTATTTGAACAGGCCGAGGTGCACTTTGGATACCTATGAGCATAATTTTAGACAAGGACACTAGATTTCTCGGTGAATTTTTCACTACATTATGGGAGAATATGGAATCAAAGTTGAAGAGGTCAATACCATTACATCCACATATATATGGGAAAACATAAGTAGTTAATAGGACTTTGGTGCAACTTCTAAGGTATTACAATTAAAGTCATTTAAAGGGCTGGGATGAAAATCCCATTTACATATAGCACTCTTATAACATGGTAGTGCACATTTCTATTGGTAAGTCCCCTTTTGGAACTTGTTTTGGATATTTTCCATATACACCATTGTATATTGTATATGGGAAATAAGGAGTGAGGAAGGACCTCCAAGGAGATGCATTAAGAGAAGAAAAATTCATTGATAATATTATATAGATCCATTTGCAAGTATAATAAATGTTAAATAATTCATAGGAAAAACACAAGGTTGAGTAAGATCAACTTAGAAAAGAGAATTTGTTCAAAGTAGGAGATAGATTATGGCTGCAATTGACGAGGGAAAGACTATAGGTTCATTGTAACAAGATCAAGGCTCTTCACTATGGTCCTTTCAAGATATTTGGAAAGGTGGAAGGTAATGTCTGCAAACTCATGATATCCCCATACATGTGAACTTACTCAATAATAAATGTGGAAAATCTCAAACTCTAAGAGCCTTCAATATTTCATAAGG
Organism: Pinus tabuliformis; assembly: GCA_031772625.1. Classification (NCBI taxonomy): domain Eukaryota; kingdom Viridiplantae; phylum Streptophyta; class Pinopsida; order Pinales; family Pinaceae; genus Pinus; species Pinus tabuliformis. The sequence continues at coordinate 939,927,109 of CM062816.1, read as the reverse complement.
AGGAGAGGTAGGTACTACCTTCCATAAAGAACTTAGGAGTCAATGCCTAGGTAGAGTTAATAGAGGACACAATTTTTTTAAATAGGTCCAACACTATAAGAAAAAAGTAGCATGACCTTTGGTATATTGAGTTGAAAGGAAAACTTCTAGGAAGAGAAAAATGATACTCTGGGGAGAAGGTAGAGGAAAAGTTTCATCACCTCATTCAATAAATATTTTGGGGACCAAAATCCTATTTAAATGGGGAGGTATGATCTAAATTTGTAATTATGTTATTCTTAATCTAGCTCATGCTTTCAAAGTGGACAAAATTAAGGAATAAGCTTGTACGGTCATTATTAATGAGAAGTCCTAGTTTGGAGAATTGGGGTATAAAACCTTCTAAAGCCATTTTGAGGCATCAAATGGAATTTTTTGGGTTCAAAAATTCCTTGCTCTAGTGCCAAACCCTATCAAGTTGATAAAGACTCAAAGATATTTCTAGCAATGCAATAATCACATCAAACAAAGTTTGTATACAAAAGTTATTCCTCTTGCAAGTTGACATACCATGTTGAGCACCAGTGTACGAGTGCATGCCATGTTAGACCTTCTTACTCATGAATATGGACATATCCACATGTGGACTTTTACTTTATATGGTTAAAACCCATAGCTCTAGTTGATGCTTGAGGGAGTTGAACCATACCCCTAGTTGGCTATCAAGCTATGTTAAATATTGGGTCATTATTGGGTATGTGTCATATTATTTTCACAACTATCCCTAAGTTTTGTACAATGTGCAATGTCCAACAGGGGAGAAACAACCCCACCTATTCGAGGGGTTTTTAGGGAAGTGGAATCCCTCATGCATGGGGCCTTGGGGGTAGCTCCCCTGGAAAAACAAAAAGTTGGGTAGCATTTTGGGTCTATTTTTGGCAATTTTGGGGACACGATTTTTCTAAAACTTGTTTTCTGGAACATGGTGGTCTTGACCATGGTTTTGTAGTTTTTATTAAGCAACTATGATTATATTATAATCCAAGTTAAGATGCGTGATATATATGTTGTATTCTAACATTGTACAAAAGGATATATATATATATATATAGAAAAATCTTGTCGTTTTTCCTGGTTTTTGAGTTTCTGGGATAAAATCTCAATTCTTATGTGTGGGTTTTCCTTTGGATGTTTTTCTATTTTACTAAGAATAAATTTGAAACAATTAATTATACAGGGTTAAAACTTACATTTGGTATCAGAGCAATTTTGGCTTCAAGGGGATGCATTTGTGGCTAAGGGTTTTGGCTTGAGCCTGTGGTAGACCCTGTTATAGTGGGAGATATATGGAAGTGATTATTGTGGTGAAAAGGAAATGATGAGTATTTCAAAGATAGATTTTGATAACTTTAATGGGAATATTTTTGAGTTGTGGAATCTTAAAATGGAAGATTTGTTAGTGGACACATATTAATGGATTGTTATGGATCTGGATATTGCACCAACAAGAAGGTCAATAGAATATCGAACTAAGTTGAATTGAAAGAAAAATAAAACAATAAGATTGCATCTCTCAAATCCAATATTTCTAATTTTTTAGAAGAATCTACAACAAAGGATTTGTGGGAAAAGTTAGGTGTTTTGTATCAGTCTAATTCCCTAGTGAACAAATTGTTCCTATATAAAAAGTTGTATAAAATTAGGATGAAGGATGGAGAATGAGTGATAGAGCATTTGAATGCCTTCAATATCATGATAAGTCAACTACATTTATTTATATTAAAATTTTAGATGAAGATAAGTTCATCAATTTATTATATTCTCTACCAAACTTGTGGAATATTTTGGTTATTGCCATTAGTAGTAATGCAACTACTTTAAGGCTTGATGAAATAGTCTCGTCCTTGTTATCAGAGGATATGAGATGGAAAAACATGGAAAGACAGAATGGAGATGCCTTGTCTGTAAGAGGATTATCTTAGAATAGAAATATAAATAAGTGCTCGAGTGGTAGATCTAAATCTAGATGAAGATATAAATCTCCAGGAAAGTTTATAAAGGTAAGTTGGAGATGTGGAAAAGAAGGGAATTATAAGAAATACTCTAGAACCAAAATTGTTAAGAAAGGGAAGGGATCTGAAGATGCTCCTTTTGTAGAAGAAAATACCTCCTTAGATGAAGGAGGGGATTTGTACTTGGATTCTTCAAGTACACATGTAGATCATGAGGCATGGTTGGTCGAATCAGGTGCATCATTTCATATGAGTCTTTAAAGGGAGTGTTTTTGCGAGTATGAAATATTGCATAGAGGTGATACTTAGGAGATGAATTGACAACCAAAATCATAGGATGAGAAAAATCAAGTTGAATTTCATGGGTGGAAGGATTAGAACACTCCCTAGTGTTCTATACATCCCAATATTAGGTAGAAATTTGATTTCTATAAGCAAGATGAATGATGCGGGTGTAAAAACAATGTTTGAAAAGGATACCTACACGATGGTTTGAGGATCAATGGTATTGATGAGTGAAGTTTGGATTGGAACTCTATATAAGCTATTGGGAAGCATTTTTAGTAATAGATGTAATAGTTTTATTATTACTGAGAGTGGAGTAGAAGAAAAAAAGACTCTTGTAGATTTTGGAGACAATATTATGTTGTGACATAAGATACTGGGACATATCATAATGAAGGGCCTTTGATTACTACACAATTAGGGTATGGTAGAAGGTATCTTTAATTACTCCCTGGATTTTGATTTCTTTATTATTGTTTATATGGGTAGCATAATCTAGTAATATTCTCTTCTAGTTCTATGAGGTCACAATGAATATTACATTTGGTGCATAGTGATGTGTTTGGACCCATGTCAGTTCTATCATTAGGCAAATATATGCACTATATCTCATTTGTAGATGAATTTTGAAGGACTACATGGATTTATTTCATCGAGAAGAAAATTAGAGTCTTTGAAAAGTTCAAAGAGTTTAATGCTCTTGCGTAAAATAAAATTAAGGTGTTGAGGACAGATACTAGTGGAGAATTTATTGTGAATGAATTTGAATAATTTTATAAGTGTGTTATATCAAGGTATAAGAATACTCCATACACACCTCAGTAAAGTGGAGTTCCAAAAAGAATGAATGGGGTGATGATGGAGAAAGAAAGGATCATGCTCAATGGTGCTAAGTTAGGATAGGAATTCTAGGCATAGGCAGTAAACACTATATGTTATCTAATAAATAGATCACCCTCATCAACATTAGATGACAAACTCCACATGAGGTATGGACTAGTAAGAAACCTTTTCTTAATAATCTTAGGGTATTTTGATGTCATGCTTATGTACAGGTTCCAAAGGATAATATAAGTTGGATAAGAAAGTTGAAATGTATATCTTTATTGGATGTAAATGGTATGAAAATTCATAAGTTTTGGAACCCATAAATTAAGAAGGACGTGTATAGGCAAGATGTGGCATTTAGAGAAGTCATAGATTTTGTCAAACTGGAATTCCTACCAAGGGAGAAAGAACCAGAAAAGATAGAGTTTGAATTGAAGTATGATGAATCAAACTCTACAGGAGAATAGCATTTAGAAGAAGGAGAACCATAAACTTTAGCACTAAGGAGATTTATTTAGGAGAAAAGGAAGCCATAAAGATATAGTCCACTTGATTTATGTTAAAATATTTATTTTTATGTTATGGATGATGATCCTAGAATTGTTGGGGAGGAAATGGATCCATAGGATGGAAAAATCTAGAAAAATACCATGGTTGAAGAAATGGCATCCTTGGACAACAATGAGGATTGGGACCTAGTAGAGTTGTTGGCTAGAAGAAATCCCATTGGAATAAAATGGGTATTTATAAATAAGTTGAATGGAAAAGGCAAAGTGGAGAAATACAAAGCTCAGTTAGTGGTAAATGGTTATTCCTATGTAGTGGGAATTGAATTTGGTGACTTTTTTTCTCTCACCGCTTACGTAACTTCTAATATATTTATTTTATCTGTTGTTTCTGCTTTTAATGCTGCAGTATAATAGATGGATGTGAAGAAAACATTCCTACATGGGGATCTACAAGAAGAAATATACATGAAGAAGCCAAAGGGATTTGTTCTAAAATGATATAAAGAGATAGTATGCAGGCTTTGAAAGTCCCTATATGGGTTAAAAAAATCACCAAGGATGTGGTATCAAAAATTTGATACTTATATATTAGGACTTGGCTTCACCAGGAGCAATGTAGATCATTATGTATATTTCATATTAGTTGGTTATTATATTATTTATTTGGCCTTATGTGTGGATGATGTGTTGCTAATTGGAAATGATAGGGAAATCATCCAAGAAGTGAAAAATAAGTTGTCCCCTAAATTTGACATGAAAGATCTTGTTACTGCAAATTTCATCTTAGGCATGGAAATTAAAAGGGATCAAGAAAATAGGAAACCTTGGTTAAGTGAGGGGAAGTATGTAGAGACAATATTACAGAGGATTAATATGCAGGAATGTAAACTAGTAAAGGTGCCTATTCTTGTAGGTGTAAAGTTATATGTAGAGATTCAGTGTCCCAAGACACAAGAAGAGGAAGAGCACATGTCTTGTGTTCCATATTCTAGTGTGATTGGAAGCCTGATGTATGTAGTGGTACATACTAGACTAGACATTTCACATGCAATGAGAGTACTGAGTAGGTACATGTCAAGAGAAATGAAGGAGCATTGGACAAAAATAAAGAGGGTTTTCAAGTATTTGTGTGGCACTACTAGCTATGGATTTTGCTACCAACAATGACTAGGATTAGATGGAGTGTTGGACATACATGGCTTTGTTGATGCACTGTGAGATGGAGATATGTATCATATAAGATCTACAAGTGGGTGTGTTTAACCTATTTGGAGAAACAAATTATCAATTGGGTGAGAAAAAGACAATCTGTAGAGGCATTCTCAACTACGAAAGTTTAATACATGGTAACTACTCATGCAAGCAAGAAATCAGTATGGTTATAGAGATTGTTATTAGCTATTGGATTGGTACAACAAGTGTTAGGGTAGATTATGGCAATCAAAGTGAAATATTCCTATTAAACAATCTATCTTATCATTTGAAGACAAATCATGTTGATGTTTAGTGTCACTTCATGAGAGATAAGATTGAAGACACGAAAATGTTGTTGGAAAAAGTGGACACTTTGAAGAATATTTCAGATTCATTAACAAAATCTATGAGGGTTAAGAAATTGTCATGATGTGGAGAAGAATTGGGAATTATTACCCTATATTGTTGATCATGTGAGCTTGTGACCCCTTGTATGAAAAGAAAACAACAAGTGGGATAATGTTGGGTATGTTTTATATTATTTGCATGATTATCCCCACATGTCATATAATGTGTGATGCGTAGCACAGAGGGTGTCACAGGGGAGGTGGAAACCCCCATTGTTTTTAGGTACTACAGAGGGGTGAAATCCCCCTATGCGGGTTTTACGGGTAGCATCAAAAAAATGGAGGTGATTTTTGCATCTATTTTTAGCTTTTTTCTTTACATGGTTTTGCTAAAAGTGGTTTTATGGCACATGGTGGTTTTTCTCATGGTTTTGTAGTTTCAATTAAGGAACTATGATTGTATTCTAATCTAGGGTAAATGAGTTGGTAGTTTGTGGATGTCGTGTGATATATCTATATATATATATATATATATATATATATATATATATATATATATATATATATATAGATATATGATGTGGTTCATGGACATCGAAGATCAAGGACCACTACGTCCACGGAATATTTGTACCAGGCAGATCCACCCAAAGAGATCACTTCCTATAGGCTCAACCTCAAAACCTAACCCTGAGAGTGTTGAGAGAATCAAACCAATGACCTATCAATAGAAAAAGTGCTTTAACAACGTGGACTCGAAAAATTGAGCTAACCCTCGATTATCCTGGTTTTTAGCTTTCCATGATAAAATATCTATGTTTATGTGTTTCTTCTATTGCATATTTTTTATTATTATTAAGAATTTGTTTGCAACCATTAATTGTAGAAAGTTAGAACTACAACTACTAGGAGGAGTAGGGGTTCCATTCTATGTTATTGTGTTTTATTATATAGTTGAGAAGAGAAACTAGGAGTAGGAAGTTAAAAGAAACATAGAGGGAGTTAAACTTATGTAGTAGACTCAAAGGCCACAGGTCTTAGGTAACTCCATAGATAGTACCTCTTTCTTTCTACTTACATTTTTCCACTAGAGAAAAAGAGGGAAAAGTAGCCTCACCTTCTAGCTGGGTTTTCTCCTATAAAGGTTTGCGAGGGAAAAAATTGTGTCTATTATAAATGTACGCTACTTTATATTCTATTTTTCTCACATTTCATCTAATTTATTTAACCATAAAAAATAGTAAAGAAAAAAATATAAGATCTAAAAAAAATTAACATTCACAATAATGATTTCAATAATGTTGTCAGACATTGTTCCAATGCAATATCCATTATAATTTACATATTAGAAGTTCTATAAATTATATCACAAACAGTATGATACATTAGTACTGACGGTAAGAAAAATGCAATGCAGTGTCTTCATTAAAGGTACTCAACCACATAATGAAAGTGAAATATGGAGAATAAAGAGTGTAAAATATTGTGAGGAGGATATGCACATTAGGTGAACTCAAACTACTCCTCCTTTTCTTCCCTCACATTTACGGTCCTTTATCTTTTTTATTTCATTGTCTTTTATAATTTTCTTCATTTCCTATGGTGCTAAGTAAATTTAGTTAAATATTCAAAAATCTCTCTAATAAAAAAAACAAAGAAAACAAAGAATGGAAGACCAATAGAAGTGCGTAAAGAGGTATAGAAAGGAATATTCAAATAATTAAAATAGAATGGAAAATTGCAAGTGACAAGGTAGTGGGAAGGGTGGATCTTAAGGCACCAAAACAAATGGTAGGAGATTTAGAACTCCTCCATGAATTTTTATTTATGTATTACTATTTAGAATAATTTAATTAATGTAATTGATATTCTAGTACGTTCTTCGAAATTAATGATGAGAAGCATTCAGAGGAGTCAACTAATATTGACCATTTTTAATTTGTGTGCACTATATTACATATAAATATTAAAATTATTTAATTAATTTAACCTATGTTATTTTATTATGATCTTATAGAGTGAGTATGAGGAGGGAACTGACACCATATCAATAAACTTGTTGTCAATAAACTTTGATTAATATTCATTTGGTTATACTTGTATATATTTATTCATGGATTGTTGCATGCAAGATTGATATTCCCATTAGGTGACAATAGATCACTTAGAAGGAGAAAAAAAACCACATGTGCATTTTCCCTTTTGATATTGAGATTTCATAATTGTCTCTATACATGGGATTTTACTTATCATTATGTGACATTGTTTGAACATCAATGTATAAACTAGGTGTGCAATTTATGTGTGTGTGGGGGAACTAATAATAACAAATTTCATTATGATTAATCATTCTTATTTTTTTATTAAAATATAATTAGTAAACACAAATTCACATTGTTAATTAATTAATTATTTTGATTACTACCATTATTTTTTTTTACTAGAGGAATCCAAAACTTGGTCGGTTTGTACTTGCATGACATGATGTTGATTCAGACCACTACCACTATAACCCCTAGGTCCCTACATATGCCCCTTTCATAGACACAAGTAAAATGGGGGGATTTGAAACTTGAACCCCATCGTACATAACACTTCATTTTCATGGTCATCGCCAACTGAGCTACACACGGGGGGTTGATTACTAGTATTAGTTAGCAATATTTATTTATTGATATTTATTATTATAATAATGATAACTAAAATTAAATAATAGTGATTAATAATTGGATGCATGTCATAAATATGACTCTAACTCAATGCTAAGAAAGATGCTCTATAGCAATGAAATAATCATACACATGACACTAAAGAAATGCTAATGGACCACATTTCCCTATTGCATAAATAACAATGATGAAAGAGAGGATGTATATTGATGTTGAAATGACACAAAGTAGAATTCCTTTAAAAGCTTCATGTGTTGCATCATGAACACTTGAATAAAAAAATAGAGGTGACTCTAATAGGGGATGGGAATTTTGACAACATGGCCTTAAAATGGAGTAGTGTTTCCAATTGAATGGTTTGTTTTCATAATTCTGAAGTGTGATATTGTAAAGTTTTCCCTTTATTCTATAGTATGAGTGCCAAAAAATCCTCTCTCCCTACCTATACTCAATAGGGTGAAAATGGGCACTTGAAAATATCTTTAAACACCTCCCACATAGTTATTAATGGATCACCCTTTAATTTTAAGTATTTATATATAGCTCTTCCAACAAATTTGGATGTGGCCCTCAAAGATAAGTCAATTAAATGAGATCCTATGCACTTCTCTTATGTTACACAAATTGAATTAGACTTTTAAATAGTCTTCAAATTGTTACAACCAATGGTTCAAATTCATAGCATCATTCTCACCTTGATAGGGATTGATGTCCACTTTAAATAAATGTTGAGAAGAATATGTGTTGTTGGAGGTTGAAATGTGGAGAAGAATATGAGTTATATGGCTCATTTTTATCTTTAAGATGCCATAGGAAAAATAGTTAGGGCCATTGGTTTATCCCTTGCATGAGGTTGTATTCTTGTTGACTGAATATGATAGAGTAATTCTTTTTTTCTTAAATTAGATTACTATAAATGAAGAATAATGGTGGGAAAATAGAATACCTCTCAATCATTGGTTATTTGTCTTCAAATATTGATTGATAGCTTGAATCCTTTAGACTTGGATTATTTGAAACCCTACACTCACTCAAACTCAAGATTAATTTTATCTTTCTTTTGAGGATATATAAAATCATAAAGATTTATTCAAATGAAATTAACATATTATAAAAAGAAGCATATTTGTCAATTCAAACTTATAAACAATATGGATTAAAAATCAAATACAAGTTTAACTCAAAATTTTGGGGTGGAGAAGAGAGATCCATATTATAAAACTTGGAAGTTCAGAAAAAATATTGAATACATGTTTGTGTTATTTGTAACATCATCACTTCATCCTAGGTTCCTCCTAACTTGACCTAGTTTAGACTCTCACTCAATTCAAGGATTTAAATCTCCATGCAATAAGGGAGCTTGCTAGAGTGGCTTTCAAGTTCCTTGATGCAGAAGCATCTTCCAGTCAAAATAATTTTTGACCTTCTTAGGTTTAAACCCGTTTAAGAAAAGAATTTGGCTTCCTTTTTTAATTTATAATATTTTCATACTTGTAATCTAGAAGCCTTCTATGTTGTTAGGAAATTAGATGTGTGTCATTTAACTATAATGTAAAGGGATAAATTTATCCAAATTAAGAGTATGTTAGATAATTTAGTAGAATAAATTCAGGTTGTTAATTTGCATGTGAAATCTATGTAATTGAATTTTCCATGTAATTAAATGTTAAAGAGAGGGGGCGAGAGTTCTCTGAGTGTGAAAGAGTGAGTGTATGTGGGAAAAGAGGAAGATTGTATATAGCCCCACAGATTTGTAATCCTTCCCCTATCATATAATTTATATCTCTGCATGTACCTCATCATGTGTATATCTATATAATGGAATTTGAGTTGTTTAAATGTAGAAAAAAATGTTTTATTTATTTATTGCAAGAAGATTTGAGGGTTGCAAAAGAACTAATACAAGTTCAATATTGAAATTTATAACTTAAAGATTAACTTTTTAGCCCAAACATATGGCTACAATAATCCAGAAATATCTATCAAATGATAGAAACAAAAAATAACCCATCAATGAAATCCATCATCATAACCAATCATGTATCAAGTTATCTAGGCCAGTGATTGTTGAAAATGCAACAAGAAAATCTCAGTTTAACCTTGCCTTGGTCAAACTAGAGAAATTTGAATTTCCACATCAATAGAAATCTTGGAGTTAGTTAACTGAGGTGACCTGGCACTTGTCACTCAATTAACTTAGTTAATTTGAGTTAGGGGAGATTGAGATCATTTCAGTATTATTGATTGCTAGTTTGTAGCAATCTATTTCAGTTAAATTGAGTTATTTTCAGTTAAAATAGTTCTAATTGTTAATGGAACTAATAGAAGGTCAAGTTGTGCAATGTGACTTCAGTCACACTCAGTGATTATCCAATTAACTGATCAATCAACCCAAAATAATTGTTGCATGCAGAGAATTCAAGTTACCCAGTTGAGATGGGGATTCTAAGGTAGTGTACTATTAGTTGTAGACTATTCCAATGTGTACAGGTGGTGTATGTAGTTAGAGGATGATCCTAGAGAAATTGCGCAATTCAATTGAGGGAATTTCCTAAATAATAGGGGCTAATTACCTCAAGGAACAATGCAAGTAAATAGGAGCTTGGAGGGCTTGAAAATTGGTGAAGTGTTGGACAAAGTCAGTCAGTTAGGTAGATAGATAGACTATACACTTGTAGGTTGTGCTTAGGCTTGAGCAAGCACATGTATTCATCTCTATTCTTTGATTAATGCAATACAAATAGGAATGGGTTTTGATTAGTTGTTTTCCCCTAGATAAATCTTTATGCATGTGTGATGTTTCTTCTTGCATGACTATGATTTGTGTTCTAAATCATGAAATGAATTCTGCAAAGCAGTAGAGTACATTTGAATCTTGTGTTTTATTAAATTTCATTTGTAGTTTCGATTCTACAACCTAATTTCTACAAGGATCATCTACGTTGCACAAGTATTGGCAGTGTAGTTTTTACCCATATCTAGACTGAAATCATAAATAAAATTCAACTCATAAGGAGCTGGCCCACAACAAAGTTTAATGAATATTTGGATATTAGGATTGATGCACTAAAAAGTATATGGGTTAGATCCTATCTAGGCCTCGCCCAAAGTGTGCACATTTCAATTTAGCCAAATTCCAGAATTTTCAGATACAATTTTATGAGCTAGATAGGAAGGTATCTAGGTGAGAGCCCAGCAATAGTTTTATAAGGGAGAAATAGATCTAGATCAAAATTCATATTTGAACCATAAGTCATATGGGGTGGACCCCGCTACAAGCCATAACAAGAACCATATTTTGAAGTTTGTGCCCAAAGAGATATTTGGGCCAAAATATATATGGGCCTTGCAAAATGTCCAACATAGTGATGACTGATATCACTAAATATTTGGACTTTTGATTCAAGTGAAAAGGTATATGAAGTAAGTAGGTATATTTGATTGTAAGGTATATGGATCATTAGTTAGCTAATAAAATATGTGGATATGTGTAATAGATTCTTCCTAAAGAAAATTAAGGTTTCAAACTAGAACCAAGTGTGATTAAGTGTATTAATTCTAGGTTGAATCATCACCACCACACCCACAAGTAGGATTTTCACTCGAAGAAGAGGGATAATAGATCTCTCACGAAGGTATGAAGAGAATTGATCGATAAAAAAATACGTAGAGAAGCAGTTAGAGACACAAGTCAAGGGAGGCTTGTAGTGAATTCATCCCTGGAAGTAGACATGAGACGTATTCAGATGGGATTAGAGGAAATGGAGACTACTCCAAAAAGAGGAACTGACATGGCAGATGTCATTAAAGTAGAAGAAGAATATTCTAGTGAAGAAGGTGAAGAATCAATAGAGGAGAAAATGTTGAATATGATAACCAAGGAGTGCAAGACCAAATATGGGGATGCTTTTATATGAAGTTAATTTAAATGTTAATGAATTGATGGATTGGATCAATTCTATGGATAAGTATTTTGATTATGAAGATGTTGACAAAGAGAAAAAAGTGTCGAATTATGTGATGACAAGGTTGAAAGGTTATGTTGTTTGATGGTGGGATGAAGTGCAAGAAGACAAAAAAATGAAATACAAGTCCGAGATCAAGATTTGGGACATAATGGTTACAATATTCAAAGTAAATCCATGCCTAAATATTACTAGTTAAACCTTTTCAAGCAATTGCAGATACTTAGATAAAATTCAATGTGAGAAGGGGAATATATAGAATAGTTTTATGAACTAAACATTAGAGTTGATCATGTTGAAGTGGATGATGAAAAGGTTGCTAGGTACATTAATAATTTTAGGTATGAAATTTAAGATGATATTATTATCTTATCCCTTCGTACAGTTGAGGATGCATATCAAACTACTTTGAAAGAAGAAGAGAAGATCACCAGAAAATAGAGTTAGAAGAGTAGAGGAAGAAGTCTTGCAAGAGGAAAAGGAAAATAGAGTGGTAGAGGAGGATTCCAACCCTCAAGGGAGGAAAGAGGAAGTTCAATTAGTCAACCACCAAGAGGAGGTGATTCCAGAGAAATAAGATCTTTCTCAAAAGGAAGAGGCAAAGGTAGAGACTACCAACCTAGGTGTTACAAATGTGGAAAGTTGGGACATATGTCTTGGGAATGTCCATAAAATAATCCAACAAGCCAAAGAAATGTACATGTGGCAAAATCAAAAGAGGAAAGTGGGAATTCATTGGCAACAAAAGAAACCCCTAAAGTGTAGTATACCTAGGGGGGATGGTAGGGGGTACAGAGGGAGGTATCCAAGGGAATAATGTAATAATGGGATGGGCCATAGTAATAAATAAGGTGGTTAACCTGTATCATGTAAGAGACCACAAGTAGTTAGCAATAATGTAATAAGCCCATGGTATTATATAGATGGTATTGAGGGAACCATGGTAATGGCCCATGGTATTATATGCATGAGGCCTATATAGAGGCTAGAGACTCCCCATTGGGAGATGTCAAGGAATATTGTATGAACAAGCATATGGCTTGCGGAGTGTTCTCCTTCCTTAAGGAGTGAATGTATGGTGTTGCCCTACCTTAAGGGTTTGATCAATAAAGAAGCATTTCTATCTATTCAGATCTTGTTATTTTTTAGGTATATTTCTATTATCTTATATTTTCATATCAGATCTATAACAAGTGGTATCAGTGTTATAACAAGTGGTATCAGAGCACTTTCTTGGGCAAAGCGGAGATTTTTATTTTTATTTTTGCAGGAAATTTTTAGGGCGGTGAGTTTGCAGATCAGATCTATACATTTTAGTGCAAAATTTGTAGAACCTAATTACAGATCTGGGTTTTTTGCGAAAAAATACTCAATTTGAAAAAAAAAAAAAGTTGGCCCAGTCGAAGTCCGGATGAGGGAGATATTGCTGATTTAAAAATCAACTGTGTTGTAGACATTTTTTGGGGTGGCGAATGTTGAGTCTTGAAAATGTCATTCATTTCCATTACACTTTCACTATTATGTCCATTATATCACCTCCATTTCACCTACATTTCACTGCTATGTCACCACATTCATCCCACTTTCATTATCATTGGGCTACCTTTATGTTTTTCCAATATTTATTATTTCTAAGCCTTTTAAGTGAATTTGTGGTTAAACATTAGAAAATAATGTGCATATGCTTATACCTAACAAATGGGTTGAGTTTGTTGACATGTGTAGGTTGAAAGGAGACTTCTAGAAGACCCTTATGTGGCACTCTAAGGCCAAATTCGAATTTGGTTGGAAAGAATCATGGGATCATGAGGATATGTGTCACATCTCCTAATTGTATTGTAACTCTAAAAGACATGTGTCTTATCAGTTCCTATTTTGATTAGGACTCTAGAGGTAGAGGGAGAGATTCATGGATTATCATTAATGAGATGGCTCTCATCTTTTTGTATAAATAGGAGGTCTCTCTCCTTCATTAGTTAGTCTCTTTTTAGTCTTTCCTTTAGTCTTTTCTTAGTCCTTTTAGCTTGTTAGTCCCATGGCTTTTGAAAGCTTTTGTACTTTGTACTTTTGAAGAAATTGAATAAATCTTTGATGTTCTCAACATGGAAGGAGATGTGAAGTAGATGTCATGGAGCATATTAGGATGTAAGTAGATTAGATTTCATTTTGTAAATATTGCTTTGTAGAATGTAAGGTAGATTAGATTTTCATTCATGCAATTTTAATTTATGCAAGTGTGTTTAATTTTGCTTTGATTTCATAGGTAGAAGGGGGCCCCTGCCTTGTACAGTTTGAATTACTGCATTTTATTTTTTTCCCGGGATTGTGTGTGTTGTATTTGCTTTAATATCTAATGGTAGTTGCAGTTGTCTTATTCATAGTGCTGCCCTTTTTACTCTGTTTTCTAGATTAGCTTTTAGTTTAGTTTTACAAGTTGTATGCTAACTAATTTATGGTCTCTTTATCATGAATTATTTATCTTTAAGAGAACCGAATACTAATGAATTGCAGCTTGTTTTGAAGTAGTCTTGGCTTGTAGCACTAATTCTTTTTCCACTTGTTACACATAATCATGTATGTAGGAAGCAGTATGATGGAAAAGGCATAGTAGTGTTATAATTTTTCATTTAGAGTTTTTATCATTTCTTGGATTTGTCTTTAGCTACTTCCTAATCGTGTTTTACACAGTACTATGTGATAGAAGCAGGGAGTTAGGAAGAGATAACCATTATCATCAGTCCTTGAAGTGATTTTCTTATTTCTTTTATTTGCAGCAATATGAGTAGTGACTAATGCCATTAGAATGTGGTCATTTACTTTCAAGTCATTTCAAGTTCTTTTCTTTCAGTTTCATTTCAAGTTATTTCTTTCAAGCTCTTTCTTTGCAAGTTTAAAGTTTGATTACTTTCTAGACTTATTTCTAACTACTTCTTAATCGTGTTTAACATAGTACTATATGTTGAAGCAGGGAGTTAGGAAGAGTGAACATTATAACTGGTCTTTAAAGTGGTTTTTCTTACTTGTCACCTTAGAGCTTGATTACTTTTTGGACTTATTTCTGACTACTTCTTAATCGTGCTTAACATAGTACTATATGTTGAACGCAGAGGGTTAGGAAGAGTTGAACATTATAACTTTACAAAACAACGAAGTAAGAAAGAGGTTAACTAAGCACATATAGTGCACCACACTTCATCAGTTTACGATACCCGGATTGATAATTTATGTAGAGCAATTTAAGACGTTAAATTGACTAAACATTTTGGCGCCGTTGCCGGGGAAGTGTAATTAGGAGACCTTATTTCTTACATCTGAAAAAAAAATTAATAATCCTTGAGTATGCTCTCCTCCTGCACTTTGTGTGATCTAGAGGATCAGAAAAAGGATTGTTAAGTAAAAAAAGACAAAATAATAATTCTTGAGTATGCTCTCCTCCTGCACTCTGTGTAATCTGGAGGATCAGAAAAAGAATTGTTAAAAAAAAAAAAAAAATAGGAGACAAAATAACTTCAAACATTTCAATTGATGCAATAAAAAAAATGATGATAAAAAAATGAAACTCAAGTGCTTTGATAGGTTCAATTTGTCCAAAATTGTCTAGTTATGCTTTGTAGTGGTCTTCAAAACACTGTATCCTGTTCAAATAAGGTTTTGCAACTTAGCTGCAGAAATTGTCTGATTCCGCAGCTAGCTGACAATTCCGCAGCTGTTTAACAATCCCGCAGCTGTTTCAAGGTTTAGCAGGTTATAGGCATCTAATGAAAAAACCGACCACATGGGCATCTCCAGAATTGTCCCGACATGGATCCTATCCTAGTCACCCAGCTCAGATCGATGAAAAACCAGCCTAGGACCTCAGTCAAAGTCATGTTTTTAGCATGTTTTTCTTGAAGTATTTGCTGCCTGAAATTGAAAATCATTAATCATTTTTATAAAATTTTACAATTTCAGAAAAGAAAAAGAAAAACAATCTATGGCTATCTCCATTCCTAGTTTTCATTGTGGCTTCAAAAAAAAAAAAACTGCCTCCTTGATCAAGCTTTGGCCTGAAATAAACATGCAACATAAAAAAAAATAAAAAATAAAAAATAAAAAAAAAAATAAAAAAAAAAAAAAATGCACTGTATATATGAAAAAAAATTAGATTGAAGCAAGGACTTTTTTTTTTTTTAGGAAAATCTAGTGTCATGCTTCAAAGGGGTATTAAGTGTCTCCACCATGGTGTATCATCATACCAAGTTCTACTGAGATCTGAATCTTCAACTGATTGTCCTCCTACATTCAATCTAATCATGGTCTTCAATGTGATGCTTGAGTCAATATTGTATGGTACATTCAGTCCAGCAAGCATTGGCTACGTCATGTTGATCAAGTCAAGAATAGATACAATCTCAATCCCCTTCACAAATACATAAGATTTGTTGCCCTTCTCTGGAACAAAACTGTAGGTGGATTCCCCTGTGAAAATATCTTCCTTTTGGACATCGAAATTCCTACCTATGATGCTGCACAACGCCTAGAGGATATACCTCCCTTCAAGGAAATCCATCCGGACACAGCCCTGCGTACACCGCAACAGCGTTAGTCTATAAAGCAAGGATCTCCAAGAGGGTCGTTCTCAGGACCACTAACTAATTCAAAGGAAGGAACTCCAAAGAAATCAAGACAGTGCAATTGCAAAAATTCCCGCTGCCTGAAATTGTATTGTGAATACTTCGCATCTGGGAAATACTGTGATGGATGAAACTGTGACAAGAGAAGTTGTTGATGTGATACTTGAGCGTAATCCTATCTTTTGAGCTGTGGGTATTCAGGGAAGCCTTCTGTGACTCCATACAGGCCGAATGCAAATTCATGAAAGACAGAGCAGTAAAAATTGTTAACTCAGGAAAAAACGTAACAACAGAAAAAACGTCAAACTTCACACCTTCGATTATCCCAAACAGAGACGAATTTAAAAAAATTAAAACATGGGTTGTTTTGCCAGGTGGGTTAATTAGATAACCCAGAAACCGTTTGGGAAAATTCGTGGCGGTATGGGAGAAATCTTCGGTTCTTTGGAGCCTCTTTCTTGCTGCCGCGTGAAAAAAAACTGAAGTTGAATTGATTAACTGATAGTTTAAATGTGTGATTCGACTCCGCGTGTCTGAGGAAAGGAATTCTAATTGGGATCAATCATATGCTGGCATCTAAAACCAATTATACACCTTTACACGCCTTCCATCTTATTCAATTCGAACCTGTTTAGAGACGTGTTCCAATTGAACACGACTCTCTGCCATTAAATCTCATGAAGACGCTGTCGGTTAAATGTTGGGAAAAAAAATCATGTTTGAAGAACTCAGGGAAATGAAGGATTCCCTCACATTTCAGATTACTCGTCCTAAAAATCTACTCTAGAGATAATTGACGGTTGTTGTGATTTCCAGAAAAAAAAAATACGCGTCCCTTTCCTATCAACAGAACAACAAACACTCAATGCGAAAGCCTAATTACACACTGGCATGACTGATAAAAGGGTACAGAGATAGGGTTCCTCAGTTACAATTTGCTCAAGATCTTGATTTACTTTCAAACAGGTAAGTGTTTCTTTTAGTACGAAATTTTGCATATCAACATATTCGAATACTTAGTGAAACCACATACCTGTTTCAAAATTTAGTAGCCTAACTTTTGACTCACTAATCTTGATTATGGGAAGCAAGAAAATAGAATCCGGATCAGTATACACCACTTGCGTCAATTTTTTTTATTGCATTCTGCATTTATTGTGATTTAGGGGTGAAAATGTATGCTCCACCAAGTGCTCAGGAAATGACTTACTATGAACATGTTCAGAAGCACCATGAGGAGAAAGGTTGTTTGTATGCCTGCCTCTTCACCATGTGCTGCTGATTTTGCTGTTACAAAACCTGCGAGTGCTGCATGGATATACTCTGCTGTTGCTCCCATACAAGAAATTCATGTCACAATAAAAAAAAATTAAAAAAAAATAAAAAAAATAAAAAAACATTAAGATTTGGACTCCAAAGGATCAAAATAATTTTGCTATGGACTTTTTGTCATATGATCCCCTGATATGATCTGAGGTTTTTGTTGTAATTACTACACTCTGTTTCAAACCACTCCATTTCACATCTCTCTCTGCACATTCCGCAGCTGTCTGGCAATTCCGCAGCCATTTAGCAATTCCGCAGCTATTTAGTCATTCCGCAGTTGTTTTGTTAAACTCTAGGTTGCAGGTGTCATCAGGCAAAACAAGTCACATGGGTAGCTAGGGAAATGTCAGTACATGGATGGTGTCCTATTCATTCGGTCAAATTTGATGAAAAAGACCTCGGTCAAAGGGAAGTCAAATTGGGTATTATCACAAAGTCGCCACACTGAGTCGCCACACTAAGTCGCTGCATGTCAAAAAAAAAATAATAATTTTGAATCAATGAAATGAACAAGTTATTTTCTCACCTTTCTGAAGGTATTGATTAATTTTGGACTGATAATGAAGGATGAATGGCTAACTTTTTATTCAAGATTTTTAGTTACAGAGCTGTTCTCCAATTCCGCAGCCAGAAAAACCTCATTGTTCAAATCAGCCTATCTTTATCATACAAAATCAGATTTTGATGATTTAAGTACCATTGGAAAGATCTCAACAAGATCTATACAATGAAAAATATATCATTAGAGTTTGAAATGGCAAGTAATGAAATAAATTGCTGAAAAGAAGCAACATCATCTTGAGGCACTAATTCCAAAGCAGGTATAAATTCCTTTGATTTTTCCTTTGAGAACTTGTTTCATTAATACAAATTCTTAGTTTTGTGTGTAAATACCATAACTAGAGAGATTGGCCACCTCTCTCCTTTGATAATCTTACATTCCATTGCAGAAGAAGTATTAGTTTTTTTGCAGGTTCCAGGAGGAAGGACAAATGACTACAAGAGAATGGTGTCTCTCTAAGAGACCAATTTGTTTCATAAGAGGATGATCAACAACAAAGAGGAAATAAGCTGATGCAAAATCAGATCCAAACACTTGAAAAACCTTCAGATACTATTGTCTCCATCACATCCATACTTCATAATAAACCATTCACCTCATTCCACTCCATACTTTCCATTTACACTCACATACACTTTCCATCTCTTTTTGTCCATTCATAACCCACAAATAAAAGCAAGAGGCTCATTCACATGCTTATTGCCCATTGTCATTTCTATTCTCCATTGCCATTTTCCATTTTCATTTTTCCATTCCTTGTCATTTTCATTCCGCAAATAAGCCCTGTTTCAATGCAAATTATTGAGTCCATAGTCCTTTGAGTCTAATTTCTTTGTAGAAACAACTTGAGGCTTGCAAGCCTTAATGGCAAGTCCTCATGCTGACAAACAATGGGAATACATTAATGTTCCTTGTTCGTTAGATCTTCTAGGTGACTCGACATCAGCAAATTCATTCGTACCTAGCAAGATGTGTTTGGGCATCTTGACTCTCATTGTCATCAATGGTGAGAGATCTCGTGTTGACTAGCGGCATCCATTAATGGCCACTAAGCCAACAATTTCCTACTATGTTCGACATCAGAACATCTTTTCACATAGTAGGAATTGTGCCAATGAGTTTTGAAGACATGAAGACTATTATTTTCAGCATTTTGGAGCAGATTCAGCAAGTTTTAGTAGAAGCAATAAAAAGCCATCTTATCTCTCTATCCATGACTCCTCTTGATCAGCCACTTGAAGAAGAATATGATCAGAAGTTTTCAGCCACCACACATACAACTCATCCATTCCAAAGGGTAAGTGAAGGTACGGCATTTTCTAACTTTTAACCATAGAATTCCATAAAAAGCTAGAATGATAATTGTTGGAAAAACATTTCTCTTCCTCATTGCATAAAATTGTCAATACCATCAGTTGGGGGGGGGGGGAATACATTCATATTCATATCTTTCCATGTCCATAACATATTCAAGAGCTCACATACTTCCAACTTATATTAATTATTACATTGCTATTATGAGCATACAATGGCTTTTGAAAAAGTGCTTAAAGGATAAATTGGATACAAACAAAATCATGGTTGTCACACAAGAACCAACCATCATGCAATCCAATAAAGATATACTTTGCAACAATAATCAAAATATCATTATGCAAAGTTCAAAGATCAAAATAGAAGGCAACAAAAAAAAAAAAAAAAAATGGTTGTAACACAAGAACCAACCATGTTGCAATTCAAGTAAAACACTTTGTAGAAATATGAAGTTATCAAATGATATCATGCAAAAGTTAAGCCAAAGCTCAAGGATCAAAAGAGTCAATGTAATATATGTTGCATGAGGACATGCAATAGCTTCAGTTGGGGGGTATGTTGAGTCTTGAAAATGTCATTCATTTCCATTACACTTTCACTATTATGTCCATTATATCACCTCCATTTCACCTACATTTCACTGCTATGTCACCACATTCATCCCACTTTCATTATCATTGGGCTACCTTTATGTTTTTCCAATATTTATTATTTCTAAGCCTTTTAAGTGAATTTGTGGTTAAACATTAGAAAATAATGTGCATATGCTTATACCTAACAAATGGGTTGAGTTTGTTGACATGTGTAGGTTGAAAGGAGACTTCTAGAAGACCCTTATGTGGCACTCTAAGGCCAAATTCGAATTTGGTTGGAAAGAATCATGGGATCATGAGGATATGTGTCACATCTCCTAATTGTATTGTAACTCTAAAAGACATGTGTCTTATCAGTTCCTATTTTGATTAGGACTCTAGAGGTAGAGGGAGAGATTCATGGATTATCATTAATGAGATGGCTCTCATCTTTTTGTATAAATAGGAGGTCTCTCTCCTTCATTAGTTAGTCTCTTTTTAGTCTTTCCTTTAGTCTTTTCTTAGTCCTTTTAGCTTGTTAGTCCCATGCCTTTTGAAAGCTTTTGTACTTTGTACTTTTGAAGAAATTGAATAAAGCTTTGATGTTCTCAACATGGAAGGAGATGTGAAGTAGATGTCATGGAGCATATTAGGATGTAAGTAGATTAGATTTCATTTTGTAAATATTGCTTTGTAGAATGTAAGGTAGATTAGATTTTCATTCATGCAATTTTAATTTATGCAAGTGTGTTTAATTTTGCTTTGATTTCATAGGTAGAAGGGGGCCCCTGCCTTGTACAGTTTGAATTACTGCATTTTATTTTTTTCCCGGGATTGTGTGTGTTGTATTTGCTTTAATATCTAATGGTAGTTGCAGTTGTCTTATTCATAGTGCTGCCCTTTTTACTCTGTTTTCTAGATTAGCTTTTAGTTTAGTTTTACAAGTTGTATGCTAACTAATTTATGGTCTCTTTATCATGAATTATTTATCTTTAAGAGAACCGAATACTAATGAATTGCAGCTTGTTTTGAAGTAGTCTTGGCTTGTAGCACTAATTCTTTTTCCACTTGTTACACATAATCATGTATGTAGGAAGCAGTATGATGGAAAAGGCATAGTAGTGTTATAATTTGTCATTTAGAGTTTTTATCATTTCTTGGATTTGTCTTTAGCTACTTCCTAATCGTGTTTTACACAGTACTATGTGATAGAAGCAGGGAGTTAGGAAGAGATAACCATTATCATCAGTCCTTGAAGTGATTTTCTTATTTCTTTTATTTGCAGCAATATGAGTAGTGACTAATGCCATTAGAATGTGGTCATTTACTTTCAAGTCATTTCAAGTTCTTTTCTTTCAGTTTCATTTCAAGTTATTTCTTTCAAGCTCTTTCTTTGCAAGTTTAAAGTTTGATTACTTTCTAGACTTATTTCTAACTACTTCTTAATCGTGTTTAACATAGTACTATATGTTGAAGCAGGGAGTTAGGAAGAGTTGAACATTATAACTGGTCTTTAAAGTGGTTTTTCTTACTTGTCACCTTAGAGCTTGATTACTTTTTGGACTTATTTCTGACTACTTCTTAATCGTGCTTAACATAGTACTATATGTTGAAAGCAGAGGGTTAGGAAGAGTTGAACATTATAACTTTACAAAACAACGAAGTAAGAAAGAGGTTAACTAAGCACATATAGTGCACCACACTTCATCAGTTTACGATACCCGGATTGATAATTTATGTAGAGCAATTTAAGACGTTAAATTGACTAAACAGCGAGATTTCGGATCAGATTTATACATTCTGGTGAAAAATATACGGAATCTAATTGCAGATCTGGGTTTTGGCGAAAAAATACCCAATTTGAAAAAAAAAAATCAGCCAAATCGGAGTCCGGATGAGGGAGATATCGTTGATTTAAAATCGGTTGTGTTGCAGACATTTTTCGGGGCGACGATTTTTTAGATCAGATATGTATTTTTTGGGGAAATATTTGTAGAATTTAATTGCAGATTTGGTTTTTTTGTGAAAAAATACCCAATTTGAAAAAACAAATCGGCCGAATTAGAGTCCGGATGAGGGAGATATTGCTGATTTAAAAATCAGTTATGTTGCAGACATTTTTTGGGGCAGTGATTTTGCAGATCAGATCTGTATGTTCAGGTGAAAAATTTGCAGAATTTAATTGTAGATCTAGGTTCTTTGTGAAAAAATACCCAATTACAAAAAAAAAAAAAAAATTGGTCGAATCGGAGTCTGGATGAGGGAGATAGCGTTGATCTAAAATCAACTCCTCTTTTAGAAATTTTTGTGATGGCGAGACAACTGCAGCGCGAATCTAAAATTCCAGTGCCTAAATTGGAATTTGATGAAGATGCACAAATTTTATGCCTTTGATCCGTCAATATGGGTGGCACAAATGGAACAATATTTCACTCTGAATCACATCGTAGATGATGAAACTAAACTACGTGTGGGAGACCTTTACTTGGACCAAGAAAGATGGCAATGGTGACAACGGCATTCTAAATGATATCCAAGGACAATTACTTGGTAGATGTTCACAAAATCCATTTGTGACCACTTTTACCATTAATCTAATTTTTTGGGTCATCTTACTAAGCTCGGACAGATAGGCACAAAACCTAGCAAAGATTTTATTTTTACAGGAAAGAAGGAAACCAAGAAACCTAAAGGGTTATTTTCTGTTGGTATATCCTTATTATAGATTCATGTATTGATTCAGAAGGAGAATATCATTATGTCTATAAATCCTTGATGTAAGCATAATTTTATCAATGTTAATCTAGTAAAAAAATTGCAAGTTCCAGCAAAACTCATTGAAAACACACAAGTTGATAATGAGGATGTTCAAGTTTATAAAAATTTGAAGCTTTTTATGGATAAGTATGTGTTTCATTGTGATTTTTATACTTCAGATATGGATGTTGTTTTTAGATATCCTTGGATGGAATATGTGGGTACTGCTAATATAAATATGCAGAAGAAATTCATGAAACTCTGGTATAAAAAGAAGAAAATTACACTGCAGGATATTTCTATTAAGACCCAAGCAAAGACTATGGAGGCAGAAGCACAAAGATCTAATGACACTGACACATCAGATGATGAGCCTTTAATGGTCGAAAACCAAACACAAACATCGAACTAGGTACCAGAAAAACAGGGAGAATCCAAGGAGGCTGAAGCAAAAAATGTTACAGGTACTGATACATCAGATGAGGACTCAGTGGTTGAAGTAATATTGGAAGATAAGAAACAACAACAGGCACCACAACATGTACCAGATACCAATCAACCTCCATTAGGTGGTGAATTAAATAAATATACACCGTTGGTTAACACTTCAGCATATCACCACCCACATCACCTAGCAAGAAAACAACCAACAAGATGGCAACAAATTAGCCACAAGGACAATAACTCCCGCATGACAATTAGAGAGGGGCACCGATCCACCTACAACACATCAACACAGAAGAGCCACCAGATTCAAAGTCCATCTCAAGCAAGCGAGGCACCAGCTAGATCGAGGGTTCACCTTTCTTTAGGATGGCTAGATGCACGTGCATCGTACCAGTGCGCTAATTTTTTGAGTAGATCTTATTATTTGTGTTCTTCTTATGTTTCGGGGACGAAACATGTTTAATGGGGGTGGAATGTAGTATACCTTGGGGGGATAATATGGGGTACAGAGGGAGGTATAATGCAATAATGGGATGGGCCATAGTAATAAATAAGGTGGTTAACATGTATCATGTAAGGGACCACAAGTAGTTAGCACTAATGTAATAAGCCCATGGTATTATATAGATGGTATTGAGGGAACCATGGTAATGACCCATGGTATTGTATGTAGGAGGCCTATATAGAGGCTAGAGACTCCCCATTAATAGATGTCAAGGATTATTGTATGAACAATCATATGGCTTGTGGAGCGTTCTCCTTCCTTAAGGAGTGAATGTATGGTGTTTCCCTACCTTAAGGGTTTGATCAATAAAGAGAAGCAATTCTATATTCAGATCTTGTTATTTTTTGGGTATATTTCTATATCTTATATTTTCAGATCAGATCTACAACAAGTGGTAGCAGTGCTATAACATAAAGTGGGAGAATCATTATTAATGAAGAGAGATTTAATCAAATTAGATAAAGAAGATAAGGATCCAACGAGAGGTAAAGCTTGTTCAAAATTGTATGCAAGTCAAAGGATAAGTGTTGTAAAGTTGTGATTAACAATAGTAGTATATATAATTTGGCTTTTGTTGAGATGGTAAACATATTAGATCTGATGAGATTAACACACCCTACTCCTTATAAAGTATCATGGTCGTAAAAAAGGACATCAAATTTTGGTGAGTGAACAAAGTAAGGTAGAATTTCAAATTGGAAACTATAAAGATGAAGTATTATGTGACATAATTCCCATGGATGTTTGCCATATTTTGTTGGGAAGGCGATGCCAATATGATATAAATGTTATTCATGGTGGTAGAAGGAACACTTACATACTTGATAAGAATGGTCAGAGACACACATTGTTACCATTGCAAGATGAAGGAGCAAAGAATGAAGTTGGTCCTAGTGTGCTACTAATGAGTGGAAAGGAGTTGTTGCAAGAAGTCAAAAAGGAAGAGGTACATTTTAATCTGGATGAAAATCCCAAGGTAATTATTACTAACACAAACTAAATTGATTTTCCTGAAGAATTAAAATTTATGTTGGATGAATTTGTTGATATCATTGTAGATGAATTTCCAAGTATTTTACCTCCTATTAGAAGCATTAGTCATCATATATACTTAATCCTGGAATCAAACCTCTCAAATAAATCAACATATAGAATGACTCCACAAGAGAAGGAAGAAGTGAAGAGACAAATACAAGAGTTGTTGGATAAGGATCTCGCTAAGGAGAGTTTGATTCCATGTGTTGCCCCTACAGCGTTGAGCCCAGAGAAAGATGGTGGGCGGAGAATGTAGATTGATTGCAAAGCCCTCAATGAGATTAAAATTAGGTACAAAATTCCATTTCCATGAATTAATTATTTAATTAGTTGTTTAAGCGGTGCCAAGTATTCCTCTAAGATTGATCTCAAGAGTGGATAGCATCATAGTAGGATTAGAGAAAAGGATGAATGGAAATTTTACCAAATTTTAATAAATTTTTTGAAGTTGAGGAAAATTCAAGTGGGACTGCTATTGGGGATATTTTAAGTGAAGAGGGAAGACCAATTTATTATTTTAGTGAGAAATTGAATCAAGAAAAACAAAAATATTCTTGTTATGATAAGAAATTTTATGCTATAGTTCAAGCCTTGAACACATGGAGGCATTATCTCATACCCAAGGGTTCTGTTTTGTATATTGACAATCATTCATTGGATTTTATCAATAGTCAACCAAAATTAAATCAAATATATGATAAGTGGGTAGAATTTCTACAATATTTTACATTTGTAACTAAGCACACAAGTGGTTCATCAAATAAGGTAGTTAATGCATTGAGTAGAATTAATTTAATTCTACATTAATTTCAAGTTAAATTTTTGGGGTTTGATGCGTGAGAAGAGGTGTACAGAGATGATGCAGATTTTAAGGAAGCATACACAACATATGAGAACTCAATCAACACGAATAGAATTCAATGGTTGAATTATATGATTCATGAAGGTTTGTTGTTTAAGGACAATAAGATTTACATACCAAAATACTCAATGAGGGACAATTTGATCGAGGAAAAGCATAGTGGAGGATTGTCATGAACTTTGGATAGGATAAGGTATTTGTTTTGCTAAATACTTTTTATTTTTGGCCAGGTATACAAACTAATGTGAAGAGATTTGTTCAAAGATACCGAGTGTGTCAATATGCTAAAGGAAGGAGGCAAAATACAAGATTATATCAACCATTATTACCTCATTGAGTTTGAGGCAGCTGCAAAACAAAATCCATACCCACTAAGTCCCATGGTCTACTTGGAATTGGTTCAATTTATGTGGTTGTAGATAAATTTTCAAAAATGTGGCGCATTTCATGGCATGTACCAAGACTAGCGATGCAACCAATTTTGCTAATTTATTCTTTAAGATATTGTAAGATTACATGGTTTACCTAGAAGTATTGTTTCAAATAGAGATACAAGATTTGTAGGCCATTTTTTGAGAATGATGTGGAAGAAACTAGGCACTAAATTTAATTTTAGTTTAGAATAGCACCCGAAAATAGAGGTGGTAAATAGAAGTTTAGGAAATATCTTGAGGAGTTTAGTAAGGTTGCATCCCAAGCAATGGGATCAAGTACTTTCTTAGGATAAATATTCATATAATGGTTCACCTAGTAGAAGCACAAGGATGATTCCATTTCAAATAGTATATGGAATGCGTCCGAGAGGAATTTATGAGTTGAGAAGTTTGGGAAAGCAAGAATTGAAGAGTATTGATGGTGAAAATTTTGCAACAAGCATGCAACAATTGTTGGGTGTGGAGCCTGATTATCTTCCTAATTTAGAGGTCTTGTTTTAGTTGTGTTTGCATCCTATTCCTTGATGGGGGGTTTTGGGGGGCTTTTCCCCCCACTATTGCTATAGGCGGGTCTAGGGGGGGTGACAGCATGTGGGGGAGCACCCCCCCCCTCCCCCTCGAAAGCAAACTTTTTGAGAAATTTACCTTGTAAAAATATTATAATTTCATAGTTAATCTGGACCATTCATTAAGTGGAATATCTAATTATGAATTTATGTTAATTTAGGGTTATTTCCCTATAAGGAAACCCTAGGTTTATATGAGAGAATTGTGTTGTGGATGTGTATTACTATGTGAGGAAAAGAGAGGAGATTGTGTGAGAGTGAAGAGGAAGTTACAGTGGATGTGTTGTAGGTTGTATCCCTTCAGTTTGTTGGATAATATAAAAGGAAGGAATGGTTGTTTCTTTGTAGACGTAGCCTAGATTGGGTGAACCATGTATATATGTGTCTCTCTTGTTTTATATTTTTGTGTTTTTGATATTTTCACATCATTTCTCTATTATTTAATTTCTAATAGGAGTTGCAAGAAAGAGTTAAACATCAGTTGCAAGAGAACAACAAAAAGAAGATAGTTGGACTTTAAATTTGGTCACTTAGTGATTGCATATCTCATAAAGGAAAAGTTTCCTACAGGGACATACAATAAATTGAAACTTAAGAAAATTGGTTGATGTGAGATTTTAAGAAAAAAAAATATTCTAATGCTCATGAGATACGACTCCCAAGTGATATTGGGATCCCTCCAATTTTCAATAATGCATATTTGTATCCCTTCAAGGAGACACAGAGTGTTACAGTAGGTGAGATTGTAAGTGGCGAAGATCAAACCAATGGATGGAAGAAGCAACAACCAAAAGAAATCGAAGTAGTATTGGATCAAAGAGTAGTTAAGAGAACCAAAGGTAAAGAGTACTTTCAGTATTTAGTCAAACAGAAGAAACAACCAACAAAGGATTCCACATGGATGATGGAAACAAATATTTCTAAGTATGGCACAAGCATTGAAGACCTCATGAATAGTTTTTTTCATCCCCGAGAGTCTGATGCAGGAGCGTCTACGGGTCAAAATCATCACTAACCTTCTTAGCTCAAAACCCATTTAATAAAGGAGGTTGGTTTCCTTAATTTATTTAATTTTTCATATCTTCATAGGTGTAATATAGAAGAATCTATGTTGTTAGGAAATTAGATGAGTTCCTTTTAGCTACTATGTAAAGGGGTATATTTAGCCAAATTAAGAGTCTATTAGATGAGCTAGCAAAATATATAGGTTGCTAATTTGCAAGAAAAATCTATGTAATTGAATTTTCCATGTAATTAAGAGTTAGAGAGAGGGGACGAGAGTTATCTAAGTGTGAAAGGGTGTATGTGGGAAAAAAGAAGATTGTACATAGTCCTATAGATTTGTAATCCTTCCCTTGTTATTGAAATTATATACTTGCATGTGCCTTGTCATTTTCATCTCTGTATAATTGAATTTGATTTTTTTAAACGTAGATATACTTGTTTTCTTTATTTATTGAAAGAAGAGTTGGGTGTTGCAGATGATTGTTCCAGATTGTTAACCTAAAGCTTAAATTTGTTAGGAATTTGATGAGTGTAATTTAGCTACTATGTAAATTAAGATTCTATTAGATAATTTAGAAAAACATATTCATATTGTTAATTTGTATAAGAAATCTATGTAATTGAATTTTCCATGTAATTAAGAGTTAGAGAGAGGGGATGAGAGTTCTCCTAGTGTGAAAGACTGAGTGTATGTGGGAAAAGAGGAATATTGTAAATAGTTGTATAGATTTGTAATACTTCCCCTATTATTGAATTTATATATCTGAATGTACCTTATTGTGTGTATCTCTACATAATTGGATTTGAACTGTTTAAATGTAGATAGAGTTGTTTTCTTTATTTATTGCAAGAAGAGTTGAGTGTCACAAACAAACTTTTCCAAGTTCAAGTTCGAAAATTATAACCTAAATCTTGAATTTATGGACCAAGTATCTAGCTAGAATAATCTAGAAAAAAATTCAATTGACAAAAATGAAAAATTTCCCATCAATGATCTCCGCCAACTAAACCCGTCACGTAGCAAGTTATCTGGGTCGAGGAGCATACAAGTTTCACAAGTGTGTTAGTTTTTGTAACATCGTATGGTTTTCTAGTCTCAAAACTTTGTGGAGAGGCTAAAACACATGATTTCTCCAAAACACAGAAATCATTTATGGAAATTCCACCTAGAGATGGCTCAATTAAATTAATTGATCAATACCAGTGCGCTACTTTTTTGAGTAGATCTTATTATTTGTGTTCTTCTTATGTTTCGGGGACGAAACATGTTTAATGGGGGTGGAATGTAGTATACCTTGGGGGGATAATATGGGGTACAGAGGGAGGTATAATGCAATAATGGGATGGGCCATAGTAATAAATAAGGTGGTTAACCTGTATCATGTAAGGGACCACAAGTAGTTAGCACTAATGTAATAAGCCCATGGTATTATATAGATGGTATTGAGGGAACCATGGTAATGACCCATGGTATTGTATGTAGGAGGCCTATATAGAGGCTAGAGACTCCCCATTAATAGATGTCAAGGATTATTGTATGAACAATCATATGGCTTGTGGAGTGTTCTCCTTCCTTAAGGAGTGAATGTATGGTGTTTCCCTACCTTAAGGGTTTGATCAATAAAGAGAAGCAATTCTATATTCAGATCTTGTTATTTTTTGGGTATATTTCTATATCTTATATTTTCAGATCAGATCTATAACAAGTGGTATCAGTGCTATAACATAAAGTGGGAGAATCATTATTAATGAAGAGAGATTTAATCAAATTAGATAAAGAAGATAAGGATCCAACGAGAGGTAAAGCTTGTTCAAAATTGTATGCAAGTCAAAGGATAAGTGTTGTAAAGTTGTGATTAACAATAGTAGTATATATAATTTGGCTTTTGTTGAGATGGTAAACATATTAGATCTGATGAGATTAACACACCCTACTCCTTATAAAGTATCATGGTCGTAAAAAAGGACATCAAATTTTGGTGAGTGAACAAAGTAAGGTAGAATTTCAAATTGGAAACTATAAAGATGAAGTATTATGTGACATAATTCCCATGGATGTTTGCCATATTTTGTTGGGAAGGCCATGCCAATATGATATAAATGTTATTCATGATGGTAGAAGGAACACTTACATACTTGAGAAGAATGGTCAGAGACACACATTGTTACCTTTGCAAGATGAAGGAGCAAAGGAAGAAGTTGGTCCTAGTGTGCTACTAATGAGTGGAAAGGAGTTATTGCAAGAAGTCAAAAAGGAAGAGGTACATTTTAATCTGGATGAAAATCCCAAGGTAATTCTTACTAGCACAAACTTAGTTGATTTTCCTGAAGAAATCAAATTTATGTTGGATGAATTTGTTGATATCATTGTTGATGATTTTCCAAGTAATTTACCTCCTATTAGAAGCATTAGTCATCATATATACTTAATCCTAGAATCAAACCTTTCAAATAAATCAACATATAGAATGACTCCACAAGAGAATGAAGAAGTGAAGAGACAAGTACAAGAGTTGTTGGATAAGGATCTCGTTAAGGAGAGTTTGATTCCATGTGTTGCCCCTACAGCGTTGAGCCCAGAGAAAGATGGTGGGCGGAGAATGTAGATTGATTGCAAAGCCCTCAATGAGATTAAAATTAGGTACAAAATTCCATTTCCATGAATTAATTATTTAATTAGTTGTTTAAGCGGTGCCAAGTATTCCTCTAAGATTGATCTCAAGAGTGGATAGCATCATAGTAGGATTAGAGAAAAGGATGAATGGAAATTTTACCAAATTTTAATAAATTTTTTGAAGTTGAGGA
This sequence comes from Pinus tabuliformis, assembly GCA_031772625.1. Lineage (NCBI taxonomy): Eukaryota > Viridiplantae > Streptophyta > Pinopsida > Pinales > Pinaceae > Pinus > Pinus tabuliformis. The sequence continues at coordinate 939,896,518 of CM062816.1, read as the reverse complement.
AAATTCAAGTGGGACTGCTATTGGGGATATTTTAAGTGAAGAGGGAAGACCAATTTATTATTTTAGTGAGAAATTGAATCAAGAAAAACAAAAATATTCTTGTTATGATAAGAAATTTTATGCTATAGTTCAAGCCTTGAACACATGGAGGCATTATCTCATACCCAAGGGTTTTGTTTTGTATATTGACAATCATTCATTGGATTTTATCAATAGTCAACCAAAATTAAATCAAATATATGATAAGTGGGTAGAATTTCTACAATATTTTACATTTGTAACTAAGCACACAAGTGGTTCATCAAATAAGGTAGTTAATGCATTGAGTAGAATTAATTTAATTCTACATTAATTTCAAGTTAAATTTTTGGGGTTTGATGCGTGAGAAGAGGTGTACAGAGATGATGCAGATTTTAAGGAAGCATACACAACATATGAGAACTCAATCAACACGAATAGAATTCAATGGTTGAATTATATGATTCATGAAGGTTTGTTGTTTAAGGACAATAAGATTTACATACCAAAATACTCAATGAGGGACAATTTGATCGAGGAAAAGCATAGTGGAGGATTGTCATGAACTTTGGATAGGATAAGGTATTTGTTTTGCTAAATACTTTTTATTTTTGGCCAGGTATACAAACTAATGTGAAGAGATTTGTTCAAAGATACCGAGTGTGTCAATATGCTAAAGGAAGGAGGCAAAATACAAGATTATATCAACCATTATTACCTCATTGAGTTTGAGGCAGCTGCAAAACAAAATCCATACCCACTAAGTCCCATGGTCTACTTGGAATTGGTTCAATTTATGTGGTTGTAGATAAATTTTCAAAAATGTGGCGCATTTCATGGCATGTACCAAGACTAGCGATGCAACCAATTTTGCTAATTTATTCTTTAAGATATTGTAAGATTACATGGTTTACCTAGAAGTATTGTTTCAAATAGAGATACAAGATTTGTAGGCCATTTTTTGAGAATGATGTGGAAGAAACTAGGCACTAAATTTAATTTTAGTTTAGAATAGCACCCGAAAATAGAGGTGGTAAATAGAAGTTTAGGAAATATCTTGAGGAGTTTAGTAAGGTTGCATCCCAAGCAATGGGATCAAGTACTTTCTTAGGATAAATTTTCATATAATGGTTCACCTAGTAGAAGCACAAGGATGATTCCATTTCAAATAGTATATGGAATGCGTCCGAGAGGAATTTATGAGTTGAGAAGTTTGGGAAAGCAAGAATTGAAGAGTATTGATGGTGAAAATTTTGCAACAAGCATGCAACAATTGTTGGGTGTGGAGCCTGATTATCTTCCTAATTTAGAGGTCTTGTTTTAGTTGTGTTTGCATCCTATTCCTTGATGGGAGGTTTTGGGGGGCTTGTCCCCCCACTATTGCTGTAGGCGGGTCTAGGGGGGGTGACAGCATGTGGGGGAGCACCCCCCCCCTCCCCCCCACCCCCTCGAAAGCAAACTTTTTGAGAAAATTACCTTGTAAAAATATTATAATTTCATAGTTAATCTGGACCATTCATTAAATGGAATATCTAATTATGAATTTATGTTAATTTAGGGTTATTTCCCTATAAGGAAACCCTAGGTTTATATGAGAGAATTGTGTTGTGGATGTGTATTACTATGTGAGGAAAAGAGAGGAGATTGTGTGAGAGTGAAGAGGAAGTTACAGTGGATGTGTTGTAGGTTGTATCCCTTCAGTTTGTTGGATAATATAAAAGGAAGGAATGGTTGTTTCTTTGTAGACGTAGCCTAGATTGGGTGAACCATGTATATATGTGTCTCTCTTGTTTTATATTTTTGTGTTTTTGATATTTTCACATCATTTCTCTATTATTTAATTTCTAATAGGAGTTGCAAGAAAGAGTTAAACATCAGTTGCAAGAGAACAACAAAAAGAAGATAGTTGGACTTTAAATTTGGTCACTTAGTGATTGCATATCTCATAAAGGAAAAGTTTCCTACAGGGACATACAATAAATTGAAACTTAAGAAAATTGGTTGATGTGAGATTTTAAGAAAAAAAAATATTCTAATGCTCATGAGATACGACTCCCAAGTGATATTGGGATCCCTCCAATTTTCAATAATGCATATTTGTATCCCTTCAAGGAGACACAGAGTGTTACAGTAGGTGAGATTGTAAGTGGCGAAGATCAAACCAATGGATGGAAGAAGCAACAACCAAAAGAAATCGAAGTAGTATTGGATCAAAGAGTAGTTAAGAGAACCAAAGGTAAAGAGTACTTTCAGTATTTAGTCAAACAGAAGAAACAACCAACAAAGGATTCCACATGGATGATGGAAACAAATATTTCTAAGTATGGCACAAGCATTGAAGACCTCATGAATAGTTTTTTTCATCCCCGAGAGTCTGATGCAGGAGCGTCTACGGGTCAAAATCATCACTAACCTTCTTAGCTCAAAACCCATTTAATAAAGGAGGTTGGTTTCCTTAATTTATTTAATTTTTCATATCTTCATAGGTGTAATATAGAAGAATCTATGTTGTTAGGAAATTAGATGAGTTCCTTTTAGCTACTATGTAAAGGGGTATATTTAGCCAAATTAAGAGTCCATTAGATGAGCTAGCAAAATATATAGGTTGCTAATTTGCAAGAAAAATCTATGTAATTGAATTTTCCATGTAATTAAGAGTTAGAGAGAGGGGACGAGAGTTATCTAAGTGTGAAAGGGTGTATGTGGGAAAAAAGAAGATTGTACATAGTCCTATAGATTTGTAATCCTTCCCTTGTTATTGAAATTATATACTTGCATGTGCCTTGTCATTTTCATCTCTGTATAATTGAATTTGATTTTTTTAAACATAGATATACTTGTTTTCTTTATTTATTGAAAGAAGAGTTGGGTGTTGCAGATGATTGTTTCAGATTGTTAACCTAAAGCTTAAATTTGTTAGGAATTTGATGAGTGTAATTTAGCTACCATGTAAAGGGATATATTTAGCTCAATTAAGATTCTATTAGATAATTTATAAAAACATATTCATATTGTTAATTTGTATAAGAAATCTATTTAATTGAATTTTCCATGTAATTAAGAGTTAGAGAGAGGGGATGAGAGTTCTCCTAGTGTGAAAGACTGAGTGTATGTGGGAAAAGAGGAATATTGTAAATAGTTGTATAGATTTGTAATACTTCCCCTATTATTGAATTTATATATCTGAATGTACCTTATTGTGTGTATCTCTACATAATTGGATTTGAACTGTTTAAATGTAGATAGAGTTGTTTTCTTTATTTATTGCAAGAAGAGTTGAGTGTCACAAACAAACTTTTCCAAGTTCAAGTTCGAAAATTATAACCTAAATCTTGAATTTATGGACCAAGTATCTAGCTAGAATAATCTAGAAAAAAATCAATTGACAAAAATGAAAAATTTCCCATCAATGATCTCCGCCAACTAAACCCGTCACGTAGCAAGTTATCTGGGTCGAGGAGCATACAAGTTTCACAAGTGTGTTAGTTTTTGTAACATCGTATGGTTTTCTAGTCTCAAAACTTTGTGGAGTAGCTAAAACACATGATTTCTCCAAAACACAGAAATCATTTATGGAAATTCCACCTAGAGATGGCTCAATTAAATTAATTGATCAATAATTAAAAAATGTCTAAGTATAACTTAGGGAAATCAATTAATTAATAGCAATTATTTGAGAAAGGTGAAAAATCTCTAGAAAATCACATGGATTGACTTAGAGATGATATCAACCATCGAATAAGTTGTAATCTTGTTCATTGGAGTCCCAATTAGAGATTATAAGAATAGGTTGATGGGTATATGGAGGAACACACATCATAGTGAGTGAGAGCAAGTAGTGTGATTTCCTTAGGTGGTTCGATCTATTCAAGCAACTGAGTTTGAGCCAAAGAGAGGATGCAGGGATAGAGAGGAGCAAAGACAGTGATCCAGAGGAAGATTTTCCAGTTTAGGAGAGTTAAGAGAGGAGGTCAAATTATTTCTCCTAGAAGTAGTGCAGGGTCTGCACAGTTGCTTTACAGAGCTGTTTGATTTTGTTGGCGAGAAGGTCATTTCAATTTCCAAAGGCTGGGAGGATTTTTTTAGGAGGCAAGAGAAACACTTTCCTAGTTAGCGATAGGTAGGACAACTTAATTAGCATTAGTTCCAGGATGAGCGTGTGGCAGGTTGTGCAGAGGTGATGTAGGGCTTGCATAAAGGGTTTGGACAACTTACATTTCAGAGGTCAATCAGAGCCAAGATTTCTTGGAGAGGAGGATAAATTCCCTCAGGTGATTTTTCTAGTATTTCTCTCAGATTGGATAGCCAGTTGGGCATCCAAATTTATTGTACTCAGAATTCAACGATGCATAATAATAAAACCCTTAGTTGATGCATAGATTTTCCCACATTGGGTTTTTACATGGACAATTGTCCAAAAATAAGTGTGCTAATTGTTTTTATGTGTGTTTGTTAGTATTTCTTAATTCCTATTTTTTCTTCCACCATATTTTATTTGAAGAAATTACAGTGTGAATATTTCATTATTTTGTCATAAACAAAATAAACTACATATTTAATTTATCAGATAGAAGAAATATTTCCAATTGCTACATTTCAAGGAATTTTCCCATGGTATCAGAGCATATTTGATGGAGAGGCAGCTTAGAGGTAGAAGAGAGAAAATTTCGCTACTCAGAGGGAGCAACGGGTGAAATTTTCAGAGAATACATAGTGCCCAGCTAGGTAGTGTGAATTGTTGAACAAGGGTTCCATTTTTAGTTGTAGGGTGCAATAAATTTGATTTGTCCAGAATAGAGATTCCAACAGGCAGAGGGAGCAGTAGTAGCTTAGTATTTTCGCAGAGCAGATTTCTTGTCTAGGAACGAAGGGATTTGTAGTAGTTTGCTAGAGCATAATCAGTTCCAAGTGGAAGAGAAAGTTCACACAAAGAGGGAGATTTCTTTTAGAGAGTTTCTAGTTTAGAAATCCAATATTTCCAGCTGCAGCAGGCATATTTTCTCACTCCAAAAGGGAGTGTGAATAGCAGCCAAGTAGGAGAAAGAGGGAGATTTCCATTACAGGTCGAGATTTCTCAGAAATGGCCACAGTTGGGTTTAGAGATTAGGATAGATTAGACGGTGCCTCTAACTATATCATCTGGAAGGCCATAATGTCCTTTCTCATGGATGAGAAAGGTCTAAAAACTTATACAGATAACATTGTGGTAGAACCTACAAGCCAGCAACAGTTAGGGAGTTTAGGAAAGATGTGACCAAACTGAAGCGGATGATCTTGGATGGAGTTCGGGACCATATAGCCTCACACATATCTGGAAAGAATACAAACAAGGAGATGTGGTATGCTCTCATAGGGTTATATAACAATCCTTCCAAGTAACGGAAGATGTTTCTGAAAGAGAAACTATGGAATACTAGGATGTAGAAGGGTGAAGGCATATATCCTTTTCTCACCAAAATTTAGGATATATAGGATCAACTTGCAACTATAGGAGAAGTGACTCAAACTATAGTGCTTGTGTGTTTGGCCCTGAACATTGTCTCTGAGGAATGGGAAATATTTGTCCAAGGAATTTTTGGACGAGATACATTACCAGGGTGGGACTGGATGTGGTCAGACCTATAGCAAGAGGAGATGAGGTGATCTGTAGTAAATATCTTCATAAACGTTAATAGAAACAAGGGATCGAAAGGTGTGAAGGAGGAAGATAATGTGGCCCTTGCGTCAGAGGGGAAATCAAAAGGTCCTAGTCAGGGACAAGGCTTGTAGGGAGAGAAGAAGATGAAAAATGATCTATCTAAGATCAAGTGCTTTAGCCGTGGTGATTTTTTCCACTATAGTACTCAGTGTCCTCAAAGGAAGAAGGACAAGAAGGAGAATTAGGATCAAGCAGAAGCATCAGTAGAGATAGACCTAGTGTCCTCCCAGTTGGATGAACAATTCGCCATGCATGCAACTATACCTTCAGGAGAGAGGTGGGGTGATATGGAGCTTTAGTCGTAGAGTTGCACAAAATTTTTGGTAAGGTCCATCAAGGTGAGAATCATATGGTGTTTCCTCATGGATCATTACCCTTTTTCCAGGGACCCACAATATTCAGTAGCAAGAGGATCAATGTCATATGATGCAGTTAGTTTGAAAGTGACAGTAGCAGACTAGTTGTAGTGACATGTTAAGGAGTGAATAGCAATGATGATAGCAGTGTAGGAGGCACAATGAAGAATCATCAGCAATGAAAATTTCCTAGTGGAAAAAATAGAGGCAAGTAGTAGTCAGATATTTAGGAGAGAATTGTAGCACATAGACACAATTGATTCATTATTTTTGGAAGCTTCTCAATTGTAGTAGTTACGGTAGAAACAACAATAGTTGGGAAGAAATGTTAGTGGGTTTGCAGTGCAAATGCAAAGTTGGTGTTCAAAATGGCAATAAGAAAATTGTGATTTAATTTTCCCTTTAATTAAATTAGGAGAAAATGTAATTCCACATCACAAGACAACAAGAATGAGTTAACTAAGTTAATTTCACTTAGTTGGATCGGTTAATTTGATTTGAGGGCCTAAATTGAGTCATGTAGAGTGGTTTCTGAATTTTAGGAGCCTAGGTTGAGTTTAATTTGAGTTGCAATAGTTTAATTCAGTTAAACTGAGTTAATGTCAGTTAAACTAGTTCCAATCGTTGGAGGAACTAGTAGGAGGTCTAACAGTGGAGTGAAAATTCATGTGTTTAACTAGTTAACTAATAAATCAGCCATAATTAGCTCATGCATGTATGAAATTCGAGTTACCCAGTTGAGATTGGATTTCAAGGGCAGTTTACTATCAATTGTATAATTTTCCAAGTTGTACAGGTGGTGCATGTAGTCAGAGAAGGACCAATAGGGATAACGCAATTTAGGATGGGGATTTCCCTAATTATAAGGGGGTTAATTCCTTGAGAAATAACACAAGGAAATAGGAGCTTGGAAGGCATCAAAATTGGCTAAGTATTGGCCAACGTCAACCTATGAGGTAGTGAGATAGATTGTACTTGTGCAGAGATTGTTCAAGTTGAGCAAGCATTATATTTTCTTCTCTATTTTTATGATTTAATGCAATATATAGATAGGAAGGGGTTTCTAGCAGCAAGCTTTCCCCTCAGATAAATATCTAAGCATATTTGATTGAATTGTGTCTCATGTTTTGTGATTTATCAATCAATTAATTGTTTCCAGTGATGAGTAGAGTAGATTCAAGTCTTTTGTTTTAGAAAAATACATAAGAAGTTTGAATCTACAAGGAATTTCTACGTGGTATCAGAGTAGGAATCAAAATAGAAGAGAAGAATTTGAGTTTATCTTTGCAGGTAAATCGAATTTGCAGGATCATTCTTAAAAGCTAGCAAGATGTCATTATATGGATTGAGACTCGAGTATACCCTTGAGGGTGGTTCGAATTATATTTCTTGAAAGGATAGGATGGAGGCAGTGCTGGAAGATAACATGATGAAGGAATTCATAGACAATGATATTCCCAAGTCTTCAACAACTGATGCTCAAGATCTGGTAGAGTGGAAGAAATGTGTGGCAAAGGTGAGGAGGATCATACTAAAAGGCGTTAGAGATCATATTGTCTTGAATATCCATGAGAAGGATACCCCATATGCAATGTGGAAAGCCTTTATAGAATTTTTTTAGAACAGTAGTGACCACAGGAAGTTGGAACTAAAGGACAAGCTTCAGAAGATCAATATGGAGAAGGGAAACACAATAATATAGTAACTGAGAAGGTTCACCCAATGTTGGGATGGACTTGGGAGTGTTGGTATTCCAGTTTCTAAAGATGATCCGATAAGACTAACACTTCTAGGCCTTCCCAAGAGCTGGCACAGCTACCAGAATTCAACAAATGGAAGGGAGAAGCTACCAACCGAGAGCAATTGTGGTTTGACTTGGTGTAAGAAGAGATAAGGCAGAACACCAAAGAGGGAATCTCATCCAAGAATGATGATGAGAAGAATTATGCCTTGGATGGAAAGGAAAAGAAAGGGAAAGGGAAGAAATTACAATCCAATGGAGATTCTGATCAAGAAAACAAGAAGAAAGATTTGTCAAAGATTAAATGTTTTCATTGTCATGAGCTGGGACACTATGCCACAAATTGTTCGCACAAGAAGGTTGGAAAGAAGCCCCCAGGAGGAGCGATAGGTGAAGCTTTATCTTCATAATTCAAGTTTGATTTCACACCCATTGCATGCATCCTGACATCAGTGATGGGTAGTGTGGTAGTGTGTGATATCTGGATAGTGGAGCCTCATTCCATATGACAGGCTACTAATAATTTTTCAGTGACTTGGAGGAGAAGGACTTCCAGATGCAGATTGAGATGGGAGATGATGGAAGGTATAGCGCAACTGGTGTCGGTACAATTACTTTTCAAAGGGATTCTTGTTCTTCTCTCACATTAAAAGATGTCATGTATGTTATGGGTCTGAAGAAGAAATTAGTTTCAGTCGCTATGTTGGAAGATCGTGACTACGATGTGATATTTAGCAAAGGAAAGGATTTCCTTAGACATATTGCCAAGGGACAAGTGAAGAGGATCAGGGTTTGGGTAAAGGGCCTCTACAAATTGGATGTAGAAGATTGTGCTGCTTTGAGCACAAAAGCAAAGAAGGTGCAGATACAAGACATCAATGAATTATGGCATAAGAGACTTGGTCATTTGCACCATGGAGCTTTGAATATCATACAATATATTCTACATGACTTCACAAGGGTGCACTAGAGCAGCGAGATACATGCCAAGGGTGTACACTGGGGAAGAACACAAAAGCCACCTTCCATGATAAGGATAGTAGAGTGCAAGCAGTCCTTGAAAGAGGTCACTCCAATGTGTGTGGACTTTTCTCGACAACCTCCATGACCAAGCACAAGTATTATGTTATATTTGTAGATGATTTCTCACGTAAGTGCTAGATTTTCTTCATGCAAAATAAAGACCAAACATTCTCCAAATTTTGTGAATTTAAAGCACTTGTTGAGAAAGACACTAGCAAGAAAGCTAAGGCTCTCAGGAGCGATAACAATGGCGAATATGTGTCAATGATTTCAATAAATTCTGTGCATCAAGAGGCATTTGACGAGAGTTAATATCACCCCATAACCCACAACAAAATGATATGGTTGAGAGGAAGAACATAAGTATTATGGGAGCTACATGGGAAATGTTCCATGATTAGGGCCTATCATTGCACTTGTGGGATGAAGCATGCAACACAATTGTATATGTATAGAATAGGAGTCCTCATCAGATTCTCGGGATGAGTACACCAAAAGAAGCTTTTTTAGGGAAGAGACCAAATGTGTCACACTTTATGATATTTGGTTCATTAGTTTACTATCATGCTACCAAATATGCAAGGGAAAAGCTAGAGCTGGTAGCTAAGTTGGCCATATTTTTGGGGTACACTGATATGCTTCACAACTATTGGGTGTCCCTGTCATCTCACAAGATGATAGTGGTTTGTAAAGATGTGAAGTTAGAAGAAGAGAAGGCCATGAGATGTTCCCTTGAGAGGGAGCTTCACTTGCGTGCAGATGAGGAGCTCTTGGCTCCAAAGGAAGAACCTCAGGATGATGTGGAGAAACCATAAGAAGAGTAGCAGAGAGTGGAAGCACCCAATCATGCAGAGGCAGCCAGAGATGGAAGGAAGTGCACCAGGGAATATGACAAATTATTGCATGGTGCTAGAGAGAATTTGGGAGCACCCATCACAACACAGGTAGAGGAGGTCACCAGATTAGTACACTAGCTACATGGCTCTGATGAGTGAGCTAGTTGAGAAAGAACTATCCTCATTTGAGGAAGCAATACAGAAACCAGTGTGGGTTGATGCCATGGTAGAGGAATATGATTCCATAGTAAAAAAAAGTGTCAGGAAGTTGTCCCAAGACTACATAATAAGTTAGTGGTGGGTTCTAAGTGGATCTACAAGGCGAAGCAAGCAGCAGATGGAATCATCGAGAAACATAAGGCCAAATTTGTGGCTAAGGGGTTCTCTCAGGTGGAGGGTATTGATTACAAGGAGACCTTTGCTCCAATAGCAAGGTACTCTTCTATCAGATCAATTCTAGCACTTGCAACGCAGATGGGATGGAAGATACATCATATGGATGTGAATACAACATTCCTCAATGGATTGATTGAGGAAGAGGGGACATTAAGCAGCTGGAAGGATTTGAGAGCTTCGATAGAGAGTCGCATGTGTGAAAACTCAAGCGAGTGTTATATGGATTGAAACAAGCACCCCGTGCTTGGTAGACCAAGATCGATAGCTATTTCACCAGGTTGGGCTTCACCAAAAGTGAAGCAGATGCAAACCTTTACCATATTGTGGTTAAAGGTAAATTATTGATTATAGCATTATATGTTAATGGTTTAATTCTAACATGTGATGAGAATCTGGTCAAATATTGTAAAGAGGATCTTGCAAGAGAATTCAATATGAAGTGCCTAAGGCCCATGCATTATTTCCTCAGTATGGAAGTATGACAAGGAGATGGGGAATTTTTTGTCTCTCAGGGAAAGTATGCCAATGAGATACTAAGAAGTTCTACATGGAGACTCCTATAGCAGGGAATCGAAAGAAGGAAGATGCTACTTTAGGTGGAGTAGTGGAGGCCACTATTTACAGGAAATTTGTGGGTTCACTTATGTATTTGGTGAAGACATGACCAAACATGTGTTATACAGGTAACCAACTTATTCAAGCAATGGTTAAGCCAACCAAACTATATTGGAAGGCATCCAAACATTTGTTGAGATACCTTAGAGGCACCACTCAGTTTGGTCTTTAGTACATGCAAACAAAGGGAGTGAAGCTGCAAGGCTTCACATATGAAAATTGGACCGGTAGTCCATCGAAAAGTAAGAGCGCATTAGGAGGCATCTTCAGTATTGGGTCAGCAATAGTTTCTTGGTGTAGCAGGAAGCAGAGATTAGTTGCACTTTGTTCAGCATAAGTAAAGTGCATGGCTGTTAGTCAAGCAGCTTTTGAATCTATCTAGATGAGGAAGATTTTTGTTGGGTTATTTGGTTAGATGATGGATCCTACTGCAACTTACTGTGAAAATCAAAGTTGTCTCAAACTCTCTAAGAATCCATTTTTTCATGATCGATCCAAGTATAACGACATTCAATATCACCATCTATGAGATTATGTGTAGAAGAGAATCATGTTGTTGGAGTACATTCCTACAGAGGAACATGATGCAAATATTTTGACAAAGGCATTGTCAAAATGAAAATTTGAGTTCCATAGAGGCAGGATCGGGGTAGAATATAATCCCTTTCTTGTTGAGAGGGAGTGTTGAAAATGGCAACAAGAAAATCCTGATTTAATTTTCCCTTGAATTAAATTAGGAGAAAATTGTAATTCCACATCACAAGACAACAAGAATGAGTTAACTAAGTTAATTTCACTTAGTTGGCTCAGTTAATTCAAGTTGAGGGCCTAACTTGAGTCATGTAGAGTGTTTCCTAAATTTTAGGAGCCTAGGTTGAGTTTAATTTGAATTGTAATAGTTTAATTCAATTAAACTGAGTTAATGTTAGTTAAACTAGTTCCAACTATTGGAGGAACTAGTAGGAGGTCTAGCAATGGGTTGCAGCTTCATGTGTTCAACCAGTTAACTAATAAATCAACCATAATTAACTCATGTATGAATGAAATTTGAGTTACCCTGTTGAGATTGGAGTTCAAGGGAAATGTACTATCAATTGTATAATTTTCCAAGTTGTACCGGTGGTGCACACAGTCAGAGAAGTACCTATAGGGATTGCACAATTTAGGATGGGGATTTCCCTAATTAATAGGGGGTTAATTCCTTGATAAACAATGCAAGGAAATAAGAGCTTGGTGGGAAGAAAAATTGGCTAAGTATTGGCTAGAGTAAGCCTGTGAGGCAGTGAGATAGATTGTACTTGTGCAGAGATTTTTCAAGTTGAACAAGCATTGTACTTTCTTCTCTATTTTTCTGATCTAATACAATATACATATAGGAATGGGTTTTGAGCAGCAAGGTTTCCTCTTAGATAAATCTCTCAGCATATGTGATTGAATCTTGTCTCATGTTTTTTGATTTCTCGATTGATTAATTGTTTCTTCTTATGAGTAGAGTAGATTCAAGTCTTTTCTTCTAGAAAATTACACTAGTTTGAATCTACAAGGAATTTCTACAATTGGCAACAGTAAAATTTGTACAGTGCAGTGTCAACAGCAGCACAGATGCAGTATGGTTTAACTACAGTCAGTGGCAGATGGATCAGAGTTAGCACAGTGGTTGATGGACAGTTCCAAACAACTATAGTTGTTAGACATCAACAATGTGTCTGGAGGATGATGTAGAGACAGGGTGTTATGGCAAATTGTGCAACATTAGAGAGAGAACACCTTCCTCACTAAGAGGTATTGTTAGTTTTTGTAGCATCGAAAGGTGTTCTAGTCTTGAAATTTTGTGGAGGGGCTAAAACACACAAGTTCTCCAAAACCCAACAATCATTTTTGGAAATTCCACCTATAGATGGCTCAATTAAATTAATTGTTCGATAATTAAAAATGCCTAAGTCTAACTTAGGGAAATCGATTAATTAATATAAATTAATTGAGAAACTCACATAATGACTTGGAGATGATCTCATCCTTCAATTAAGTTGTAATCTTGGCCTTTGGTGCCCCAACTGGAGACTATAAGAAGCGGTCGATCGGTAGATGGAGGAACACACATCACAGTGAGTGAGAGCCAAAAATGTGAGTTCCTTAGGCAATTTGAGCTAGTCAAGCAGTAGAGTTTGAACCAGAGAAAGGATGCAGGGCTAGAGAGGAGTAGAGACAATGATTCGAAGGAATATTTTTGTTAGGGTCCCACCCTAACCCCCTTATTTATGTCATGGGATCACGTCATATTCAAGAGTCAATAAAGCCCATATTAATATTTGTAAGTGGTTAACCCGCAATTAATGACGGGACCAAAGTTAGTTGCAAATGGGCGGTAGTATTAGATAGATGGTAAATGGGCGGTAGTATTAGATAGATGGTACTAATAAAACCCACGGTATTGGCCCGTGGTATTGCATGTATGAGTCATATATAAAGGATAGAGACTCCCTGCGAGGAGTATCGTGTCTTGTTTTTGTGATCGAGCTCTGCTCTATTGGAGGTTGCCCCCTCGAAGAGGCCTGTGAACATTTCTCTCTGAATAATAAAATCATCGCTATTCTGTGCTTTGGGTATCTTTTCTTCGCATATTCTGTGTTCTTGGTATCTTTTCTTCACAAATTCTATGTTTGGGTATTGCTTTGCAGGTTAAGAGCATAACCAGTGGTATCAGAGCACTTTCCAGGGCTCGGTGGGATCTCCAAATTTTAGCAATTTTTTTTTTGGCTAGAGACGTGTTCCGGCGTCTTTAAACCACGGGATCTGTCGTTAAGCGCATAAACCTGCGGATTTGGGGAGGCATGCACACAGGAAATACAAGAGGTGGTCACATCTGTTGGACTCCCTTGCAACCCCTGGGGGTACCCCTTCGAGTAGTAGCGCATTAGACAGAACCGCACACGGACTGTCTTCCACGTACCCTCTGGGTATATAGGAAGCCCCCTAGCTCCCTTGAAACCTCGCCATAGATAAACCTTCGGCCGTCTTGTGGCTACAGTACACTGAGAACAGCACTCGGAGAGATTACTCGCCCGTACGATAAGGTAGTCGGGTTGTACGGCTAAGGGTACGGTCGATCCTCCTTAGTTAGAGCCCTGAAACATTGGGCCGAGTACTACTGTCAGACCCTTATGTATATTGCGATCTGTAGCACCTGACACTCCCCAAGACCATAGTTTCCTTTCAATCGGGGGATCACACATCATCTATTCCAGATCAGCAGCAGTAGTTGTTCCACCATTCATATCTCTCAGATCCACCAGATCGGATATTCCAGATCAGCAGCAACAGTTGTTCCACCATTCAGATCTCTTAGACCCACCAGATTGGATATTCCAGATCAGCAGCAGCAGTTGTTCCACCAGTCAGATCTTCCAGATCCACCAGATCGGAGTAGTTGTGAAGGGTTCCTGTACCTAGATATAATTTTCGCAGGACTTTTGGCGACATTGACATTTTGAGGATTTGGCGACTGCAGTATTGATCAGGAAGGAGTAAAACTCCGTTAGGAGTTTTCCAAAAAAAAAAGAGTCTGAGATCTTCCGAAGTTCTTATTTGTGATCTAGCCCATCAGCATCAGGACAACGAGCTGAGCACGGTGGTACCATTCAATTTCTTAGAAAAAAAAATTTGGCGGTCCCAATTTTTCATCAAGTTGGTGTATGGTAGAAACTAGAGCTCAAGCAATGGCCAATGAAAGACTAGACAAACTTGAAACAGATATGAACGAGCTTGGTGGGAAGAAAAATTGGCTAAGTATTGGCCAGAGTAAGCCTGTGAGGCAGTGAGATAGATTGTACTTGTGCAGAGATTTTTCAAGTTGAACAAGCATTGTACTTTCTTCTCTATTTTTCTGATATAATGCAATATACATATAGGAAGGGGTTTTGAGTACCAAGGTTTCCTCTTAGATAAATCTCTCAGCATATGTGATTGAATCTTGTCTCATGTTTTTTGATTTCTCGATTGATTAATTGTTTCTTCTTATGAGTAGAGTAGATTCAAGTCTTTTCTTCTAGAAAATTACACAAGTAGTTTGAATCTACAAGGAATTTCTACAATTGGCAACAGTAAAATTTGTACAGTGCAGTGTCAACAGCAGCACAGATGCAGTATGGTTTAACTACAGTCAGTGGCAGATGGATCAGAGTTAGCACAATGGTTGATGGACAGTTCCAAACAACTATAGTTGTTAGACATCAACAATGTGTCTAGAGGATGATGTAGAGACAGGGTGTTATGGCAAATTGTGAAACACTAGAGAGAGAACACCTTCCTCACTAAGAGGTATTGTTAGTTTTTGTAGCATCGAATGGTGTTCTAGTCTTGAAATTTTGTGGAGGGGCTAAAACACACAAGTTCTCCAAAACCCAACAATCATTTTTGGAAATTCCACCTATAGATGGCTCAATTAAATTAATTGTTTGATAATTAAAAATGCCTAAGTCTAACTTAGGGAAATCGATTAATTAATATAAATTAATTGAGAAACTCACATAATGACTTGGAGATGATCTCATCCTTCAATTGAGTTGTAATCTTGGCCTTTGGTGCCCCAACTGGAGACTATAAGAAGCGGTCGATCGGTAGATGGAGGAACACACATCACAGTGAGTGAGAGCCAAAAATGTGAGTTCCTTAGGCAATTTGAGCTAGTCAAGCAGTAGAGTTTGAACCAGAGAAAGGATGCAGGGCTAGAGAGGAGTAGAGACAATGATTCGAAGGAATATTTTTGTTAGGGTCCCACCCTAACCCCCTTATTTATGTCATGGGATCACGTCATAGTCAAGAGTCAATAAAGCCCATATTAATATTTGTAAGTGGTTAACCCGCAATTAATGACAGCACCACAGTTAGTTGCAAATGGGCGGTAGTATTAGATAGATGGTAAATGGGCGGTAGTATTAGATAGATGGTACTAATAAAACCCACGGTATTGGCCCGTGGTATTGCATGTATGAGTCATATATAAAGGATAGAGACTCCCTGCGAGGAGTATCGTGTCTTGTTTTTGTGATCGAGCTCTGCTCTATTGGAGGTTGCCCCCTCGAAGAGGCCTGTGAACATTTCTCTCTGAATAATAAAATCATCGCTATTCTATGCTCTGGGTATCTTTTCTTCGCATATTCTGTGTTCTCGGTATATTTTCTTCGCAAATTCTATGTTTGGGTATTGCTTTGCAGGTTAAGAGCATAACCAGTGGTATCAGAGCACTTTCCAGGGCTCGATGGGATCTCCAAATTTTAGCAAATTTTTTTTTGGCTAGAGACGTGTTCCGGCGTCTTTAAACCACGGGATCTGTCGTTAAGCGCATAAACCTGCGGATTTGGGGAGGCATGCACGCAGGAAATACAAGAGGTGGTCACGTCTGTTGGACTCCCTTGTAACCCCTGTGGGTACCCCTTCGAGTAGTAGCGCATTAGACAGAACCGCGCACGGACTGTCTTCCACGTACCCTCTGGGTATATAGGAAGCCCCCTAGCTCCCTTGAAACCTTGCCATAGATAAACCTTCGGCCATCTTGTGGCTACAGTACACTGAGAACAACACTCGGAGAGATTACTCGCCCGTACGATAGGGTAGTCGGGTTGTACGGCTAAGGGTACGGTCGATCCTCCTTAGTTAGAGCCCTGAAACATTGGGTCGAGTACTACTGTCAGACCCTTATGTATATTGCGATCTGTAGCACCTGACACTCCCCAAGACCATAGTTTCCTTTCGACCGGGGGATCACACATCATCTATTCCAGATCAGCAGCAGCAGTTGTTCCACCATTCAAATCTCTCAGATCCACCAGATCGGATATTCCAGATCAGCAGCAGCAGTTGTTCCACCATTCAGATCTCTCAGACCCACCAGATCGGATATTCCAGATCAGCAGCAGCAGTTGTTCCACCAGTCAAATCTTCCAGATCCACCAGATCGGAGTAGTTGTGAAGGGTTCCTGTACCTAGATATAATTTTCGCAGGACTTTTGGCAGCATTGACATTTTGAGGATTTGGCGACTGCAGTATTGATCAGGAAGGAGTAAAACTCCGTTAGGAGTTTTCCAAAAAAAAAAAAAAAAACGAGTCTGAGATCTTCCGAAGTGCTTATTTGTGATCTAGCCCATCAGCATCAGAACAACGAGCTGAGCACGGTGGTACCATTCAATTTCTTAGAAAAAAAAATTTGGCGGTCCCAATTTTTCATCAAGTTGGTGTATGGTAGAAACTAGAGCTCAAGCAATGGCCAATGAAAGACTAGACAAACTTGAAACAGATATGAACGAGCTCAAAAATACGCTTGATGGACTATCGAGCCTGGTACGGCAAGCACTCGATAAGGGCAAGGAGCCAGCTCTTGAGGAACCCTATAATGACCATATACACCATGAGGGTGAGTCTAGCCACTCTCCTCACGTCTGGCACACCCATCCACCACCTCCCAAGTTGGATAGTCAGCGACCTCCCAAGTTGGATATGCAGAAATTTGATGGTTCTAACCCGTCCGCATGGCTAGCACAAATGAACCAGTATTTCAAATTGAATCGTCTCCAAGATGATTGGACTAAGATTGGAGTGGCGACCATGTACTTGGACAATGAACGATGGCAATGGGCGGAATGGCATCAACGTCGCAATGCACCTTTTTCGAGTTGGGCCCAATTTGCCAAAGCTCTTCAAGATCGCTTTGAACAGGGAGACTCCTTTTTGGGCCGTCTCACTAAGCTCCGACAGACGGGTACAGTGAATGAATATATCACCGCTTTTGAAGCCTTAGCCTTTCGCACTCAGCATCTCTCAGATGAGTTCTACACGGAATGTTTTATCAGTGGTCTTAAAGAAGCCATCAAAGCTCAAGTTTTACTCCACCACCCTCCCACATGGACAGAGGCTTGCCAGGTAGCTCGTAAGGTGGAACGTGCCATAACAGCCCAATACAGCCGCCCCAATTTCCCCACTAAAGGTCGTTCCCCACAAGCTCACACCACGACTCAGACACTTAAGGTCCAAAAGGTGTCACCTCAGGAAATGGCCGAAAGAAGGAAGCAAGGACTATGTTACTACTGTGATGAAAAATATTCCCCTGGTCATAAATGCAAGGAGCCCAAGTTTTTTCAAATAGATGCCACTGACTACAGCTCCACCGAGGAAGATCCACCTCTTGAGGAATCGGAGGCGATCGAAGAAGACAGCCAAAAGGAGATTGTATCTGACGACCCAGTTATTTCGCTCAATGCGTTGGCAGGAATCTCTTCCCCTCAAACTCTCAAAATCAGGGGTTTTCTTAAACATCGCCCAGTAATAGTCCTGATTGATAGTGGAAGTACCCATAATTTCATCCATCAAAAAATCGTCGAAGCAGCGCACTGTTTTGTAAGGGCAGTTTCTAACTTCCAAGTCCAAATTGCAGATGGGGGCACAATGAAATGTGAAGGCCGCTGTGAAAATGTCAAACTTCAAATGGGGGATTATCATTTGAAAACCCACATGTTTGCCATACACATGGGGGGATGCGACATTGTCCTAGGTGCTGAATGGCTCCGCACCCTTGGGCCAATCACAATGGATTTCTAGGAGTTATATATGAGTTTTAAGCAGAACAACTCCACACATACCCTCCGTGGCCTCCAGGCAGGAGCCCCCTCGGTCATCAGCTCACATCGGATGGAAAAATTGTTAAAAAAGGGTCATCATGGAGTGGTAGCGCAATTTAATGCCATCCAGGTAGTTGAAACCAGACCTCTGCCAATTCATCCTGAGATGCAGCAGATTTTAAATACCCATCGGACGGTCTTTGACAAGCCTCATGAGCTTCCACCCTCGCGAGGGGAACATGATCATAGCATCACCTTGGTTCCAGGGGCTCAACCCCCAAATGTGCGGCCATACCGATATCCGTTCACTCAAAAGAATGAAATAGAAAAAATCATCAAGGAATTGTTGGAAGCAGGTGTCATTCGTCCCAGCATTAGTCCTTATTCATCCCCAGTGGTCATGGTCCTCAAGAAAGATGGTGAGTGGAGGATGTGTCCCGACTTCAGGGCCCTCAACAAGTTGACAGTCAAAGATAAATTTCCCATTCGGTGGTTGACGATTTGCTGGACGAACTCAATGGGGCTCAATTCTTCACCAAGTTGGATCTTCGCTCCGGCTACCACCAAATTCGCATGAAGGAAGTCGACATTCCCAAGACGGCTTTCAGAACTCATGAAGGCCATTATGAGTTCCTGGTCATGCCATTTGGTCTCTGTAATGCCCCTTCTACTTTTCAGAGTCTTATGAATCACATCCTCAAACCATATCTCAGAAAATTTGTTCTTGTCTTCTTTGATGACATTCTCATCTATAGTGGCACCTGGGCGGCACATCTTCAGCATGTAGATCTACTCTTGCAACTGCTCCGCAAGCATAAATTATTTGTCAAAATGTCTAAGTGTGCGTTTGGCATGGAAGAAGTTGAGTATTTGGGCCACATTGTGGGGCGTGAAGGTGTCAAGGTGGACCCCAAAAAGATCCAGGCAATGCAAGAATGGCCTCAACCTAAGACTTTGAAGAGCTTGCGAGGATTTTTGGGTCTCACAGGCTATTATCGTAAATTTGTCCGCAACTTTGGCCGCATAGCAAAGCCCCTCACTCAACTCCTAAAGAAAAATTCCTTCTTCTGGACCGAGGAAGCACAACAGGCATTTACCGCGCTAAAAAACGCCATGTGTACCACTCCAGTCTTAGCACTACCTGACTTCACCAAATCCTTTGTCATTGAAAGTGATGCTTCGGGTACAGGTATTGGGGCGGTCTTAATGCAGGAAGGGCGACCATTGGCCTACACAAGCCAACAACTCAGTGGGAGGAATCTGGGCCAATCTACCTACGAGAAGGAAATGATGGCCATATTACATGCAGTCGAGACCTGGCGACCTTACTTATTGGGGCGACGTTTCCAAATCCGCACAGATCATCACAGTCTTAAATATTTTTTGGAGCAACGCCTATCGTCCCCACAACAAAACAAATGGTTAGCCAAAATGTTGGGATATGATTATGAGATCATTTACAAGAAAGGGAAAGACAACAGGGTAGCAGATGCATTATCGCGCCAATTTGAGGAGGAAAGTACTCTGCTCGCAATTTCCCTTCCCATTCCAGACTGGATTGAAGAGGCTCGCAGGGAATGGTTTTCACACCCAGGGCTCTCCCAACTCATTTCTCAATTGCAGGTAGATCCTAATTCCAGCACGGGCTACTCGTGGCAGAATGATATTCTTCGCTACAAGGACAGAGTCGTCATATCACCAACGTCTACCCTCAAAAGTCGCCTTTTGGCAGAATTGCACTCATCTCCCATTGCAGGACATTCGGGCTTTCAGAAGACGTATGCTCGCACCAGAAGATCATTCTTTTGGACAGGCATGAAAAAGGACGTCCTTACTTTCGTAGCCGAATGTGATGTCTGTCAACGCCACAAAGGGGAAATCGTCAACACACCAGGCACCTTACAACCATTGCCCATTCCGGCCTCAATTTGGACGGAGGTTTCTATGGATTTCATTACAGGTCTTCCAAAGTCAGGGAACAAGTCAGTCATCATGGTGGTTGTGGACCAACTGTCGAAGTATGCTCATTTCTGCGCCCTACCCCACCCATTTACACCAACCTTGGTTGCTCAAACTTTCATGGATCAGATCTTCAAATTACATGGCATGCCCACTTCAATAGTGTACGATCGCGACCCGATCTTCACCAGCAATTTTTGGCAGGAACTCTTCAAACTACAAGGCACTCAACTCAAACTCAGTACTTCATATCATCCGCAAACAGATGGTCAAACCGAAGCTGTCAACAAATGTCTAGAAACCTACCTTAGATGTTTCACTTCAGAAAAGCAACACCTTTGGGCACAGTGGTTACCTCTGGCTGAATGGTGGTATAACACCAACTATCATGCTACCACCAAAATGACTCCCTATGAAGCAGTATATGGTCAACTTCCGCCTTCCCCTACTTCTTATCTCAAGGGATGCTCCAAAGTACAAGCAGTGGATCAACTCCTACAACACCGCGCAACCATGCTCGCCCACCTTCGCGAGAATCTTCATCAAGCTCAGAACCGCATGAAGCAACAGGCCGACCAACATCGCTCAGAGCGCCAATTTCAAGAAGGGGATCAGGTCTTTTTGAGGCTGCAACCATATAAGCAAACATCACTCAAAGATAATGGTTGTCAAAAGCTCGCTCCAAAATTCTACGGACCATACCAAGTACTTCAGCGCATTGGAGAAGTAGCTTACAAGTTGGCTTTGCCACCTACGGCAAAAATCCATCCAGTTTTCCATGTATCGTGCCTCAAGAAAGTGATTGGGAACAATTGCCGAGTTCAAACCAGTCTACCTGAGTTAGACGAAGAAGGGTCAATCTGGCTTCAACCTGAACAGGTTCTAGACACCTGAGACAAGCACCTGCGCGGCTGCATGATTAAGGAGGTCCTCGTCAAATGGAAAGACACCTCTCCGGAAGATGCAACTTGGGAACCAGCCACTATTCTTCAGCAGTTTCCGCAGCTTCAGCCTTGAGGACAAGGCTAGTCTTAAGGGGGAGGGCATGTTAGGGTCCCACCCTAACCCCCTTATTTATGTCATGGGATCACGTCATAGTCAAGAGTCAATAAAGCCCATATTAATATTTGTAAGTGGTTAACCCGCAATTAATGACGGGACCACAGTTAGTTGCAAATGGGCGGTAGTATTAGATAGATGGTAAATGGGCGGTAGTATTAGATAGATGGTACTAATAAAACCCACGGTATTGGCCCGTGGTATTGGATGTATGAGTCATATATAAAGGATAAAGACTCCCTGCGAGGAGTATCGTGTCTTGTTTTTGTGATCGAGCTCTGCTCTATTGGAGGTTGCCCCCTCGAAGAGGCCTGTGAACATTTCTCTCTGAATAATAAAATCATCGCTATTCTGTGCTCTGGGTATCTTTTCTTCGCATATTCTGTGTTCTCGGTATCTTTTCTTCGCAAATTCTATGTTTGGGTATTGCTTTGCAGGTTAAGAGCATAACAATTTTCCAGTTCTTAAGACGCAAGAGAGGATGTTGAATTATTTCTCTTGGAAGTAGTGCAAGGTATGTGCGGTTGCTTTAGGGAGAAGTTTGAGTTTGCTTGAGAGAACGTCATTTCAGTTTCCAGAGGTTGGGAGGATTTTCCAGGATGGAGGACAAACACTTTTCCAGTCAACAGTAGAAAGGATGACTTGATTAGCATCAGTTCTAGGTTGAGCGTGTGCTAGGCTACGCAGAGGTGATGCAGGCCCTGCGCAGAGGGTTTGGACAAGTTTCTTTTCAGAGGTCATCAATAGTCAGGATTGCTTGGAGAGGAGGGTAAATTCCCTTAGGAAATTTTACTAGTATTTCTCTCAGATTGGATAGCCAGTCAAAAATCTAAATTTATTGTACTCATAATTCACTACTCCATAATAATAAAACCCTCAGTTGTTGCACCAGTTTTCCCACATTGGGTTTTTTCGAGGACAATTGTCCAAAAATAAGTGTCATTTTTTTGTGTGTGTGTGCTAGCATTTCTTAGTTCCTATTTTTGCTTCTACAATATTTTATTTGGTGAAGAAATTGCAGTATGAATATTTCGTGACTTTGTCGTAAACAAAATAAACTGCATAATTATTTATTAGTTAAAAGAAATATTTCAAGTTATTGCATTTCAAGGAATTTTCACAAGGTGTTTATAGTGTATCTTCTAACTAGATTTGGATTGAAACCATGGATAAACTTCAAGTCATTTGTAGTTGTGCCACATCAAATTTTAACAAAGATTTGGATGTCGAGGTTCATGCACTAAAAGATATCTAGATCATACCATATCCAGGCCTCACCAAAGTGTGCACATATGAGTTGGATTCTCGAATTTCTCAATAGAAGTGTATGAGTGGGACAGGAAGGTATCTGGGGTGGTCCCCACAAAAATTTTTATAAGGGAGAATCATATCCAGATCAAAATTCATATCTAAACCATAAGTCATTCTCGGCGGACCCCCCTACAAGTCACAACAAGAGAAAGATTTTGAAGTACATGCCCAAAGAGATATCAAAGCCAAAATATATCTGAGCCTTGTGAAGTGTGCAACATATTGATGACCTGGATCATTGGATATTTTGATTTTTCATTCAAAGGAAAAGGTATCGAGAGTAACTAGCGATATTTCAGTGTAAGATATCTAGATTGCTAGTAAG
This sequence comes from Pinus tabuliformis, assembly GCA_031772625.1. Lineage (NCBI taxonomy): Eukaryota > Viridiplantae > Streptophyta > Pinopsida > Pinales > Pinaceae > Pinus > Pinus tabuliformis. Next base: position 939,873,570 of record CM062816.1, on the reverse strand, counting down.
CTGGGGAAATATCCAAATTAGTAAGAATCATACGGATCTTGGAATGATGTGTAATTTGAAGTTCCACTTGAAGTGAGGTTCCGAACAAAAACTGAGTGCAATTAAGTGTTTGAATTTTAGGTTGAATTCAATCACCATCACACCCACATGTAGAATTCTGACTATGAGCAAGAGGGATAACAAATCTCTCAGGAAGGTCTAAAGAGCATTGATCCATAAACAAAGAAATTTTAGTTTAAAGTGATACCTTGGCATCATTCCCTAAGGAATATAAACCAAATTTGTAAAGAAATATATAGGGTTTCTCTTAGAGCAGAGATATTGGGAGCAAAGCCTTCACCTAGTCTTTTAAGAGATAACTAAGCTAGTCCCTCCTATCCACAAGCCATATATTTATACTTATAGAAATCAACTTAGATGGTTTAGGATCAAAATCAAAGACATATAAGTGTATGACTCCTATGCTAATCATTAAAAACCTATACATTTTGGACATATTAAATATATCTTTGATTCACTTTGAGGGTACCTATGGATTGCATCAAGGAAAGACATGGGTGACCATGTGTTGTCCAACACCATGGCATAAGCATAATGGGGATTGTCCAAAAGAGACACTAGAAAATGCAAAATCATGAGGGAAATTACAAATAATTCTTTCATCAAGTTTAATTAGCATCTTAAGTCAAGGATGATGAAATAAAGTTATAACAAGGATTTCCCTAAAAGAAAATTTCCACTAGAGCTAACTTAATCCTCAAAGAGCTTGAAATTAACATCTAATTATAACATTAACACTATCATTTTATTGGATATGTTAGTAATTTTCACTTCTTATCTCACAATTCTTGCCTTTGATTCATCTTCCAAAATGTCTTCATGATTATCTTCCTAAGAGGTCACAGGTTCAAAACCGGAGGGGGGTAGAGTATGTATGCCTTTGTAGACTTAGCAGTCAAATCGTTGCGTGAAGGTGGTTCCCTTGTCCCACAAACAAGGGGGTCTCATACACCAACTTGATGTCTGGCTTAGCCATGACCTTAAAATTAGATGATGATGATAATAATAATAATCTACTATAGTTGTTGCTTGAGGTTGTTTTCTCACCTTGTTTGTGTTGATTTATGAATCCTACAACTATTCCATAGGGCTAGGATAGCCGCAGGAGCTACAGTCTCGCGGAAGGACGGGTGCGCGGTCACGAGGTTTTCGAAAAGGTGATAGGGTTATCAAAAGGGAGCCGCAGGACCATCGGGGAGCTCACCGACCGGACAGCGACAGAACGAGGGTTGAGGGAAGGATCGCTGGAATAGTGGGTTTCCGACAGCTGACAACGAAGGCGGTTTCACTACAGTTGACCGGGATGGAGTTTCACGAGGAGATTGACGGGGATATGGAGCTGGTTGATTATTCGGCGGACCCACTTGACGGTTTCGCTATTTTCGGAAACCCTAGACCCCGCCCCGAACCAGTTGCAGATTTTACTATCTCGCATCATTCGCTTCCGGGTATACCTTCGAACCCTCCGCCCATTCAGCCCGCACTGGAGGCTCCTCCTCTCTCACCTGGTTCTGCTATACTTCTTTCATCCTTCCCGCCTGAGGATTTTGCCCTAAATTTCCCCTCGCCGCCCCACTGTATTGCTCTCACCGATCCGCCTCTTGCTAGGGCAGAAGAATTTCCTCCCTCTGTTACAAATCATCCCCACCCGGTTGCGGAATTTGGGGAAATCAGGGATGTAGTCCCCCCCCCTCAGACACCAGCTGTGGATCACCCAGGTTCAGGTTCGACGATACAGCAAGGAGAAATTAGGGTTTCGGCATCATCACAATTGGGTTCCACAGAGCACAAGACTTCGGGCAGCTTTAGCACGCCTGCCCTAATTCCACAGGCAGTAAATCCCTCTCCTAGGGTGTCAACATCAAATCCATTGGACGACCACCCCACCGGGCCTCGATCGAAAAAGACGAAGTGCATAAGAGAAACATCGAAAGACATATCGGTTTCCATTGGTGACCCAACCGATTTTGCAGGAACAATGGCTCTGGCCCGAACAACTCTGGTAGGCCACGTCCGAGGTCGTATCTTCACGGCGGAAAGGCTCAAATCCTGGGTTAAAGAAATCTGGGGTGAAATGTTTTCGGAATTGCCAACTGTTCAGAAGCTCCCCCGTGGCTGGTTCTCACTTCACTTCACCAAGGAGGAACACACGAATACAGTATTAGCCCAGTACTGGCACATAGAATTGGCTCCTGTACTCCTGAAGCGATGGAGCCCTCTGTTCGACCCGGAGCGCGAACAGCTTGGTGCGGGACCTCTCTGGGTTCGACTGCCGGGATTACCTCTTCAATATTGGACTGAAGAGGCTTTTATCAAGATTGGGAATGCACTGGGAACTTACTTAGACCATGATCGATCATATGTGGAGAAAAATGAGATGATCATTGCTAGAATCTTGGTCTACCTGGATACCAGAGAAGGGCTAGAGGGTAAAATGACCTTGAGATGGGGCAACTTCAGCAGATCTCAGATATTGGATTATGAAGGAGTTCCCTTCAGATGTAATCGGTGTCACCAAATTGGCCATGTATACAAGGATTGCCCGCTAGTGATATGCCTGGATGGACCGTCAACTCAGGCCAAATCGAACTCAGGCAGGGCTCCCTCCATTATTCCTCGATCGCCGCGGATTAGTGCCCCCTTTACTTCCCCTCTGGCGCCCAAGATCAGCGAGGTTCAGCGCGGACCACTTGCGGAAGCGTTCCAGCATCAGAATGTTCCGCCTTCTCCCCCATTGACCAGGGCTCGGGCAGCAGAGGCAGCAGCAAAAGTCTCGGGTACCCCTTCTTTCCCTATTACTTCATCTTCTGATATCTCATTTATGCATGATCATGCATTTGTTTGCACCATGGTTCAATGTAACATTCCCACTCCTCCTCTGTCGTCGTCCACTGCTCCGCCTTCGCTTCCCTTCTCATCCCCGCCTCCTTCGCCCCCATCGTCCCGACCGATTTCAACTCATCCCTACTCTCTTAGACCTCGGGCCCCCCGGTTGGAGACCTCTGATCATGTGGCTGGGCTTGGAATTGTCCCCATTGAACCTGGTATCCCTCTGACCCGAGGGCGTAAATCAAATCTCAACAAAGCCATTAGACTTGCTGGAGCCGAAGTTGCGGCTGGGCGCCAAGCCACCATCGTAGGGGTCCTTAGAGCCACAAACCCCCCTCAGCATGGCCCCCCATGAAATACATCTCCTTCAATTGTAGGGGACTGGCCAGCGCCCCAAAAAAGCTGGCCCTCAAACGACTTTTTGAGGTCGAATCTCCGGATATTATTCTGTTACAAGAAACCCTTGGAACGGCAGATGCATGCACCCTTGCACTAGCCTCTATTGGGGCTAAATGGAACTATACTGCCTTGGATGCCATGGGCAGATCAGGGGGGATCGCATTTGGTTACAACCCCGCTACCATCAAGCTGGTATCCTCCTGGGGGGTCAGGGTTTCCTTGGAGCAGACATTTTCTCAATTGAACTCGGTCTCCCCATTAGAATCCTCAATATCTACGGACCTTGTCATCATAGGGAGCACTTCTGGAGAAACATCCTTAGCAGCAGTCTCCTAGCGGGCGACAACATCATTATCGGGGGAGACCTAAACTTCTCCTTGGGGTTCAGGGAGTCATGGGGTGAGGGGGCCCAAATTGATCCCATCACAAATCTCATGAGCCAGTTAATGGAACAACATGATCTCATCGACGTCCCTATGCAGAAGCTTCAGCCTACATGGAGGAACAGAAGAACAGGGGAGGCGGCATTAGCCAGAAGGTTAGATAGATTCCTTATCAAGAGCCCCTTGATTCATCGACTGCACTCCTACAAACAGTGGGTTAGCAATGGGGGCATCTCCGATCACTCTCCAATAGCCTTGGAAATTCGGGGTCCGGAACAGAAACCAAAAGCCCCCTACAAATTCAACCATATGTGGCTTCAAGATCAGAATTTCACAAACCTGATCACATCTTTCTGGAGAGCTCACCCCATTGAAAGAGAAAATTCGATGGCAAGGGGATTTGTTAAAAATCTTACTGAGCTGAAGCACATCGTGATCAATTGGGCAAAAGAGAAGAAAAAGCAAGAAGATGAACAGCTATGCAAGGTAGAGGAAGATCTGAAGGGTCTCCTGGATGAGAGAAATCTGGGGTTCTTAACTCAAGATGACAAGATGCGACTGGTGGACCTGGAAAATCAGAAGAAGGCTATTCTTAAGGGAAGAGAGGAAGCTACCAGACTTCGTAGCAGGGCTACATGGCTGAAAGCAGGAGATGAAAACTCCAGATTTTTCCATAATTTCGCCAAAGGAAGGAAAGTGGCAAACACCATCTGGAATCTCCCACTTCCCGAGGGGGGCAGGGCAGACACTTTCAACAAGCTATCAAATTTGGGTACTACACACTTCAGAAATCTATATAAGAGCCCTGGAGGTACAAATCTGGCCGAGATCATCAATGTAGCCACACATCTCCCCAGATTTGTAGAGGCAGATGATTCAGAGGATCTGGAAGCACCGGTCACTATGGCAGAATTGGAGAGCACTATAAAGTGGTTCAAAAAGGAAAAGAGCCCGGGTCCAGATGGCTGGACCATTGAATTCTACTCGGCCTTCTTTGAACTCCTGGGAGGTGATATTCTTAAAGTAGTGGAGGAAAGCAGGACATCGGGGAGTATCTATCATGCGATTAATTCAACTTTCATTGCCCTCATCCCAAAGGTTGACAACCCTTCCTCATTTGATGATTTCCGTCCCATCTCCCTCTGCAATGTGCTGTATAAGATCATATCTAAGATCATAGCCAATCGAATCAAGCCCATTCTTTCCAGACACATATCTCCTCAACAATTTGCCTTTCTGGAAAACAGACAGATCCATGAAGCTATAAGCTCGGCTCAAGAAGCAATCCACTCCATTTGGACAAAGCATCTCAAATGCATCCTGCTGAAAATCGATCTTTCAAAGGCTTTTGACAGAGTCAGCTGGCTATACTTAAAAATGATCCTCATCCACATCGGTTTCCCCCTCTCTCTTATCAACTGGATTATGGCTTGCATCACTACCCCCACCTTCAGTATTCTGATTAATGGATCTGCCTCGCACTTCTTTCACTCTGAAAGAGGACTGCGCCAGGGCTGCCCCCTTTCACCCTTGCTTTTTCTCTTGGTCATTGAAGCTCTCAGCTGCCTCCTCATCTCGGCATCCAGGGAAGGATCCATCAGAGGCCTCAAGATATCAGACATCTGTTTCCTTACTCATCTATTGTTTGTAGATGATGTCTTAATTCTTCTGGATGGAAGTGTACAGGACTCGACCAATTTCTCCCGCATTCTGAATCTCTTCACTAAAGCAACGGGCATGGAAGTGAACCGAGCGAAATCGTCTATCTCTCTGGTAGGTACCTCTGTAAATGAAGCTCATATTGCTCGGACGGTCTTCCCCTATAATACTCAGCAAATAGACAGAGGGCTAAAATACCTGGGATACTGGATTAAACCCAAGAGCCAGAAGATTGCTGACTGGGCTTGGCTGGTATCGAAGATCGAAAAAAGGATCACATGCTGGAGTTACAGATACCTCTCTAGGGCAGGAAGGCTGATTTTAATCAAAGCGGTGCTCGAAGCCACCCCAGTATTTTGGATGGCCCTGGCATGGATTCCAAGGAACATCTTGGCCAAGATACAACAATTGTGTAACCGATACTTGTGGGCTGGAAATCAAGACAAACGAACATTTGCTTGGATAGGCTGGAATAAGATTACTCTTCCAAAGAAGTGGGGCGGATGGGGACTGAAGGAGCTCCCATTATTTGCAAAAGCACTGGCTGGCAAAATGGGTTGGGCTCTTCTGACCACCCACAGCCTTTGGACTAGCATAGTTTTCCACAAATATATCTGGCCCCTCAACATCAGTGACTGGGCTAGGCTGCCGACCTGGAATAAAGTTGGAATATCATCGATCTGGAAGGCCCTTCTGCACTCCTTACCTCTCATCAGGGATAACATTGTTTGGCGAATCAGAGATGGTAACAGTGCTAGAATTGGTCTTGACCCCTGGTCGGGCAGTGGTGGCAGACACACTCTCCCTCATGACCTTATCGCTTTCCTTTCAGCTCGTAACATAAAGGTCTTTTCACAGATTGCAGACCCAGCACACACAGACATCTTTCAGCAAGCATGGAAATCGGCTGATCTTCTGAATATCCCGAGGAGATGGCATGCGGTATGGGAACAGTACCGAGAAGCTTTAATGGAAGCTCATATCAGAATTACAGAGGGCCCGGATGAACTCATCTGGCACCTCGCTGACCACGGCGCCTACACCCCCAAGGAAGGCTATTTACATCTCATTGATCACAGAAAGCCTGAGGCTCTTGAATCTTGGTGGCAGCATATATGGAAATTGACTGCCTCCCCGCGATCGAAGCTATTTTATTGGTGCATCCTCAGGAACAAAGTCCCCACCTGCGACCAACTCATGAAAAGAGCCATCCACGGACCATCCCGATGTGTCTTTTGTAAGGAGGATTCGGAATCTATAGAGCATATATTTCTGAACTGTCAAGCTACTGTAGAACTGTGGCGGAACATAAAATCACACATCAACTTCGAAGGAGCCTGGGAGGGACCAAACATTAAACATGCCTGGACAGCATGGGATAAGAAACACAGGGGATCGAAAATGATAAATCTACCAATCATAGTAAACTGGGCATTATGGAAATCCCGAAATAAAGCCATCTTCAAAGAGGAGCCAATCCACTGGACGCTGCTTGAAACTAGTATTGTGGCGGCCCTCCAGGAATTGCCCGACCCTCCCCCGCCATCTACAAGACAGCCTACTCCGCATCCTCCCTTAGACACTAGCATGCCGTGGGCATATTTTGACGGAGCCGCAACTCAGCAAAGTTGTGGAGGCGGTTTCATACTTCATACATCTGAAAATCACCTATACAAAATCAAGGCTGGCCTGGGGGTTGGCACCAATAATTTCGCCGAGCTAATTACACTCCGTCACCTTCTTCATTTTGCACTGAGGCATCACTGCATGAGCATAAATATTTATGGAGACTCACAGATTATTGTAAATTGGATAAATGGCACTGCTACTTGTCACACACACACTCTCAGCGCTATATTACAAGAAGCACTCCAATTCAAAGCTGCTTTTAATCATATTAACATCTCTCATATATACAGGGAACATAATGAGGGTGCCGACAAACTTTCCAAGGAGGCATCGTTGATGGATAGAGGTCTATGGGAGATTACAGAGATCACTGATCAGCAGGAGCAGAAGTTTTATCACAGACCTTATATAGATCCAGGATACCCAACCCTGGATCAGCATATAGATCACTAGACTAAACTTTTTTGACAGCTTTTTGATAGCACTCTATAGAAATATCTCTGCAAATTTTGTTATAAATTTTAAATGAACAGCAAGAGCAGCGAACAGATAGCATACCCTGCGTGGTAGTGCGACAAACTGTTTTTTTTTTTGATGATGCATCTGAATATATTCAGACTCTATATGTAATTATTTTGGACATAATTTTAATGAAATATACAGTGATTTTTCCAGAGGAAAAAAAATAAAAATAAATATATATATATATATATATATATATATGTGTGTGTGTGTGTGTGTGTGTGTGTGATTTGTAAATTGTTGGGGATATTCCACAAGGTAGCTCATCATAAAATGATAGTGTAAGTGCAACCATATTATATCATACTATGCAGTGAGCATTTTTATTAAGTTATGGCATTAGAAGCATGATGCTTAAAACACTAAAAGAAATTGAAAAAATAAGAACATGACTACACTATTAAAAAACAGTGTAACTTTAACACATTGAAGACAACATCTAACTTGGAGAAACCCAAGAGGGTGAAAAATTAGGCAAGAAATAAGGATTGTATTGCTCTTTTAATTATTTATTTTACCATGCAAGATGCAGAGAAAGATTAGTTAATTATAGAGGAAGTATACATTGTACCCTATGATAGGTTACTTAGGGTTCTCTTCTTCCTCTATTTTTCTCTAATATCTCACTGCTCTACACTAGTAAAACCATAAAACTATAGAAAAAAAACCATTCAATTGAAATGGAACTTTGTTTCTTCCATTATCAACTTAGGGTTTAACCGTTATGGTTAGCAATAGGGTTTTCACATTCTCTAACTTCCAACTGCCATTATAGTTTTGGACTCTTTAAAATATTCTCTAAACCCACACAAAACTAGCTATGCATATGTGAATAATGACCATTGATGTGTCAACAAATTGTCACTATGATGGTCAAAGCATAGGTCAAATTCCAAAGGCCATATATATCTTTTCCATATGAACTCCATTTGAAGAGTACGATAGCTCATTTTGAAGCTATATATGTGCATTATCCCTAGGGCCGTCTACTATGTTAATAACTCCTCTTTCTTACCCCAAAAAGTATGTTTTGAAACCCTTAAATGGCTAATTATTCATTTTGGGCTTCCTTAGTGGATTCAAGGATTGGTCTTAAAATTGGCCCCTACAAGTCCACAATAATGATTCTTACCTTAAAAATTACCCAAAAGCATAACAAATTATATATTGACTCTTTTTGAATCACAAGAATTTGGAAGAGTTTACAAGGCTTCAAAGTCAAGACCAACATAACGAACTCAAGCATGGTTGTTATTAAAAGAGTTTAGGATGAAATAATATATTCCTTAAACTCAACCTATAAGGGTTATAGTCTTGGTGAAATGATTGCAAGTAGGATTAGACTAAAGGATTTAAAATTATAACCATCAAAAGATACCAATGATTGATTTTTAGGCACATGTTGTGTACAAGAATAATACACAAGATGGAGACTCAAATCCAAGTAAAAAACTCTCATTTATAAGTTGAATCCCATTTGAAACCCAAAAAATCATGATTTGCATGGTCCTTGATACATAATGACTAAATTAACTATTGGGAAACAACTGAAATATTTTTAACATGTCACAACCCAAATTCCAAAAAATTATTAAAAAAAAAATCTTATTGTCAAATCTAAAAAAAATTAAGCTCTAAATTTCTAAATTTTTAGCAAGCTACCCTTTCTTTTTTTTCTAAAAATAAACATTTCTAAAAACTCTAACAAATTTCACATTTTAATAGTTAATTAAATTCAACATTTTATATCACAAATTAAATATTCCCTCAAAAATATATAACTTTATACGTCATCTTCTTTTATTGGGCCTAAAAGCTTTATAATATGTACTCATATTTACAAGAAAAAATAAATAGAAATGGAGATGGCACCCTATGCTTGTTCCTAGAGTCTTGGTCTAAGGCATATTGCACAATGGAGTAGGGTCCCTGCACATCAATGGTTGGCATATTCAATACATTTTCAAACGTTGTCGGTGATCATCTTCTACTTGTCATTGTTGCTAAGACAGGCTTCAATTGGGTAATGTGTGGAGTGTAACACTAACCTGACATAGGCACTGAATTCCACAGAATTTATATAGTTTCTATACAAATTCCTTTTCGTCACTATCTATGTTATGTTATTCGATCAGCTTTCAAATGCAATCAATTTTTCACTCGCAATTTATCCAATTCCAACACTTTTTCCTACACTTCTGCATCCTTTTCCAAATTTCCTTAAAGTTTGTCAATTGTAAAGTGATTAATAAAGTTATATATAAAGTTATACATAAATTTATGATAAAAATTTGTTTTCACAAATTTGTTTTGCTAAAAGTTTGTCTTTTTTAAATATAACAAAATATGTAACGAAACATGTTAATGACTAAAAGGAAGAGACATTTGACAGGAGTGAAAGTTTGTCTTTTTTTAAAACTTGGCAGATTATTATTTTAGTGAGGGTTGTTCTTAGTGCGATTTTTTGGAAGCTTTTACAGTAGGTTTCGCTGGTCTAATTTCTCTAAAATCGGGCAGGAATTTATTGAAATCACAAGTTTGATGGGTAATTATTGAAATCACAAGTTTGATGGGTAATCCTATGCAATCGAAGTTCCCTAAGGGTTTTCCAGGGTCCTGAATCCACATATACAGTCAAAACTAGTTTAAATAACACATATCAAGATCTCACCTCAAATTTTTCCACCGGATTCCGGCACCGGAATGTCCAAAAAATCACACTAAAGACGACTCCATTTTAGTGCTCCAGTGTCCTTAAATAACAGTGACAAACCAACCTGCATTCACCAATAACAATTAGGTCCCCACTGCATTCACCAATAACAATTAAGCCCCCACTGCTGGTTTGACAACTGCAGTATGCTAAATTCAACCGGGAAGGGCTAACCAGCCATATATTGGGTATTTGATGCCCTCAGAGCAGCACGCGACTTAACGCGATAACACGGGAGCGGGCAAATTCGGCATTAAATAATATTTGCCCGCTCCCGTGTTATCGGGCTAAGTGGCGTGCTGCTCTGAAGACATTAAATACCCAATATATGGCTGGTTATCTCCAGCTAATTCAACCTACCTTAACCGCAAGGTCCCACTTCTAGTTTGACAACTGTCATTGTAGATTTTCCCGTGTTATAGTAAAATGTCATTCAAAAATTTTGCTCCGTACCTATCCGATACACAGACTACCGCATTCAACATTAAGATGCCAATTTCTCATCTCTTTCTCAAGTACTGAAGCTGTCGCCAGGCTATCAAAGGAATCTTCTTCACCAATAGGGGATCCAGGCCCTGCCAAATCTGATGTCACTGCAAGGAGCTGAACTCGTTAGCGTGGGAATTAATACTCAGCCCTTTAAACACTCTAAAATCTAAAGACAATTCGGACTTTCTGTTCTTTGTTTCGTAATCCGTATCAACTTCTCTTAAGCTTCTACGCATTCACTAATTGAAGTACTTGTCAGTCCTCCAGACTAGGGGTTATAATGACCAACACATCTACATACTTTGATCCCATTTAGCAGCTGCATAAGAATCCTCAAGTTTGGGACTTGTCCTTTCTAAATGTCTTCCAAACCCTTGGCATCTTATTCTCCAACAGATTGAAGCTTCCTCCGTAAGGCTTTTCAATCATATGGCGGTATGTTCTGCTACATTTCATTGAAACTGTTTCAACTTTCAAGAACTCGCCTTACTGCATTTTAAGATTGAAAAAAATTTAACTACAAACTTAGTTGCAGAATTAAAAAAATTGGTGAGATTTAGTAGGTTAAAGAGATTAATTTGTTGTAAAAATAATGAAAGGGAGAACAAATGGGCAGATAAATCAATTTAACAAACAAAAACTAGAGAAGCAGAGCAGGATAGTCAAGTGTAAACATTAAAACAGATTTGTATTTAGTTCAGTTAAATTTATTAGATTTCATGCTGCTGGTGTTTTTACAGCGCACTGACCAATTTTGCTCATTTATGGAGCCTGGACATGAACAGAATACCTCTTTTTCTTTTCCAAAGTCGTCGCTTCAAGAACTAACCCCTTCTTACATCTACGATTCAAATATTTTAACTACCAATTCAAAGATTTGTTGCAGAATTCAATAATTTGGTGACAATTAGAAGGATTAGTCTGTTGTAAAAATAATGGAATAAAGGGGGAATAATTAGGCAGGGAAATCAATTTAATGAAACAAAAAATAAAGCGACATAGTAGGAAGATCAAATGTAAAACATTGAAAAGATTTATATTTTATTTTAGTTGAGTTTATTAGATTTTATGTTGGTTGTATGCTGCTTGTGTTGTTACAGTGCATTGGCCTATTTTGGTCATTTGAGTCAGGACATTAATAGAATCCCTTTCTTGTTTTTTTCAAAGTTGTTATTTAGGGTTGTGTATCAAGAATTTTCTTTAAAAAATTATGTTATTTTGTATGACAACGCTGTCAAAATTCGTTGTAGCTAGTATATACCTTGAAGCAATCAATACTTTCATCAAGCAACATCATGGCAAAGGATCTTGAAGCAGGCTGCAAGTGTGATGCTGAAGTGTGCATTCAGTATCCCTCTTTTATTAACATTGGTATCATCAACTCATCAAATGTCCATACACAGTAATTTTATTAAACTTTGAACTCTGAAGCTCTAGTTAGCTTTACATGCCTTCTGTAGAAATTACCTCGTCACAAGTGGCATTGACCTGCCAATGGCCCACTGATCGCATGAAAACCATTAATTTACTTGATATTGTGGTTTGAATGTTACTAGTGAAAAACCAAGAGACTTTTTTGAGGTATAAACATAATGAGATCTGCCTGATACATTCCATAGATGACAGAGTTCCAAGATAAAGGAGAATCTAATAGAATGGAATATTGTGCTTTTTTACAACTGCTTTGAAATATTCTGCCAATAATGTCATCCGTTAGCTGTTAAAAATTCACAGCCTAAAATAGGAAGGCTCCTGTCTTTAAACCGCACAATGCAAGGACAGCCGTCGAGGTCATGAAACGGAGAAGTGTTATTCCATCAGTTCTGATATTGTGGGTCAATGTTAGTCTCCAAGGTACTAGTATTGGCTTACAGAGTTGCTTCGCCTTGGAAGGTTCTACTGACAAATGAAAATCTTAAATGAAGGTAAATGGATCCGCTAGAACCTGCAAGTCATTGTGAAAGTTCTGTGGGATTCCTCTACAACTAATATAATCAGGGATCACTTTTTTCAAACAAACAATCATGGGCAAAGTGCTGTTAGCTTAGATTGGACATAATTCAGACAGCCAATAATTGCAGAGACAGCTGTTAGACTAGATTGGCCATATTTTTTTGGCCAATTCATTTTAGCATGAGCCAAGAACATCCTATAATACAGAAATGGTTGGCAGAACTTCAAAAGCTGATCATCCAGGGTAAAACCATCATCTCCAATGGCATTTCCAAAATGGAGTGACTAGGTTAAATCTTCCAATCCAGTAAAACACCAAGGGCTGTCTGCAAATAAAACAACACAGACATCCTAATTGCTGAACAGCGCATATTCATAAGCAGTTTTCAATTTGTTGGTTCAGGTCTCTTCCTTGCCCTCAAATCCACCACCACCACTGTGACATTATCACGGCTATTGCGATGGAGAGCTAATTTAGAGAGATATTCAGCTGCTGCTTGGGCTGAGGAATTTGCATTGCTACCATGTCCACGAGCAAAGCGCCTTCGAACTGCCTCACAGACCTCCTCGTTTGTCAGCACATCCCACAGTCCGTCACTTGCCAGTACCAAGAATTCATCATCTTCTGTTCGTTGTGTGAATGTGACTTCAGGGTCGGGAATGACATATGGCTTCAGATAATAGTCACCTGGATGAATTGAAACTAAACAGTAAGAGACGAAGAGATGGAATAGAAACTCTCCATGAGATCTCTAACCTATAACAAAACATTGAATCAAACGCAGATAGAAATAACAACATACTAATGATAACAACAACAATAATGCTATACCAAGGGCCCTTGACATGGCAAGCACTCCAAAAATACGATAGCCATTCCAGTTTATAACCTTGCCTCCTGCACCCTCAATCCTTGCCAGTTCATCCTCCCTATCAGGCTGCATCACGTTGTATCAGTCAGGTGTATAGGTTACAGAATCTGAATTGATGCAACAAGAAGACCACCATAACAAATACATAGCAAAACAGAGCATTACTTTATGATCAACAGAAAGTGCAAAAGCCCTGCCTCCACGAGATAAAACAGCTCTCGAATCTCCGCAGTTGGAAACAATAATCTGGCAGGCCCCCACAACTGCAACTACAGCTGTAGATCCAACAGTTTCAGGAGCTATTCGGTCTGCACTATCTTCCGCAACCACCACCTCTCCCTTACTATCTCTTCTGAAGATTCCCCCTCCAACCTCCACATCAACTTTGTGGAAACAGTCAGCAAAAGCCCTCTCCCACTTTATTTGCCAATTGTTTTCTCCATTTCCATTGGTGCTAAGGTTCTCAACATTCATTGCCACCTCAAACTCCTCAACAAGAGCATGATGAAGGCGATCTTTGCAGAAATTGGCAGCCTACAGGAACATTAACTATTTCAATATAACTTAAATACAAGTGGGCTTGCTTCTTGCAGGCTTGTCTCAATAAATCTCTAGTTCTAGCAAGACATACTTAAAAACAAGGGGCTTACTTCTTGCAAGCGTTTTTGAAGCATCACAAACCAATCCTTAACAAATATATTCCAAAAAACAAAAGTTTCGCATAAACCAACCTGGGAACCTCCATGTCCATCATATACACCAAAGAAATGAAGTGCAGAGCTTTCATTGGAATTCCGTGAGCCACAGGCAATACACCCACCCACAGTTCCACAGGGAACAGATAGAAATTCCGGCACGGCTGCCATGGCATCCTCCATCTCTGCCCTCCTGCCACAAATGGAAGCACATCCCCAGGGAAGGATGCGATTATCGGCAACACAGCTGCTGTTCATTCCAGATCCATTTCCTCCACTTTCTCCTCCACTGGTTCCAGGCAGTGACACCACAGACGCTAGATCTGCAGAATCCCCACCGGCTAAGGCAATAATTTCAGTGACAGATTGCATAGATTGCAGATCCAAATTGTTTAAAAGCTCTTGTTCTAAAGTGCCAGCAACAGACGACTCCTCCTGGGGAGAGGCTAATGTATTGGTAACAGATTGAGGCTCGGGAGGAGATTTTGCTCCATTTATTTCAGAATCAGAACAATTGGACCCTATGCTACAGTTGTTATGTATAGGCATGCTGCAAATTTCTCCAGAGCTCTCATCAGAACCAAACTGAGGGGACTTGGTTGTGATGCTTGTATTGGAAAGTGCTGTTGATGATTCCGCCTCCGGCTCCTCCACCTCGCTGGTCGCCAAACCATTGTCTACCGTTGTTGAGGATAATAACATATCCTGCTGCAAAGAAGGACAAATTGGGAGTTCAAAAATATTATCGTTCTTAAATATAGGGATGCACTCTCCTTCTCCTTCGTCATCATCTACCAGAGGTTGGAAGGAGGAGGAGGAGGAGGAGGTTATGGTTAGGACATGAAAGGAAGAAGAGGAAGGCTTCACATCTTCAGAACAAGGGCGTGAACGCTTACTCACAGGCTCGACATTCTGGTTCCCAGCGTTGGCAACAACTTTGAGGCACGTGATTTCCATTCTGCGCCTCCTGGCTGCAGTAACTACCTGGTGTTCAGTATGGTGATTGATATTCAATGTTCCGTCACTGCTTGATCTATTCGTGGGTGCAGTGATATCATCCATAACCGTCCCCTTATTGATTGATTACCCGTCTGTATCCTACTGCAAATCAGATGAAAATCGATCTCCTTCAAGGAGATTATAGCAATGAAATCAATCCCATAATGAAATCAAACCGCTTCAAACATGTGGGCATTATGCAGAGACCGAATTTCCATCAAATTTCTAGAGCTGGTAATCGTATATTCCTCTGCTCTCTGCTTGCTCGGTGGCCTCTGCACAAAATCAACTGACTTGAAACAATATGATTTCCAAGCTCCTTGGGTTGTTTTCTCAGCCTGACACTCTCTGCTTCCTCAGAAACCTAATTAGAAACAAGATCTCTGCAACAAGAATCCTCCTGCGAGCTCCCGCCATATGACACCGGCTCTAACAGCCATAGTTTTTTCAGGCTGCAATACTCATCGTGGGCTTGTAGGGAAGCAGGACTGTTTTCTCCACTTATATATCTAATCTCTCTGCTTTCGCAAAAGCCAAATTGAAAACGAGATCTCTGCAACAGGACAACCTGAATCATAGGCTGTGATGATTTTTCAAGCTGCGGTAATGATTTTGAGCTTGTGGGCACCCGCAGATTGCTTTCTTCTCCGCTTCTTCGAAAGACCCAAAAAGAAACAACAAAATACTCGGCTGGATCTGCACCCGAACAGACTTTTGAAGCTGCAGCGATGGTCTGTGGCCTGCCTGGAGGTGGAGGTCGGTGCCTTGTCCACCAACAAAATATTGGTGTAGCATAAATAAGGCCTGGACCCCAACCTACAGGGCTATTTTGTCTACCGACCCCTCGTTTTTCCTAATAATTTGATGTGAAATTGTGCCATTTGGGGATTGGGTTTGGTTGGCAAGTGACGAGGATAAAAGCAGGCAAAGGGGAGGCAGGCAGGCAGGCAGGCATATGGAAGTCACCCAAGCGAGGGGAAGCAGAAGGGAAACCGAGGGACATAAAAAGCACATGAGCGAGGACGCGTGTAAAGCAGGGATTGTGGGAGAGTCCTGGGCAGGGGACTTGTCCACATTCATACAAAAATGCTGTACCTCGCTGCCCTCAATCAATCACGAGCATCCAATGAATCTCCTCTAATTGCTTCTCGTCTCTCCTTGTGGTGGCTTTCCCCTAAACAACCGGCGCCAGGTGTCCCACCCACTCATCCAGGAATAAAAATGATGGATTTGGATTGGGTGGCCACCAGCTGCTCTCACTGGCCCATTTCACTTTTCTTACACTTTTAAAATTCCAAGATCTAACCATTCAACCCCTTAGTTTTCAATAACTGTTATTGAAATTCCCTCAACAAAATGTTCAAATTCCTTAAGTCACATATTTTGACCATGATTGAGATCATAAATATACATTATTGGCATCACAGCTACCAGATTTACCTTTTTCCTTTAAATGCAACGGCAGTACCCGTTTTTTTGTTACTGACAGAGCTGAAAACACCGAAACTATAATAAATTCACATTTCAGCTCCCGGATTCACCCATTTTTCCAACTGCAAGAGACCT
Source organism: Pinus tabuliformis (assembly GCA_031772625.1). Lineage (NCBI taxonomy): Eukaryota > Viridiplantae > Streptophyta > Pinopsida > Pinales > Pinaceae > Pinus > Pinus tabuliformis. The sequence continues at coordinate 939,856,802 of CM062816.1, read as the reverse complement.
GTTTCTGCGGTTGACAAAGCTGTAAACACCAAAGCAGTAATTTGGAGAGGAGAATTAAATCTCAGAAAACCAAACAAAAACTTATTACACAGTCAAACACAACCAAAAACTCTTTCATAAGTTTATGACACAGTCAAACCCCACCAAAAAAGTTCTTTCATAAGTGTATGACACAGTCAAACCCAACCGACCTTTGCTAAATTTGTTTTTCTGCAACAAATCAGTTCTTATACCAATTAAGACAACAGAATATCCCATCCCACACATTTTCGTTGGAACCAAAACATAGTGGAACCAAAACATAAATCTGATGTTGTTCGCTATTTCTCAGGAAACAACTTCGAATTTCCATTTATCATATTCTATGTATATTGTTAAGACTTAGTCTACCTATTTTAAAATTTTAGGTATAATTTTTTATTAATTTTGTCCAAAATTTTATATTTTATAGGTATTTGTTAATATTTTTTTAATTATAAATTTAAGTTGTCTAATTTAATTGTTTCTGAGATTTTTTAAAAATACTGAATCCATTTATATAGTCAAAAATTCATTTTAAAAATCAAATATCACAATCTCACTAACAAATATATCATCAGATTCCAACCAAAAAAACCAAAAAATAAAATAATTAAACAACACCTATAATTAATACCATTAATCATAATCTATATTGATGCTATATAATTGAAAATATTCTGTCTTATCACAATTTATTCTTTTCTGTGGTTGCGTTTCTCCGGATCCAGGAGTTCCTGTTCATCAACCTTATCTTTTTGCGTTTCTCCGGATCCAGGAGTTCCTGTTCATCAACCTTATCTTTTTCATATTTTTGGTTCAACTTTTCACCATGTTCTCTCTGACTTTCTATCCATGCTTATCTGTTTCTAGTTTTTAGCCTAGTCAGCAAACTTTCTGTATGTGCCCTCGTTTTCATTTTTGTTGCTGGGCATCTTGTCTCTCTCCTTTGAAAATATCCCCTCGTGTGGCTCGAGTGGATCCTTTGGCCTTTGTCTTAGTTGACTTGGCAACTAATAACTTCAAGAAAACGCTGAATTTTATAACATGGGCCCATTGTGATTGGGATTCCAGAGAAATTTCATGCTTTAAGCACCTTTGCCATGCCCCAAGAGACTGTAAACAAACGGAATCACCAGCTGTATTTTCAGCAATGGACCATGCACCCTATCCACTACTCTAAGGCCTTTCTCTCTGATCTTTGGTATCTTACATCACAATCCAACACCGACTTTCAATCGCATTGTCTCATGGAGAAATTTGGAATTGTCATTCTAAATAATATGAGCATTATTATTGTAAATTATGTTTTGTATGTATAACATGAATGTTTTTAAGAATATTTATTATTTTTAAGTATATATGTATTATTGTAAATTATGTTTTATATGTATAATATGAATGTTTTTAAGAATATTTATTATTTTTAAAAGGATATTGATTCAAATCGAAAGAGATAAGATCTACATATATTTTTTTATATTAAGCAAGGTAATCATTATCTTAGAGAGATCCCTTATCTTATAAATAAAGGTTTCATGTGTTAATTTGTCATTGGTTCATCTTTTACTTTATACATATTGTTTCCACTTCTATTAGAATCAAGTCAGCTACCTAATACAAAAGGCAAAACATTTTACAACTGGATTAACTATTATAGTATAAATATCACAACTTTTAGAAACTTTTTATAATCTTTTCAACTAATACATGTCACATATAGACATGTAATTGATATTGGGTTTTCATTTTGTGAACTTGCCTATTGTGCCAAAATTTTCATGATTATTTATTTAGTTCTATTTAATTTGGAATGAAGCTCTTCATCTTACCTACACGATGGAGAGAAGGATTACTAAATTTGGGAGGAAAAGATATGGATGTAAGTTCAAAGACTAAGGGAGACCCACTTGTGTTCTTAGAATCTAATCCTAGGCATCCTACAATTTTCAAGGATAGATATAGGAGGGAGCTCCTCTTAGATCACCTCAAAGAACCTGATGAAAAACCTCCTCTAAGGAGAATAATGAGATAAAAATATCAACGACAATTTGGTGAATACTTAATAACCATTATCCATCAATAATAAAAAAGATAGAGAAGATAAACTTACATGCATTAGCATGCATCCATCAAATCTCACAATAATCATCTATGAAAAGAGAATCCATCCACATGACAAATCTCCCAAATAAAGTCACTCAACTAGACCACCATAGTTAACTAGAGAAATGTAGAAAACCCTTGTAGATTCAAACTATAGATTGTAATATGCTAAAACAATTGACTTGAATCTACACGACTCATCAGCGGAAACAATAAACGATTAATGAAATCATGATACATATAAGAGAAAGAATTCAATCATACAAAACACAATGATTTTCTGGGGAAAGCCATATCTGAAAACCCCTGCTATCTATATATTGCATTAGTCAAAGAATATGAGAAGATTACAATGCTTTGCTCAAGCCCGAGAAACTTCTACACTATCTTTATCTATCTCACTACCAACCTGTGCACAAGCTTCTCTTGGCACACCTTTCTCTCACAAGCTCCAAGCACAAACTTGTGCTTCCTATTGCTTGGTATCACCAACTCGTGCTCACCAAAACAATGATTAAAATTGTTCCTTCATTCCTCCTTTTAAAGGCAATTCGAATGGTTAAAATTAGTGAGTTTTCTAATTAAGGAATGATTTATTTTAGGCCTTCTTCTGACTGCATGCACCATCTGTTTAATTTAGATGATTTTACAACTGATAGTACACTATCCCTGAACTCCAATCTCAATTGGGTCTTTCTCTAATATGACATGCATGAGTTAATTATGAGTGAATCTTCAGTTTACTAGTTGAGCAGTGCTAGTTACACCCCACTACTGGATCTCCCACTAATTCCTCCATCAATTGGAACTAGTTTAACTAAATTTAACTCAGTTAAACTGAATTAAATAATTACAACTCAAAAGAACTCAACCTGGGCCCCTAAAATTTAGGAACCACTCTACATGACTCTAGATAGACTCCCAACTCGAATTAACTGAGCCAACTAAGTCAAATTAACTTAGTTAACTATTACAAGTTGCTATGAGAATTAGAATTACAATTTAATTCCTAATTTAATTTAAGGAAAAAAATAATTTAGGATTTTCTTGATGTTATTTTTAACATTTTTTGTTGCTATTTTCAACACTCCCTCTCAACAAGAAAGGAATTCAACTCTATCCCGATCCAGTACCTTTGGAATGTTCTGCATGAAACACTTGTCACTGTTGTTGTTGCTACTGCAACATCTGCAACTAAAAAGCATCCAAACAAAATAAATTGAATCAACTGTGTCTGTAACTATTTATTGGGAAAATTTTGTTGTTGTTGACTCTGCTATTGATCCTTCTTGCTATGCTTTCAACACTTCTCTGCACTCCTCAGTATCTGACTGATATTGATCCTCCTGCTACTGAATACTATGAGCCCCCATAGCAAGGTAACGATCCATGAAACAAATACACCTCGATGGACCCTGCCCAAATTTCTGCAACTCATGGAACTATTGCTTCACATCACCCCACCTGGAGGTATGGTTGCATGTGCTCCCTCTGCCCACTTGGCTCAAAATTCCCCCCTACTAGACGTCTCTACTTGAGTGGATGCCTCTATTCGGTCTCCTCTTCTCCAATTGTGGTTGATATGCAACTTGTTGAGGTTTATTCTAAGGCTGCATGTTGAAAGGTATAACATGCTCTCTCTCAACCACCAAATATCTAATCTCTGCCTTGCTCCTCAATGATTTGCATGCATGAGATAAATATGATCTACTCGTACTACTGATGCTACTACTCTATTGTTGCTTCTGCACTGCTACTGCAAATACTGCAACAATGAGTCTGATCTCCCCAAATCCTGAAGTACTAACTTCCATACGGTTGCTCCCTTTGAGACTAGACTCCCTCTTAGTCTTGATCTCCTTATGGGAAATATCTCTGCTCCTCATTTTTCCAATATCAATGATCAAAACTCCTTTTTGTTTCACTAAACATTGTCTCATTGATCTTCCCACTAGTAGCCTTCTAGCTTTATTAAGAAGTCTGCACATATGGTCTTATGGATCTTCCTTGAACTAGAGCTCCATCAATCTACGAATACAACCTTGAATTCTTCTTTTCTATTGTGATTTCAGCGCCGATACCATGTAGAAAATCCTTGTAGATTCAAACTGAAGATTGTAATATGTTAAAATCTTATCAGTGGAAACAATAAACTATCGATGAAATCAAGAAGAATATAAGAGAAATAATGCAATCACACATAACACAATGATTTATGGGGAAAGCCACAAATAAAAACCCCTGCTATCTACATATTGCATTAGTCAAACAATATGAGAAGATTACAATGCTTTGCTCAAGCCCGAGCAACCTCTGCACTATCTCTATCTATCTCACTACAACCTGTGCACAAGCTTCTCCTAGCACACCTTTCTCTCACAAGCTCCATGCACAAACTTTTGCTTCATATTTCCTGGTCTCACTAACTCGCGCTCACCAAAACAATCATTAAATGTGTGCCTTCTTTCCTCCTTTTAAAGGCAATTCGAATGGTTAAAATTAGTGAGTTTTTTAATCAATGAATGATTTGTATTTTAGTCCTTCTTTTGATTGCATGAACCATCTGTATAATTTAGATGATTTTATAACCGATAGTACACTGTCCCTGAACTCCAATCTCAACTAGGTCTTTCTCTGAGCTGGCATGCATGAGTTAATTATGAGTGAATCTTCAGTTTACTGGTTGAGTAGTGTTGGTTACACCCCATTATTGTAGGTTACACTCCACTACTTGATCTCCCACTAATTCCTCCATCAGTTGGAACTAGTTTAACTGAATTTAACTAAGTTAAATTGAATTAAGTAAGTACAATTCAAAATAACTCAACTCGGGCACCTACAATTTAGGAGCCACTCTACATGACTCTAGATAAACTCCCAACTCAAATTTACTGAGTCAAGTAAGTCAAATTAACTTAGTTAGCTATTATAAGTTGCTATGAGAATTAGAAATACAATTTAATTCCTAATTTAATTCAAGGACAAGATTAAATTAGGATTGTCTTAATGCTATTTTTAACATTTCTTATTGCTATGTTCAACAAGAAAATGATACTAATTCAAGAGAAGTGACATCTCTACAATGTGCAATGACTAAAATGAGGCTACCACTTCCCTATTTATACAAGGGAAATTAAGTGCTTTACCCCAATTAGGCTAATAATTCATTACAAATTCTAAAAATATAATAAACCATAATAAAAGATGGATATATCTTAGTCCAACCACCAAAAATGTCTCTAAAGTTAAAATACAATGCTAAAACATGAAAATTTCCTTCAAAATTACCACAAGTGTGAGTGTAGAAGCCCCATGAAAGTGATGTCATCTCCAAAAGGGGGTGTGGAGAATCCAAAAGTCATGTCTCTCCTAAAAAGGTGCAATGTATCCTCAAATGATCATGTATCACCGTTAAAAGGTCATTACTCTCCATCAAAAGGTGCCTCATCATCATCAAATGATTTATTAAGTATGACATCCTATTACATATGCAATGTCCTCCATCATCATCATGATATCTTCAAGGGAATGGGTTACATGACCTTTCCAAAGAGGTGTATGATCCTCATCAAGTGTCATGTCATCAAACCAAACCTCAATATCATCAAAGGGTGAAAAATCAACAAAGGTCTTCAAGCCCTCTCCAAGTGACACCTCAATCTCACAAATGCAACATTCCATCTCTATGAGGCAATATTCATGGTCCAATGGGTGATGGAGTGTGTCAAGAAGCATGCCAAGTCATATCATGATCCAACATTCATCATCAAGGTTCCAATGCCCATAAAAAAGTGTGTAACATCATCATAAAGTAGGGGTGAAGCATCACCAACATCCTCCAAGGGATCATGTATCATCATCAAGCATGGGTTCAAGAAATCAAGTGAGATCAACTAACATGCATCTAAGTGTCATTGCATCATAAAATGTGAGTCATATCTAATGTAAAATCCATGTAACTAAGTTAAATGAGATATCTTCTTCAAACTTCTCACTAGTTGATGACCTTATGCAAGTATCTAAATTTAGATATGGGATGGTCATCAACTACCCCGATTAGGTGCTCCTAAATGATAGTGAAAGAAAAGGCCTCGAAGGGAGGAAAAATTCCTAAGATGACCCTTCCATTGATAAGAGTATGTGGTAAGTGATATGTTAATGGTGGACTTCATGAGTGGTGTCATATTCTTATAGATGGATTATGAAGATATTCATCTATGTCTCTATAAAGGAAGTGCTTTTATACTTGAGTTACCCTTTCCTTGACACTGTTTTTTCCACCCCTTATTTAACCATTTACTTTTTTTTTATTAACTTGTTATGCAATCAAGTTTCATTGATTTTTATTTGTAATCCCATTTTAGTATGGGAAATTTATTGGTGATAGGGCTTGGGATGCTCTTTTAAATCCCTTTTACTTTGGTAGATCATGATATGCATGGGACTAAGGTGATGACCTCTCATGAGGGAGTAAAGTTCAAGCTAACTTGGCCTTTGACTATTGCTGGTAAAATTATATGTATCATAATTCCAACATTTAATTATTGAATCTGGGATCGTAAGACTTAGAGATGAAGGCACAAGAAATGAAGGATTAGAGCCTATTCTAACCTATGCTAACAACTAAAACTAGAAATAATTAACCACTAAGGATCATAACTTGTCATTGGAATTTAGAATTCTAATGCTTATCAAGTTCAAAACAACAATATTTCATTACTAGTAGACAACATTCATGTGGTTTTACTTGTGTAGCTTATTAGGTCTTGAGACTTTAATGGTTATAATTCTCTAATGATGAAAACTCATTAATCATGCTGTAAAAAAGAAAATTACAAAGTAAATGTCGACAACTACAAGAAAAAGTGCGCGAGGTAAGTAAAGAAGACAAGGAAATAAACTACAAGAAATGAATTAATAAAATATCAAAAATAAATGCTAAGAAAACTTAGAGTCATAATGATATATTGTAGGTTCTTAAATGTTGTAGGACTCTTTTACCAAATGACTTCAAAGCTCTTAATAAATTAAATATCCTAAACTACAAACCACAAATTATTCATTATTCTAATGTATGATATGGTTTCTAGTACCGAAAATCTAGAAATTGAAATTATGAACATTGGTACTGAATTAAGTACCGCAAATCTGGAAATTAAAATTATGAATATTGGTACCGAATGGAGTACCGAAATTATGGAAATTAAAATTTTGGATACCAAAACATCTTAAGAAACTAATTTTAAGTTTGCTTGACTCTTAAACCTGAGAAAAATCAATTTGAATTTGATCATAACATGTTCTATTAACAAATCTGAAAACAAAAAAAGTAAATTTTAGCAAAATACTACATGAAACATGAATCTAATGAAAAACTGAAATGAAACATTAAACAAAATATATAATCAAGAAAACTAAATATTTCTTAATACTACTCTATGAAAAGAAAAACTAGAATGTTATCGGAGTTGAGGGGCCCTTCCTGACCTGGCAACATGCCTAGAGACTAAATCAAATCAAAATAATATGCAAAACTGAGTAATAATTAAATCTTTATTACAAAAATTCAATCATTGACTTTACATATGGAAATTCAAATCTGTTACAAAAATCAACTTAGAGTAATGATATAATTCCTCTCTACGACCTCTCCTCTTTTTCTACTATGCAGATCCATTTTTCTTTATAATACATAAGATGCAGGAAGTGATAATATTGACTCCCGTATAAATCTTGCTTCCATACTATAATTAAAGTAACAAATATCATTTAAAGCAATCTTGTTATGATTTACAATTATATTGAATCATGCATTGGAGATGGAAACGATGCCACTTGGAATTAGTTTGAATTTGTTCCAAGTTTAGACGTAACTATGAATCTTGGATGTAACTGCCTATAGTTATTCATGCACAGGTGCAGAATTAGGTACCGAACTACTGAAATGGTACTGAACTAAGCAGCAAACTACCAGACTGGACTAAACTAGTACTGAACTAAGTACCGAACTTCTAGACTGGACTGAACTGGTACCAAACTTCATGAACTGATACAGAGATGGAAATTTTCATAGTTGAACATGCTCCTTGGCCACATAACAAAATTAGTAACCCATCATTGATAAAACCATATTAAATACATGTATAATAATTAAAAAGAAAATAAATCCATTGTAACAACCTCTGGTTGATTTCCTATGTAAATGAATAAAAATAATAACTAAGGTCACGGGGCACATATTCCAAGCTAAATGGTGGGTAAAACATAGTGATGGGGATCACTGGTGATTAATAAATGGCTATGGAAATTGGCAAAGGAAGTGGCATTAATTGACATTTTATTTATGAAAATAATTGAAAATAAGAGAAAAGGAAGGTGAAAGGTCATAGAATTGCATGTGAAGAAAATTGAAGGATAATTGAGGAAAAATGAAGAAAATAAAGGCCTCAATGATAAAAAGGCTTTTGTGGATCAGTTCATAACTTTTGGCTAGTGATCAAGGGGAAGAATTTAGTGCTCAAAATTCAAAGTGTACGACATAGCTCAAAACATGCATGACAGGATAGATCTCGACGATCTGATTCCAACACCACTCATTTCACTCAAAACCGTTAATGTATGCTCTTGATATTGTGTTTTGATTAAAATCTCAAACATGTAAAATTTGGCAAAATTGACAGGTGATTGGACATTTTGGGCCAATGGTAGGCTGCAACATGTCCTCTCTTGATCAGTCCAAAAATTAAAATTTTATTGGCTAATGGGTTTTCGCCATTTGTCCTTTTATGATTGGCTTAGAAATTATTTTATTAATATTTTGGCTACTGATTGTGTAATTGGAGGACCAATGGGGGAGAGCCACGTGGGCCAACCAGAGGTAGCCATGTGGCCTCCCAAGGGTGGTATAAAATTTTGTTATGGAAGCCGAGTAGCCCACCGGAGTCAAACCTGTGACCTAACACCAAACAACCACAAGCCATACCAACACGCTATGCACATGTTCCTTGTTAAACTATGGTTTCAGGATAAATTTAAAAATAAAAAATGGCACATTTTTGGGGTAGGCCCGGAGCTAAGCCCCATCCCTGGTCACTGCGCCCACAAGGATCCAGGGGTGAGACCGTTGGCTAGGGCTTAGCCCCAGCTCCATGTTCATCGCCCACGATACCAGCAGACCGAGAGATTTAACAATAACTGTAGGCAGAGTTTGGATAAGGGGCCAACCTTGAGGTCACATGACCCTCTACAAGACCGAGAGCATGGAGGTTAAGGGGGCCAACCCTGGGCCGTATGTCCATCACATGACCACACATCTGGCGGAAAAGAGCACGTCCAATGGTTATGCACCCAGGTGGATTTTAAGCACAAAACCTTGGGTTATATGCGTGCAATATGACCACGTATTTTCCGTTAGGGGCCCGGCCGGCGGGGCCGAGCGGTTAGCCCCAACCCCTAGGCACGTGGCCCCAATGTCACCTTATTTTTTGGGAACTAGACGTTAGAGGGTAGTTTAACTATCCTACAATTTCGCTTGTTGGGGGGGATTTTAGGCCAGATTTGCACACCGGTTCCAAGTTTGGGGCACTCAAGCCAGATTTGGGTCGAATTGGAGGATGATTAGCCATAGAATTTGGGAAAAAATTGTAACAGGCATAAATTTCTCAATTTTTGGCCAAATGAGGTGCAGAAAGAACCCAGGTGTGTATTTTTGATAGTTATGGATCCATTTGTATTTTGAGCATTGTAAAGCCATGAAAACACACTTTTGATCACTTAAGGAAAGAGGCCCTGCATTGGAAGTTGGACCAGGAGATGTAGCCCATGAGAAGGGTGAACTATTTTATCATGTTTTGTGTTATGTGTTTCATATATGCTTAATTGTCTTTGTTTGGCTATAAAATTTGGTTAAAAATCACTTGTTTATGTGATTAGTAACTTGATCCATTACACAAAACACATATAAAATTTCTCTTGCAATTTGTATATCACCTTTATTTTTCAATTACAAATCATTTTGGTATTAGAGCATTAGGTTATTGTGAAGGTTTGATTTTGTTTTCAAGTGTTTTTATGATGCTTACAAGGTTGAAGCTTAAAAGAGGAGAAGGAGAACTTGTGGAGCCAAGATCTCAAATTGTTTCAAGGAGAACAAACACACCTCAAGCTTAAATAGTCATGGCACATGAAGAAGGTATTGAAGGGATGTTTGAATATGAAAGAATTCAAAAAAGAATTATTTGAGATGTCTGAAATGGTAAAGGTTCTTTATGAAGAGAGAAATGCAAGGTTGTATGGAGAGATTTGAAAACCTCCAAAAGGAGATGGAGGAAAAGGAGACAAGCCTCCAAAAGGGAATGGAGGGAATGGTGACAAACATCACCTTCACCTCCATCATCCTCATCCTCATCTTCTACTTCCTCTACCCTTTCACAAACACCTCCAAATTCTCCAAAAGGACGTGGTAAAAATCCTTTGCTAAAGCTTGATATTAAATTTGAATTTCCTATGTATGATGTAGAGGTAGATGCTGAGAAATTAGATAACTAGATTCGTCGGATTGAAGTGTATTGCAGGATACAAAGAATCAAGGGTGATGAGACCAAAATTCAGCTTGCTTCTCTTAGATTGGAAGGTGCAACACTTATTTTGTGGGAAGTTAAAACTCAATAGAACATGAAGAAACATGGTAAGGTTTTATCCTCTTGGAATGATTTTGTTGTTGCAATAAGAAGGCATTTTTATCCATTAGAATACATACCAAAATCTATCATGGATTGGAAAAACTTTAAGCAAGTTAAGGGGAAAAATGTGAAAAGTTATACTCAAGAGTTTAGGAAAAGAGCTTTGATTTTGGGTATAGATTTGTCCTCTCAAGATACTTTTCTCAAAAACATTAGAGGATTAAATAACTACTTGATACATACCATTCTCATGTTTAACCCTAAAAAACTAGATGAAGTTTTTGTACAGGCAACTCATTTAGAGGCAAGAGGGGAAAATATTTCTCAAGAAACTAGTGAGAAGTCATTCAAGTCTGGAGAAAAAGGAAAAGGGAAATTTAAAGGCAAGGATAAAAAGAATGTTGCAGTTAAGAAAGAAGGAGAAAAGATCACATGTAAACATTGTTCTAAAGAAGGCCATGATGAAGACCATTGTTGGAAACTTCATCCTGAGATGAGACCCAAAAAATTTAATAACAAGGAGAAAGAAAAGATTGTTGCAACTACACAACAAGATCTAGTATCTGATTCAGAGTTGAAACAAAGATCATAACTATGGGATTGAAAGGTAAGGATTCAATTGCAAGCACTAGTTATACTAGAAAACCCATAGAAAATCAAAATGAAAAAGAAATAATAAAGCTTTTCCATATTAGAATCATCACAAAACATAACAAGGTAGATACTTTGTTTGATAGTGGTTCACAAGCAAACCTCATTTCAGAAGACATTGTCAAGAAATTAAATTTGGAAACCATTCCTCATCCTAAAACTTATCCTTTGGGTTGGGCATGTGACAAGGCCAAGTTGCAAGTGATAAGAAAACGCATACTTATATTTTCCATCACTACAAATTTTATTGATGAGGTAGAACTTGATGTGGTACCACTTGACATTTATGGGATTGTTTTGGGAAGCCCATACTTATATGACAAGAAATCCATCTTTCATTGTAATGAGAAAAAGTACCACTTGTTTAAAGATGGGATTGAGTACATTGTTAGAGCACATAGCAAGAAGATGAATTTATCTCTTGTGAATTCTGGACAAATGAAGAGGTTTGTAAATGCTAGTTAGAATTTTACATTGTTGATGATTAAAAAATTAAATATGATGATGAATCTAAAGTCTTTCAAGGAAATGAATTGAGTTTGAAATCTGAATTCATTAAGGTTTCTAATCCTTGTGATAAGATATTTCAGGAGTCTAACATGTTACCTCCTAAAAGAGGAAAACAATGTGAAGTTCATTTGCAACAAAATGCATCATTGTTGAACATTGGTATGAACAAGATGCCAGTGTTAAAGAATGCAAGGGTCAAAAAGAAATTACAAAAGCTATTTGAAAAAGAGGACATTGGTTCTAAAATATATTCTTGTGGGTTTCATAATGTTTTGGCTTTGAGGAAGAATGGTGCATGGCGATGGTGTTCACATTTGGTGAAGAGTCAAGCCAAAAACAAGGCTAGACATGCTAAGCATCATTATGACTACAGTGTTCAAGGTGGAGTTAACTTGAAATTGAGTAAATCTTCTTTGATTGAAGGTCGAAGAGAGAATGTTCAGATTTCTTTAATAGAATTTTCCTCATCTAAACATCTTGAAGAATTGCAACAAGGTCATATCTTTGACAGAAAGACAAAGAATTCAAAAGTGAAGTACCTTCATGAGAAGCTCAAAGCGATAAAAACAAGAAAAACCAAATGGGTTGAGGTTAGAAGGGTGAGGGAACTATAACCTCATCTATTTTTGACTGAAAATGAGCTTTTGGAGGTCCAAAAGCTTCAAATGCGGAGGAGTGATCCATGGGATCAATTTAGTGCTCAAAATTCAAAGTGTATGATATATCTCAAAACCTAAACGATTGGATAGATATTGACGATCTGAATCCAACGTAACCCATTTCACTCAAAACTGATATTGTCTGCTCCTGATATCGTGTTCTGATTGAAATCTCAAACTAGTAATTTGGCAAAATTGATAGGTGACTATACATTTTGAGTCAGTGGCAGGCTGCCACATGGCCTCTCCTGACTGGTCTAAAAAATTGAATTTTATTGGCTAATGGGTTTTTTCCATTTGTCCTTTTTTGATTGGATACAAAATTATTTTATTAATATTTTGGTTGTTGACTGTGTAATTGGAGGACCAATAGGGGAGGGCCACGTGGGCCAACTGGAGGCAGCCATGTGGCTTCCCAAGGTGGTCTAAATTTTTTATATGGAGGCTGAGCATCCCACCGAAGTTGAACCAACGACCTAACACCAAACAAACACAAGCCATATCAACACGTCATCCACATGTTCCTTATTAACTTATGGTTTCAGGATAGATTTAAAGATAAAAAATGGTGCATTTTTTGGGGTAGGGCCCAGGCTAAGCCCCAACCTTGGTCACCACATCCACAAGGATCTAGGGGCAGGATCATGGGCTAGGGCTTAGCCCCAACCTCGTGGTCACCACTCATGACACCAGCAAATCGGGAGCTTTAACAATAACTATAGGCAGAGTTTGGATAAGGGGCTAGCCCCAGGGTTACATGACCCTCTACAGGATTGAGAGAATGGAGGTTAAGGGGGCCAGCCCTGGGCCATATGGCCATCATATGACCACACAACCAAAAGAAGAGAGCACGTCCAATTATTATGCACCCAGTGCAGATTTTAAGTACCAAAACTCGGGTTACATGCACACAATATGACCACGTATTTTCTGTTGGGGGCCTGGCTAGTGGGGGCGGGTGGTTAGCCCCGGCTCCTGGGCACGTGGCCTCCATGTGACCTTATTTTTTTGGAACTAGGCGTTAGAGGGCAGTTTAACTGTCCTACAATTTAACCCATCGGGCGGGATTATAGGATAGACTTACGCGTCAATTATGGGTTTGGGTCGCTCAAAGCCAAATTTGGGTCGAATTAGAGGATGATTAGCCATAAAAATTGGGAAAAACTTGTAATAGGCATAACTTTCTCAATTTTTGGCCAAATGAGGTGCATAAAGAACCGAGCTTGGGGTTTTCGACGGTTCTAAATCCATTTGAGACATTTTTTTTTTCATTTTGAGCATTTTAAAGCCATGAAAACACACTTTTGATCACTTAATGAAAGATTCCCTACATTGGAAGCTGGACCAGGAGATGTAGCCCAGGGGTAGGGTGAACTCCTCTATCATGTTTTGTGTTATGTGTTTTAGATATGGTTATTTGTCTTTGTTTGGCTATCAAAATTTGGTTAAAAATCACTTGTTTATGTGTTTAGTAACTTGATCCATTACCCAAAACACATATAAAAATTCACTTGCAATTTGTATATCACCTTCAATTTTCAATTACATATCAGCTGACTACCTTTTGAAAATTCACTTTTGGATCTCTCTCTTTATTCTGTCTCTCTCATACTCTTGCACACTTAGAGAAATCTTGGAGCATTGTTGGAGCATGCTTGGAGGACTCTAGTTTTCATTAGATTTGGGAAAGAAGGCAAAGGAAAAATAGGAAATCGCAAGGGGATAGTAGGATCAATAACTACAACGAGATTGCCTTGCAGGTATCGAGTTGCATGTATGATTTCATTTCTATTTTTGGCATGCATGGTATATGCATGTGGTTATTTGGTTATGATATGTCATTAACATGGAGGATTGCCTAGATTGACAATGGTTTTTCCTAGCCTTCCCATTTCCTAGATAGCAATGGTCTTGTGGGTTTTTCCACTTATTGTATTTGATTGGTGCTTAGGTTCCTTATGGTTTTGGGTTGAGTTATTAGTTCCTGGAGTCATTGGTTGGAACAAATGCTTAGGAGCCTTGGAATAGTTTGGGTTGAGTTACTAGTTCTAGAGCCTTGGTTGGACAAACGCTCTGGACCCTTCGGTGGGTTGAGTTACTTGTCTTGGAGACTTGGTTAGACAAATTCTCTAGAGCCCTGAAAGGTTGTGGGTTGAGTTACTAGTTCCTGGAGCAATGATTGGGACAAATTCTATGGAGCCCTAGACGTCTTAGGTAGAGACCGATCTGGTTGGTGTTAGTGATGTTTGATCATGAGGTGGAATCATTGGTTAAGGGTTGAGGTGGTTTGTTAGGCCCCTATACTACTAGTGTAACCCCTTATTGTTATTAGTACAACCCACTTATTATATTGATGTACCCATGTAGTGCCCATATTGTTACTATTGTGCCCCATAGAAGCCCACTATTGTTATTATTGTGCCCTTACATTATTATTGTTATGTCGGCTCTGATTATGTTATGAACCCTTAGACTCCTATATATAGAAAGGAGGTCTTTTCATTTGTATCATCCAAGAATTGTTCATTTATGTAATGTAAAGGAGGTTGCCTCCTCGAGTTGGTTTCATAAAATTTGCTATCAGAGCTTTGGATTCTAGGGTTTCGCTGCTCCAAACAGGTCATTGTGGCATTTTCGCTATAACTTTTTTTTGGGACGTTTCAGAAGCTAAAAAAAAACCCATTTGAGAAGAAATCGCGTTGAATCTCGGGTCTGAATTTTAGAGGTTTTAGCTCTATATTTGCGGATATATGATCTGAGGAAGTTGGTCTTTTTGCAGACTCCTGAATTACATTCCAAACAGGTGACCTGGGGAAAATCATCATAACTTTCTCTCTGGGCATCGGATTGAAATTTCGTAAGAAGGTACAAAAAGAGGACGGATTTTAGTTCCTTGTATATATTTTGTAGAGCCAAAGGTTGAAACAGTGACTCGTGGCACATCGTACAAGTTCGCTCTACTAAACTAGTCTATAATCAGGTCATCTTGGGAGATTGGTGCATAACTCTTCCTTGGATAATCCAATTTGGATCACACTAGTGGCATTGGAAAGAGGACACAGAGGGCTACTATAGGTCACAATTTCAGAACTTAAAGATACTAAAGTACAGAGTTACAGTCGTTTCAAGATCGAGCTCCTAAAATCAAGAAAAAGCAAGATGAGGAAGTTTGATGGCAAGGATTCGGTAAATTGGATACTTCAGATGGAGCAATATTTTGATCTACGTGGTGTACCACTGTTACAAAAGGTATGTATTGCATCTTCATATTTAGAACCGGATCAATTTTTATGGTATGAAGGGCTTTGTTCTTGTAGACAACTTGTTACGTGGTCAATTTTCACGAAGGAAAAGATAGCACATTATGAGATACAAAGAGCAACACCTTCTTTAGAGCAACACCACAACAATTGGAAAGAGTAAAAGGGCTTTGTGACATAGTGCAAAGCAAAATTATGGAAACCAAGAAGCATACCCCTCACAACTATAAAGATGGAAGTGTTGTTTCTCCTAGCCTTCCACAACCTACAAGGGTTACACCACA
The DNA here is from genome assembly GCA_031772625.1 of Pinus tabuliformis. Taxonomy (NCBI): domain Eukaryota; kingdom Viridiplantae; phylum Streptophyta; class Pinopsida; order Pinales; family Pinaceae; genus Pinus; species Pinus tabuliformis. The sequence goes on along the minus strand of CM062816.1, from coordinate 939,840,633 downwards.
AAAATTGGAAGAAAAAAGAGAAAAAGGGCTTTGTTACAATTGTGATAGCAAATGCACTAAAGGTCATAAGTGTACTGAGAAGAAATTATTTTACATAGAATATGAAGAGGAGGAAGAAAATGATCAAGAAACATCAAAAGAAGAATATATACGCCAAGACCCCACCCGAGAGAAAGAAGAAATGAATCAGACCATATCTTGTAAAGCATTGGCAAGAATTACCACTCCTCAAACTCTCAAGATAGAAGGACATATCAAGAAGAAAAAGGTGCAAGAAGTGAAAGATCACATCGAGAAAGAAGAAATGAATCCAACCATATCTTGTAATTCATTGGTTGAAATTACCACTCCTCAAACAATCAAGATAGAAGGACATATCAAGAAGAAAAATGTTCAAGAAGTGAAAGATCACATCGAGCATCAAGAAATGAATCCGACCATATCTTGTAAAGGATTGGAAGAAATTACCACTCCTAAAACTCTAGAGATAGAAGGACATATCAAGAAGAAAAAGGTTTAAGCAGTGAAAGATCACATCGAGCATCAACAACAAGTTCTCCAACTTTTAAAGGATAACGCCACTTCGGTGCAAAATCAAACGAAACAACGGGTAGATCAAATGTTTTGATGTAGGTGATTGGGTATTTTTACTGCTACATCTCAAGCAAGCTATTTATGAGAAGGAAATGTTGGCAATACTACATGCACTTAAAAAAGGGCGACCTTACCGAATGCGAAGACTCTTCAAGGATGAGGATGTGGAAGCATTGTTTTGTGCTATTTCTATTATCCAACCAGATTGGATAAACGAAGAAAGGGATGAATGGAAGAAGGACGAAGAAGTATGGCCACTTATTGAAAAGTTGCAAAAGATCCCAATTCAAACAATATTGCCAAAAATTGAAGAGGAAGGAAAAATCATATTGGAACCTGGAGCAGTCATAGAAACAAGAACCTGACAACTACGAAATCGATCAATTTCGGAGTATCTCATCAAGTGGAAGAACTTACCCGCTGAAGATTCCACATGGGAGGACAAGAATTTTATACAGAAGCATCAAGAACTACTCAAGTGTTGAGGACAATGCTTTTTGAAGGAGAGGGGCATGTTAGGCCCCTATACTACTAGTGTAACCCCTTATTGTTATTAGTACAACCCACTTATTATTTTGATGTACCCATGTAGTGCCCATATTGTTACTATTGTGCCCCATAGAAGCCCACTATTGTTATTATTGTGCCCTTACATTATTATTGTTATGTCGGCTCTGATTATTTTATGACCCCTTAGATTTCTATATATAGAAAGGAGGTCATAACATAATCGAAGCCGACATAACAATAATAATGTAAGGGCACAATAATAACAATAGTGGGCTTCTATGGCACACAATAGTAACAATATGGGCACAACATGGGTACATCAATATAATAAGTGGGTTGTACTAATAAAAATAAAGGGTTACACTAGTAGTATAGGGGCCTAACATGCCCCTCTCCTTCAAAAAAGTGTTGTCCTCAACGCTTGAGTAGTTCTTGATGCTTCTGTATAAAATTCTTGTCCTCTCATGTGGAATCTTCAGCGGGTAAGTTCTTCCACTTGATGAGATACTATGAAATTGATCGATTTCGTAGCTGTAGGGTTCTTGTTTCTGTGACTGCTCCAGGTTCTAATATGATTTTTCCTTCCTCTTCAATTTCTGGCAATATTGTTTGAATTGGGATCTTTTGCAACTTTTGAATAAGTGGCCATACTTCTTCGTCCTTCTTGCATTCATCCCTTGCTTCGTTTATCCAATCTGGTTGGATAATAGAAATAACACAAAACAATGCTTCCACATCCTCATCCTTGAAGAGTCTTCCCATTCGGTAAGGTCGCCCTTTTTTAAGTGCATGTAGTATTGCCAACATTTCCTTCTCATAAATAGCTTGCTTGAGATGTAGCAATAAAGGAGGTTGCCCCCATTTATGTAATGTAAAGGATTTAATGTATGGATATATCTTTATTGATTTAATTATTTATTATGGAAAGTCTCACTGAGTTCTGGGCAACGTTCTAGAGGCTGACTTGGAAATTAGGCTCAGAATTCAGGACCGCATGCTCTGAACTGAACATTTTGGGCTACAATTGTTGGGAAGAAGGCTTGTGGGAGAGGTTGGAGGCTTCCAACCACATGGATGCCTTGTTATGGGAGTGGATAAGGGCTCATATTAGAAACAAGGGTGTCCAACTCAGGTTTTGGCCATTTGGGGTGGTTACTTAGCCTCTGAGTGACTTGTAGACCTTGTAGGATGTGTTGAGTTATCAGTTTGTCTTCCGCAGTCGACCCCACTTCCTTAATGGAGCCTAGGAGGTCAGATCATATCATAGTAGCCCCCTCATGTTTATCTTGGCAGACTAATGAAACTAGGTAGATATGGGAGGGGTGGTTACATGATGGTATTAGAACTCTTAGGTTCAACACTTGGACTAGATGGGTGAAATGTGTTTGTTGTGAATGCATGTTAGTGTCTATATGTTTGTTATGAATGTATTGTTATGGTTATGATTATCATGCATGAGGTCTGGTATGCATTTGGTGTTGTCATGCATGATGTCAACATATTGATATGATTAAGTATATATACATGTATCGTGTTAATCTAGATTGATTTTGTAGATGAGATAACCTCCCCTAAACTTCACTGAGGTATGTTGATTATGTTTATGTTTGGTTTATCTGACATGATATGTTTGCAAGAAGTTAAGGATCAAATATGACTAGATAAATGGTGGACTACAATTCACATGATTCTCCCTACAGATTAGATGAACAACATGGTGATGAGTACTCCCTTGACATAGAAAATACATTGAGAAGTTTGAAAGTAGAGATCAGAATTTTCAAATCAGATAATGCTAGGATCATTTAGTGATAGGATATACTTTCTAGGGTATAGGAGAAACAAGCAAATATTAATGCAATCATCCTTCAAATTCTATCATATTTGTAGAGACAGGGACCACTTCGGATAAGTCATGGATAGGAGGAAAGGAATAATGGGGCATATGGTAGTAGATCTCAGTCGAGATATAGGTTTGACAAGGATGATACAGTTAGAGATGGTAGGTTCTTGGATACACCTGACAGGAGGGGTAACGATCGCGGGTTCTCTTCTAGTTCTGGTTTAGAGAGACAACATCATCATTACCATCACCATCCGTATAGGAGGAGTGAGACGTAGTACTTGTCAGATGAGTTCAATAAATAAAAGACTCCTACATTTGATGGAGAAATGGAGAAGTCACAAATTGCTTGGTTTTGTGGAATGAATAAGTTCTTTTGGTTTCATGATTAATTAGATAATATGAAACCAAGAATAACTACTTTTAGTCTTAAAGGGAAAGCAAAAATTTGGTGGGAAGATGTGAAGAACACCAGAAGAATTCGAGAAGAGGAGTTGACTTGGAGTGACTTCAAGAGACTTTTCAGGAAGCATCTATCTAAGAGATACTACAATCACAGGGTGAAGGAGTTTTATGAGCTAAATATGGGATTTATGACTGACGAGGAGTACACTAGCAGATTCTTGGATTTTTGAGATATGTGTCATATCTTAAGGAGGAGAAAGAAAAGATTCAAAGATTCATCAGTGGATTTCCAGTATCATTCAATGATAGGATTGAGTTTGAAGAGTCTAGATCGCTGGAGGAAGCCATCAAAAAGTTGAAGAATTGTTATGAGCAATCGAAGCATAAGAATGAGTCTAAGTAGGATTGGAAAGGTAATGAGAAGAATAGGGAAAAGTAGGTCAAGAAGATAGGAAAACCAAAGGATACAAATGGCAAGGAGAATGAAGCACCACACATGAAATTTAATACATTTGACAGAGGACAGGGATTTTAGTTAGAGGAGAAGAAGAAGGGTGATGGAAGAAAGCCTTTAAAGTGTTGGATTTGTGGCAAGGATAATTGCAGGAGAGATTGTCCACTGCATTAGGATGGAAGACCAAAAATTTATAGTGCTTATGAGACACAGACAGTGGGGGATGTTGGATAGAGTATTCCTTGGATTTATGTAGCGTTGGATAATAGGCAGGCTGATCATGAGACATCTGTATCGAGATGGAAGGTAAGCTTTGGGATCAAGTTGTTTCTATTTTGATTGAACCTGGATCTAACTACAGTTATATTAGTCCTGACGTGGTGGATAAATGTGGTTTAAATAAAGAAGTGCATGCTAAATCTTGGTTAGTGCAGTTGGATATATGTACTAAGAAAAGGGTTCATCATTGGGTAAGAGCTTATGCATTTGAGTTGAATGGTATGTTTACATCAACACATCTAAATGTGCTTCCATTAGGATCGTATAATATATTATTGGATATGGATTGGTTTTATATTCATAGGACTAAGGTGGATTTTATGAAAAGGCTATTGAGAGCTTGGATGAAAATGGAGAATAGAGAATATTGTAGGGTAAAAAGAAGGCGACATCAGTCAAAATGGTTATAGCTATGCAAGCAAAGAGCAGTAGCAAGACAAGATGTGTATTGTTTGTGGTTCATATTTCTTGAAAAAGGTAAGGATGTTGAGGATACAGAAGCATTGAAGAGTTATCTAGTTTTGCAGCAGTTTCAGGATATATTCTCAGCAATGATTTCAGAGTTACCACCTCACGGGGAAGTTGAATCTTTTATTGATTTGATGCTTGGAGGAGCACTAGCATCAAAGTCACCATAGAGAATTATCACTCCAAAGTTAGTGTAATTGAAGTTGCAGTTGAAGGAAATGATGGACAAGGGATACATTAGGCTAAGTGTGTCGCCTTGTGGTGCGCTAGTATTTTTTGTGTAGAAGAAGGATGGTATTCTCAAGTTGTGTATTGATTATAGGTAGTTGAACAAGGTGACAATCAAGAATAGGTGCCCTTTTCTGCATATTGATGACTTGTTTGAAAAACTGAGGGGGAAAATAGTGTTCTCAAAGATCGATTTGAGATCAGGATATCCTAAGGTACGCATCAAAGAAGAGGATATCTACAAGGCTTCTTTATAGACCAGGTATGGGAATTATGAGTTTGTTGTGGTTCCTTTTGGTTTGGCTAATGTTATAACTACTTTCATATGTTTGATGAACAATGTGTTACATCCTTATTATAGGCCATTTTTTCAAATCTAGACAATAGGCCTTCAAATAGGATCCTTCACATCCTTTGAACACTTTGTCATCTTTCCTACACAAATCCCTAAGTATGACTCTCTCATATCCATGAGTTTATGCCTGAAACTGCTTCATTTCATTCATTTTTAGGACCAACACACCCTAGCCCTTCATGGGACAACATTGACTACTAGGTTTCCCTACTTTGCACTTGTGTTAATCACCAACAGTTTTCTCAGTGTTGGGGGTGCACTGATTCTAGAAATTCGGGAAAACAAAAAAGAATCCCAAAGCTTCCTCTTCCAGGATCTATTGTAACTATTTACCTTGGATAAAAGTATCGAATCCTATCTTATCCTACCTTGGAGTTTTCATCCCTTATCCCTTGAGCTCATTCTCCCATCAAGAGTGGATCTCAAGCCTGGATTGGTAAAACAATAAGAATTCATGAACTACCTCCTTCACCTATATATTTACTGCCATCCATAGGTAAGGGGTTGTCTTTTGGAGATTGATTATACCTATATGATACTGATGTGAGAGATATCATTCCATGCATTAGGGTGGTTAGAGGTGAACTTTGTGGAAAGGATAGGACAAGTCAACTTGGAGGAGCTCTTCTACAAGATCAACACCTACTTTTGGTTGTAACTCACTCCATTTCTATTAAAGCAAAGAATTCTTTGTTTTCCTATATATGATGTTATGGTTTCATGTATTTCAATACCATGTTGATCTATTGAATAAAGTTATTAAATGGTGCTACATAGATCCCATAGATTGTTGGCTTGTGTTCTATGACTGTGCAGGTTCTAATTATAGCGACCAGAGCTATGATTGGAGCATACAGGCCAAGGAAGGAGCGAAGCATACGACAGATTCCAGGTAGGATTCATCTCGTTATCTATTTACTTTAAGGAAAACATTAGTCCCTTTGTCTTTCTATTGTTCTAGGTTAGTCCACCAGACCTAGGGAAGATACTTCTATCCATAGTCGTAGATTCCATATAACAATCCTTATCTGGGCAAGTTTGTGATTGTATTCATTGATGACATATTGGTATATTCTAAGAATAAGGAAGAGCGTGTAGAACATCTAGCAAAATTGTTGATATTTCTAAGAGAGCATCAGTTGTATGCCAAACTTAATAAATACAGTTTCTTTTAGACAAAGGTACATTACTTGGGGCATGTGGTTTCCAAGGAAGGTATAGTAGTGAACCTGGAAAAGATCAGAGCTATCATGGAGTGGGAAACTCCTAGGAATGTGGATGAGGCCAGATCTTTTATGGATTAGCAGGTTATTAGAAGATGTTCATCAAGATATTTTCATAGATTTCCTATCCTTTTACATCATTGCAGAGGAAAGGAAAGAAATTTGAATGGACAGAGGAATGTGCAACCAATTTTGAGTAGTTGAAGCAGTTGCTTACAAATGCTCCAGTTCTAAAGATTGCAGATCCAATCAAAGAAATTGTGGTATGTATAGATGCTTGCAAGAGAGGACTAGGTGGAGTCTTGATGTGGGAAATACATGTAGCATGCTATGAATCAAAGAAATTGAATTAGCACAAGAAGAACTATGTGACGCACGATCTTGAGTTGGAAATGGTCATTCATGCATTGAAGATGTGGAGGAACTATCTTCTGGGACAACGATTTATTCTAATGAGTGATCACAGTGGATTGAGATACTTATTTGACCAACCTAATCTGAATGCCAGTGTTTTAAATTATTTTGTCATGCCATATTTTCCATTTTACTTTTATGTTGAAAAAATAGAAAAATATATTAAAAAAATATTGGAAAGAAAAGAAATGCAAAAAGGAAAAGAAATATGAAAATTAAGAAAAATGAAAACATAGAAAAAATAGATGGTATTTAAAATATATATATGTGTATGTGTGTGTGTGTGTGTGAAAAATTGAAAAATTTGAAAAAATCCCAAAGTATTTGACGTGCTCATTTAAATGTCATCATAAGTCTAATTAATTAAATTAATCCTTTAGTTTATATTAATGAAGGATTAATTAATTATGTTTATTGTAAAAAGTCTTTGACTAATATGATGGATTTGAAATTTTGTCATTCTTTGTAATCATCGCGCAATTTTTAATGGTCGAGATCATCCCCACCCCAATCAACGGATCGTATAGTTTTTAATGGTCAAGATCATCCCCACCCCAATCAACGACGGGGGATGCATTTCAGACCCCCTGTTACAAAACATTTTGTCACTGTCCCTGTACTCTCCATTCCACGATCATGGAGGACCTCTACAGTGAACCCTATATAGTTTCCCATCATGAAGAAACTCCCATTATGTCCCTCTTCATGAGCAGAATGATTCCTTTTTGCATCATTTCCCAAGAATCTTCCTTTTACCCCAGTTTACAAGAGTGGCGCTATTAACTAGTTTCTTCCTCACGCCGATTTACAAAGATTAAAACCAAGACTAGCATCGTACATCACTACTGAGCCTTTTCTCAGTCGTGTCGATCCTCTTTTGGCAAGTTTTTTAAATATGGAGTCGAAGCTTCATAGTGTAGAAGCTTCGTAACGAAATTCTGGTAAATGGTTGGGCTGGATGGAGCTGAGGAAGTCAGTTTGGGCTCCTTTCCCCTATTAGGATGGAACCAATCCAAGAGATAAAGCCTTCTCCCATGATAATAGGAACCATCTCCTTTCTATCCAAGCTATATAAACCCCTCCTTTTACAAGCTTCACTAGTTTAAGTATTGGTATTTTTGGAGCTTGAATAATCCACAAGATATATATAGCTTGTAGCTCTCTAGTTTATGTCTGAGGGAGAATATTGTGTTTGGTTTGGTTTGAGACTAAGGGGAAGAGGCTTTAAAACTTCCATTGTTGGGGCTATCCATGAGATGCTAACAGAAGTGTGGGAACCCAGATATGTCAGAGGAGATCAACAACGTCAAGGCATTGGTTGTAATCTCTTTCTGAACTTATATGAATACAAATATTGATTGATTTCCTACATTAAAGTGTTATGTTACATTTGATGGCTTAATGTTCCTTGACCTATTAAGTAGGCTGAATGAAATTTGTATTCTATCATGTTTGTTGTTGTTGTTTGTTTGCTTGTTTCAGGTATTCGAAGGAAGGAAATGGAAAGTAGCTAGAGTGAGGAAGCAAGATCACCACCAAGCGAAATAGAGTTCTAAGAGGTAGGCCTTCTTATTTGATTCTAGCTTAAGGAGATTTTCCATAGATTGTTTGTTTGTGGCTAGACCCTCACTCTTGGGCTAGAGGAATTGTTTGTGTCCGCACTGAGAATTTACCTGCACCACAAATTGGCAACTCTACTGGGGATCAAATCCTTCTATTTGATTCCTTGTCATTTTATGGTTTTGTGTGAACTTTTCTAGTATCACCATTTCCCTTTAGTGTTCTCTTCTTTGCCTGGTTTACTGCTCTGAGCCTAAAATTTATAGTGGCAATTCTGGTTTTAGCCTTTGAAATTTTTTATTTTTTTCCTTGAATCCTCGGCTAGCGCATTTATTTTTCTGAAAGTCGCACCGATCAGTGCGAGTTTCTCAAAAAAAATCGCGTCGACCCCCTTCTAGCACCTGTTGTCAGTTAGGCAGTTACACCAATTCCTGTAGGTGAAGATCAGGGTTTCCCCTAGATCATAACCAGTGTGTCTTGCCCTTCTGATTTTTGTCTCTTAGCTTTCTTGACTGTGTTCTCCTTGATTGGAAAGCTTTATTAGCTTGGTTTATATGCTTGTTTGGTTTGCCTTTTCTTCACTTGGTTTCTTGAGTTCTTGGATGGTTTGTAGCCCTAGGGCATTTAGGTCGTCATCCATTCACCTCTTTATGTGCTTAGCAATTCAAGTTGATAGTTAAGTTGTTATTTTCATAACGTTTTTAGTCCTTTTGTTGCTTTGATTTCCATTTAACAAGTTTGAAAAGTTTCGTTTGTTAATTAGGCATCTCTTTTCGAGCATAGATCACATTGCTCATCTTATTTTTGGTTGAGTCTTTGCATCATTAGTTTGGAAGGAATTCTCTTTTATGCTTTGAATTTCCTTGAGGTTGATTGTATTGAAAATTTTTCATTGAAGTGTTTTCGAAAGATTCATTTTATCATTTCATTGAAAAATACATAATTCTAGTTTGTTGAATCAATATGTTACATTTGTTAGCATCACTGAAGACTAGATTTGTATCATCATTTGCACTGGAAAAGAAATGAAATCTCTTTACGATTGAAAGAACTGTTTGAAGTGTGTTTTATAGGAAAGATAGGAATTGGAAAGAGTTTTTCATTATTTTGTTTTAAAAAGCAAAGTAGTGAAAAGGTCATTTTGATTTCAATTGCTTGTTTGTTGCATTGGGTGTGTTTTCTACTCTCATTAGTGTAAAAAATTCATCGAATTCAAAGGGACTTGTCTCATTTAGCTACATATAGGAGTTTTTCGAGTCACATCGATAAGGCCTGAAAACTGAGACATAATTTCAAGATAAACTCTAAAATGTATTCAATTAACCTAAGGTGCAATTGAAACCTAAAGATCACATTTAGAAGGTCTCATCTAGAGAAGTGTTCTGACATCTTTAAACCTAGCAGTTGTCGTTCACTTCGTCACTAGACAATGCTAGTATGGACTTGTGCTCCTCGTACAGTCGCGTATATAAATGGAGACTCCTCTAGGTTGCAATCCTTTATCCATAGGAAGTTGATTATGTTGCCTTGTAAACGTGATACACTGAACACAACATTCAGGGAGATTGTTTACCTGTACTTCTCGGTTTGTCGGGAGGTATTCTGCAGTTCAAGGTTACCTGGTAATCCTTTTTTCCTAGATTATCATAAGTAGTAATTTTGATATTTTTGACTCCCTAATTATAAAATATCATCTGAGCTCTTGTCCTTTCGAGCTCGTTTCAAACTGAAAGTGATAGAGTCACCTTTGCTTCTTTTTCAACTCTTAAAACATGAAAGAGCACCAGTGTGTTTTTGTTTCTTAAAAAATTATTGCCCACGATCATATAACCTTCCTATTAGTCTTTTTCTAGACAACATCATGAGTATACCTTTAAATACATTTTAAAGCCTTGGAATCAATCTCTCTCTTCTGGTTGTTTGAGACAAAATCATTATCGCTGAACCATCAAGTTCACCTAGTTCCTCTTCCTCTCCTCTGTCTAAAAGATCATTTGAGGAGCCTTTTCCTGAATTGCCACAGTCACTTGAGGACGAAGGTGTTGAACTTGGAATTGTTTTGAGCATTCAACCTTTGTCATCTCATCCTCCCCCTCCCTTAGATACTGGGTCACTTTCTGACATTGGCCCGGAATCTCCAGATAATCCTATCCAGATTCCCGAGAGTCCACCGACTCTTGAAGATCAGCTTGGATTGGTTGTTTATCCTCTAAATCCTTTGTTCGATCTTGTTGTGATATCACTGTAGCTTCCGTATAGTCTATACGATCAGCCGGGTATTCCTTTGGAATTATCCCCTCAAACATCTTCGGTAGTCTATCGTCACCTGTTTTCACCCATGGAATCAGAAGGTGAAATCCCAGTCTCCTCTCCGGGTCACTCAGAGGTTTCCACTCCACGCACAGTTGAGGAGCAGGAATATCATTTCCCTCCTAAAGGTTTCCCTTACATGGGAAGCATTCCGACCATTTTTCATCCCGAGTTACCGCGTAATTACATGACTTTAGCTCAGTTGGTTTTAGGTACACCTACTGCCTCATCACTATATCACAACCCTATCTGGGCATCTGGCACTATGCCTACCTCAGGTCCATTCATTCAGAACCCGGTTTCCCAACCAATGGTGCATTCTGCAGTTACTTCAATCCCAGTGCAACCCACCATTCTGAATCCTCTTGTTTCAACGGTCCAAGTAACCCATTTGGTTCAACCGATAGTCTCAAGTCATGTCTCTATCAGTTCTTTAATCCCTCCAGTAAGTGGATAGGTTGTGCCACCACCTGGGGGCAAAGTTTGAATGTTTCTATGATGTCTGGAAAAACCAATGTGAGTGGCTCGCAAGCTCACATGGTTGGAATGAACCAGCCCTCTTTGGGTACCATTCTAAACCCTGTTGATCCTGCTGGATCGAGTGATGTCCAGTACCAACAATCGAACCATGTTAGCTCGTTTGGGTCAAGCAACCTCTAGTACCAACAGCCTAATATGGCTCAGGTTTAGTACCAACCTCCTTATGTTCCATATGGTTCACAAGTGATGGTTAATCTTCCCCACATCCCTCAGCCTGGACCTTATGTCCAGCCTGCTCTGTTCATTGCTCTTGGTGGATATGGCCAGATACAGTTCGGGAACTTTCAAGGTGTCATTCCAGGAACTTTGCAGCAGAAAGGATAACTTCTGCAGTAGTAAGGGCAACCTTCGTTGTAGCAAGGGCCATCCATGCAGCAGCAAGGGCAGATAATGTTGCAACAAGGAAAACTTCAACAACCGCAGGGGAAACCCTTGCAATCATTGCAGCAAACCATCCAGCCGCAAGTGTAGTATGTGCTGTAATCCTCCCAGCCTATGTCTTTGCAAGGTCAACCTCTGCAGCCACAAGGACACCTTTTACAACCGCATGGTCAGCCCTTGCAGCAACAAGGTCAACCCGGGCAACAACAACCCTTATAATCATATCAACAGGGTCAACCTTTGCAAGCGCAAAGTCAGGGTCAAGTCTTGCAGCAGAAGGCACAAAATCCTTATGTCCAAGGGAAACAGGTTCAAAATCCTTTTGTACAAGAGCAACAAGTCCAAAATCCTTATGTCCAAGGGCAACAAGTGAAAATTCCTTACGTCTAAGGGCAGCAATTCCAAAACCCATTTTTCCAGGGGCAATAGGTCCAAAACCCTTATGCTCAGGGACATCAGGTGCAAAATCCATATGTCCAAGGCTAGTAGGCTCAACAGCCTTTTAACCCATATGTTGCTTATTAGCAGCCTATGGCTGGACAGTTTCAAGGCTTTCAAGGTCAGAATCCTCCCTATGGGCAAGGTAACCTACAATGGGGGAAAAATAAAATGTCGTATGGACAAAACCCTCTGCTATGGGGACAAAATCCTTACCAATAGGGATGGATCCTGCTAGTTGGGTCTGCTTATCAACCTCAAATTCATTTCAATACCCAATTTCCATTCTTGGCTACACTAGAACTGCCAGATGTGTCTAGACTCATGAATGACCCGATTCTTCATTCACCATACTGGCCTCCAATTCCATCCAAGATCCTGAGCGATTGTTTGAAGTTTGAAGGAAAAGCGAAAGAGGATCCACAAGCCCATGTGATGACATATCACCTCTGGTGCTCCTCGAATTCCTACGTTGATGATTCCATTCATCTTCGGCTTTTCCAATGAACTCTTGCAGCTGCTGCAGCCAAGTGGTATATCGAGCTACCTTGAAATGCCTATCATGAATTTAACTCTCTCGCCATGGCCTTTCTCACACATTTTTAGTTGTCGGTTCGCTATGAAACTGGCACCCATCTGCTAATGTCACTCAAGCAAGACACGCGACCCACCAATCCAATCACATACATGAATGGAGACGTAGCCATCACCTAAGTAAGTTTGAGATCGTTGATCAGTTGTTGACCGAGTGGTTCACCAAATCATTCATCCGCAAAATTGGCGAGGACATTGCTATGGGTGGATGTGTCACTGAGGAACAAGCCATCGTGCATGCCCAGTATCTAGACCTCATCTATTCACAATCTGGCACATTATATGATATATTACCTGATGCACCTAGACCATCGTTTGATCTCACATCTAAGTCTCCGACTACACCTCCTGTTGATGGAGTAATTGGTTCAGTGACTCAAACCCCAAAAAAATATTCTTCCAAACAGAAGTCGGTTTCCAACACTACTTTGAATGATTCCTCTCGCAATTCATCTGGCCCTGGTAAAACCTTAGAGGTTCATGTTGTCTAGTCTACCACAGCAGACAAATCCTCTAAAGGTAAGAAGAAAGGCAAAGACAAGGGTAAAGTCGATGCCCCAAAACAGGGTCCTCCTAAGTCGTCTACTAGTGATGCTTCCCAACGGAAGCCAAAATATCCATGCCTCATCTGTGAGGAGGATCACTATACTAAGGATTGTCCCAGACGATTTGAAGTTAGTCATTTGCTCAAAGGGACTCCAGTTGTCCTAAAAGAGCCCTTTCCGTCCCATCAGACCCAAATGGTAGACCAGCCTCAGTTATTTGCTTCCTCAGGTTCATAAGTGTTCATGATGAATACACCGATTAACGTGGCTACTAGGTCAAAATATTATCAAACTCCTACCCCGACAGCATGGAAAGAGAAAGAAGGTACCCCTTCTTCTTCTGCCCCATCCAATTCTGGTCCTCTCCATATAAAGCGACCTAATCTCGATTCCACCATTCAACCACCTTCTCGAGGTGTGCTATGAAATTCGTTGTACAATCCAAACAATCGAGCCACTCAACATTATAACATTGTTGAAGATTTGGCTCAAGCGCCATCAGCTATGTTTGCTCTCAAGGTTCTTCAAAACTGTCCTTCTCAGTGGAAACCATTACTATCGGCTATTGGGGGTATTGATCCAACAGACTTTAATCTCATTTGTTTTGATTTGGAAAACCACATTCCTCATTTACCTTATCAGATTTCCTTTCTCATTCAGGTTATCATAAATGAGAAAACCATTCATAGGACCATCATCGATGAATGTGATTCTACCTGCATCATGTATGTCGCTTGTTGGAAGGCAATTGGTTTTCCTACTCTGAACTAGTCCCCTAACACTTTGGAAGCTTTTGACGGATGTGATTCACAACCATTCGGTGCCCTTCCCAACCTTGCCATTATTTTGGAGGGAAAGATAGTACACGTCGAAGTAGAGATCATTGAGGCTAATCTTAACTACAATCTTCTACTCATATGGAGTTGGACCCATGCCATGCATGTTGTAGCCTCCTCCATTTTCCGTGTGATTCATTTTCCCCATCAAGGGGGGATAGTCAAAGTCAACCAACTGTCCTAATTTGTCTCTTCCTCCTCGGATGGCAATGTTACTTATGTAAAGCACATCGGTGCTCCTTATGACAGTGTGGGGGTAGGACTCTTTAAAGGTCTTGCCTTGATGGGTATTTTTCTACTCCCACCTCCTCATGTTGCCTCTGTCAACATGATTTTGGTCAAGTCTAATCCTTGGGTCATTTACTCACCGGATCTTGTTGATACATGGGGTGAGGTTATGCCACTAAGTCTTGTTGAAATTAATTATGTGGAGATTGTTTCGGCTTCGCCTTCAATATCCTCTGATTTCTCTATTTCAAGTTCATCTCTCGATGCATATTCTCACTGCCCATGGCTTGATTATGGACCGACGATGATGTCTATGTGTCTTGAGAAATTCTCTTCTCTGCTGCCTATTGGCATGCCATTTTCTCCTGACATTGTCAAGATATTTCAACTGGGGTCACCTTTATCTCTTTGTAGATTCAGGTTTTTTCTCCCTCCCCGAGTTTTTACTGATTGCCCATTATTTCAATGGGGTTGTCATATTATGCCTCGTAACCCTCCCTCGCCCAGGGGGCATGGGGGCACAACCTTATATGAGTTCTACTCTATTATTTGGTCGAGTCGATGCTTACTCGTCATGTCAATGGTAAAACTCCGGTTTTCGTCTGTGTTGATTGATTACCCGAGTTTGAACATGGACTCTCTCAAAAAGTATTATTCCTAGGTCATCTTACATGGATACTTTTGTACAATAGTGTGTTATTCATTTTTTTGTAGTGTGGTTTGGTGTGTTGTTTTGCAAGCAACTTTCTTGCTTATTATGTTTCTACCTGCTTTGCAGATGTCTATGTCGTCTCACATCGGTTTCACTAATGGTGCTTGCTGTAGTACCAGAATATATCATCTGTGGCATGGGCCATTTATGACCCCCATGGTGAGTTTATTGATCTTGAAGGTATTTGTTTAGGTCGAACAACTAATAACATTGTTGAGTACAACACAGTTATGGACTTGTTGTCAGAAGCTATCGCTCTTGACATCCGGGAATTGGTTGTCAACCTTGATTCACAACTTGTTGTTCTTCAACTTAACGGGAAATATTCCATCATAAACCCTCATATATTGAGAATGTATCTACATATTCGTCTATCGGAGAGAAATTTTGATTACATTACATATCATCATATTCCTAGGCATATGAATACATTGACAGATGCATTATCTAATTATGTGTTGGATAGATATTTACGAAACATGTAAAAATAAAAAACAAAACATTTGTACCATAGTAAGCAAGGAAATATAGCATATATATATATATCTATGTCTATATCTATATATATATGTGTGTGTGTGTGTGTGTGTGTGTCGATAATATTTGTCATACATCAGAACCCCAAAAAATAATATGTTTCTTCAAATACATTCATGGCTCGCAGGCCTAAAAAATGTGGAATGCTAAACCTATGAACTACTTGGCATGTTTCTCATGGTATCATGTAACTGCTCATACTACATGAGTCAGCAATCAGTGGATCCGGCCTGATACCCCCACTGTTTGCCTCTGATACTAGTGTGGTATGTTACCTCGTCGGGCACACTCTGGGATACCATGGGTCATTCCCTCGAGGTTCCGCGCGAACTCCTCAGTATCGCTTCCTTCTTGATAAGGAGCAATATTGAACTACTGAGCAACGCGCCTAGAAATCGAGGACATATCGACAATACACTTTGGTCCCACATCTGAATTTACAAAATCGAAATCACATGAATGCATGTATTTGAGAAACAATAAAAAATTAAAAATTAAAATTGTTTGTTTTTACCTCCATCTTCATAATCATCTCCCTCTGGGAGTGGCATATCTGGATCACTGCGGAAGTCAGTACAACTATAGGGCCAATCCTCTACTACGATTAGTTGTCGCCGTAGCCACGAGAAGAAGGCAGGCTTATATGACATCTGTTAGCCCTCGGTAATCTAGGCATCAATGCACCCCAACGGACCATCCGTGAGTCTCGTGGCAATGGTGGTTCCACCTCAGCAAGCTGGTAGTGAAATAGCAGGACTCGCTCTAGAAAGAAGGTCACTAGAATGGAACCATAGTAGAATTGCTTCAGGTTTCTTTCCTTGGCATTAGATAGCTAGCGCTTCATGTTTAACTTCATGGATTTTGCCCAGTTGAAGATAGTTGGCGCCATATAGTTGATAACATACTGTAACTTCGATTTGTTGGACTCATGCTGTGCTTGAGCCCCTTCCACTCTGTTGATGGTCAACAAAACCACTTTCAGCACAAGATCTTGAACATTCATGATCTCTATCTTACCGCTTTTCGATTTTAGTGATACCGGGCAGTGTTCCACAAGTAACATGTTCATACTTGCCCCAGTAGGCCTGGACCGATACAGATTGACTCGTTCCCCTCTTCGGGACAGTGCTGTGATGAAATAAATGTCGAAAGTTTCTAACTCCAGTTCTTGGTCACGGATCATAAAAACTTCCCGATTGACATCCCAGAGACTGATCAGATATCGTAGCAATTCGGGTTGAGCTCGCAGACCTAGTGTGAGGAAGAATTTGAGGAGCCCATAGTTCCTCAAGGCATTCAAGAAATTTGGGTCTGCCATTGCTTGTGTGTCAATGTCCTCATGCTCGCGTTTCTTCCAATCGACCATTTTTTGCGATGTTTTCCTTGCAAAAACCATAAAATCAAGTCAATAATCATCCTTCGTTAAAGAAATTTGGATCAAATCAGAGAAATTTGGGAAAAAACTTGAAAATTTTGTGTTCATGACACCAATGCCCTTGATGGTGTTAATAACCCTTGATCAGCGCAATTTTGTGCCCAGAAATCGTGCCAACTGAGGATGATTTTTTTTTGCTAAATCCTCCTCAATAAATCCAAAGAACGGTTTAAAACAGGAAAAAACAACCATGAAAATTAAGCTAAAGATTGGCTCTTACCTGCAACTGACAGATAGTCGAATGGCCTCCCGGATCTCCCACAATCTGCTCCTGAAAATCTAGGGCACAAATGGGTGAAAAATGCTCCACACAAGGTAAAATGGTAAAAAATAATTACTTTTTCCTCCTTTTATTCATTTTTCATGAAATATTAGGTTTTTAAAAGTATTTTTAACCTATTTTTGCCTCATAAATTGGATAATGCATTTACCTTTTGTGCATCAACAGGTGACGGATTACTGATGATGGTACTAGAGTCACGTTTAAGCTCTTTTCTTGACTCGTAAAACTCAAATGAAAATATCGCCGAGTATTTTTCCATTTTTGACTCGTAAAAGAGAATAAAAATGGGGGGTCTGCTTTTAAGCTCTTTTTTGACTCTTTAAAAATGAAAAGATTGTCGAGCTCTTGTTGTTTTGAACTCGTTAAAGGCTGCGAAACATCGTTTACCTAGTATATGTTTACCCCTTTTTCGGGCTGGGATAAATTATTTACAAAAAAAGTACTCCTTGACTTAAATGGTCAAGCAGTTCTCTCAAGTATCATTTTATACCTTTTCGGGCTCGAGAGACACAAATGTAAAAAAAGGGATCATGTGGAATTTTATTTTCCATGTCTTTTTCAAACTCTCTAAACATGAAAAAGATACTAAGTTACACCTTTGTTGCACTCGTTAAAACATTAAACGATATTGGATTCGTCACTATGACGGACGTGAGATTCTCCTTCCTAGGGCTCATTAAACTTACTAGGTCTGATTCGTCCGAAGGATGAACTTATAGTGCAACCACATGCTATCCCCTTCAAGCTTGCGATAAAAAATAATTGGGGTACCTGCGAGAAATGGTGGGGGCAAATTGGAAATTCTATCAGTCATGTCGGCAGCTCACTCTTGAACATGACACTTTTTGCTTCGTGTCAGGTTGGGATATCCTCCTTTTCATGATTGACCTTCCTGGGTTGGGCCATTCATTTTTCCTTCCATTTGATCTCTGCCACATCATCATGACTATCGATCCTATGGATCCAAAAGTTGTCAAACTTCAGAGTCGTGTCGATGATATGTTCAAGAGTTAGTCCTTATGCAGTTACACTTACTCCTGATTCTCTGTATCATCTGAAATCATTGCATCCCTTTGTCTCGTGTCAATGATATGGGATACATCATGGCCCTTGTTCAACATGATTACTTCCTATCGACTTCAGCTCATTATCTAGGAAGTCGGCTGAGAGATTCCCTTCCAGTACCTTAGAGCTTGCATGCCCTAATGTCAAGTTCTTCACACTCGACGACAAGCTCACATCATTGGATTTCGATTGAGTGATTTCACGGGTGTTCAACTTTAGTTCCTTTACTCACATTCCATGGACTATGTTGCGGGTACCTTGAGAGCCATTGTCATTATTGGTGGTTCCTCTCGCGCTTGTTAACGATTCACATCATTGACTGGTAATCAAGCAACTTTCTAGCATGTTCGACTTCAACATATTCATTCACATGCTAGGATTTGTACTTTGATCGAGTCGTGTTGGAGCGCAAGACCCTGGGCTTAGATTACACAAGTCTAGGTTGTGAGGCGATGTGACATGATCATGTTGATATACATGTCTCTTTCAAATGGATGGCCGCGACCATACCTTGGTTTCGTTATGATCCTCTCTATTGGATGGTTGCACCCATGTCTTGGATCCATTTACATGATCATTCTCTAGATGGCTACATCCATACCACGATTCATGTATCATTTGTTAGAGTTATGTATATGTATCTATTCTTGTTTGCAGGTTTTTTGACTACAGACTCTAGTTCCCCGCATCTACTTGTAAAGCATTTCACACCTCACTCTAGTTCGACCTTCACGCTTTAGGGGGCATCTGTTACACATCATTTTGTCACTGTCCCTGTACTCCCCGTTCCACAATCTTGGAGGACCTCTACAGTGAACCCTACATGCTTTCCCATCATGAAGAAAATCCCATTATGTCCCTCTTCATGAGCATAATGATTCCCTTTTGCATCATTTCCCAAGAATCTTCCTTTTACCCCAGTTTACAAGAGTGGTGCTACTAACCAGTTTCATCCTCACACTGATTTCAGAGATTAAAACTAGGACTAGCATCGTATGGTGCTACTGAGCCTTTTCTCAGTTGTACCGATCCTCTTTTGGCAAGTTTTTTAAATATGGAGTCGAGGCTTCATAGTCTAGAAGCTTCGTAATGGAAGTTTGGTAAATGGTTGGGCTGGATGGAGCCGAGGAAGTCAGTTTGGGCTCCTTTCCCCTATTAGGATGGAACTAACCCAAGAGATAAAGCCTTCTCCCATGATAAGAGGAACCATCTCCCCTCTATCCAAGCTATATAAACCCCTCCTTTTATAAGCTTCACTAGTTTCAGTATTGGTATTTTTGGAGCTTGAATAATCAGCAAGACATCTATAGCTTGTAGCTCTCTAGTTTATGTTTGAGGGAGAATATTGTGTTTGGTTTGGTTTGAGACTAAAGGGAAGAGGCCTTAAAACTTCCATTGTTGGGGCTATCCATGAGATGCTAGCAGAAGTATGGTGAGCCGAATATGTTGGAGGAGACTAGCAACATCAAGGCATTGGTTGTAATCTCTTTTTGAACTTATATGAATACAACTATTGATTGATTTCCTACATTGAAGTGGTATCTTACATTTGATGGTTTAATGCTCCTTGACCTGTTAAATAGGTTGAATGCAATTTGTATGCTATCACATTTGTTGTTGTTTGTTTGCTTGTTTCAGGTATTCGAAGGAAGGAAATGGAAAGTAGATGGAGTGAGGAAGCAAGATCACCACCAAGTGGAATAACGTTCTAAGAGGTAGGCCCTCTTATTTGGTTCTAGCTTAAGGAGATTTTCCATAGATTTTTTGTTTGTGTCTAGACCTGCTCTCTTGGGCTAGAGGAATTGTTTGTGTCTGCACTGAGAATTTACCTGCACCACCCCCCCCCCCCCCCCCCCCGCACCGCACTTTTGATGTTTAACTAGAGGGGTGTTATCGGGAAATCTAGTGTCTATGCAGAGCTGCTAGTCCCACTAAGATGGGTAGCTATCTTAGAAACAAACAGATTAAAGTTACTTTCGTTTTCCTTTATGAGAAGTAGATAGGAGAAGATCAAAGAATACCAACCTCAATCCTTTGCTCAGTTCTTTGCTTGTTCCTTCTCCTCACTAACCGGTCTTTGATGCTTCTCCTTTGACCACTTCGCTTCAAAGAGTACCTGTAAAGTCAAAGCAGCATAATACCTTCAAAGTGTAGAGATCTACAATCATAAACAATATAGGACCATATATATATTGACCACACAAAGCCATATACTATCAGACATACAAGAATGTGGAGGAAAACTTGAATAGCTTTATTAATATGAAGATTAGAAGAGAGGATTACAACCCATTGTTCTAACCCAGCGTCATCCTTCTAGCATCAAAGCCCTTCTTCACCTCATGAAAAGCTTAGATCACCCAACACTATGATATTCCACCAGGAAACCAACAACACTTCCTTACAAGATACAAAATTCCAGCCTCTGGATCTCTGGGATGAGGGATCCATATATAGATGATTGCAGGGAGGTGAGTCAGCTTCTGGGATTTTGATTAGTGTCTTCTCTCTGATAGTTTTTGGTTCCACTTGGAGATTGATGATCTCTTACTCATCCCTGGGCGAATTTAGAGAGGCAAGTGTCACAGGAGAAGTTTATGGAAGATTCTATGATCATCCACCTCGCAAACTATCTCTGCCATTTGTCCACTCTCGCCCATCGCACCCTACAGAAGGGATTTTCAGTATGCATCGCACCTTTTACACTGGGCAGGTGAGATGCATCGCACCCTTAGCACTGAGCAACCTGTATGGTCCAGTTTTGACCAGTTCTCAGCAGTTTCTGGTGGAGAACTTTTGGGAGATGATGTAATCAGCTGACCTTGTTCCTTTAGGGCATGAAACAACACTTTTAGGGACTCAAGAGCCCTTGGTTTATGGACATATATGATTGGGGTTGTAGTGCCCAAAAATGTCTATAACAGTTGCCCCCTAAAGCATGAGGTCGTTAATCTTTTGATGTCGGGTGAAATGCTTTATCATGAGGATCCGAGGTTTTTCGAACTGGAAGGCGACCTGTAATAAGATACAATACAATACATTATCTTCATAATATTTTCATGATCTAGCTGAGGCGGGCATTCCCATGCTCAGCTTTATAAATTCATTTTCATGTACATAGGACAGACAACTGTCTGTGTAGCAGACTGATGATTCTGGTAGAGCCATCATCCTTTGATTCGGATGATCATCTGTGCAGCAATGATGTACATTTGATGTCTTTATTTTCCTGAATATATCGCAGCCCGGATGGATGAAACTAGATCCAAGGTCTTCAAACTCATCCAATCTTCGCCCAAAGTACAATTCGATCCATGTGAAAATTGTTCTGGAGTCGAACATGGAAAGACATCGCCTGATTACCAGCCAATGATGTAAGTTGTTAACAGGCATGAGAGGAATCACCAATAATGATGATGACCCTCAAGGTACGGAGGTACAATTTGTGTGGTGTGAGAATGGGACTTGGCGTCGAACACCACGCAAAATCTCTCGGTCGAAGGCCATTGATGTAAACCTGTTGTCGAAAGTGAGAAACTTGCCATTGAGGCATGCAAGCTTCAAAGTACTGGAAGGGTTGTTCCTAGGTCGAATTCTTGGATAATGAGCTGATGTCAACAAGAAGTGACCCATCGTAGGAGGGCCTTAATGAATCCCACATCTATGACACGGAACAAAGCAAATGACTTTTTGGAGGTGAAAATGATCTGATGATACAGGGTTCAGGGTGGTGGTCATGAAAGAATGAAGCGTAAAGGTATTGTAGTGGATGAGACACAAGATGGGTTGGTGAATTCTCTGATCGACTTCTCTTGAACATATCGGCGACACTTGGAATGGATTGGTAGCGTTAACCCCAAAGATGGATGGTACGATGGACCAATGGTAATATGACCGGTGAATGGAATAACCCAACCCGACTCAGACATGGAGTGAAAGTGTCATGTTCAAGAGCGACTTTGCTACCAATAAAGTTTCTTCAAGTTTTCTTCCCAATTTTTCCCCAGTCATTGCTGACCAGTACCTCTTTATTTTTATCAAGCTTGAGGAGGATAACATATGCTTGTTCTATAATTTTCCCTTCGGGCAAACCCGTCGCTATGTTTTAACGAGCCTAGCGACAGTGAGACTCGTTCTTGTCTATATGGACAAGTTTGTCGCTATTGGTTTTAACGAGTTTAATGACAAAGATAACTCGGTCCTTTTCAATTTTAGAGAGTCTGAAAGGGACGTAAAGGAAACTCCAATAATCCTTTTTTTTCATATAATCCCTTAAGTCCGAAAAAGTATAAAAAAATACGAAAGGGATGAATTTTCAATAATTTTAACGAGCCGAACAAAACAAGCGCTCGATATTTTTGTGTAATAATCCCTCAAGTCCAAAAAGATTAAAATCTAAAGGAGGGATAGCACTCCCGGTAGCTTTAATGAGCTGGAGAGGCCAACCGCTTGGCAATCTTTTCATATTTTATGAGTCAGACGAAAAGAGCTTAAAGGAGACTCGTTTTTCGAGGAATGAGTGATAATTTCGGGTAGCAGCTGATTCCAGGTAAGGTTTGGAATTTTCCAATCACAGCAGTGTCACAAGGATGGCTAACATGATCACTCTTCACAGCTGTTCCTCAAAAAGGGGTAAACAATCAAGTGGAGGTGAATGATCGGCTAAAATAGAGTGTAGGTGATGATGAGAACATGACCAAGGCTCAAGAGATGATGATAATGCATTCACAATGGTTATTTACCGGAGATTGGTTCATTTTTTAATGAGCTTAAACTCTGGGGGAAACATTTGCTCATTGCTTAGGTTTAATTTTTAACGAGCTTGAACTTCACATAAAAATTGCTCGTGATAATGGTCATTGATTATTTGATTTCACCGCTAGCCACTTTGTTCCTTCGACGGTTGTACTGCTTGTTCAATTGCTTCATCAAATAGATTAGAAATGAACAATACATGTTTGAAAAATGAGTTAAAACACTAATACTTTACTCGAAGTACGTGAAAAGTAATTTAAAAGTGGTTTTTACCCCTCATTTTACCATTTCATTTGAACTTTGGTTTGTTGGAGCTCTGGAGGTGCCTTTCCCCCTTAATTTTCACTAGTTGATTCCGGGAGATTTTGTGGACGATTCTTGGCGCCGTCTGGACCAGGTAGGAGCTAAACCTGAGCTCTTCAGTTGCATTCCTTCCTTTTTGAATTTTGAGCATGTTTCCCTATTTTTCTGAGCCCCTGGGGTTTGAAAAATTTGCCCTGGCTCCATCGCACCCTTCCTATATCGAAAGGTGTGATGCATACTGGCCTGGCCATTGGCCAGTCAGTATGCATCTCACCCAGTACACTGCTGGGGTGCGATGGGCGTGAGAAGGGAAACTTTTGCACTGTTTTCTCATGGAATTTTTGCTTGTTTTTTGCCAAATCAAGACCCTGATTCTTCTCTTGCTTGTTTTGCAGAGATTCATCGGAGCAAAATGGTTGTTACATGGCGAGAATGTGAGCATGAAGAAGAGGACATGGTTGCTTTACATGATCCAGGTACGGTAACTGCACTGCGGAACTGTGGCCTGCTCAACTTTTTCCGCATCTCTAGCATGAGGCAACAAATCAAATTGTTGCAATATTTTCTTGATGCATGGGATCCTACCAACCAGGTGTTTCAGATTAGAGGAAAATCCATCCCCTTGACTGTTGTGGACATCTATTTTTTAACTGGTTTATTGAGGCGTGGTGCCCCTCTCTCATTATCAGGTTCCGCCTGTGGGGGCGAATTCGTGAGAGATTATATTCACCGGTATTGCAGAGAGGGATCTCAGCTGAGTAGGGATGGCAAGATCAACATCCAAGATGTCACTGACCGGTCCTTGAGGGCCATTCTGTTCACTTTTGCTAGACTGGCTGGTAGTGCAGCTCTTCACGTGGCTAACAGGTCCTATATGCAGTACGCCTTGGAATGCCTTGAACCAAAGGTGTTCAACTGGTGTGACGCAGTACTCCCTGTGATGAAAGAACAACTGACCAAGGTAAAAAGTGGAAAATCCAAGAATTTTGGCTATGGTTCTATTTTGACCGCTTTCGCCTTGGAAAAGATCCCACTGATGCAGTCGCAGTACATTTCACTTAGTTTACCTCCACCGACTGAGCCATGGATGCAGAGATGGGTCGACCTCATGGCCCGACATGCTGGTCAGTCCCAGGTTTCCTTCTCTGATACCTTCTTCAAGTGGTTCAATCGTAAGGAGATTGTTTTTTCCGAGTGTCCATATGCTGGTATGGATTTCCGGGGTGACCCGGATTTGGTGCTGCTGGCTGGTGAGCAGTGGGGTGCTATCGGTAAATTCTCTGACCATATCTTTGTTTATCGTTTTTTATAATGTTATCGTGCTTTCTTATATCTGCAAGACTAATCAAAACTCATGTGATCATGCAAATATTGGACCAGTTCGGCTAGCAGTACGTCTGAGAGCACCAGCTGTCGTTCCAGCAGGAGAGGCTATGGGGAGGGCTATCCTTCACAACCTTGATGTGGCCGAGACTCTTTTAGCATTGCAGGATCAGGTCGAGGGTCTTACTCTTGGTATTCTGGACGTGAGGACTGATGAGCTGCCTTTGAGGTTGCAGCGACATACTACTGGTGTGCCGAGTCGATGGACTAGGCGTTTACGCATGATTGCAAAGGCGGTGACTTGTTATCACCAGCATCATTAGACTAGGGTGCCCCCTAGCATTTTGAGTTTTGGGTCATTTGACCGATTTTGTCTTGGTTACAGAACATTATGTATAAACCATAAACAGTTATATATATATATATATATATATATATATATATATATATATATATATATATATATATATGATTTTTGGAGCTTTATTTTGGTTAAGTTACATGATCTTGATGCAAATATTGATGAAATGCTTCTTTTATAAATGTTGCAAATGTCTATCCAACACATAATTTGCCAATGAGTCCATTAATGTGTTTAAGTTTATGGAAATATGCTGATATTGAATAGAATCAAAATACCTTTCCAAAATCTTGACCCTTAAGAACATGCGATAGATAGCTGGATTCTGTATGGAGTAGATACCAGTGAGCTGTAGGATGACGAGTTGTGAGTCTAGCCTGAAAACGAGTCAACATATGCCACATGTGATGGCATCAGAGAGGAGCTCTATCAACGCACTGTATTTAGCAATATTGTTCGTTGACCGAACAATACATATCCCTCTGAAACTCACTAACTCGCCGCTTGGATCGAAGATGGCCCAGGCCGCAGAAGATGGGTTCCGTGAACTACGACTCGCTCTGTCGGCATATACAACAAATGATTCCAATAGGTCTGACATCTGCAACAAATGTGAAAGCGGATCACTTAACCAAAATGATTACCCTTAGCAAAAACAAAAATGTAACAAAAGCATAGGGGTTACTACCTTGAGTCAAGCATAGTAACGCTTAAGGTATAACCCATTGTGGGGTTGCGCCAGTGGAATCCCATCATAGTCCACTAACTCGTAGGCTCCTTTTGCTAATACACGCTTAACAATATAGGGGCCCATCCATAAAGACTTGAACTTACCTTCTCCCAATTTATCAGACTCCTGGTCGTAAAGTAAGACCAGGTCACCTTCTGAGAAGACACGGGGTTTGACATTCTTGTTGAACTGTGCCTTGACTCATTTCTTATGGGCTTCGTTAGCCAAAGCAGCATCATGACAGGTTTCATCCAATTGGATTAGTTCCAAGAAACGAGCCTCCTCTTCTGAAGTTCCGGGGAGAAGGTCGACCGCGAGTTTGAGGGACGAGATTTCACACTGAACTGGTAAGATCGCTTCCAGACCATACACCAGTTGAAAGGGTGTAAACCCGATTTCATTCCTCACCGATGTCTGGTATGCCCACAAGGCTAAGTACAGGATCAGGTGCCAACTCCTTTTATGGACTCCAGTCATCCTTTGCAGCGTCCGCTTCAGGACCTATTGATTGCCTCAACTTGTCCGTTAGTCTGCGGATAATACGGAGTAGAGCTATCGTGGGACAACCCTAATTTGGTAGCTCAACCATCATGTGATTGCGAAAATGATATCCATGATCTGTGACTATGGCCTATGGAACGCTGAATCTGGAGACTACATGATTGAAAAAGAAGAGGGTAGCCATTTCGACGTTGTTGTTTAATGTAGGCATCGCCTCAGCCCATTTGGTAAAATAGTCTACTGCGACTATGATATACCCATGCCCCCCGGCCGAGGTGGGGTTACATGTCATGAAGTCTATGCCCCATTTGGCGAATGGGCCAACAACAACTTCTGGTTGCAAAGGTGCGGGTGGTATTCTGGTTTTGCAATCAAAGATTTGACAGGCATGGCAACTTCTGACTGCGGTTATGCAATCTTTGAACATTGTTGGCCAGAAGTATCCTACTTATAAAATATTTTGCGCCGTAGCTTAACCAGATTGATGCCCCCCACACACACCTGAATGGCAATCATTCAGGACTTTTTTGGCCTCCTCGTGGGTGAGGCACCTCCTCAGAACTGTATCGACACTACGACGGTAAAACGTATCACCGACGATCATGTAGTCTTTTGCTTGGTATCGAATGCATTGTTGTTCCGAGCGGGAGGTATTAGACCTATATGTTTGGGTTTGGAGATAGATTATTATGTCTCCATACCACGGATTGCTTGAAGATATTAGAAACAAAGATTCATCCACGATCGCTTCTTTTGATGTGGCATCGTTGGACGACGATGGGAGATCGCATAGTAACTCTGCGAAAACCAGGGCTTTCTTCGATTTCAATTTTATAAATTCTGGATCAAACTCTTATAGAATTGCTATCCATTTTGAATATTTGCTCCCTAGCAACTGTCGCGACAATATATAAGTCATTGGGTTGCAATCTGACAAAATGGTAGTTTTTCGAAAGAGGACATAGTGTCGAAATCTTTGTATCGCTTGAACAGCTGTGAGAGCTAGCTTTTCAACGTAGGAGTACTTGCTTTCTGTATCATTCAAGTTTCTACTCAAATAATATATAGGATGTTCAATTCCATTGTCTTCTTGAACTAAGACCATTGCGATGGTCGTATCTGCTGCAGCCAAATTAAAGTCTTTTTGATAATCGGGAGCGTACATTAATGATGCTTTTATTAGGGATTCCTTTAAAGCATCAAAGGAAGCTTGCGCGACTTGATCCCAGATGAAGGGTAATTCTTTTTTCAATAGACGAGTATAACCTTTAGCAAGTTCGGCGTAATTTGGGATGAACCTCCTCAGAAAGTTTGCTTTCCCTTGGAGTTTCTGAATCTGAAGAAAATTTGAAGGTGGAGGCAAATTAATGATTGCCTAAACCTTAGATGGGTCAAGACGAATCCCATCTTTTGAGACCGCAAAGCCAAGTAAACAACCAGAACTGACACAGAACACACATTTGTGTGGATTGAGTCATACCTTGTAGTGTCGGCAACGTAGAAATATCGCTTTCAAATGCTACAAATGTTCGATCCGCTTTTTGGAGTGAGCTAGAAGATTGTCGAGATATGGTTGAACGATGTTTTTGATGTCATGGAAGGCATAATTCATTGCCCTCTGAAATGTTTCTCCTGCATTCTTTAAACCAAAGGGTAGTTTGTGATATGAAAATGTGCCCCGCGGACAAATAAATGCAGTCTTTGACTGGCCCTGTGGGCGGATATTTATTTGATTATACCCCAAAAATCCATCCATAAATGAAAATATTTCACATCCAGCACATTCATCAATTATCTGGTCAATGAAGGGTGTAGGGTAGTTGTCTTTCAGACAAGCTTGATTTACATCCCTATAATCGACGCACACTCTAATTGTTCCTTGTTTTTCATTACATGAACAATATTTGATACCCAATCGGTTAGAGGAACCAGATAAATAAAACCAGCATGGAGAAGTTTTTCAACTTCTGCCTTGATGGCAGTGACTTTCTTGGGGTGCACCTGCCGTAGCCGTTGTCGTACCGGTTTGACATCTGGATACATCTTAATTTCATGTTCAACTATGCTCGAGTCAATGCCTGACATTTCATCATACGACCAAGCAAAGACATCTCTGAACTCGCGAAAAAGAGCGTAATATATTTCCAGTTCTGAAGAAGAACAAGTTTTTCCAACGTGAATATTCTCTACAACATCTGTTTTGGTCGAGATATTTATGGCGATAGTCTCTTCAATATTGGACAAGTTTTGTTCAGAATCCACCGTGTTTACAGTATTCGATAGAAAATCAAACACTGAGGGATGATGAAGTTCACTAGAACTATCTTCCTTATAATCTGGAAGATGGGAACGATGGTGGTAATCTTCCCATGGTGCCTCGTCAATCATCATTGACTGAACAATTCCTTCATCTGTAGAATGTATTTCTGACCAAGGATCTGAAGGGGTGCCATATTCCTTAGATCTATCTATCCAAATGCTTGATGAGCGTTGATTTGGGTTTGCCTCACTACAACATAAAAGGCAACTTCCACCTGATTTAGCACCAGATTTTAGTGCATTTTTTCTCAATTTGGATGAGCATCTTGGCGCTAAATATGGCTCTATTGTACAATTTTTAAAGCGTCCTTTTTTGCACCAAATTTTTCATCTTTTTTTACTCCAAATTTCCCATCATTTTTTGCACCAAGATTTTCATTTTGGTTTTACAACAGGTTTTGCTTCTATTTTTGTGCCATTTTTTGCATTTACTTTTGCATCATTTTTTTCTTCCTCTTTTGTGGCATTCTTTGCTTCTAGTTTGTGTCATAATTTACATCGAGTTATACACCATATTTGGCATCTGATTTAGTGCCTTTTATTACATCCAGTTTGTGCCAATTTTTACATCTGGTCTTATGCCATTTTTTGCTTCTAATTTGTACTTATTTTTACATCTATTTTTGCGCCAGTTTTTCTGCCTTTTTTTACACCATTTTTTCCATCCAATTTTGCACCATATGTTGAATCTGATTTAGTGCCAAATTTTGCATGCATTTTTGCGCCATTTTTTCCATCCATTTTTTCATTTTATTAATCTCCCTTTTTTGCATTCTATTTTGCACCAAATTTTACATCTAATTTTGCTTCATTTGTTGCATCCCATTTAGCATCATCTTTAACACCATTTCTTGCATCCAATTTTGCATCCTTTCGAGCATCTAAATTTGCATCTTATGTTGAACCATGTGTCGCATCCACCTTTGCATCCCATTTTGTGTCTATTGTTACATTCAATTTTGAGCCATTTTTTCGTCTACTTTTTCATTTGTTTTTGCACCAAGTTTTGAATGATTTGTTGCACCTCATTTTACATCCAATGTTGCATCTCAATTTGCATTCAAAGTTGACCCATTTCTATGCCCGATTTTGCACCATTTTTTCTTCTTTTGTGTCCGATTTGCACCATTTTTTATGTCCAAATTTGCATCCTTTTTGGTATCTAATTTTGCATCCTTTTTGGCATCCAAATTTGCATCCTTTTTTCTGCCATATTTTGTGTCCACATTTGCATCTCATTTTGCACCTAGATTTTATTTTGAATTTTCATCTAGTTACGCATCATTTTTTACATCCTTGGTTTCACCCTTTTTTAGTCCCATTTTGCATCTTGTTTTGTGTCTTTTCTTACATCCTTTTTCCACCTAATTTTGCATTCTAATTTTACACCATTCTTTGCATCCTCATTTTGGTATCCATTTTTGCATCCTTGTTTGCATCTAATTTGGTATCCTTTCATATACCCTATTTTGTTCCCTTCTTTGTGTCTAGTGTTGCACCCTTTTTTAATTTTACTTTAAAACCCTTTTTATTTCATTGTTTGCATCTTGTTTTTATGGCTAGTTTAACATCCAATTCTACTCCCAATTTCACATACATGGTTACATCCACTTTTGGCTTCTTGCTTAGAGTTTTACTTTTATTTCCATTTATGACCCCCTCTATGGGTTCATTTTACTAATTTCATTTACATCGTGAAATATATTAAAGTTTCTAAATATCATTTTGCTGTAGGATTTAATGCATGGTTATATGAACATAAAACCCTCTCACTTTATCCCGGAAACCTAGGACAGACCAATTAAGAGAAAGGTTGTTCTAAGGCTCGGGATTCTTAGTAAATCAAGATGTAGAGAATATATTAAGAAAAAGAGAAGGAATTCTTGTGAGTCCTCGCATGCAAGTCTTCTTGGAGTTTTGAGTATAGCTAGGAAGCGCTCCTAGCTAGCTCCAAATCTTGGTCCTACACATAAGAGAGAAAATAAAACAACCTTCACAACATAATATCTTGATAATCGAAACTATCATAAACATATAAATATTATTGAATAAATAAATATAAACCAAATTCTCATACATTCATTAGTTAAATAGAATAAGTAAAGAATGAATAGAAACATATGGAAGGAAGAACAATTGATCTATATTAATAAAGGAGTTGGAGGAAAGTTACAACAATCATATGTAGTTGCAGCAGCACCTCCCCCAACTCCTAGCTCCAAAACTCTCCTTCTCAAGATAGATCTTAGCAGTGTGACAATACAAGAATTCCCATCATTTTCTCAATGGCCAAGCCTCCAATATATATGAAAGTGAAGGTTATGAAGATTTCCCAAATTCCTCATTAGTTCAATTTGGGCAAGATCTTTTGGGTGAATAATGTTTCCTCATATAAAAATGGCCTTTTCCACTTTTTATATGCTTTTGTGCTTAGGGAAAATCTTCCCCATGCTTTATGGCTCCTTCCCATGTTTGCATGCTTTTATTTTTTAGGAAAAAGCTAAAGATGAGGATAAAGAGATCACATTCCACCATATGAGTTTCTGAAAGTGAACAAGAGTGTCAAATTCAAATTCTACTTTGCTCATGTTTTAGTTTTTTTTTCTAATATATATTTAGTTTTAGTATTTTTTTATTTTCTAAAAAAATATATTTAGTTTTTGGAATTTTTTTCTATAAGAAAAATTATATTTTGTTTTTATAAAAATGGATTTTAAACATTCTATTCATGCTAAATTTGTAATTTTATGATAGGAATTTAATTCCATGTGTTGTGTCGCTGAGATGGGTATTATACATATCTTCCTTGCTAAGTTATAGAATGTGTTTGGGTTTTCTTAATGCAATAAAACTAATTATGTTCTTCATTATATCTTGAAATGTTCATCATGAACCTAATAAAACAATAAAGTTAAAATAGGTTTGCCTTTGTCCTTTGTAGATCTTTGTCCCCATTAATCTTGGTCTTAATAGATTAATTGTCTTATGGTGGCCTTGAGTGGTCACTTCCATTAGTTGCATGCTTTATAGTTTTCCATTAGTGACATTTTTTAGGCTTGATGATATGTTATTTAATTGATCAAAACGTGTTATTGTCCATATTATTGTTAAATATTAATATTAAATATGTTGGTTTTTTAGCATGGTTTAGCAAAACGTTCCCAAAAGGTTTATAGATTGTATTTTATAATGCAATGATTCATTGCTTGATGAAATTGTTTTGGATATTTTTTTTAATGATTCAATGGTTGATGAAATTGTTATGAATTTTTTTTAGTATATTAAATTGTATGTGATAAAGTCAAAACTCACCTCTTTTTTAGATTTTCATTGGTCAATTTCCCTTAAGGCCACCAAGTTCACCATTCGGTCCCAGGTTAAGGAAATATAGGAGACATGAAGTGGAATTGTCCAAGCACATAATTCTTGAGACATGTTTTTTTAAGTCACATTATACTTCCTTTCTGTGTGAATTCTCGATGAAAATAGCCTCATGGAACATGAGGGGACTCAATAGTAAAGGAAAACAAAGACTCCTAAAAGAAAAATGGTATACAGAGCACCCATCAATAATTTTGATATAAGAAACAGAAATATTAAGTGAGGTTCTACCTCATATAATTAGCAAATGGGGGAGGAATTTCCAAGTAGTAGTGATTGATTCTTAGAGATACTTGGGTGGAATGGTTATTATTTGAAATGATCAAGACATCAAGGTTACCGTTATGTTTACCTCTTTTCACATTATGACAATACAATTTTAGTTAATTGACATCGAGGACTACTAGCATGTATCCAATGTCTATGACTCCAATATCGCAAATATAAAACCTCTATTTTTCAATTCTATTTCTAGCAAAAGTAATTTATACTCCCCATCTCCATCGATTATTAGGAGTGACTTCAATATTATCAAGTGTCTCAAGGAAAAGAAAGGATGAATCACAATGTTTAAAAAGATATTTTGTAAGCTATACCGTTAAAGCCATAAAGTAGTCTCCATTAAACTTGCCAAGCAATAAGTCTTCAAAACACACATGTGGATCAATGAAATGTAATACATGTGTGTGGGGTTACTAACTTAATACATTGTTGTAATAACTCCACAAACTTATGTATGTCACTCCGTCACATAAATTGACAATAGTGTGACATAAGTAAACCAAGAGAAGACATGAAACCCTTAGGCAAAAAAAATTCCCTAAATCCCCAATTAGGTGCTCAAATGATGAAGTGAAAAGGCAAAGGGAAAGGAGGATTTCATGATTTAACCATCACAAACATGTCATCAAGTGTGACTAGGAGTGTATATATTCATATATTTTCCAAAGAGGGAGTGAATACATGAGTTACCATTCATTGGGCCTTATTTTTATTTCTTTTTCTTTTTATTATATATAGGACTTAGGGAATAAGGTTATCATAAGTTTGGCACAACTCATATATATAACATTTACATGAATTTTCACTTCAACCTTAGAGTTTAGACTTAGATGAATCATTATAGAGTATCTTTAATGATTTTGGCTTTCACTTTTTGATTTTATTTCATCACAAATGACAAAACGGGAAATATTTTGCCACAAATCTATGATGCTTAATCATAAAGGCTTCATGCGATGAAAAAAAATTAATGATGTTATTCTCTATGAAAATGATGGGTATTCTTGAGAAAATCTTATGCTTGTGGATGTCTCCTCTCTGGTTGAGAGGGGGTGAGGGTAGACACCATATTATCCATGTGTCATGTACTATGGCCAAGACTAATAGTCATAAGCCTAGTAAAGACACCGGTAGGGAGAATGGTTGATTCGATAAACATTTGGGACCAATATTCTTTGAGAATTTGTACTGTGACTAGGACTAACCGCCATAAGTCAAGTACATCAATCCAAGATAAGAATAGTCATGAGGATTGACATTTCCTAGTGTCAAATATTATGATAGTGGATTAGGAAATGATCATGTGAGGGCATACCTAGTGAACATCATGGTGGGGAAAGTGCCTAGAGAGGCAGTGGTGTCCAAATTTATGCCTCCCAACATTGTGCTCTGATCTAATGGAGAGATAAACTTGTTAGTCAAGGTATTGCTATTTTGACAATTTTGGCTATGATTATGTAAATCATCATTGATGCTTATCAATCTAGATCCCTTCTTATATGAATATTTCAACTTGAGAGTACTTTTTTGTCTCATTGTGAGTAGCTCCCTAGTTTAGAAGGAGGGTCATCATCTTCATTATTGCCATCATCACCACCATCATTGTCATCATTTCATTATTTTCATAATCACCATTCATGTCTTCATCATGAACATCATGATTAAGGACATTGTCATCAATTGTTCATAATTATAGGTATCGTAAGAAATATCATCAACCCAAAAAATGTTACGAGTGCTCGAAAAGGGTTGTTAGGACACATGATATATGCAAGAGAAATAACAACTTTATTTTTTAGAGATGATCGATGATCATCATCATCACTACCATTATCATCGTCATTATAATTGTGATCATCCCCATCAGGCCTCCCATGCCGAAAACATTGATTGCTACAATATTTCTATTGGGCTTGGAGGCAATACCTGCAGATGATCCATGTTAATATCGTTTTCAGAGATCTTTTGAATAGAAGATATCATATTGCAGGTTCCCACCGTTGCCACTTCCGCCAGATTTATTGGAGGTGGTAGGGAAAAAGTCCCCATTAATATAGGATCTTTTAGTAGGCCTAATCTGATATTTTGAAGCGAATGAGGGCTTCCATGGATCATCAAAATGCTTCCCGTAACTTGTGAACTGTTGGGGAGAAATGTTTGTTGGTCAACGATTGTAATACCTCCTTGGAAGGGAAATGCAATCTTCTTGAAGTAGGTTGACACAACGGTAGCCATAGTATATATCGAGGGCCTTCCCAGTAGGATGTGTAATCGAGGTTTCCATCGATTACTTCAACATCAATTTCTACTGTTTTGCCCCCCAGTTTGACTTGCAAGTTACTTAAAATCCCATATGGGGTGTATGTTCATCCATCAAATGCTTTTAATGTCGTCGAAGATCGCGACAAGGGTGGAGATCCTAAAGTTTTCCAGCAACTCATCGACATAATACATGTAGCTGCCCCCTCATCAATAATTGTTCGATGAACAGTTTTGTTGAGGGCTTTCACTTGGATAAGGAAAGCTAGTTGAGCTGGTAACTGAGGGTCATATCCTTTATGATTAAAGGACACAAGATTGGAATCCGTTGGGTCAATCCCACCTATCACTGATAATAAAGCCTGCTTTTGGGAGGGGCGATTTTGCAGTACCTCAAGTGTCGACATAGCGGACGACGATTGGGCCAGATCCTCCAATATATTATAATGTTGTGCTGCTCTGGCATGAGGATTAAATGTCGATTTGTGTACTACTCCCTTTGGCGGCTTTATCGTTAGTTCAGGAATGATGGGTGGCACAACTTCGGTCGAAGTTGTTGTCGAACTACTAGGTTGATCGTTAGCCTTGTTGTCCGACAGCTGTGGGTTCCTGTAATCTTTATTCCTTGTCAATATCAAAGCATCATTTTGTTGTTTCGAAACCGACAACATTAGCATTTGGGACGGGGAAGCATTGTCACTAGCAACCATATTTGTTCCTGGATTCGGAAACGGATCAATCAATACTGCCGAAGTTTTTGAACTCTTTAAGAATTTTCTAAGCTCAGCTTTGTATGGACAATCTTTCGTCCAATGATCCTCATCACATATAAAGCATGGATGACTTGGTTTCCTATCTCCAGAAGGGTTTGCAGAAGATTTTTCAGGAGACGACTCCTCCTGTTTTTTCTTCTTACCCCTTGGTTGCTTTGGTTCTTTGCCTTTGTTAGTTGAAACGACATTTACCTCTGAGGCGAGAATTTATTCATTTGCATTTTGACTCGGAACCGTACGAGCTTTCTTTGATGTAGCTTTTACTGTTTTTGTGCTAGTCGCACCTATCACGCCATCTTCAGCATGAGAGTCTTTGCTTGATTTAGGAGGGGGAGGAACGGAGAATTCCGGTCTAGGAGCATCAGGATTTTATCGTAGAGCATGCCAGGCTGAGTATATATCAAGTCTAGATATTGCGCACGAGAAATTACTTGCTCTTCAGTGACGACCCCTCCCTTTGCCACATCTTCTGTAATAGAAGGTAATAATGACTTAATAAACCATTCAGCTAGCAGCTGATCAGGGACATATGTTTTCACCATTCTACGACGACGTCGCCACTCATGAATATGATCAGATATGTGAGTGGCCGTTGTCTGTTTGAAATTGGTAAGAAGCTCTGTTCCTGTTTCGTACCTTATGGGTAACTGAAAATGGGTTAAAAAGGTTGTGGCTAGGGTGCTGAAGTTATCGAATGAAGCTCTAGGCAATTCGATATACCATTTTGCTGCCGGACCAGTTAACGTTTGTTGAAAAAGGCGAAGCCTGATCGAATCATCATTTAGAGTGTTAGATGAACACCACAGATGAAAGGTCATCACATGATTCAACGGATCTTCACCCGGATTTCCATTAAATTTAGGAATATCTGACAGAAATTTATGAGGAATTGCTGGCCACCAAGGAATGTAAGCAATTGGATCATTTGTCAGCTGATTTAGATCGGGTAACTCTAAAGTTTCCACGAAGGGCAATTGTTGATTCAATTTCGGCGAAGCATACCCAGGATAAGATGGGATTGCCTGAGCAGTGGGTATTTGCATACCAGCATAATGCATTTGATGCTGATAACTTTGGTATGGTTGATGGGCATAACCATTATGAAATGGTTGATTTTGACCGTTTTGAATATACGACTGCCCATTACTTGCAAAGATTTGGTGCTCAGATCCTTGGTAGACTTGTTGGAATTGCGGTTGTTGATATTGCACCAGCCATGGTTGTGAAACCATTTGCTGTTGTCCAATACTGGCTGTTTGACCAAGATGAGGGGTAATGGTACTTGTTTGAGCCTGGGTCACTCCAGTTAAGGAGCCACTAATTGATGATTGTGGTGGCGTCGTAGAGACAAGGGGCTGTTGAATTGCGACCTGAGAGACTTGAGGTTGGCATACAACAGGCAACGCTTGTACTTGTGACACTGTCACAATAGCCAGTGTAGTGGGGATATTTGACATAGGCAGACTTTGTTGCATTGAGTATACAACTCTTGGTTGTTGAGGCAGTATTGGCATCCAACCACTGGATGTAATTCCAGCATAACCTGAATTCTGTTGTGAACTCTCGTATGTTTGTTCTCCCAGAGGAGACAATGAAAGGGCATATTGCCCCCCATACGGTGGTAATCCAGTGCTTAAGGGAATGATTTTCCTTTGAGGACTAGACTGCCCAAATTGACTTTGCGAAGGATCAATTTTCTGAGACTCAACATAAGAGATTCCAGATATTATTCCATACGAACAAACGGGAATAGACCATACTGTCGAAACATCCCTTGGATGGATTCCATCCAGCGATTGAGAGCTAGTTGCAACAGACAGTATGTCGGTGAACATTGTTGGAGTGACAGCAGGAAGTTCTGCCGCTGCTGTGTAAGATGACACAGTCCTAGATGTCGACGGTTGTTTAGACATATCTAGTCTATCCAAAATATTTCCTAACGATTCTACAGGAACTTCTGATAATGGTAGACTAATTTCTGATGAAGAAGGATATAGGGTGATCCCAACTCCAAAATGTGATCGAGTGCTAGATGGGGGATCCTCCACAATCTCTTCTATTGCAATCAACCCAAGTGGAAGAGGTAGACTGTCAGGTCCGTAAAATATTTCCGGTGCCGAGGAAGGTGTAGATTCTGCAGCGACAATTGTTTGGGTAATAAGACCTTCTGAATCAGCTATGGGTAGAGCCGGTTCAGGAATAGAAGTGTTTACCTTCACACAAGGATCAGTTCTATTGTCCTCTAGTGGCTGCGGAATGTCTTCTGTAGAGGCAGGGATACCATAAATTTTTGGAGTAACCGGAGTCTTTGAAGGTGTCAGAACACTTGTTCCAACCAAACCAGGGGACTTTGATCCAGTTAAACGAGTTCGATTTGTTCGGAATGGTTTTGTTTCCGGAGAGAAAGATGGTTGACTCATAAGCCTCCATGAACGATGGGGTTTCAATTGACTTTCCTCCACGATTACGGATTACTCGATCAACTAAAAATAAAGGGGAAAATGATTCCAAATTAAATGAATTTTAGACGCTTTGACACAACTTGTTTTTCAATTTTTAAGAGTCAAGGAAAAAAAAAAGATGACTCTAGTTGCCTTCGATTTTTAATGAGCCTGAAGTGACAAGTGCTCAGATGGACCTTTTCCTTTAAGGAGTCTCAAAAGGAATGAAAGAGACTACTCTAGAAATCTAGATAGAGAGATTACCAAACCAGTCACAAAACTGCAGAATACTTTTTACGGTACGACAGTCAATCTTCCCGAATGTTGTGTTCAGTGCATTGCAATCGATAGGGCAACAAACATGGCTTCCTATGGATAAAGGATATAACCTATTATGGTCTCCCAATATATACTTGACGGTACGTGGGAGCACAAGTTCGTACTGGCACTTGTCGTCTCAAAGAGGAGGAATCACCCAACCAACAATGAAAGCGATAGTTACCAGGCTTTACGACGCCGGAATACGTCTCTAGCCTAGACTTCTAGATGTTGTGCATTAGGTTCCAAAGCATTTTTATGTTCATTGAATTTATTTTACAGTTGATCTTTCTTAAGAAATTTTCCTTTGAGGTTCACCACGTGATGTAGATATACAATTCCTAAAATACAATCTAAGATGATAAACAATCGTTTAATCTTCTTTTTGCAATGAAAATCCTAGCTACTAAAGAAAGAGAGATGATATTCTTTCAACATAGAGCAGAGAGCACACACTAGATGCACTGTCCTAAATCAAACCAACAAGCAGTCTAAATGCAAATGTACATGCATGTATTTGTTTTCAGCTTTCTTAATGTGTGAATGACAAGAAGAATGCTAAGTACAAATCTGAATTATCTTTTCAAAGTGACATTACTAACAAATTTTTCTTCAAAAACGAAAGGAGATAATGACAACACTTTGGTATTTTGAATTGAACATTGTTTTCGACACTTGAAAAACTACTAATTCAAATCAAATACCAAAGTAACTATATAATCGACCATCCAGAACAATAGAATTCTTTTCTTTGAAATAAAACGACACTTGCAACACTTCCAAACCAAAAGACGACAGTTTGATTACGTTACTTTTTGTGAAAGAGAACTGTAAATGGTGTAGAATACATAAAAACATTCACAATTCTTTGTACTATGGAGGCAGAATCATGCAAAGGAAGGGAGTTTTCACAGAGGCATACTGATCACAGACAACAAAACTCCTGAATAAAGCTGAAGAGAGTGAACACAAAACCAAAATATGAGAGCAGAAGAGGTCTTATCTGATCAGCGCACCTGCAACACAGGGAAAATGCGATGCAGTGCACCTACTGCACACGGGAGGTGCGATGCATCCAGATTTCCAAGAGGAGAAAGTGCGATGGTCGAGGGACGAGACTTCAACTTGGTTCTTGGTCACAGTTTGCAGCTTAGTTCAGGAATTTAAGCCGAGCTAATGATAGTCAGTAAATAGAAATCACAAGGGCTGATCTAATGAGGTTACTAGAGCCACCACTAGGGAAATTAGGATGTTTGCAAATCAATTGTTCAGTTTATAAACAAAACCTGGAGATAGACTGAAGCAACATTGATCTACTTTGCACTTGCATAACAAATGCAGTTCGAAGGCTAGCTAGCTTAACTTTAGGCTCCGTCTGTAAGTTTATAAAACAAACAAATATAGACAAGCAAACAATCTATTCTCTCCCCAGTGGAGTCGCCATTTTGTTATCGGGAAATCTAGTGTCTATGCAGAGCTGCTAGTCCCATTAAGATGGGTAGCTATCTTAGAAACAAACAGATTAAAGTTACTTTCGTTTTCCTTTATGAGAAGTAGATAGGAGAAGATCAAAGAATACCAACCTCAATCCTTTGCTCGGTTCTTTGCTTGTTCCTTCTTCTCACCAACCGGTCTTTGTCGCTTCTCCTTTGACCACTCCGCTTCAAAGAGTACCTGTAAAGTCAAAGCAGCATAATACCTTCAAAGTGTAGAGATCTACAATCATAAACAATATAGGACCAGATATATATTGACCACACAAATGCATATACTATCAGACATACAATAATGTGGAGGAAAACTTGAATAGCTTTATTAATATGAATATTAGAAGAGAGGATTACAACCCATTGTTCTGACCCAGCGTCATCCTCCCAGTATGAAAGCCCTTCTTCACCTCATGAAAAGCTTAGATCACCCAACACTATGATATTCCACCAGGAAACCAACATCACTTCCTTACAAGATACAAAATTCCAGCCTTTGGATCTCTAGGATGAGGGATCCATATATAGATGATTGCAGGGAGGTGAGTCAGCTTTTGGGATTTTGATTAGTGTCTTCTCTCTGATAGTTCTTGGTTCCACTTGGAGATTGATGATCTCTTACTCATCCCTGGGCGAATTCAGAGAGGCAAGTGTCACAGGAGAAGTTTCTGGAAGATTCTATGATCATCCACCTCGCAAACTGTCTCTGCCATTTGTCCACTCTCGCCCATCGCACCCTACAGAAGGGCTTTTCAGTATGCATCGCACCTTTTACACTGGGCAGGTGAGATGCATCGTACCCTTAGCACTGAGCAACTGGTATGGTCCAGGTTTGACCAGTTTTGAGCAGTTTCATGTGGAGAACTTCTGGGAGATGATGTAATCAGCTGACCTTGTTCCTTTAGGGCATGAAACAACACTTTTAGGGACTTAGGAGCCCTTGGTTTATGGACATATATGATTGGGGTTGCAGTGCCCAAAAATGTCTATAACAAGGGGGGGGGGGGGGGGGTGTCCGAAAAGGGGTCTAAATAAATACTGCCAGGGGTACGTGTCCACATCAGAACATTTCGAAACCCCCCCTCTGAAACTACTTACTATCTACCACCCCCGGAAATAACCTTTCTACCAATTTTTTCCCACCGTCACTTCTGTACACCTTGCCACATGTCCCTCACCCATTCGACTACTTATGATAGCATTATCTCATCATCCAATGACCAATTAACTATTGTATTTTCCCTGCCAACATATAATTTCATTAATTACATGCATCAAAATGGTAATTTGCTCGAATATGCTATAAATCATCCCACCACCATTCAAATTGTTTTCCTCTCATCCTTTTGCAATAATGGATCTAATCCAATTTTCATCAAGCTCTAGTCATTATCCATATCAGTAAACGATGGATTTCCTAGTAATTCAGTACACCCGTCCTCAGTTTAACATGTCTTCTTCAAAAGGAAAGTCTAAAATAGTAGTTGAAAGTCCAGTATTTCTCCCGACTATGAATTTAGATGATCTTCCTTTAGTAGAAAAGAAATACAAAATTTGTGAAATCCAGTGCGAGTTCGATCTCTACGAACTACACAACTGGGTGAAGCAGAGATATCTTGATACTGGTGATGAATTGAGTATGTGAGACTCCTTCTTGCCTCAATTCATTTTTCCCTATACCTATTTCTTTCTAGATTTTTTTACTTGGTGTAATTTTAGGTACCTCCCGAGTCAAAGGGTTGTTATTGCCCAAATAATGAAGTTTTGTTCACTATCATCCTTGAGTTGATTTCCCAACTCCTTTAGGTCAATCCTATAATCCTCTTGCACCTATTTTATATAGTTTCTCTTATGGAGATCTATCAAAAACTCACATTCCCTTAGAGAGCTAAAATCTTTGAAACCTTTTTACTTGAAAATTCTGAATTACCAAAAACGAATCCACCTTACTCCTGTTCCATATTTCCAGAGATGTCTAGGTAGGTTATCTGCATGGTTTCGTTTTTGTTGGGTTATCCAAGTGACCAATGGGTTGATGAAGTAATTTTAGGGTTTTTATTAGTATTTTCAGTAGGATAAAAACCATCTTATATTTTCAATTACAGTGAGTTTCTGGCAGAATGTATTCATGATCAATTTCTCAAGTTTTCTACTGAAAATGCCTTCAAGCATCAGTCTGTCCTTGTATATTTTCTCATGTTCTTCCAAGCAGATAGTTTTAGGTTTCCATTACAGAGATTAGATGCACAAGGAAATCCCCAGTGCTTAATTCATTGGACTTCCTTGATAAGGTAGAATACACAAGAGTTCTCTTTCTCAGACTATGTAAATCAGTTTTTGTATATGGCCCTATGTATTTTGAGTAGTGATGCGATTTCAAGGATTTCACCTGAAATTAAAAGAATTATTCACCTCAACGAGAAAACTAAAGTTGGATATTGATATCTTTACATGAATTACACAAATATCAGAGTTTATGGATGTTAGTTACCTCCTTACAGGTTTCCTAAATTTGTACTAGTCAAGATTTTGGCACTAGAATATATATAAGACAAGTGATGAATATGGATTATCTACACTTTGTTTATAGTAAGAAGAAGTATCAGTTCAAATTGAAAGCAAAGATAGGACCATTTATTGTCAACACTAGAGTATCAGCAAAGGAGGCATATTCTATGTTAAATAAAATGAAATTCAAATTGAGTTTCACCTTGTCTTACGACCCCTTGGGAATTATTTCTAAATTAAGAGTTGAACAGAAGACAACTCCTAATGCACATACATCTAAATTCAAAAAGTAAAACAATATGTCAATCAAGAAGAGTGGTAGGAGAATACACTAAAAGAGGTAGAGGAACAAGTTGTTACTTCAACAACTTCACAAACTCTAGTTCCATAGGAGAAAGAAATCAAAAGGCCAAGAGAAAGTTTATCTCCTTCAGTTTCAAAAATTCAAGAGACAGACTTTCAGGTGTTTAAAATAAGAAATAAAAATAATACTCAGGGAGACCCTTTTCAAGTAACAAGTTCACAAGAGCAACAAACAATGGTACTAACAAGTTTACATACTGCAGCATTTCCAAGGATTGAGGAGATATCCCCAGATTCTCCTATGTCATCAGTTTCCCAGGGTATAGAGCAACATAATATTTTTTCCAAGTATAAATAAATCAAAAGAAAGAATGAGGCACTCAAAGCCACTACATACTCTGAGTTTTGGAAACAAACCTCATCCACTCAACACAAACTTCTTTCTGCATTGGACACAAAGAAGGGATAATTTCAACTTGCATTCTTGGAACCCAAAGTTCCAGTTCCTAAAATTGTTGATGATTACAAGACATCTATTTTTTC
The DNA here is from genome assembly GCA_031772625.1 of Pinus tabuliformis. NCBI lineage: Eukaryota > Viridiplantae > Streptophyta > Pinopsida > Pinales > Pinaceae > Pinus > Pinus tabuliformis. The sequence continues at coordinate 939,797,809 of CM062816.1, read as the reverse complement.
CTTTGACACTAAACAAATCCATGCAATTGACCAAATTGATTTGCACAAACAAGCAGGTGAAATGATTTATTCCACTTTAACCAGTTCAGCCATGGCAACATCAAAACTACAGGCCTCACTGAACAATATTCATTCACAGTTAAAGATGGAGAAGATGTCTTCTCTGGCCAAAGATACCAGGATAAAATCATTGGAGGATCTTGTAGTAAAATTAGGATATAATCCTGGTGATGTCAAAGCAGCAGAGGAAATGATAAAAAGTAAGAACACTGATATCCAAGCACTAAGGAAGCAACTGAAGCTTCCAACTACAGGACACCCAAAGGCCAAAGAAGTTGAACAATTTTAGGTCGATAAGGAAAACATGTTCAAAATGATAATTGAACAAAACCTCCAAACACAAAAAATGGAAGATGAAATAGAAACATTATTAAAAGAAAAAGAACAACAACTCAGTGTTTCAACAACTATCCCCATAGAAACAAGTTCTATTTCAGGTACTTCGACAACAGGAACATCCACAATAGCAGTTATTCCAACAGACACATAGGTAGGTGATATGGCCGTAGATTTATCTAAAGCCATGGGAGACTTGACACTCAAAGGTCAAGAAATTGAAAAACTCAGTTTACAATTGCAGAAACTATAGGAACAAAAACTGAAGACTGATAATGCATATGTAGTTGAAATACAGAAAAATTTTAAGTTAAAAAAACAAATAGCTACATATGAAAGTGAATCAGTAATGGCTCAAACCATTGCTCAAGCAAAGGAAAGCATATGGTTAGATATAAATGAATCTATGATTTACTTGTGGCCATCTATAGAAATAATTTTTGAATAGGAAGAATTGTTGCAGAAGTCAAAGGAAGCAGTGGCAGAGGTGAAGAGAGACCTGGATCACAAACAGGAGATGCTACCAAATTAATCAGAATTCTAAATTCTAAAACAAAGGAAGAGCTTGAAGAATGTGGAATTGAAGACAGAACAAAAACTATCCTGGAAGTGAGAAGAGTGTTGACCAAAAGAAACTTAATGCTTCAGTTAGAAAATAAGTGTCATAATCTGGAAGTTTAGATTAAGAAGTTTCACAGAAAATTTAACATTTTACACCAAAAAGGACTTCCAGGTCTGCAAGGCATTGGTGATAAGTTAATTCCTCTTGAATATTATCAGCATAGACTACATGACATAGCAGTGGATAAGGAAAAATTTGCAAAAATTAAAGGGACCATCAATGGTAAAGCTTTCATGGAGGGTTTGAGTTATGATTTACTAATTCAACATGAGGTAAAACATTTATTCATAACTAAACCAACTTTTGAGAAGTATACTGAAGTCGATGAAGCATACAAAAAGCTAATAAATTTTTCTATTCCTAATGAGGAAAGATGGGACAAACTGTGTGAGCTAATCGACTGACAGGGCAGCAGATGTTTCAACAACAGAAGACAAAATTCCAGGAACCGAAAACAGAACAATAGCTTTTCGGCTCCATTCATCAGCAATTTTCCTCGAATTCTGTGCAAGATGTCAAATTAGTTCAGATTTCCTATTTTCTAGTTCTATTTTTGTAAAAAATCCAAATAAGTTGGATTGGATATTTTGTAATAAATTTTTTCATTAAGTCTAGATATTTTTAGAAGAAACTCTATAAATATCTTGTAATTTGAAGTATGAAGGGTTGAACCCTTGTGATAAGCTATTGAGCATGATTGTAATTCTCTGAACTATTTTCGAAATTAATAGAAGGATTATGGACTCATTTTGAAGCATCTTGTGTTCTACTGTGAGTTTTTTCTAAGTTTCTTATTATGTTTCCATCTTTATTTGTTTCTACACATGCTTAAAGTTGATAGGAAATTTGGGTAAGATAAGATTGAATATCAATCTTTCTAAAATCCCTTGCAAAGTTATAATCAATTACAAAGATTAATTAACTCAAACTATTTGTTTAAGTTGATTCCTCTACATAATTTAATTGTTGCTTCCTGTTATCTTTAGATATGTTCTATTTGGTTGTAAAAGGTTTTTTACACGCATCATCTATATATGAAAATTTAAATATTATATTTGAATGTTTAAGGAATCATATATATCATCTTAAATTCTACCTTTAATAAACAATTTAAAACTTAATTTTTTTAAAGGTGAAGAATCAACCCTTTTATTATAAAAGAAATAATAAGGATGTACATTTGTCTAATAGTTTAAAACATTGGTCATCCAAAATCCAAATTAAAAAACAACATTTTACATGCTTAGACACAACTCCTTAGCCTAGAATTGTCTACAAAGGACAACAACGAAGAAAGATAGGTTGTTGGCTATGATTAGTGAGTTGAAATTCAAGGTCAGGTACATTAAGGGAAAAAAGAACAGGGTTGCAGATGCTCTTAGTAGAAAAGTACATGTAAATCACATATCATCTATGAGTTCATATGGGACAAATTTGCAGGATCAGATCTTGCAGGCAAGACAACAGGATGATATGTACCAATAGCTTAATCATAGGTTACAATAGTAGGGTACATGTGAGAAATATGTGGACTATCATCTCATGACAGATGGTCTGGTGAGATTTAGGGACATGATCTATGTGTCAGACAATAGCGAAATCAAGAATATTATCTTGAGGGAATGTCAAGTTAAAGAAATATTCAAGTCACTTGGGATATCAGAGGACATTGGCAGTAGTTAAGAAGTTTTACCATTGGATGAATATGAAGAAAGAGGTGGTAAATTTTGTTGCAAGGTGCTTGGATTTTCAACATGTAAAAGCAGAGTGTATGCATTCAGGTGGTTCATTGCAGTCGATTCTGATTCCAGAGTGGAAATGGGAGGTCATTTCCATGGAATTAATTACAGGTTTGTTGAGGACATCTAGAAAACATGATTCTATTATGTTTGTGGTTGACAGGTTGACTAAGGTAGCTCACTTCATTCCAATAAAGTCTATGAATTCACCTAATGAGGTAGCACAAGTCTTCATTAGGGAGATAGTGAGATCACATGATATTCCAAGGGAGATTGTGTCAAACAAAGATGCCAAGTACAATTCCAAGTTTTGGAAGGAGTTATTTATAGGTTTGGGGATAGATTTGGCCTTTAGTATAACTTATCATCTACAAATATATGGACAGAAAAAGAGGATCAAGAGGATTTTGGAGGACATGTTGAGAATGTATGTCAATATGCATCAGCAACAAAAGTGGGAAGAGTATATTCCATTGGTGGAGTTTGTGTACAATAATGGGTATCAAGAATATTTGAAGATGAGTCTGTTTGAGGAACTTTATGGGTGGAGTTGTAATACTCCTATCAATTGGAGTGATGCAGTGAACATGGTATTTATTGGACCAAACATGTTGGTAGAGATGGAACAAGAAATGAAAATTATCAATAAGAATCTAAAGTTAGTATAGGACAGGTAGAATTGTTATATAGAACAACACAGGGTGTTTAAGGAGTTTCAGATTGGGGAACAAGTGTAATTGCACATCAATCCCAAGAAGAGCTCCTTGAGTATTAGATCATGTGCCATGATGGAACCTCGATATTATGGGCCTTTCAATATTCTTTAGAAGATTAGACTAGTAGCCTACTGACTTGCACTGCCTTTGCTAATGAAAGTCCATGACGTTTTTCATATGTCATTTCTTAAGAAGTATGTGAAAGATGTTGATCTTGTGATTGAATGGTTTGCATTGCAAGTGGAGCTAGAAGGAGAATTTCATCCAGAACCTCAGTGCATTTTGTAGTGAAAGATGCTCATGCTTTGGAATCGAGCAATCGAGCAAGTTAAAGCACATTGGAAGAACTTTGGGCGCAATGAAGCTAGATGGGATATGACTAATTATATGTGGTCTATGTATCCTTCTTTATTCGCTGGTTGAGAATATGTGTTTCAATGTTTTGTTTTGGTTATGTCTATGTATATGCATGTGTATGTTATAAATACCACATCGAGCTATGCTATAAAGCTCCAATAAGTGGTATGGTGTTCGTGATATATTGGTTATGTTTTCAAGAAATGGATATTATGTAGATGTTGTATCGAGCTATGTTATAAATTTCCATATGCAACATGTGTTTGTTGGTTTATAAGTGTCATTGAACACCGAGGACAGTGTTCCCCCAAAGGGGATGGGTTTGTAACAACCCCTAGTTAATTTCCTATGTCAATAAATAAACCAAGATCATGGGACACATATTCCAATATGAATGTTGGGAAAAACATAATGATGGGGATCACTGGTGATTAATAAATGGCTATGGAAATTGTCAAAGGAATTGGGAAAGAAAAAGTGACATTAATTGCATTTTATTTATGAAAATAATGGAAAATAGGAGAAAAGGAAGGTGAAAGGTCACAAAATTGAATGGGAGGAAAATTGAGGGAAAATGAAGAAAATAAAGGCATTAATGATAAAAGGGCTTATGAGGATCAGTTCATAACTTCTGGTTGGCTAGATTTTGATAGTTCAGTTTTGGAGCTCTCTCTTTATTCTCACTCTGTAATATTCTTGAACATTTAGAGAAATGTTGGAGCATTGTTGGAGCATGCTTGGAGCACTCTAGTTTTCATTGGATTTGGGAAAGAAGGAAAAGGAAAAGTAGGAAAGCACATGGGGGCAATGGGATCAACAACTACAATGGGGTTTCCTTGTAGGTATTGAGTTTCACGTATGATTTCCTTTCTAGTTTTGGAATGCATGGTATATGCATGTGGTTATATGGTTATGATCTGTCATTGGCATGGAGGATTTGCTAGACTGACAATGGTTTTTCCTAGCCTTTCCATTTCCTAGATATCCATGGTGTTGTGGGTTTTTGCACTAGCTGTTTCTAATTGGAGCTCAATTTACTTATGGTTGTGGGTTGAGTTATTAGTTCATGGAGCCGTTGGTTGGAAGAAATGATCTGAAACCTTGAAACAACTTGGGGTGAGTTACTAGTCTTGGAGCCTTGGTTGGACAAATGCTCTAGAGCCCTTGGTGTGTTGAGTTACTAGTCCTAGATCCTTGGTTCGATAAATTCTCTGGAGCCCTGGAAGGTTATGGGTTGATTTAATGGTTACTAGAGTTGCGGTTGGGACGAACACTCTAGAGCCATGGAAAAATTAGGTAGAGACTGATTTGGTTGGTGTTAGTGATGTCTGGCCGTGAGGTGGAATCATTGGTTGATGGTTGAGGGTTGAGGTTATTTGGCCTCTGGAATCCCTGGTTTGATTTTGTTTGGATTATTCCATGATATCCCACATTCATGCTTGGAATATGGCACAGGGGTGATTGGTTGAAAGAGAGATTTGGTTCAGCTCAATCTATGGTCAGGTGGTACGTGGAAGTCCCTGACTTGGTTGGATTTTGAATATGTTAATAAGAGTTATTTTCCTCTTGTATTTTCATGAGTAATTCTACTTGTTATTATGTGGCTTTGATGACTGTTTTATCATGGTTTATATGTTTTTCATTTACTGGTTATATGTTGGTTATATGATTTATATTGACTATGGTTGTCTATGTGTTTTGATTTGTTGATGAATGGTTAATTAACGCATGAGCTAATAGATTTTATTGAAACTATTATGGGAGGGCATTAGACCTTCTTGGAAGTTCTTAGATAAGACCAAACCCCTATGTTTAAATATGCATTCATGAACTGTAGATTACATGTTTTCCATGTGTTTAACGAAATGAATATCATGGTTATGCCTGGTTAGGTCAATTCCTTGATAAAATCTTGTATGGATAGCTTTGTCCTAATATCATTATTGGTTCTAGAAAGTCTCATTGAGTTCTGGGTAGTGGTAAGGAGGATGACCTGGAAATTATGCTCAGAATTCAAGGTTGCATGCTCTGAGCTGAAGATTTTAGGCTGCAACTATTGGGAAGCAATCTTGTGGGAGTGGTTGGAGGCTTCCAACTACAAGGATGCCTTGCTGTGGGAGCGGTTGAGGGTTTAGATCAGAAAAAAAGGGTGTCCATCTTATTTTTTGACCACCTATGGTGGTTACTCAGCCTTTGAGTGACCTGCAGCCCTTGTAGGACGTGTTGAGTTGTCATATTGTCTTCCGTAGCTGGCCCCACTTCCTTAATGGAAACTAGGAGGTTGAGTCATATCATATCTCCTCCTCCTCTCATGTTTACCCTAGCAGGCCAGTGAAACTGGGTAGATATGGGAAGGGTGGTTACATCCAAAATAATTAACCACAGGGTAGAAGAGGTTCATTTAGCGGAAGTTGATGGTATAATGGCTATGAAAAGTATCATAAATGAAGGAATATAACCCATGAATAAAGAATTTATATATTGAATGATATGACATATTAAGATCCCAACAATTATTTTTCATTTCAACATTTGGAATATGATATTTTATTCATTCTTGTAGCAACAAAAACCTCTAGGCATTTTCAAATCCCTTCTTCTCATAAAGTGAGGGAAACCAAGAACTAATATGAGTGATTGACAAAAATTATCGTAAAAGAATGGATAATTAAGAAGAAGAGGAATGAAAAATGTTAAGTATTGAAGGATATGCTCACATTAGTTCTATCTAGACCTCTTATTTGTGCCCCTCCCGGTTAGTGGAAAACAAAACCCTGGGGGGTCACATTAGACTAGAAGGAATTGATGACCACCAAGGTGAAATAAAGAAACAAGGATAACTTCCAAGCCTCATGTTTTTTTCTCTAAAATCAGCCCATGATCCTTAAAAGCCTAATATATTAGATGTACCACTTTATTTGCAATAATGACTAATGCATCTAGTGTGTGTTGAACCACCATCATTGGATGAGTATGTTGAACACGCGAATGAGCTAAGAATATGAGGAATAGGAGGAATTTGAGGAGTTACTATATGTAGAAAATGTTGATTATTATCTCTATAATGATCTCTACTATAAAAAAATGAAGAACATGTATAGTTTTTTGTTGGAAATCTATGTTATTGGAGGAAAAGTTTCTCCTAGAATTACCCATGTAATATATGAATAGTTAACAATCCTAATAACTCAACTTAAATAAGGATAAATCAAATTTCTAATAAAAATAGACCTTATAATTCCACAAAAACCAAATAAAATAATCACCATGACCATGAAGTCAAAATTATAAAAAATAAAATAATAATAATAATTATTTAAATGTTAATGATCCATATCAAAATCTTATTATTTTGTACCCAACAATGAAGGACTTTATGAATTTAGGTGTGGATGATGAAAATCACATGACCATCTCTTAATGGATTGTAACACCCTCCTCCCACATTTACCCAAGTTAATTGGTCTGATAGGGTAAACATGTGACGAGAGGCTACTATGATTTGATTCAATTCCCATGTACAGTTAAGGAAGTGGAACCGACATAAAAAAACCAAATTGACCTTGCACACATGCTATAGAACCTCTAGGAGCCAACCAACCTGTCTAGGTGACCAACCCCTGAGGAAACTTAACATTTTATTGACCTAGAGCCTCAATCACTCCCATGACACGGGAATGCATGCGACTAGGACCCTCTAGACGCTCTCACAATAAGGGTATGCAAGTGACTAGGGTCAATTTTAACTAGTTCAGAGCCAATGACCCCAGATTCTGTGCCACTTTTTTAGTGCCAAGACTCGTGCCACTGCCCAGAACTTCATGAAACTTCCAGAAATGAAAAGTGACATCGAAACAATGGTACAAATGAAAATACTTAACAAATAATTGACTAGACCCCTACTAGCCATGAAAGACATTTCGTCAAACATGTCACAAATATGCAATCTACTGGTCATAACAACATATCTGAGCATAGGGGTCTCATACTTATTTGAGAAGTGCTAATAATCATTGATGCCTTATCACATTAGCTGCGTTATCATCTATTAGGTCACATATTTATTGTTCATCCATTTACAAATAAAAACATTATGAGAGCCAAACATCATCACTGCCATAAAACATGTGCATAACTAGCATATAAACCACAAAAATAATAAGGATACAATAGCCATAGAGTTCACATATAAACCAATATATTTACACATAAATACCAAGGAGAAGGAACTCTTATTAATGAATGCATAAGATGACTAGGTATGGGACTTCCACGAACCAACCAACAATAGACTAGGCTAAACCAAATATTTCTTTCAGCCAGTCACCCCTGTGTCATATTCCAAACATGAATGTGGGATCTCATGGAACACATCCAACAAAACCAAACCACGGCTTCTAGAGGCCAACCACCTCAACCCTCAACCAATAATTCCACCTCACGGTCAGACATCACTAACCATCATCAGATTGGTCTCTACATAAGTTGTCTAGGGATTTAGAGCATTTGTTCAAACCAAGGCTCCAAGATTAGTAACTGAACCCACCAAGGGTCCAAAAATAGTAACTCAACACACCAAGGGCTCTAGAGCATTTGTCCAACCAAGGCTCCAGGACTAGTAACTCAACTTGACTTGTTACAGGGCTCCAAAAGGTTTGTCCAGCTAAGGATCCAAGACTAGTAACTCAACTTAAGTTGTTACAAGGCTCTAGAGCATTTTTCCAACCAAGGCTCCAGGAACTATTAACTCAACCCATAGCCAAAGAAACATGAGAACCAACTAGAAAACAAATTAAAACCCATAACACCATGACTACTTAGGAAATGGAAAGGCTAAACAAATCCACGGTAAATACAGGAATTCATCCATGCCAATGACATATCATAAGCAAGAAAGCACATGCATATGCCATGCATGCTAAAACTAACAAGGAAATCATACACGAAACTCGGTACCTGCAAGAAAAACTCATTGTAGTTGGCAATCCTAATGTCCTCTTGTGCTTTCCTACTCTTCCTTTGCCTTCTTTCTCTAAAGCTCCAAGTATACCACACTCCTCTAATAGTGCTCCAAGAAAACTCTAAGTGCCCAAGAGTATGAGAGAGAGAGAATAGAGAGAGAACTCCAAACTAAACTGACGAAAGTTACCAACTGATCCTCAGAAGAATTTTAATTCATGATGCCTCTACTTTCTTCAATTTTCCATTATTTTCCTTCATTTTCCTCCTCAGATTAAACTTGTGACCTTTCACCTTCCATCTCTCTTAATTTCCATTATTTTTATAGATAAAATTCCAATTAATTCCTCATGCCTTTGTTGGTGTCTTGTTTTTTCCCCAATTTTACCATTTTCCACCTCTTTTTTTTCCATTTTTGTCAAAGAAAGTACTCCTACACCTACTTTTCCATCACTATCACTGTCCTAAACCTACCAAGACCCGAACATGAGGTAAAATCATTTCATTAGTGTCATTTTACTATTTTTGGTTAGTTTTAAGTGAGTTTAAGTTATTCCTAATGAGCTAACTAATCACTATGGATAAGTGTGAAGAATTGCAGCAGCATGGACAGGTCACGATGGAGGGACTGCTTGTTGACAACCTTGTTTTTCTATTTCTGTACTTAACAGCCCAATTCAAGATCTATACTCAACACCATGGCTATTTAGTAGACTTAGTTCTTCTAGAGGCTTGGATACTACAACTAGAGATTATGATCGGGTCAAGTTCATTGTTTTCCACGATGAAGATCTTCTACATCCTCATTGAAACAGGTCTATGACAATATTGGGATTTGTTAGAATATGTTGTGCTAAGAAGGACAAGGTCGTTCTAGCGATCAGATCTCAATTTTTAATTTAGTAAGTTCGTTGAACTTACCATGTATGGTTTATTGTTGCTTTGAACATGAATCGATGCCTATAAAGGCTAGAATTGTAATAAGTTAAGAGTTAGAGAGAATATTGTTATTGCAAAACTATTGAGCTATCAAGTATTGTTAAAGACATTATTATTCATAATCGAAGGCTCTGTTATGGCTATGCGTTGATCTTGAATCATTTCGATTGTTGGTTGACTGTGAGTTTTTGATTTAAATGTTCTAAATATTTTCTTTCCTGCAAGTAGTCTAAGCTTACGCAGGTGTGGAAGGGCCCACCATCATCTCGGAATAGGCTTCATTATTAGTCTGTAGGAGTACCATTGCGTGTTGGTTCATTACAATTGTTCTTATTCAGTTTTGGTTTGAGTTTCTTGAAGTTTCCTGTACAACTGCGTGAGGAATTTCATTAGCTTTGGAAGTGATTTTAAGTGTGATAACCTTGCATTCATTTCTAGAAACCTAGATTAGGAATTTTGAGCGTGTAGATCCTTATATGTCACAGAGACTATGCGTAGATCCTTAACATAGGGTTATGCTTTATTATTCATAAATGTGGAGTCATATTTCATTTTAACCATGCTCTGTTTTGTCATATGAAAGCGCATTCATTTATATTGTGATTGGAATACCTGTTATAAGTTAATCAAATGCATTTCAGAATCATTGAACGCGATCTCTGTTGTGCTCAAATTGATGTGTTCATCTCTGTAATGAGGTTTACGATAAGAAATAAATTTCACTTTCATGTTGTTCGATTTCTTTTAGGCGTTTTTCATAGTGTGATTTATCATAAAACATTTCTTTACATAGCTTTGATTGAAGTAGTTAAATTATCATAAGATAATTTAGTTTCATTCTCGTATAATTGATTGAGGATTGATTTCCATTTTCTTTAATGAAGAATATAGGTTGATTTCAAACATTGAACTGAGTGACTTATGTTTTCAGTGTGATTTAATTGTTTACATTGCTTTGAGTTATTGAGTATAATCATAGACTAGGTCTCCATTCTAATAACGCAGGATTTGAGAAACCCCAGACCTAGAAACTTTTGTTGAGATCCCACTCCTGTAGCATTAGTTCTGTAGTCATTTAAAGTATAATTTAGAAGGTGTTTTATTTAATATCATTTTGATTCAAATGAATTAAAGGTGGCATAATAGGATTTGATTTTAGAAATATAGACTAGACTCTTTATCGTGTTTTGTTATAAGTAAAATAGGAGTTTGATTTCTTCCAATAGTTAGAAGTTTGAATTCTCATTTAAGATTTGTAGTTAAAATGAATGCCATTTAAGCTTTCAGTTTCATTAAATCTATCAGATAATTATAATAAACACATAGTGGATTGAGTTAAGTAGGATCATTTTAGCTTGCTCACCTTTTTTAGGCATAAGATAAGTGCTTAATTAGTCATTATGTACTTAATGATTAGAGGAAAATCATATACTCTACATTTAAATCTTGAACCAAAAATGCAGTACAACTCATGCTTACGAGTCCTGATTGACAATTAATAGTAAGAGATTTAATCATTAATTAAAAATCCCAACATTTTGGCATTGTTGTCAGGGGGGTTGTATTTGGTTCAAGTAAGAATTATTATTATAGAGTTTCAAAGATATTGCAGGCAGTCAGAGGGCGGGGAAAGTACGGTAAGACGTGATTGAAGAGCCACGCATCCACTATTGTGGGGTTGCTCCAAAGTCTGATTTTCTTCACTTATCTTTGAACTTTTATTTCCTTTTCTTTATGCGTAGAGGTATTAGTAGACCTAGGGATAGTCAAGGCAGATTTATTACTAGTTCAAAATTTCCTGCAACTTTTGGCCCAACAAACACACCAATTAGTAATCCTACTAATCGGTATGCAGGAATAAAGAAAGAGGAATGAGGTGTTGACAACAAAGTGGCCTTGGAAAGGGAGATCCTGAATCAAGACGAGGAAACAATTGAACATATCATTTTTGGAAGTACGGAAGGAATTGTATTTGAAGATCTAGAATCAACTAATATCAAGGACCACCTTTCAGTACCTCTTGTTGATCAGGTACTCATCGGTAGGCCTCTTGAAGACCCTATAGTAGACATGGCCAACCAGGATGGCGAGAACAGAAACAATGTAGAACGTCTGGGAGAAGGAGAAGGTCAATGTCGTAACATATTAGGACGGAACAATGAGGAATGTCAGGGGGAAGGAGAAGGCCCACATCACAACATATTCAGAGGAAACCATGAAGGACCAAGGGGAGGAACAAAGGAAGAAGAGGAAGAAGATACCACTTTTGGGTTTCCTATTCTATATGTAACCAGGAATATCACTATGAAAAACATACCAATGGCATCTCTTCTTCTCTTCTACGGTAAGTCTTCCGAAGACCTAGATGCCTTCTTATTTGAATTTGACATTCTGTGTAGGAGTTATAACTATTATGAGGATGCTCATAAGCTCAAGCTATTCCCAGCCACCCTAAAAGATGCAACCCTTAGGTGGTTTATGAGCCTTGGTAAACACACCATCTATTCATGGGATGAGATGAAGTTTGTCTTTCTCAAGAAATACCAAGACTTCTGCAAAAGTGGGATGTGAACAGTATTATGAGAATGCAGCAAATAGAAGATGAGACCCTAGAAGAATATCTTGAACATTTCTTTTATAATTTCCATAAATCCAGGGGGCACACCTAGATGAGAAGACTGTTCGAACTGTATTTTTAAAGGGACTAAGGGATGAATGTGTTGAAACCTTAAATATTCTAAGTGGTGAGGATATTTATAAAAATCCTTTTGCTGAAGTGGCTGAATTATGTCATACTTATTTACAAAGCCAGGCTAAAGTAGGCAAAAAGCTTCGTGACAACTCCTGAGATTATGTGTCAAGAAATCCGAAATCTGTACCTAATGTTGTCACTAGGGTGGAATTAGGAAATCTATTGGGAAACTTCAAAATGGATATCCTAAACACTATTGGTAACCAGCTTGACACAATAAAACTTAAAAAGAAACAAGAAGATGAGAGGGCTACCATGGAAATATTTGGTCCTAAATGCATAAATAAGCATGCTGAGAGAGAGTGTCCCATTAATGTTATTGAGGTTTGTGGGATTTTTTCTTAAGAACACGCAACCATAAAGTGTCCATCTCTTCCTGATTTAAAGGCTATCTATAAGGGAATGCTGGAACAAATGATTCCTCACAAACAAGCAAGAAACTCTCTTGGAGAAGCATAAATCAAAACATGTTTCAAGATCCTAGCTCTCAAACCTATGGTCAGAACCAACATTGTAATTTCCAGCCATCATATCCTCCTTGGTTTAATCCTCAATCTCAAAACACTCCTTGGAATCAGTATTGGAGGGAAAATCCTTATGGAAACACTTTCCAACCCAAAAACCAATCCTATCCTCCATACTCCAACATGCCTAGTACGTCCTACAATCTGAACATTCAACCTTATCAACAGGGGTACAACCCGAATCATTATCAACAACCCTCGATGCCTATTCCTCCTTTCCAATAGCTTTTACCTGCACCATCTAACTCATCACCTGCGTAAGCACCACCATCATTAAACCTGCCTCGTCCTACTTTGTTGCATGAACAAACCATAGCTAACCCCAACCATAATAAACAACCTCAACTGGTACAAAACATAGAAGCACAACCTTTTCCTACCTATATGATCATTGTTGTCCCAATAAATGAGATTCAACTGCGATCTGGGAAAACAGTCAATAAAGGAAAATCAACTGTCATTATTGAGGAAGAGGTCCCTCAAGAACAAACTAAAAATCACATCCAACAAGAAAAATAAAAGCAAAAATAATAACCGAATGAACCCCCTTACCCGGAAAGATTACTTGTTAAGAAAGAAATCCAATTGAATATGATTTAGAATTAGAATTAAGGAATGTTTTTATTAAAATTCCACTACTACAAGACATTAGAGACATTCCTATCTACACTAAAATCATTAAATACCTTTGTATTAAGAAACCGGGAAGGAAAGGACACAAGAATCAAAATGTAAAAGTCATGAGTGAAATGTCTAGGATGATCTCAGATTTACCATTAAAATATAGCGACCTAGGAAATCCCATAGTGACTATTGAAATCAATGGAGTACTTCTACCAAACACCCTTGTAGACTTAGGAGCAGCGATTAATTCCATGACTTTGGAAACCATGACATCTTTACAATTGCAAGGGATCAAACCTACACATATTATTTTAGAATTGGCAGATAAATCCATTATCAAACCCATGGGAACCTTAGAAGATATAGTGGTCACCATTGCTTCCTGGAAATATCCCATCGATTTTATTGTCATTTCTCCAAAAAAACCAGGACATCCTATAGTAATAGGATTCCCTTGGTTAGCCACTACATATGCTGTGATAGGGTGCCGAAGTGGAGAAATGGTCATTTCCAATAGATTATATAATCAAACATTGTCAATTTTCCCCCCTGCTCAAACTGCTGCAGAAGTACCATTATGGATAGAGAGTCCTTATAGAGATGAGGATTGCATGTTTCCTTTGTTGTCATTAGAACAATCTAGAGGACTCCGAGAACAATCTAGAGGACTCCGGGAATAATTAGAAGATCATATTTTGCAACAATTTTTATCTGGTCGTTATTATAATGATTATCCTATTTATTTTACTGGTTATCATCATGTTTTCAGTAATGAGTTTCAGGAAGCTTGTCATCCAGCTATGTTTGCCTTGTTCATAGCAATAGAGGACAATAATGAGCTCACTAGTCAACCAGTTGAAATCAGTGAAGGGAAAGTTTTGTACATTGGTAATGAACTGAACGAAGAACAAAGGCAATAATTGTTGAGAATGGTTCAAGAGAAATCTAGAGATTTCACTTGGGACTATTTAGACATGAGGGGCATACACCTAGATACGTGCATCCACCACATTTACACCAATGAAGAAATGAGACCAATCTCGCAACCACAAAGATGCATGAACACAGCCTTGAAAGAAATTGTAAAAGAAGAGTTGCAGATGTTATTGGTTGTAGATTTTATCTATCCTATTTTAGATAGCATATGGGTGTCACCTTTGGTGGTGGTTCCAAAGAAGAATGGTAAGTGGTGCATATGTTTGGATTACATGGAGCTAAACAAGCTACTCTATGAGATTACTTTCCACTCCCATTTATCGATTAGGTATTCGACACACTCTCTGATAAGAAGTATTTTTATTTTCAAATGGGTACATTGGGTATAATCATATTCAAATAGTTGAGGAAGACCAATAGAAGACCACTTTTACTTTCCCTTGAGGTAAATATGCCTATCGAGTCCTCCCTTTTGACCTTTGTAATTCCCCAGCTACCTTTCAACGAGATGTCCTAGCCATCTTTTCTGATTTGATCCATGACTGTGTAGAAGTCTATATGGACGACTTCACTGTATATGGAGATGATTTTTCCCAAGCTCTGGCAAATCTAGAAAAGGTATTGATTTGATGTCAAGAAGCCAACCTAGCCCTTAGCAGTAGTAAATGTAAAATAATGCAAACTAAGGGGACAATTTTGGGCCATCATGTTTCATTTGACATAATTAAAGTCGATCCAACCAAGATTGAGGTAATCTTGCATATTTGCATTCCTAGTTCACAAAAAGAGGTAAGAAGTTTCCTAGGACATGCAGGTTACTGTTGTCAATTTATTGAGAATTTTACAAGAATTGCAGCACCTTCATTTAAATTATTAACTAAGGATGCTGACCTTGTTTGGAATGATGATTGTCAACATGCTTTTCAGGTATTAAAAGACAGGTTGTCCACCGCTCTAGTATTGAGGGGACCAAATTGGTCCTTTTCATTTCACATTTGCACCAATGCTTTAGATACTGCACTTGGAGAAATTTTAGGAAAAGGGGAAGATCACTCACCTTACACTATTTATTTTGTTAGCAAGAATCTTTCCCCTGCTAAACTAAATTATACCGTTACTGAAAAGGAATTGTTAGCAGTTGTTCATGACATTAGAAAATTTAGACATTACATAACTGGTTATGAGACTTTCATCCATATCGATCATCTTGCCATTATATTCCTGATGAACAAACCTATCACTAATGGTAGGATCACTAGATGGTTGCTGCATTTACGAGAATTTAATATAACTGTGATCGATATGCCTGGATAAGATAATTTGGCAGCTAAATTCTTGTCTCAAATGAATGTCATGCAGGGAAATGTACTAGATCCGGTACCAGATGATTTTCCAGATGAGGAATTGTTTGCTATATCTACCATTACTCCTTGGTTTTCCGATGTTTCCAACTACCTAGTATCGTGGAAAATGCCTCAAAATCTGTCTACCAGGGAGAAACATAAAATCATACAGCAAAGTGCCAACTACTCCTGAATTGATAGGGACTTATTCTACACTGGACCCAACTTGATCATGAGGAGATGTGTGCAATAAAATGAGATATTTGATGTGTTGAAAGCCTGCCACAGTGAGCCTTGTGGGGGGAAAATTGCAGACAAAAGGACTGCATACAAAGTCCTTCATACCAAGTATTATTGGCCCTCGCTTTTCAAAGATGCTAAAACATTTGTATCCAATTGTGACGCTTTTCATAGGATTGGGAGGCTTTGGATGAGATTCCCCTTTAGACGCAAATATCCATCAAGCCTTTTGAGAAGTGGGCATTAGATTTCATGGGACCTATCTCCCCTATGTCAAAGAAGAAGAAGTATATTTTAGTTTGCATCGACTATGTTACAAAATGGGTGGAGGCCAAAGCTTTGTATGCTGCAACCGAGAAAGCAGTAATGGAATTTATTTTCGAAGATATCTTCACTAGATTTGGGGTACCATGGGAGATTGTCACCGACCAGGGCACAAATTTCACATCAAAATTGATCAAGGCTCTCACCGAACAATACTGAATTAAACATCGAAAATCTACTCCTTACCACCCCCAAGAAAATGGGCAAGTGGAGTCCACAAACAAGGTATTAAAATCCATCTTGACCAAGACCATTCAGTTGCATCACAGAGATTGGGCTGGCAAATTATTGAAGGCATTATGGGCTTACCTCATCACTTGGAGGAATGTGACAAGGCACACCCCATATGAGTTAGTTTATGGTAAACAGGTGTTGCTTCTCATCAAGTTCCAAGTGAAAACTTTTCAAATAGCCACTTAACTTGGGATGAATCTGAATGAAGCTCAAGAACAAACGCTAATGAAGTTGAATGAGCAGGATGAAATTAGAAAAGATACATTTCATCGAACTATGTTGGTGCAAGATCAGAGAGCTCGTTGGCATGAGAAGTTTATTAAGAAGAATATTTTCTGTCTCGAAGATTGGGCCTTTCTTTATGACAGTAAGTTTAAACACTTTAAAGGCAAATTCTCCACTTAGTGGTTAGGTCCCTATGAGGTGGATGAAGTGTTTGACAATGGTTCAGTGCGCATTAAAACTATTGATGGTAGTCAAACCTCTATAATCAATGGCCACCATCTCAAGATATATTACCAATCGCTCTCCCGACAATAATTTTTGTAGGAGGTAAGAAGAGATCCAGAGATGGAGCTGTTTCATGAAAATGACCAGCCTCTTGCTGGTTCATCTGGTTAGTTTCCTTTATTTATGTATATATGTATATATATATATATATATATATATATATATATATATATATATAGATAGAATAATTAGTGAGCTGTCATTTTTATATATCTTTAGGTGTTTCTCCCCATAGCCCATGTATAATAAAGGAGAAATTTATCATGGATAGGTTTATTCCTTTGACCAGAATTGACAGATTAATATGGAAAATGAGCCTTTTGGAGTCTTCTTTGGATATTTTCAGACACTCAAAAATTGAAACTCCCAAGCAGTAACTGATCCAGGCTCATAAAATGACATGGGACAGTGGTAGCCTAGGGATTCCTTAAGTACAGATTTATTATTTTCTGGCCTTAAGGAAATGTTTACGGAAAAGAAGCCCCTTGGAGTCTCCTTTGGGTGGTTCAGACTCTCTAAATATGAAAACCTCGAGAAATGGCTACTTTAGGCTCGTTAAAATAATAGAGTAACAATAGTTAGGGATCTGTTGGGCATAGAATTATTCTTTTCCAGGCTCAGAAGAATACTTACGAAAAAGAAACCCCCCTAGAGCTTTCTTTCTGGTAATTTCAAGCTCTCTAAATAAGAAATGCCTCAGGAAGTCATCATCCTAGGCTTGGTTAAAAATCCATGGGATGATAAACATGTTTCATTTATCTTATGAAGAGAAATAACTAGCATAGTACATGGCATTGAGTAAAAGGATGTCTAAATTTTGTATTCCACACTCTGTCTCTAGCAGTTTTTGTACTATGCTATGTAAAAATTGCAAGTCTGCTATTACAAATGTATTCTGGAAACAACATGTTCAGAGCATGATTTGTATTATGTTTCATTTGTATTAGGATTGCTTCACAACTAGTATTCATTTCTACCATCAACCAGAGATGGTTATCTCCACAAATTAATGATTTGTATAGCACTATGTGAAGAAGATTTACAGGTTCTATACTCCACTTCTGTACTTAACATTGTAGAAATTAAAGTTTTTGTCATTAAAATTCATTTCCAGAACAACAATCGCAGAGCACAACTGCAACTTCAGCACCATACCTATCAGCATTATTTTTGTTCAGTATGTGGTCGCTACATCAAAGCTGAGCAATCTTCACAAACCATTATCCTATATCATTATAAGTGGCCCACGTATGTACTCAAATTGGATCGAATTTTATCATTAATAGTTAAAATATACGCTATATGAGAATGCACCTCTAAACTATCCCTCATTTTAAATGATGCTCATAATCCTATCCTATACTCCTATAACCCTTCCATTCCATAATCCTACATTTCCTATATTCCTTCCACCCTACATAATTATACGCTCCTGTGTCCTCTCCTCATCATCACCTCATGATATCTCTGAGTAATCATGATCGTTTGTGCAACCTCTCATTCAGCCTTAAGAATATCATTCCACATTAGTTGCATGAGGGTCGTGTTTATCATTGCACCTCAAGTCTCATGCTTCCTATTAATCGTAATCATTGACTCTATGCTATCATTCAGCCAAGTTTTGAAGTATGGGGAATGGCTTACACCAAGACTACAGAATTATTGGGCAACAAAGAAGCAACAGAGAATTTGGCAAGGGTGCAATTGTAATTGAATTAAGGTGCCAATCGATATGGTAGTTGATCGCCATGAGCCCACATTTGTCCAGTTCGTGCAAAGTCCTGAATGCCACTAATGCAGAGGAATTGTGGAAGAGAAAGGATGGATGACATTCCTATAGAAATTCTAGGGCTATAATGATTAGGTCGCTTTATTGTTTGCTCAAAGTTTCAACGGGGAACATGTTAAGGTTGGGGATTTGTGTTTTAGAGTTACTGAGGAATCATTGAGCAATTCCACAAGACTACTTGTGGAGGGCAAACCGTTCTTCAAGGGTGGGCAGTTTAATATTCCAAATTGCGTGATGTTTTTGAAGCCTCCTTACAGAACTCTTAGTTGGGCGAATGGGGTATTACGGAGCTGCATAGAAGAGCAATGGCACCCACTACTCACATTTTTGCAACACTTCCTTACCTGTGAAGGAAGGTATGTGGTTGTCTTCCTTTATCACATTATCTTATTGAATTATTTCACTGAGGACAAACAGATAAACATCCTGCACTTCTTGAGGCTAAGCTTATATAAAATGGCCAGAGGGGTACAGTCTCAGAGTAGGAAGCCTAAAACAATGTTGTATCATCATAGCCTCATTAAAATTTTAATAGTTGCTTAGCTTCAAAAGAGAAAGAGATCATGGGAGGATTTCTTAATAGGGAACTTCCCTGGGGAGGAGACTCAGGTAAAAGGGTGACAACGATCAGTGGGCAGATCGCTAAGACAAAAATATGCAACTCCTGTGTCTAACTCCCAAGAAACACCTGCCTCTCCTTCCCATTCTCCCATTCCTACCCATGAAACCCCCTAAGCAGCAGGTCATTCTTCGAAAGTTGGAGGAAATGTGATTTCTGCGAAAAACCAAGTGGGCACGAAACAAAAAGGAAAAATAAATAGAGCCGAGTTGGACCGACCTGAGCCGAGTCCTATGGAGGAAGACAGAGCAATGGAACCCAATTAGGAGCCTTCCAAAACCCATGAGTGCGCCAAACCAAAGAAAAAATGCAGAAGAGCTCTTTTCCCTATCAATAAACCCTCGATTCTACATCAGAGACCTCTTCTCAGGGTCGTCGAAGAACACGTAGTATGTCTCACACCCAACGGTCCATAGCTAATGTCGCAAATTCTGATCATGTCCACATTTCCTCATCCCCTGATTATGATACAAAGAAGTTCACATTGTCTTTTGAAAAAGTACCCATGCCCACATCTGAAGTAGATATCTCTGTGGATATTGCATAGGACTTAGAAAAATTATCCCCCGTTTGGCCATCAGTGAGTAGGAGTGCTACTAAGGTAAGCCAACATATTTCTTCACCAAAAGCAAGCATTGGTAAAGCACATGAAGGCAATGCGTCTCAACAATCGAAAAAACCTAACAAGGCTCCAACTTGTGATGAAGAAGAGAACCTGAAGATTCAACTTGTCAAACTGCAAAAGAAGATTGTTAAACTCCGCGAACATGATAATAAATATAAGGTCCTGTTTCATTATGTAAGAGAGCTCAATCACCAGGTTAGGGATTCTAATATGAGACTATATGCCCATAATGACAAGCTGAAAAGGAAGAACATACATCTGTTGCATTGGAAAGCATCAAGTGTTAGGCCCACTAAAAAGTTGAGTGCACAAGGATTGGCCCTTCAGTGCAAGAAATGTTTTACAATGGCTAAACCTGGGATCAAAGTTTTGGTCAAGACTTCTAGTTTTTGACCGAGGTTCCTCTAATTTTGCACACTCTTTTTTTGGTGGACTGTAGTAGATGCATGAGGACATGCATCCAAATCGACATGGGGGGATGTTGGTGCCTTGTTTTTCCCCCAATTTTACCATTTTCCACCTCTATTTTTGCAATTTTTGTCAAAGAAAGTACTCCTACAACTACCTTTCCATCACTACCACTGTCCTAAACCCGCCAAGACCGTGACATGAGGAAAAGCATTTCAATAGTGTCATTTTACTGTTTTTGGTTAGGTTTGAGTGATTTTAAGTTATTCCTAATGAGCTAACTAATCACTATGGTTAAGTTTGAAGAATTGCAGCAGCATGGACAGGGCACGATGGAAGGAGTGCTTGTTGACAACATTGTTTTTATATTTTTGTACTTAACATCCCAATTCAAGATCTGTTCTCAACACCATGGAGTTTTAGTAGACTTAGTTCTTCTAGAGGCTTGGATACTACAGTTGGAGATTAAGATTAAGCCAAGTTCACTATTTTCCACAATGAATATCTTCTACATCCTCATTGAAATAGGTCTATGACAATATTGGGATTTGTTATAATCTGTTGTGCTAAGAAGGACAAGGTCGTTCCAGTGATTTGATCTTAAAGTTTAATTTAGTCAGTTCGTTGAACTTACCATGTATGGTTTATTGTTGCTCTGAACATGAATCGATGCCTATAAAAGCCAAAATTGTAATAAGTTATGAGTTAGAAAGAATATTGTTATTGCAAAACTATTGAGCTATCAAGTATTGTTCAAGACATTATTATTCATAATCGAAGACTCTGTTATGGATATGCATTGAGCTTGAATCATTTCGATTGTTGGTTTACTGTGAGTTTTTGATTTAAATGTTTTAAATACTTTCTTTCCTGCAAGTAGTCTAAGCTTACCCACATATGGCAAGGCCCACCATCATCTGGGAATAGGCTTCATTATTAGTCTGCAGGAGTACCATTGCATGTTGGTTCATTACAGTTGTTCTTATTCAATTATGGTTTGAGTTTGTTGAAGTTTCTTGTACAACTGCGTGAGGAATTTCATTAGCTTTGGAATTGATTTTAAGTGTGATAACCTTGTATTCATTTCCAGACACCTCGATTAGGAATTTTGAGTGTGTAGACCCTTCTATGTCACAGAGACTGCGTAGATCCTTAACACAGGATTATGATTTTTTCTTCATAAACGTGGAGTCATATTTCATATTAACTATGCTTTGTTCTATCATATGAAAGAACATTCATTTATATTGTGATCATAATACCTGTGATAAGTTAATCAAATGCATTTCGGAATCACTGAATGCAATCTGTGTGTGCTCAAATTGATGTGTTCATCTTTGTAATGAGGTTTATGATAAGAAATAAATCGCGTGGATTGCTCTGTGTAGAACATGAATTTTGATTGATTGTGTGCATTGATTTTATTTTCAAATGAATCTCGATTAGTCACAAATAGGAATTGCATTGCCCATTTTCATTGTCGCATTGTTCGATTTATTTTAGACATTTTTCATGGTGTGATTTATCATAAAAGAATTTCTTTACATAGCTTTGATTGAAGTAGTTAAATTATCATAGGATAATTTAGTTTCATTCTCGTATAATCGATTGAGAATTGATTTCCATTTTCTTTAATGAAGAATATGGGTTGATTTCAAACATTGAACTGAGTGAATTATGTTTTCAGTGTGATTTAATTGTTTACATTGCTTTGAGTTATTGAATATAATCATAGACTAGGTCTCCATTCTAATAACTCAGGATTTGATAAACCCTAGACCTAGAAACTTTTGTTGAGATCCCACTCCTGTAGCATTAGTTCTATAGTCATTTAAAGTACAATTTAGAAGGTGTTTTATTTGAGAGAAGTTTGATTCAAATGAATTAAAGGTGGTAGAATAGGATTTGATTTTAGAAATATAGACTAGACTCTTTATCGTGTTTTGTTATAAGTAAAATAGGAGTTTGATTTCTTCCAATAGTTAAAAGTTTGAATTCTCATTTAATATTTGCAGTTAAAATGAATGCCATTTAAGCTTTCAGTTTCATTAAATCTATAAGAGAATTATAATAAACACAGAGTGGATTGAGTTAAGTAGGATCCTTTTAGCTTGCTTACATTTCTTAGGCATAAGATAAGTGCTTAATCGGTCATTTTGTACTTAACGATCAGAGGAAAATCATATACTCTAAATTTAAATATTGAACCAAAAATGCAGTACAACTCATGCTTACGAGTCCTGGTTGACAATTAATAGTAAGAGATTTAATCATTAATTAAAACTCCCAACACCTTTCCAATGTATTTGTCGTTTCCTTTTCCAATTTCCTTAGCCATTAGTTAATCAGAAGTAATCCCCATAACTATGTTTTGTCCAAGATTTACCTTGGAATACATGTCCCATCACCATGGTTATTATTTTTCCTTTATTAACTTTATTACATGGAATTTTCACCAGGTTTGTTATAGAACCCCCCCGACCCCCTTGGAGGAACACCGTCCTTGGTATTCAACAAAACCTACAACCAACAAAACTGTTGTAAGCAAAACATATTTCCCATGGAGCTTTATAACTTAGCTCGTTGCAGTATTTACAAAGATCAACCTGTTGGGAAACAACCAACATGACAACATAACAAGATGACAACTATAATGACATGATACCCATACCACTTATTAGAGCTTTATAACACATCTCATGGTGGTATTTACATCCATATACATATGCACATATACCAAAACATATTCCAAAACATTCACTCAACTAGTGAATAGAGAAGTATACATAGCCCACATCTAATCCACCATCTCCTATTAGCTTCATCAGGCCCAAAGTGCTTCCACTGTACTTTAACTTGCTCGATTGCTCAGTTCCATAGCATGAGCATTTTTCTCTGCAAAATGCATTGAGGTTCCGGCTAGAATTCTCATTTTGGATCCACCTTTAATACAAACTAGTCAATTACATGATCAACATCTTTAACATACTTTTTAAGAAATGACACATGGAAAACATCATGGACTTTCATTGCTGGAGGTAGTGCAAGTCGATAAGCTACTCATCCAATCCTCTCAAGAATCTTGAAAGGTCCACAAAAGCAAGGTGTGATCTTGGCACACAATTTGTTCCTCAAGGAGCTCTTATTAGGCTTGATACGCAAGTACCCCGGTTCCCCAATCTGAAACTCCTTAAATAACTTGTTCCAATATGCATAAATTTTCTTCCTATCTTGTGTTGCCTTGATATTCTTCTTGATTACCTGGATTTATTGTTCCATCTTTGGAAACATGTCCAGTCCAATCAACACCCTGTTAACTGGATCACTCCAACTGATGGGAGTGTTACAACTCCACCCATACAATGCCTCAAATGGAATCATCCTCAAAGATTCTTGATACTCATTGTTGTAAGAAAATTCAACCCATGGAAGATACTCTTCCCACTTCCGCTACTGATGCATCACATTTGACCCTCTCTTTCTGACCATCTGTCTGCAAATGATAGGTTGTGTTGAAGGCCAACTCTATACCAAAACTTGCAAATAACTCTTTCCAAAACCTAGAAGTGAATTTGGTATCCCTTTCTGACACAATATTCTTTAGTACACCATGCAATTTCACTACATCTCTGATGAATACCTGTGCTACATCATTAGTTAAATATGTAGACTTCATTGGCATTAAATGCGCTACCTTAGTCATTTTTTCCACCACAACCATGATGGAATCATGCTGTCTAGATGTCCTTATACAAACCTATGATAAAGTACATGGAAATAACCTCCCACTTCCACTCTAGAATCACAACCCACTGTAGCAGTCCACCTGGATGCTTACACTCTACCTTTACCTGCTGACACTCCAAGCATCTGGCCACAAACTTTGCCATGTCCTTCTTCATATTCGGCCAATAATAATACTTCTTCACTGTTATCAACGTCTTTTGATATCCCGGGTGACCTAAATACGACTTAGCATGAAATTCCCTGAAGATAAGCTTCTTGAGCTCACTATTGTCTGACACATATATCTTGTCCCTAAATCTTACCAAGCCATCTAATTCAAGACGATAGTCTATATCCTGTATACTGATACCTACACCTGTACCTATACTTTATTGTAACCTATGCATAAGCTCCCTATACCTATCATCTTGTTGACCTTCTTGCAAGATCTGATCGTGAAAAAATGTCCCATAAGAACTCATAGCTTCTATGTGATTTACTTGTATCTTCTTGTTAAGAGCATCTGCAACCTTGTTCTCTTTATCTTTAATATACCTGATCTCGAAGTCAAACTCACTGATCGTGGCCAACCATCTAGCTTGCATGGAATTCAGATTTGGTTGGTAAAATAGATACCTCAATCCACAGTGATCACTCATCAAGATTAACTACCTCCCAAGAAGATAGTGCCTCCACATATTCAAAGCATGGATCATCGCTGCCAACTCAAGATCATGTGTCAGATAATTCTACTCGTGCTCATTCAATTTCCTTGATTCATAGCATACTACCCGTCCCGCCTACATAAGGACCCCACCATGTCCTCTCTTGCAAGCATTTGTACATACCACAAATTCTTTGTCCGGGTCTGCAATATTTAACAATGGAGCATTCGTCAACAAGTACTTTAACTACTCAAAACTTGCTGCACATTCCTCTGTTCATTGAAAGTTCTTACCTTTCCTTTGCAACAATGTAATCAGATAAGAAATGTGAGAGAAGTTCGATGAACCTCGTATAATAACTTGCTAACCCCATGAACAATCTTACCTCATCCACATTTCTAGGAGCTGGCCATTCCATGATAGTACTTATCTTCTCTAGATTCAATGTTATTCCTTCCTTGGAAACCACATACCCCAAATAATGTACCTCCATCTGAAAGAAACTGCATTTGATAAGCTTAGCATACCACTGATGCTCTTAGCAATCTTAACACTGTTGCTAAATTCTCGGCATTCTCTTCTTCATTTTTAGATATATGAATATATCATCAATGAACACAATAAAAAACTTGTCAAGATAAGGACACAACACACTATTCATCAAGCACATAAAAGTAGCTAGAGCATTAGTCAAACCGAATGGAACTACAAAAAACTCATATTGTCCATACCTAGTACTAAAAGTAGCCTTGTAGATATCTTCTTCTTTGATGCATACTTGATGGTATCCTAATCTCAGATCAATATTCAAGAACAATGCGGCTCCATTCAACTGATCAAACAAATCATCAATCCTCGACAGTGGATACCTATTCTTGATGTTCACTTTGTTCAACTGCCTATAATCATTGCATAACCTAAGAGTACCATCCTTCTTCTTACAAGCAACACTGGTGCACCCCAATGCGATACACTTGGCCTAATGTATCCCTTGTCAAACATTTCCTTCAACTACAACTTTAACTCTACTAACTCTGTGTTGAAAATGGAAACAAGAAATGCTAAAAATAGAAGTGCTAAAAATAGCATTTCTATAAATAACAGTTTGGGTACCAATGTTGGACATAGTAGCAAGGAATGAAAAATGGAAGTGTTATAAATAGCATTGCAAAAAATAACAGTCCGGGATAGATTCCTATTTTAGTTAGTCCCTGAACTAAAATAGTGAAGTAAAATTCGAATTTGATCTTAGCAGCTGTTTGTAAAATAATGAATTAATTCACCATGAGTTAATTAGTTATATAAAATCAAACATGAAGTCTATGTGGGGACATGCAATAGTTTCTCCATTAATTGAGGAATTTCTCCATCAGTTAAAGAGATAAGGATGAGTTGTAATATTGAGTTGTAATTAGTTGGTTCAGTTAACTGAGTCAAGTCCAGTTAGATTAATTCAAACAATTTGTTGAATTAATGTAAGTTCAGTTAGTTAATGCTTGCATGCATGTAACTACTGCACTTCAAATAATTGAATATTCTCTCATAAATAACTCATGCATGTTAGTTCAGTTAGAGACCCAGTTGAGATTAGATGGAGGGGTAGTGTACTATCAGTTGCTAGAATATTCTATTGTGAATATTCCTTGCATGCAGAAGGAATTATTTCCTTGAGGATTTCGTAGTTACTTCTTCAGGTTTAGTGAGTGTGATGAGGCAAATTCACACATGTGGCTTCACTGGACCCCAAGAAAAATTGCGCAAGGAAATAGGAGGCTTGGAGGGCTTGGAGGGCTTGGAGTCTGTGAGCTGTATTGTTTTGATTGCAGAGAGAGCACGATAGCTGATTATTTTTGCAACTTGAACAAGATTTCCACTTGTATGATAATACAGAGATTGGGGTTTTAGGCTGAGGCTTTCCTCGGGTTATTTCTTCTGTGTTCTATGTGACTGATTTCTCATTCTCAGTTATATGTGTTCTCTTGATCTTGCTCAATTCGATTAAGCTTCCGCAAAGTGTTGTAGAAGTAGATCTTGAATTGAGTTTTAGTATATTGCATAATATGTTGATCTACAGTGGGAATTTCTACATGGTATCGGAGCAAAGGTGATCAAGGCGAAGAACAGTATATGAGAAGGGAGAATTTTGATGTTTGAGGTTCCTAAATATAGAAATCGAGTTCTTATCACATCTCAATTTCACCAATGGCGTTCAACAGTTTAAGACACGAGTATGCCCTTGATGGCAGCTCGAATTATATAACCTCGAAGGATCGCTTGGAAGCAGTATTAGAGGATAAAATTCTAAAGGACTTCATTGATCAAGAAGTCCCCATGCCGACTCATGCTACTCAATTAGCAAAATGGAAGAAATGTATGGCTAGAGCAAGGAGAATCCTTCTGGAGGGAGTTCGAAACCACATAGTCTCGAGTCTCCATGGGAAGGAGACACCGTTTTCGATGTGGAAAACATTGAAAGATCTATATCAGAATAGCAGTGATCAGAGGAAGCTGGCGCTGAATGACAAGCTTCGGAAAATTAGTGTGAAAAGGGTGACACAATCTCTACATATCTGAACAAGCTCACCACCTGCAGGGATGAGCTTGGAAGTGTAGGGATCATGACCACTGATGATGACATGGTGAGTCTTTCACTCCTCGGTCTTCCTAAGAGCTGGCATAACTACCAAGACTCGGTTAATGGAAGAGAAAAACTACCAGATTGGGAACGACTTTGGTCGGATCTGATGCAGGAGGAGATACGGAGAAGCACCAGAGATGGATCTTCTTCATCCAAGGAAGATGAAGAAAATTATGCCTTAGCGAGTAAGGAAAAGAAAGGGAAGGAGAAGGATTCTCATCCCAAATCGAGTTCTTCCTATGGTGGGAAGAAGTTTGACAAATCGAAAGTGTGATGCTTTCATTGTCATGAAGTGGGCCATTTTGCTACAAATTGTCCACTGAGGAAATCCAAGAAGGGATCCATGGAAGGATCAAAAGGTGAGGCACTGGCCTCACAGTTCGAGTTGGATTTCACACTTTTCGCATGCATGGTTTCATCCATGGTGGGAAGTGGTTGGTTTCTTGATAGTGGAGCTTCTTTCCACATGATCGGCGGTGAGAGTTTGTTCAATACCTTGGAGGAGAAAGATCTCGAGATACTCATAGCGATGGGTAATGATGAAAAGTATAGTGTATTAGGTGTAGGCACGGTTTTTTTTCAGAGGGAGCATGGAGCTCGCATTACCTTGACCGATGTCAAGTATGTACCAGGACTGAAGAAAAATTTGGTGTCGATTGCCATGCTGGAAGACAAGGGCTATG
Organism: Pinus tabuliformis; assembly: GCA_031772625.1. NCBI lineage: Eukaryota > Viridiplantae > Streptophyta > Pinopsida > Pinales > Pinaceae > Pinus > Pinus tabuliformis. The sequence continues at coordinate 939,769,441 of CM062816.1, read as the reverse complement.
ATGTAGTCTTCAGTAAGGGAAAGGTTTTCCTTCGACACATCACCACGAGACAAGTGAAGCAGATTGGTTCATGAGTTAAGAACCTGTATGCTCTTGAGGTTCAAGATGCATGCAAAGCCTTGAGGAGTAAGGCAACTAATGGAGACTTGGTGGTTGAGAGGGAGAGTACATTACCTCTCAACATGCAGCACCAGAAGAAGTCTCAGACAATTGTGGAGGAGCCACAATTGGTGAAGCAGCTTCAGGAGGTTGTGGAGCAGCCACAACTAGAGAAGCTGAGAGGAGATTGAGTAGAGACATCTACTCATGTTGAGACCTCCAGTAGGGGGAAATTTCGAGCTAGGTGGGCAGAGGGAACACATGTATCCATACCTCCAGGTAGGAGGTGGGGCGATGTGGAGTGACAGTCCCAAGAAGGTTGGAATAAGGGTAGGATCATTGAGGTACCCAACCTCTTTGATTAGACCTTGCTACGGGAGCCCCGATGAGGAGTAGCAGGACTGGGTGAGTGGGTAGAGGTAGATGCGGATGGAGCAGCAGAGAGAGCTACAGTGAAGGAATCCCAAGATAATGCAGAGCTAGTAGGTTGCAACAATGCAAGAGGCACAGGAGTGTTGCACCAGTGTAGGATGGCACAGAGAGGTGTGAAACGGTGCGAGATGCATGGAGTGTTGCAGCAACTTAGAGGTTAGAGAGGGAGCACTTGTCAGTGGCAGAGGGAGCTTCAACATCAGAGTATGTTTCTAGCCCATTAGAGAGGTCAGTTGGGAGATTTTTTTGTTTCTAGAGTTGCTAGAGCAATAACACTTGGGAGAAGTGTTGCAAACATTCCAAAGGTTCAGGATTGGGTTCGAGTTGAATGCCTTTCTTGTTGAGAGGGTGTGTTGAAAATGGCAAAAAGAAATGCTAAAAATAGAAGTGATAAAATAGCCGTTCAAGATGGATTCCTATTTTAGTTAGTCCCTAAACTAAAATAGTGAAGTAAAATTCGAATTTGATCTAAGCAGTTGTTTGTAAAATAATTAATTAATTCACCATGAGTTAATTAGTTGTAGAAAATCAAACATGAAGTCTATGTGGGGACATGCAACAGTTTCTCCATTAATTGAGGAATTTATCCATCAATTAAAGAGATAAGGATGAGTTGTAATTAGTTGGCTCAGTTAACTGAGTCAAGTCCAGTTAGATTAATTCAAACAGTCTATTGAATTAATGTAAGTTCAGTTAGTTAATGCTTGCATGCATGTAACTACTGCACTTCAAATAACTAAATATTCTCTCATAAATAACTCATGCATGTTAGTTTAGTCAGAGACCCAGTTGAGATCAGATGGAGTGGCAGTGTACTATCAGTTGCTAGAATATTCCATTGTGAATATTCCTTGCATGCAGAAGGAATTCTTTCCTTGAGGATTATGTAGTTACTTCTTTAGGTTTAGTGAGTGTGATGAGGCCAATTCACACATGTGGCTTCACTGGACTCCAAGAAAAACTGCACAAGGAAATAGGAGGCTTGGAGGGCTTGAGGAGGACATATACTATGTCTATTCAGTCTGTGAGCTATATTGTTTTGATTGCAGAGAGAGCGGGATAGCTTGAGAGTTGACTCTTTTTGTAACTTGAACAAGATTTCCACTTGTATGATAATACAGAGATTGGGGTTTTAGGCTGAGGCTTTCCCTGGGTTATTTCTTCTATGTTATGTGTGATCTCATTCTCAGTTATATTTGTTCTCTTGATCTTGCTCAATTCGATTAAGCTTCCGCAAAGTGTTGTAGAAGTAGATCTTGTATTGTGTTTTAGTATATTGCATAATCTGTTGATCTACAGTGGGAATTTCTACACTCTGGTGTGCTCATCTTGTACGGTGCTTTTGATGTTGGTGTTGTCCCTGGTACCAAATAAATAGAAAATTCTACTTCTCTGTGAGGTGGAAACTCTGAAATATTTATCAGAAACACATCTTGAAACTGTTGTAGAATGGGGTACCTGCTCAAGACATTTGCATCCTCAACTTCCTTACCTTTTTCACTTGGAATATGAACTGCAAATAACACACACCCCTTCCTACGGCTGAACTTCGGCTACATAGCTCTCCATTCTAACTAACGTTACATTTTTCTTACCCTACAAGACTCCATGTTCTCCATTTTCATCCAAGCACTCAATGGATTTGTCATAGCAATCCACTTTAGTCCTATGAAGATACAACCAGACCATACCCGACAACATACTATATGATCCCAACAACAATACATTCAAATGTGTTGTTTAGGCATACCATTCAACTCAAATTCACAAGCTATTACCCTATGATGAACTCTCTTCTTTGTACCTATAGCTAGCTGCACTAACCAATATTTTACATGCACCTCTTTATTCAAACCACACTCATCTACCAGGTCAGGAGTAACATAACTATAATTAGATCCAGGGTGAATCAAAATATAAATAAATTAATCACAAAGCTTACCATCCGTCTCGATAATAGATGCTTGGTGATATGCCTACCTATTCTCCAATTGTGCATAGATTCGTGGAATGCTCTGTCCAACATCCCCCACTATATGTGCCTCTTGTGCATTGTAGATCTACGGTCTACCACCCTAATACTGTGGACAATCTCTCTTATGATGATCTCCTCCACAATTCCAACACCATACAATATCGCTATCATCACCCTTTCTCTGTTCATATCGAACTCCCTGTCCTTGGTCAGATGCATTGAACTTCTTAGGTGGTGCTGCATTTTCTTTGTTACTTTTATCTTGAGGTATTATTTGCTTTTCTTCCCATTTTCCTTTATTATTTTTATTACCTTTCTAGTTTGGCTTAGTCTCATATCTACACTTTGATTGTTCAAAACAATTCTTTAGCATCCAGATGGACTCCTCTAATGATCTAAGTTACTAAGACTCAATCATGTCCTTGAATGCTACCGAGAACCCATTGATAAATCATTGAAACTCGACCTTCCCCTCCTTGGGGTAAGGCGCATACCTCAATAACTCCAAGAATCTGCTAGTGTACTCCCCATCGGTCATAGATCCCAACTTTAGCTCATAGAATTCTTTTTCCCTGTCGTCATTGTATCTCTACGATAATTACTTATTCTTGAATAGTCTCTCGAACTCACTCCAAGTCAACTACTGTTCATAAATACGTCTAACATTCTTTACATCTTCCCAATAGATATTTTCTTTACCTTTAAGACTGAATGTAGATATTCAGGCCTTCACATTTTTAAAGTAATCATGTAACCTGAAGAACTTATTCATACCAAGAAACCATGATTCTGCATCATGTGACTTCTTCATTTTCCCATTGAATGTAGGTGCCTTTTATTTCTTGAACTCATTAGAAAATATCCCCTGTCATTCCTCTTGTAAGGATGATAATGATGATGACCATGATACTTTTCAGAACCATAACTAGAATAGTACTTGTGTCCATCACCTCTCTTATTCGGAGTCTCCAGGTACCCACCATCTCTATTCATGTCATCTCTATTTGACTTGTGCCCACCATGAGATTTACTGCCATATGCCCCATTAGTCCTATCCTCTTATTCATAGCTGATCCAAAGTGGTCCCTGTCTTTCAAATTTAGACAAATTGTGATTCGAATGGAAAATGGGATCAACCCATGGTATTCATCTACCCATGTTATTCATCCACCCATGGAATTTACCTATGGTATTGTAAGTGGCATCTACCCATGGTATTTATCCACTCATGGTATTCATTCACCCATGGTATTTGCACATGGTATTGTGACATCCACCCATGGTATTCATTCACCCATGGAATTGACCCGTGGTATTGTGACATCCACCCATGGTATTCATTCACCCATGGAATTGACCCATGGTATTGTGACATCCACCCATAGGTTGTCATCTCAATCTGGACAACCCTTAGTTTCTGGTTCAACCCAGCAACCTATCCAGCCTACTATTCAAACTTCTGCACCTTCTGTAGTTTCTCAGCCTGGGCCTAGTTCGCCTCGAACTCCGCCTCAAACGACTGCTGCAACATATGTTCCTTCTACCCCACCTACTTCTGGAGTATCGACAGCTCCGGTTTCTACTATTCCTGTATCAACTCCTCAAGCATCTTTACCTCAGTCTGGACCTACAATTCAGACTTCGGTTCAAATGCCTGTAGGACAACCTGGTCCAAGTACGGTTGTCACAAGTCAACCTCAATTTACTTATCAACCGTACCAGGGACAATACCAACTCGGTCCTGCTATGCAGCAGCCAGTCTATCAGTATCAACTGTACCCTGGATATACTTATCAGCAACCTCAATAACCCCAATACGGTCTGGTTAATCTTGGTTTTTCAGGAGGATATAATATCCCGAATGCAATTACAATTCCTAGTTATCCTGGATATCCTCCTCCTACGGCTGGTCTCATGACCCATGGTTTCAGGGACCCTAATCGTCAGTTACCGTTCATTGAAACTTTGGACTTGCCTGATTTGTCGTGCCTTACGAACGATCCAATTAATTATCTTCTGTTTTGGCTGCCAATGCTGAATAAGTTGCCTAGTGATATTCCTAAGTTTGAAGGTAAATCAAGAGAGGACCCGTCGAACCATGTGACGACTTATCACCTCTGGTGTGCGTCTAACTCCATTTCAGATGATTCAATTCGTTTACGGCTTTTTCAACGCACTCTAATTGGTCTTGCGGCCAAGTGGTAAATTGAGTTACCGCGAGCCACTTTTTATAATTTTAGTCAGCTAGCTACTTCGTTTTTAACTCATTTTCAGTTGCCAATCAGATATGACAATGGCACAGAATTATTAACTTCATTAAAATAGTCAACGTCCACTTACATTTCAGATCACATTCATGAATGGAGGCGTCGACGGCGTTTAGTGAAAGTTTTTATTCCGGATCAAATCTTAGCAGAATGGTTTGTCAAATCTTTATTACCAAAAATCACTGAGGATGTAGCTAAGGTAGGAGTCGTTACTGAAGAGCAAGTAATTGCTCAAGCTCAGTACCTTGACCTAGTTTATACACAGTCAGGTACGTTACACGAGAAAATCCCTGACCTTCCTAAACAAAATCAAATAACTGCAGCTCCTTCAGGGTCTCATGCCGCTGATGGTATGATTGGTACGTTTAATACCAAAAGTAAGAAGAAATCTTCCAAGAATTATTCTCCTATCATAACTTTACCAGATTCCCCGACAGGAGATTCTTCCGCGGAAATTTCTACCGATATTCATGTTGTAGAGTCATCTACAACCAAATCAAAATTCGACGGTAAAAAGAAAGGGAAGAATAAAAATAAAACAGATAAAAATTCGAAAGAGAAACCAGAAAAAATGGAATCTACTGATGAGAAACGCAAACCTCGTTATCCTTGTCTCATTTGTGACGAAGAGCATTTTACAAGAGACTGCCCTCATTGCGCTGAGGTTGCGAAAATCGTCAAGGGTTCTCAAACGCCTACTGTTTTGAAGGATCCTTTTCCTAGTCAAGATAGTAAGATGATAGGTTCTTCCTCAAATGCCTCAGAAGAACCCATAATGATGATGTCCCATGTTAGGATTGCGACATGATCGCAAGATTATGGAAGTAAAAGTCCTGTTGGTGGTAAGGAAGCAGAATCTTCTAATTCGAACCCATCAACTTCAACTCCCGGTTCCGATCCACTACAGATCAAGAAACCTAACCCAGACTTAGTAATCAAACCACCCGTCAAGGGTATACTTCAAAAGTCAGCTTTCAATCCACATGCGAGAGCTACTCAGAACTATAACATTATTGAAGATTTGGTTATTTCACCTTTAGCAATGTTGGCTTTGGAAGTGCTGCAATCATGTCCAGCACAACGTAAGTTGCTATTGTCGGCTATAGGAGCTGTTGATATTCAGGACTCGAACCTTATAATTTTCGATCTAGAAAATAGTACACCTTCCTTACCTCATCAAATGGCTTTCCAAATCCCAGTGTTAGTCAAAAACATAACTTGCTATAGGACTGTGATTGATGAGGGAGCCTCAACGCGTATTATGTCAATTCAATGTTGGAGATTGCTTGGTTCTCCTACACTTAATCAATCCCCGACGATTCTAAAGGCCTTTGATGGCCATGGGTTCCATCCTTTTGGCATTCTATAGGATTTATCTATAGGGGTTGAAGGCAAAACTGTTAATCTAGATGTGGAGGTGGTTGATGCCCCTCTAGATTACAACCTTCTCTTGGGTCGTAGTTGGTCTTACGCTATGACTGTTGTTGTTTCATTGGTCTTTCGGCTTATAAAGTTCCCTCATAATGGAAATATCGTCACTATAGACTAGATAACTTACTTTTCATCCGACCCAGCCTCTTCTGAAAGTATCCAGCATGTTGGCAAAACAACTATCCCTTATAAGGATGTTGGAGTAGGACTAGTTAAATATTCTGGTTTACTAGGAACTTTTTCCTTTCCTCCTCCCAACGTATCGCCTTCTACTGCAACCATTCATATGATTTCATCAGACATTATTGTTTATGATGATCCTTGGATCGTACCTTCCGAATCTAAGATAGATTCATTTGGTGATGCTATGCCTTTGAGTCCATATGAAATTGCGTATCAGGCCGTACAATGGTTTTCCGACCCTTCTTCAACTAAAATTGACTTAATGAATGTGGTCCATGAAGAATCACTTTCAACATCAAACTCAGATTCAACAACGTTTTCTGAACTTGTTCACACTATTGAGAAAATTCGTGAAATCTTGTGTGTTGATGATTTACCATGGGAAGATCTCCATCATAGATCTTCGTTTTTACCTGAGATTGATCGCTTTGAAAATGATTTTTCATCTATGTTTACGACTGATTATGTCAAGGAACCTCAGAATCCAATGAAAAATCCTGATTCTGAGTTAAATTTGGGAAATATTTCTCGAACTATTCCTATTGACATTTCGGTTAAGCCTGGAATTGTTAAAAACATTCATATAGGTGCCTCTTGTAAGGAAGATGAAATTCAAACTTATAAGGCCCTATTTCAAGAATTCTGCAACGTGTTTGCCTAGTCATATGAGGAAATGCCAGGAATTGACCCAGCAATTGTTGTTCATGAAATCAAAACTTATCTGGATGCTAAACCCGTCCAGCAACGTTTGCATCAGATCCATCCTCAAAAAGTTGCTGCTATTAAAGCAGAATTTGAAAAATTACTTAAAGCAGGTTTCATTTATCCAATTCCCTTAACAGATTGGGTATCGAATATTGTTCCCGTTAACAAAAAGCAAAGAACAATAAGAATATGTATCGATTATAGGGATATTAATCGAGCCTGTCTAAAATACAATTACCCAACTCCCTATATCGATCACATCATTGATGATTGTGCCGGCAGTGAAATATTCTCCTTCATGGATGGTTTTTCCGGATACAATCAAATAAATATTCTACCTGCTGATCAACCAAAAACGGCTTTCATTTGTCCATGAGGGACATTTGCTTATTGCAAGTTACCTTTTGGGCTCAAGAACGCTGGGGAAACTTTTCAAAGAGCCATGTCTTACACGTTTCATGACATCAAGCACATTGTGCAACCCTATCTCAACGATTTACCTGCTCATTCATTACATTGAGCCGATCATCTCATCCATTTATGAGCAATATTTATGAGGTGTAGGCATTATCGAATTAGGTTGAATCCACACAAGTGTGTTTTCTGTATAGAAACGGGTCGGTTACTGGGGTTTGTTGTTTTGAAAGCTGACATTCGCGTCTATCCCTCAAAGGTTGAAGCTATTGTCAAATTGCCTCCTCCTTCGAGTCTTCACCAACTCCAAAGTTTGCAAGGGAAAGCAAACTTTTTACGTCGATTCATTCCTAACTATGCCGAGATCACAAATGGTTTTACCCAGTTGTTAAAACAGAATACTCTATTCTTTTGGGATGAGATGGCTGACAAATCTTTTGATGCACTAAAACACGCGTTGACCCATGCACCGTTATTGCATCCTCCCAACTACAACCAGGACTACTTCTTATATCTCGCCACCTCGCATTCCACCATTGGAATGGTGCTAGTTTAGGAAGATGAATTCGGTAGTGAACATGTGATATATTACCTTAGTCAAACCTTAAATCCAACTGAGCTAAAATATTCACATGTGGAGAAATTGGCTCTGGCAGCTGTTCAAGCTGTCCAACGTTTTCGTCGTTACATTTTACTACGCAAAACTACAGTAATTTCCGATTGCAACCCTATGATCTATATTTTGACCAAACAATTGCTACGGGGAAAGTACTCCAAATGGATTGTGATCCTACGGGAGTTTGACTTGGAATTTGAAAAGTCTAAGTCAAAGAAATCTTTAGTTTTTGCGGAGTTGATGTGTGACTTCCCGCGTGCTGACATTGAAACTGTGGCGGAGGAGCCCATTGCAGAAGAACCCTTGTTTCTAATTAGCACTTTAGATCCATGGTATGGGGATATCATAGTTTATCTCAAAACCCAATCCTTTTGGCCAGAAATTTCAAGATTAGAGCGTCGGAAAATACGATTCCAGTCCCAACAATTCAAAATTATTGGAGATACACTTTATCGTCGTGGGGCGGACTCTGTTTTTCGACGTTTTTTAACTCATGAAGAAGCTGAAAGGGTTCTAAATGACTGTCACTCTGGAGTGTGTGGCAGTCATATGTCTGGTTTTTCCACAGCCCAAAAGATATTGCACGCTGGCTATTTCTGGCCGTCTTTGTTTAAAGATTGTATTAACGCGGTCCGAAAATGCCACAACTGCCAAATTTTTTATCGAAAGATGTGCGCTCCACCTGCTCCTCTCCACCCTATAATTGTCGTCGGTCCTTTTGCGAAATGGGGTATCGATTTTATTACATGTAACCCTCACTCGGCTGGGGGGCATGCGTATATCATCCTTGCGGTAGATTATTTTACCAAGTGGGTTGAGGCGATGCCTACATTTGAGGCATATGACAAAACTGCTGCGATTTTCATTTTCAATCATATAATTGCTAGGTTTGGTGTTCCACAAGCGATTATCACTAATCATGGTCGTCATTTTTGAAATATTATGATGACCAAACTTACAGACCGACTTGGCCTGCGTCATGATAGTTTAACTCCATATTATCCACAGGCTAATGGTCTGGTTGAAGCCATCAACAAAGTTCTAGTCATCATGATCCGACGAATCATTGGGATTCATAGGTCGAATTGGCATAACATGCTATTTTCAACGCTTTGGGCGTATCGAACCTCAGTAAAAACATCAACCGGTTTCACTCCTTTCCAACTAGTTTACGGTTTGGAAGCTGTGTTACCCATTGAATGCGAAATCTTGTCATTGTAAATGGCCATAGAATTACTTCCAGCCACTTCCAAAGAGGAAAAAAGTTTGTTTTACTTGGCTCAGCTAGATGAGAATCGACGTGATGCTGCAGTATCAATCGAAGCTCATGCCAAACGTATTAAAGCTTAGTATGATCAAAATGTTACACCTCGTAATTTTTCGAAAGGAGACCTAGTCTTACTGTACGATCAAGAAAATGATAAATTAGGCGCTGTAAAATTCGTACCCATGTGGCATGGCCCTTATGTTGTTAAGCAAAAGCTGGCAAAAGGGGCCTATGAATTGGTAGACTTTGACGGGGTCTCTTTAGGTAAGCCCAGAAATGGTCTTTACCTGAAGAGATATTATGCTTAAATCTAGGTGTGGAGATTTTAGTTAGGTTAGCTTTCTTTCTAGTTGGTGTGTTTTAGATTAAAAAGTGTGCTTAGTTTAGAGAGTGTTTTCGTCATTATTCCTGCTTATCTTGATTTTACTCTGGACATTGCAGATGTCGATGTCTCTCCAAACATACATTGGTTTTGCTGATGGTGCTTGTCATAATACATGGAACATTTCTTCCGCAGCTTGGGTTATCTATTCGCCCTCTGATGAGTTGGTATCTATGCATGGGGTAAGCCTCGGTCAAACAACAAACAACATTGCAGAGTATAGTGCAGTGATTGAGTTATTATCTGAATCCATCTCATTTAGGATTCACAGTTTGATTGTGAGGTTAGATTCTGAACTCGTTGTATTACAGCTTAATAGAGTATATGCCATTAGAAATCTAGTATTATTGAGATTATTTTTGAGAGTTCGTCTCTTGGAACGTGAATTTGACTATATTGAATATCAGCATATTCCAAGATATTTAAATACATTAGCAGATGCAATTGCTTCTCGAATGTTAAGTAGACATTTGCAATAATCATACAAGTAAATTTAAAAACATTCCATAATATGTTTTACAAGATAAGCCGGTAATAGTGATATAGCATAGCATAGAAGTGTGTCAAATATACATCGTCTTCGATCATAGGTTGAAAAACACCTTATGATCAACAAAAATGATAGTACAAAAAGCAAAAATGTCATATGAGTCTACAACAAGCGATCATCCTATCACTGGTGATGATCACGATAAGAAACCACTATACGGGCCACCCTACAAAGGAACCTCCTAAAAGGTCCTGGGACCCCAATCACATAGCGCTGTAGCCTAAGAGGAATGTCATCTATGCTGGTCTCTGGAATGTCTGCTGTCAAATGCTCTAGATGGTTTTCCAATTCGGCTAGGGTCTCTATAGATTCGTCCTGTGGGGCTGGTGCTGCTGCAGTTGGCTGTTTCCTCTCATAGGGCCAGAGAGTGGCTGGTCGTCGTGGACCTACATCTGCATTTGAAACTTTTTACTATCAATTTTCGGACGGTTTAAAAACAAAAAAAAAAAATTAAATTATAAAATGTTGAAAATGATTTTACCTGAGTCATCCCATTGCTCTCCTGGTGGAAGAGCCATGTCTGGGTCACCACGATAATCCATCCCAGCATAAGGAAAATCCTGAATAGCAAAAACTTGGTTCTCCAACCAATGAAAATACTCAGGAGGAAATCGAACAACTTTTGTTCCCTCCTCAGGATGACGGGCCATAACTGCAACCCAACACATCAGTTTGGGCTCTCGGGGAAGTCCAGCTCCAATGGTAAGATGTTGTGGGACCAACATTGGGACCCTCTCTAGACCAAAGCTCACAACTAAAGCACCGTATCCAAAGTTCTTTAGTTGTCCATTCTTTTCTCTAGTCAGTTGGCCTTTTACATTAGCCAACACAGCCTCGCACCAATTGAAGATGGTGCCTCAAAAGCAGTCTACTGCCATCCGCATTTGGGATCCAGTGGCCACATGTAGTGTTGTGCTTCTGCAGAGCCTGGTAACAATAAATGCAATCACTTTGAGTTCAGGATGGGAGATGGTTTTGATATCAATCCCTTTGTCTCTAGTTTGGTCGTTACAAAACTCTAGCCGGAGGCTATCGACAGACTGGCCACCTGGCCTAGTCCTGAATAGAGTCAAATGTTCACCTTTCTTAGGCAAACCAGTGAGAAAGTAAATGTCTTCCGGCTCCATTTCGAGCTGGTGGCCACCAATAAAGAAACATTGGTCTTGTATATTCCACCTGTCTACCAGCCACTGCAAAAAAGTCCACCTGAGCCCTCATGCCAGGTATGGCACAGAATTTGAATAAAACACATGTCTTCAATGCATCAATCGAAGGTTGATGATTAATCGCGGCGAGATCCACATCCTCGTGCTCCCTTTTCTGCCAGTCAAGCATGATGTATACCCTACATTCAATAAAAAGGTGGATTAGAATATTTAAAATCAAAATTTTTGGGCAAAATTTGAGAAATTTAAGTTTGAAAACATTTGCTGCTGGGGCCGCACCCTCTATGTTAGAGACAGTGCGTAGGTCCACACTCTGCCTTAATGGTAGGTGCAGGTCCCTGACTTTTTTCCTTTTACAAAAAATTCGGGGTCTGCAGGTTTCCTATACTGTGCCTGTGGACCCCCACGTGCGGGTTTTTAACCTAAAAATTTCCTAAAAAACAAAATAAAACCCTAAAAAAAAATTCAAACGGATGAAATGCAAGAGTAAGATGATGTGGATTACCTGGAGGTGACGGTGTTTGATTCCAACAGACGGATTTTCCGCAATCTTCACGGGAAGTTTCTTACCAAAAGCTCTCTTTTCTCACTCTGAAGTCAAACGGTAAAAATGAATTTACAAAAGCCCTTTTTATAAGCTTTTTTGAATAAATGAATTTTTAATTTGTTTATTTTTCACTTTAAAAAGGTAACTTTTGAAGCATTTTTATCTATTTTAAATAGGTATGAGTAATGTTTGAGTTTTTGTGCAAGATAACGGATTTTTCAGGAAAAATTGATCATTTTTGACAAAAAACATTAGAGTCACCTTTAAGCTCTTTTCTGACTCCTAAAATATGAAAAGATTGCCGAGTTTTTCTTTTTAAGCTCGTTAAAATGGAATTAAAAAGACGGTCCACTTACAGCCCTTTTTCTGACCGTAAAAACATGAAAAGATTGTCGGACTTTTGTCGTTTCAAATTCGATATTGGTTATAAAACGACATGTCATTGATCGCTTTTTTACTTTTTTGGATCAGATACTCTAATTATGAAAAGTACTCCTTGGTCGTAATGATCAAGTGGTTCTCTCAAGTATTATTCTATACTTTTTCGGGCTTGGGAGACACAAATTTACGAAAAAGGACAACCATGGAGTTTTCTTAAGTTTTTTCAGACTCCCTAAAATTGAAAAACGTCGAGTTTCTCCTATACTGGACTCATTAAAGTTTAACAGTAAAGGACTTGTTCAATTACAAACAGGAACAGACCACTCCTTCTTAGGGTTCAAATTTAAACTAATTTGGACTCATCCAAAGGATGAGCTTATAATCAAGCAAATGTTATCCTCCTCGAGCTTGTTAAAAATAAAGAGGTACTTGCCAGAAATGGTGGGGGAAAAGAGGGAAAATTGAACCTGTTTGTCGTACTTTCTGTCTCAGAAAAACATTTAACCACTCTTGAACACGACACTTTTTATTCACCTGGGTTGGGAAATCCTTTGCCTAATAGTTGATCAAACCATATTGAAAGTCTTCATCTGGTTTCTGGGTATTAAACTTTCGGTCAATTGTTACCAAACCATCTGTAGTGTCATTATGTGTTCAAGAGGTCAGTGCAAATAAACCATTCATCTGCAAAATATCTTTCATCCATCTTGACCACCCCTGAGTCAATCCTTGCAACTATATTTCTTCAAACTTGATCTATGATTTCGTGTTGTGGGCTTGCCTACGAAGGATCGCTTTCTATCGACTTCAGCCCATTATCTAGAGATATGATCTAGAAATCGTCAGTACTTTGGGATCTGCATGCCTCAATGGCAGGTTTCTCACCTTCGACGATAGGTTGCATCATTGACCTTCGATCAAAGGATTCCGTGACATGTTCGACATCAACACATCTATTTGCATTTCATGGATTGTATTGAGTACTTTGAGAGCCATTGACATTAATGGTGGTTTCTCTCACGCTTGTTAACAGTTTACATCATTGATTAGTAATCAAGTGGTTTCTTCCATGTTCGACTTCGACACATTCATTCACATGGATAGAATCGTACTATTTCGGGAAGTAGAAATCAAGACCCTGGATCTAGTTTCCACCATCCAGGCTGCGAGGAACTTTGTATTCATTATATAGTGGAATATTCATAAACAGATGGTTGCGTCCATACTGTGTCTACATGTGTCTATACTTTTGATGTATTACAAGATCATTCCTATATCAGAGCAGTTTAGTTAGTTTTCTAGTCAATTATGATCTAAGTATGGGAATGCCTACCTCAGCAATGATATGATCTCATATATATATATTGTATTGAATGTTTTTACAGGTTCCAACCGGGCTCTCCACAAGATGATCCTCGAAATGATAAAGTACTTCACTCTTCTTAGATGATAAATGAAATCCTCATCTACTACAGACTTCGCACTTTAGGGGGCAATCTGTTACACAAAATATTGTCACCATGACTATTTGCAGTCAGTATGGGTCTATCATCATTCATATTGTCCTCCATAGCAAGTCTCAAACCTTAGCTCTTCATGTCAAGCTTTAAAAATGAGAGAAAGTCCTTGAAAATCAATAAAGTTTTGGTTCCGCACTTTCTCTTACTATTACCTACGGTCTCGCACCCCTTGGTTATGTTACCTGCGGACCTGCCCGCTCTGTCTCTAAAGGAGTGGGTGCGGACACCTGTGAAAGTCAAAAAGGCGCAAGTTTATTCTTAAAAACTCACTTGTGGTTAATTCTGGATGCTTCTAGAAGGAATCTTGACGTGGATGGTTTGCTCCTAAGTGGTTCATGCATCCCATAACTAAAGGAGCTAATCCCTTGATGAGAGGAGCTTATCCCTTTGAAGGAGGGCTTTATCCCTTTGAAGGTGGACCTAGTAACTTCCCTCCATTACAATATAAATGAAGGCATTGGGCTGGTTGCCGGGGAGGTTAGAAGCTGAAAATTTTTGAGGGTAAATGTTGTTGGAATTGAGGCTTCCTAGTTAAGCTTGAGAGGAGAGATTACATACCTTTTGGCTTCTTTGGGAAGAGAGTGAAACTTGTCAAAGTATAGGAGATTCTTGCTGGACCTTGGGAGGAGCTTATACAGCATCAAGGCACCAAGGTTGTAAAGTTCTTTGATTAAAGTTAATACAATCAGATTCATTTTTCTCAATAAATTGTCTTATATGGTTTGTTTCATGAATTCCTTGATCATCATGATAAATATGCTTTATTATATTGCCTTTTCAGGTGCTATTTAATGTGTGTGCTTGTTTTTGTTTGCAGATTCTTTAAAAGGGAGCTCATTTGGATCAACGGAGCGTGGCTTCCACAATCTAGCACTGGACCCGAGGTAGGCCTAAAACACCTGTTTTCCTTTATTTATAAATTGCATATTTAGAGAAAGATAGAATTTGTTTGGTTTGCTTGTCGCTAGATATCATTAGATACTAGGGAGGTCGGTCTTGTCCGCAAGAACGACTTATCTGGCCGACACTCCTGGTACCAACTCAATACAAAAGTCCACTTCCATGGTAGGAGGAAACTATGAAATATATGTTGGAACTATATCTGAAACTATTGCAAAATTGGGTACCTCTTCATGATGTAACAATCGTGGTGAAAATTCCATGTAATAAAAGTTAATAAAGGAAAAATAATACCATGGTCAAGGGACACTTATTCCAAGTTGAATGTTGGGAAAAGATATCCTAGTGGGCATCACAAGATGTGTTTATGGCTAAAGGAAATTGACATAGGCAAAGGCATTAAAGAGGAAAAAGGCATTTTTGGCAGATTTGTTTATGAAAATAAAGGAAAATAGGAGAAAAGGAAGGTGAAAGGTCACAGGCTGCATGTGAGGAGGAAAATGAAGGAAAATAATGAAAATTGAAGAAAATAGAGGCCTCATTGATAAAAGGTCTTCTGAGAATCAGTTGGCAAGATTTCAGTCAACGTTAAGCTTTTTGCTTAGGCTTGGTCAGTGTAACCTTTGGTCAATTCAGTTTTGGAGCTCTCTCGTTATTCTCTCTCTCTCACACACTATTGGAAACTTAGAATTTTCTTGGAGCACTCTAGCTTTGGAGCAAGGAAGGAAAAGAAAGAAAATGGAAAGGAAGGAAAGAAAGGATCAATCAAGTAAGAGTAGGACCAAGCAACATCAACAGGAATACTTGTAGGTAACATATTGCATGTGTGATTTCCTAGCTGGTTTTGACATGCATGGCTTTGCATGTTGGTGTATGGTTCTCTTGTTGTCCGTGGCATGGTTTTTCTGGGTTATGAAAGTGGTTTTCAGCCTAGTATTTCATTTTTTTCGGATGCCATAGTGTGTTGGGATGTTGATCTCAATTATGGACTTTGGAATTTCCAAATGGATTTTAGAATACAGGGCAAAGGTGGTCTCAAGGTTCATTCCCAAAGGCATAGGAATCCCTTAACTAGTTTTGGCGAGATACATGATAAAGCCTGAGGGAGGTGTCTCGGTTTAGGGCCTAGTGATCCAGGATTGGAATGTGGTAAAGCCTGAGAGATAAGGAGATGGAAAATTCCTCAAGGATAGTGATGGATTTCGTATGGCATTCCAAGTTCAATTTGGTTTTGTGATTGGAGCACTGATTTTGGTGTGATCATAGTTTGGTGAGGGTGGAGGTGGTTTAACCTCTAGATTCTCTTGGTTTTTTTTGGATTGGTTTATCCATGAGATCCCACATTCATGCTTGGAATATGGCATGGGGGTGATTGGATAAAAGAAATATTTGGTTCCACCATGTCTACTATCAGTTGGTTCGTGGAAGTCTTGAACCTGGTTGGATTTCCCTATGTTTAATAAAAGATAAGTTCTCTTGATTTTTTACTTATTAATATGTGGATTTAATAACTATTATCTCACTATTATTTTCATGGTTTAATGATGGTTATAAGCATGGCTATATGACTGGTTATTTTCATGGTTATTTCATTTATTTACTTGTAACTGAAAGGATAATGGATGCAAGACCTTATTGATGTCATAATAGTTCAAGGGAGGAAGTGGTAATCCTTCTTTTCATGTCTCATAATATTTTTCAGTCATTCATGCTTTGTCTTGTATCCTAGACTTCTAGATTGCATTGATGCCAAGTGTTTGACAAAATGTCAGTCACAATTGGGGATGGTCAAGCTTAATACTGGAGTTAGTTTTTGGCTTATTAGTTTTGTCATCATGTGTTTAATGGATTCTGGAAGTTACAAAAAGTTCTGGGAAGTGGACGAAATTATGGGCTTGAAAAGTGCCTTAAATCCCACAGATTCTAGCACAAGTCTGTTGGAAATAGTCCCTGGATCCAGGCATGCAACCTTGTGGGAGCATCCATAGCTCTTTGGACGTTGGCATGCCCATAGCATGGGAGATTCCAGAGGTTAAATATCTTAAAAACTCAGTGGGACCTAGGGGCATGATACTTGAGTGGTTGGAATGGCTCCTAGGAGTGTTGTTGCTGATGTGGAAGGTATGTTTGATGTGTTTCCATCGATTCCACTTCCTTAAGGTCACCTAGGAGGTTGAATCATATCATAGTAGAATCCCATCACATGTTTACCCCAGTTGGCTGGTTATTTGGGTAAATATGGGAGGAGGGTGTTACAGAGTGGTATCAGAGTGGGTTGCGATGATACCACAGAGTGGTATCAAAGCATGGTTCACCCCTCAGACTGGATGGGTAGTGTGTTGGTCATGCATTCATGTCAGTTGCATACCTTTTTGTTATGCTTGTACTCCATGTGTGTGTTTCAATTACATGGTGTTGATCATGGTTGTAGTGATGTCGCCATATGAAGGTTGAGGGTGTTGTTGTGGGATGTGTCGTCATCAGTGTATGGTTGTATATGCATTTGTTATGAATATATGGTAGGTCTGACATGCATTGTGAGTTCATTGTATGCAATTATGTCATCATGATGTCATTGGTTGTTATGATGCTAATGTTTTTATTGAGATAGAGTAGGAGATGTAGATCATCAAAGTGAAGTTGCAGCACTAGACTTTGGGATAAGATCAGATTTTCATATAGGTTTGTATGTTTGGTATGTAGGTATGTAGGTTAAGGATTGTTATATTCATTATGGTTATGTGTTTTCCTTTCATTCTATTGATTTTGTGGTTAAATACATGATAGATGCTAGTTGTTTAGTGTAGTCATATGCACATGTGTCAGATAGTCATGAGTGGTAGTAACCTATGGTTGTATGCATTTCTCTTGTTGTTTTAAGTTAGATAACTTGATGATTATGTTATATGTTGTTGATGAGTATGTTATAGGTTAACTTTTTGTTGTTATATGATATTTAGCTTGATGATTAGGTTATATGTTGTTGATGAGCATGATATATAACTTGTTATTATATGATAGTAACTTGATGATTAGGGTTATTACATTAAGATATTGATGTTATATGTATCATGTTAAATTGGATTGGCATATGCAGATGGTTAGGGTTTAGACATTGACATTGTGTTGCACTAATCTAGATTGATCATACATATGTGATTGCTATGCATAAATGACAAATGTTTATGAGTTTATGATGTGAACATGTTAACTAGTGACTATTATGGATATCATGACCTTATTTATTTTTGAGTTGATGTGTCGTGAAGTTATATCATGCTAATATAGATTGATTGTGTAGACAAGATACCCTCCCCTAAGATACATTAAGGTATGAGCTTGCTTATGTCATCTACTTTGTGGTTGGTGTTTGAGTGTTGGTGTCTATTATGCCGGCTATGTGTTGTCTGAATGTTTGATTACTTGTATGTGTTTGTAAGATTGCCTGAATGAACGATCTTGTTTTAAGATGATTGGCGGAGAGGCACTCTACAGCCGAGTGTGGGGGTATATCTCATGTAAAAAATTAAACATAAACATGTAAACATGTAAACGTAAATGTAAACATAATGTTTCACATTTAGTATCTAACATTTTTAATCTAATGCTGACCCTATTTACAAATCAATCTAATTATTATTATGTATAAACACAATATAAATTTAAAATATAAAGAGGTATGGTAAATAAATAAAAATATAAATAAACCAGAGGTATGGTAAATAAATAAACCTTTTTTATATTTACTTCAGGTCTGGTAAATAAATAAAACTTGTTTTTATATTTACTCCATAAACCTCTTTATATTTATGAAAACTCAAAAAGAAGGTTTTTTTTAGGTGAAGCCTATGGGCCAAATACCATGGGAAAAATAATTATTAATACCACGGGCCAAATACCATATTTATAAAAGAGGTATGGTAAATAAATAAATATAAAAGAAGTTTAAAGAGGTATGGTAAATAAATTAAAATATATCAAATATGATTAGAAATTAACATCTAATTATATACCAAACCTATGGGCCAAATACCATGGTAAATAAAAGAGATATGATAAATAAATATAAATATAAATAAACCAGAGGTATGGTAAATAAATAAAACCTCTTTTTATATTTACTCCATAAACCTCTTTATATTTACTAACACTCAAAAAAGAGGTTTTATTTAGGTGAAGCCTATGGGCCAAATTATTATTAATACCATGCAAAAAAACATTATTAACCCTAATATTAATATTAAAATATTAATAATAATATTATTATTAAATATAATATTCATATTAATATATTATAATATTAATATTATTAAATTTAATAACTTTGGATTAATAAAATATTAAATTCTTTATATTATAATATATTATAATATATCATGATATATATTAACTCTATAAATATATGGGAGGGAAGAGTGATAGAGGTGGAGACATAGGAGTGACCAGGGAGAGATGGAGATAAACAGAATGAGATGGGAGAGGAGGAATGAAGAGAGAGAGCGGGGAGATGAGTGAGAGAGGGAGAGAGAGAAGAGAGAGGGAGTGGGATAGTGAGAGGAGTGGAGGGAAGAGATAAAGAGAGAGAGAGAGAGAGAGAGAGAGAAGGATAGAGAGATGGGGGAAGAGAGAGGAATGTAGGAGAGAAAGGGAGAGAGAGGAAGGATGAGAGAGAGGACTTGCGAGAGAGGAGGAGAGAGGGAGGGATAGAGAGATGGAGTTGGAGGGGGAGAGAGGGAGAGAAGAAGAAAGACATAGAGAATGCTAAGTGGAGAGAGAGAGGGAGTGATAAGGGAGAGTTGGAGAGAGAGTGTGTATGTTTAGGGTGAGATAAAGAGACAAATAAGGAGTGATAAAGAGAAGGGGGGAGAGAAGGAGAGAGAAGGAGAGGGGGAGGGATATAGTAACATAGTTGGAGATATATATATAGAGAGAGAGAGAGAATGTGTGATGGGGGAAGAGAGAGGATTGGAGGGAAAAGAGAGAGAGAGAGATGGGGGAAGACAGAGGGAGGTAGGATAGAAAGGGAGAGAGATGAAGAACAAGAGAGCGGACTTGAGAGAGAGGAGGAGAGACGGAGGGAAATGGAGATGGAGTTGGAGGGGGAGAAAGGGAGGGAAGAAGAAATACATAGAGAGAGAGGAGAGAGGGAGGGATACATTAATAGAGTTGGATGGTGAAGAGAGAGAGAGAGAGGATGTGAGAGAGTAGAGAGAGGGAGGTAAGAAGAAATAAATAGAGAGAGAAAGGTGGAGAGAAAGAGAGGGAGTGATAAGGAAGATAGAGAGAGAATGAGGTAAGAAGAAAGAAATAGAGAGAGAAAGGTGGAGAGAGAGAGAGAGAGGGAGTGATAAGGAAGATAGAGAGAGAGGGATAGAGGACAGCAGGAGGGAAGAGAGATAGAAGTGGGGGAGAGGGAGAGAAGGGGAAGAGAGAGAGGGGGAGAGGGAGAGGATGAGGGAGGGATAGATAGATATATTGGAGAAATAGAGTTTATATTTTGGGGGGTGATGTAAAGAGACAAATGGAGATAGCGATATAGATGGAAAGTTAAGAGAGAGAAGAAGAGAGAGATGGAGAGAGGGAGGAAGGGATAGAGAGATTGATATATATGGAGTGAGAGAGCGTGTGTGTTTGGGGGGTTGAGATAGAGAGACAAAGAAGGAGAGATGGAGGGAGATATAGATATATATGAAGGGGGGAGAGAGGGAAGAATATTTCTTGCACTAGATGCATTGATTTCAGTGTAGATGGTGATTTCTAATCCTATTTGCTTTCTTGCACTAGATGCATTGATTTTAGTGTAGATGTTGATTTCTAATGATATTTGATTGCTTGCACTAGATGCATTGATTTCAATGTAGATGATTTCTAATCCTATTTAATTGCTTGCACTAAATACAACATTTATTTCAGTGTAGATAGTTATTTCTAATCCTATTTGATTGCTTGCACTAGAAGCATTTATTTCAATGTAGATGTTGATTTCTTATAATATTTGATTGCTTGCACTTGATGCATTGATTTAAATGTAGATTATTTCTAATACTATTTGATTTCTTGCACTAAATGCATTGATTTCAATGTAGATGGTGATTTCTAATCCTATTTGATTGCTTGCACTAGATGCATTAATTTCAGTGTAGACATTGATTTCTAATCCTATTTGATTGCTTGCACTAGATGCATTGATTTCAGTGTAGATGGTGATTTCTAATCCTATTTGATTGCTTGCACTAGATGCATTTATTTCAGTGTAGATGTTGGTTTATAATATTATTTGCTTACTTTCACTAGATGCATTGATTTGAGTGTAAATGCTATTTTCTAAACTTATTCTATTGCTTTCATTAGATGCATTTATTTCAGTGTAGATGTTGATTTCTGATTTGATGTAATTGGATGTATGATGGTACATTAATTTTAAAGTGATTGGATTAACATTGTGCATTGATTTCAATGTAAGCACAAAAAATTATTGACAATGTACATTGATTTTTGTGTTATAGTAATTCAACCTATTAATATTGGAGAGAAAGAGAGACAAGATATGATGTTTACTACAATAGCTCGAGCTAAATATTTAAATGGTTTATGATTTAACCTGTCCTTTTCATATAATCGATATGAAAAGATGACAATCGATATGAAAAGATGACAAAAGTAACAAGGGTGACAATAAGAATAGTAGAAAAAAATAGTTTGAGATTAATCACAATGAATACTATTTATAAATAACTATATTCTTATTATTCACATTTTCTATCATTCAACACTATTACATTGTCACTTTACATACAAATTTTTTATTTCATCATTAAATTTATTAACAATACTTATCATCTCAACAAAATGAGGTAACTAGGCAAATTTAAAATCAAAATGGCTAGATTAATCTAAGACATATTTAGCATATTTAAAATGATTATATTAATATTAGATGAATTTACATATTATTGATAAAATTAATCATATGTTCATTGGATTTTCTTTGGCCTCACATGACTAAAACCAACCTAAATCCATCTTAACTCTAAATCTATCAAGCTCTGAGAGGGATCAAATCTCTCGAGGTGCAAACCTTTCCTCAAGTTTTGCACTCAAAAAAGAGGTTTTCACCTCGAGAGATTTGATCGCTCTTGGCGCTTGATAGATTTGGAGTTAAGATGGATCTAGGTTGGTTGTACTAACACATATGTGTTGAGATAACTGACATGTACTTGAGCGTAATAGGTGACAATTGTAGTATTATATCTAATGACTATGAGTTGACTATGAATTATGACATGGTTGTTAGTCTTGGTAAAGGTTGATTTCAAATTGATAGATATGATTTTCTTGATATTTGGAACATGTGTAAACAATTCAGGAAACATGCTTGGTATTAGCATGACAAGGTAATAGTTGTTGTGTTTATATAACTAATAGTTGGGTGATGTGACAATGCATGGTAACACTCAATTGCAGCAAGGAAAAGGTCAAAGAAAGCAATTGGGCAAGAATTCTTTTGGCTATGTTTGGAAACCTTAATTCCAAATTAATGAGTGCTTTGCGTACATGAAGTATTCTTAACCTTAATCTTGTTTGACATTCTGTGGATATGTGCTAGATTCATGAACTTGTATTTGACATGTATATTAGCCAGTCTCTAGTTACAAGTGGATCTGTCAAGGGAATTGGAGTCCGTTGAGAGATGGCATGGATGTGTTCTGTTGAAAACAACGTGCTTGGCATAGTGAGGTAAGGTAACCCGTGCATTTTTATGTTTATTTAAGAACTGAGAGTTATGCATTGATGGCAGCATGATGCAAGGGATTGCATGGAAAAAAATTGCCATGGAATCTTGAAGAAGGCTTAGGTTGGGATTTCCCTTGGAAGCACCGGGAACCATGGGGATTGAGTCATGGTTTCTGTTGTTAGTGTCGTGATTTTGGTCATTTGGTGATTTTTTGTGCTTAATTGTGGTTTTGTTTGCGTCTTGTGCATGACCATGCCACTTTGGTTGTGGTGTCATATTGTTGTTGGTTTTCCATGGTTTTCTTCTTGTTTGTTTCTTGTCTTGCCTTTTATGTTTGGGGTCTAGGGAATTGGTTGGGAAAGAGGAAAGTTAATAGAGCCCAAGAAGATATGAATGAAACCCAATAGGTGATGTAAGGCCTGGATGAAGCTCAGTGCATGTATAAGGGCAACTGAAGGCAAGCATATAACAACTAGTTGGATTGGTTGGGTCCATTGGTGTAAATGGACGATGGTGGGACAGTCATGAGAAAAGTAATCAAGAAAGGTAAAGTAAATAGATTTGAGGCATCAGATTCCTTAGCTACATTGGGAATTGTTGTTCTCGATGTTTTACATGCGTTGCACGAATAAAGGAAGTTCTCTTAACCTTGACCTTATGATATCTGGTAATTATGTTGTGATCATGATTGTGTCGATGTATATATATGTATACATGTATGTATGTAGGTATGTCATTTTCTGATGAGATCATGATTGTTTTGTGCTAATGTTATATATATGTATGTATGTATGTATATATGTCACTATTTGACAGGGTCATCAGGAATCGTTCTTGTGGAGGAATGATTGCTTATGCAGGTGAATGGCATGAAGAGATTCCTGGTTCACAAGGAATCAAGTGGGAAGAGTAGCTTGGAAAATCTATGAGGTCAATATCATGTGGATATGAATTGATATTATGTGACTATACTATGTATATGTTTATTTTATAGACAAGCTAATTCTGAGAGATAAATCAGCAAAATGAAAACAGTGTGATACGCGACATGCTAGGATAAGCATGGATGGCGGAGAGAGACTAGAAGCAAGGTTCCTTAGTAGAGATAGTGCGGATTTGGATGTGTGGTACTACTATTCTGCCTATATTGTATATGTTGTACATGTTTCATCTGTGATGTTGTGTGCATGTGGCGTTGTGTATATATAGTGTGTGTACATGTTGTTATGTAATGTTATGTTCAGGGTGGTACAGATAGTGTTGTGTGAATATTGCATATGCATTGTTGGGCATAGATGGTGCTATGTACATGTTGGATATGTGTCATTGTGTGCATATGGAGTTGTGTGCATGTTGGATATGTAGCATTTTGTACATAGGGTGCTATGTACATATTGTATATGCAGCTGTCTGTACATATGGTGTTGTGTGCATGTTGTACATATGGTGCTACGTACATATGGTGTTGTGTGCATGTTGTACATATGGTGCTACGTACATATGGTGTTGTGTGCATGATTGTACAAGTGGTACATATGGTGTTGTGTTTAGGTGGTGTTGTGTACATGTCATGCATATGGTTTTGTGTAAATGTGGTGTTGTGTACATGTCATGCATGAGGTGTTGTGTACATCTGGCGTTGTCTACATGCTGTTACACAAAAATTGTCACCATGACTTTCTACAGTCAGTGTGAGTCTATCACCACTCATACTGTCCTCCTTTGCAAGTCTCAAACCTCAGCTCTTCATGTCAAGCTTTAAAAATGAGAGAAAGTCTTTGAAAATCTATAAACCTCTAGTTCTGCACTTTCTCTTACCATTACCTGCGGTCCCGCACCCCTTGGTCATGTTACCTGTGGACCTGCCTGCTCTGTCTCTAAAGGAGTAGGTGCGGACCCCTGTGAAAGTCAAAAAGGCGCAAGTTTATTCTTAAAAAATCACTTTGGGTTAATTCTGGATGCTTCTAGAAAGAATCTTGACGTGGTTGGTTCGCTCCTAGGTGGTTCATGCATCCCATAACTAAAGGAGCTAACCCCTTGATGAGAGGAGCTTATCCCTTTGAAGGAGGACTCTATCCCTTTGAAGGTGGACCTAGTAACTTCCCTCCTCTGCACTGTAAATTGAGTCATTGGGCTGGTCGCTAGGGAGGTTGAAAGCTGAACATTTTTTAGGGTAAATGTTGTTGGAATTGAGACTTCCTAGTTAAGCTTGAGAGGAGAGATTACATACCTTTTGGCTTCATTGGGAAGAGAGTGAAACTTGTCAAAGTAGAGGAGATTCTTGCTGGACCCTGGGAGGAGCTTGAATAACATCAGGCACCAAGGTTGTAAAGTTCTTCTTTGATTAAATTTAATACAATCAGATTCATTTTTCTCAATAAATTGTCTTCTATGGTTTATTTCATGAATTCCTTGATCATCATGATAAATTGGTTTATTATATTGGCTATGCAGGTGCTACTTGATATGTGTGCTTGTTTGTGTTTGCAGATTCTTTAAAAGGGGGCTCATTTGGCCAAATGGAGCGTGGCTTCCACAAAATAGCACTGGACCTGAGGTAGGCCTAAAACACCTGTTGGCCTTTATCTATAAATTGCATATTTAGAGAAAGATAGAATTTGTTTGGTTTGCTTGTCGCTAGATATCATTAGACACTAGGGAGATTGGTCTTGTTCGCAAGAACAATTTATCTACCCAACAAAATGGCGACTCCACTTGGGATCGAACCCAAAATCTCTGGTTTCGCAGACCAAAGATTCTCTTCAGGCAAAGACCTAGAGGTTATTATCCTCCTTTGAATATGTCAAGACAGTCATCCATGTTTTCTCAATCTCCAGAAACATTTTTATATGGCGGTCCTTCTATTCCCTCTGGGTATCATATAATTGATAGATTCTATGTTCCACAAGTGATTATCACTGATCATGGGTGTCATTTTCGAAATATTATGATGATTGAACTAACAGAGCAACTTGGCTTGCGTCATGATAGTTCAACTCCATATTATCCATAGGCTAATGGACTGGTTGAAGCCATCAACAAAGTTCTAGTCATTATGATCCGACGAATCATTGGGATTCATAGGTCGAATTGGCATAACATGTTATTTTCAGCGCTTTAGGCGTATCGAACCTCAGTAAAAACATCAACCAGTTTCACTCCTTTCCAGCTAGTTTACGGTTTGGAAGCTGTGTTACCCATTGAATGCGAAATCTTGTCATTGCAAATGGCCATAGAATTACTTCCAGCCACTTCCGAAGAGGAGAAACGTTTGTTTTACTTGGCTCAGCTAGATGAGAATCGATGTGATGCTACACTAGCAATCAAAACTCATGCCAAATGTATTAAAGCTCAGTATGATCAAAATGTTACACCTCATAATTTTTCGAAAGGAGGCCTAGTCTTACTGTACGATCAAGCAAATGATAAGTTGGGCGCTGGAAAATTCGTACCCATGTGGCATGGTCCTTATGTTGTTAAGCGGAAGCTGGAAAAAGGGGCCTATGAATTGGTAGACTTTGACGGAGTCTCTTTAGGTAAACCCAGAAATGGTCTTTACCTGAAGAGATATTATGCTTAAATCTGGGTGTGGAGATTTTTAGTTAGGTTAGTTTTCTTTCTAGCTGGTGTGTTTTAGATTAGAAAAGTGTGCTTAGTTTAGAGAGTGTTATTGTCATTATTCCTGCTTATCTTGATTTTACTCCTGATATTGCAGATGTCGACGTCTCTCCAAACATACATTGGTTTTGCTGATGATGCTTGTCGTAATACACGGAACATTTCTTCCGCATCTTGGGTTATCTATTTGCCCTCTGATGAGTTGGTATCTATGCATGGGGTAAGCCTCAATCAAACAACAAAAAAAATTACAGAGTATAGTGCAATGATTGAGTTATTATCTAAATCCATATCATTTGCGATTCAGAGTTTGATTGTGAGGTTAGATTCTGAACTCGTTGTATTGCTAGCTTAATAGAGTTTATGCCATTAGAAATCCAGCGTTATTGAGATTATTTTTGAGAGTTCATCTCTTGGAACGTGAATTTGACTGTGTTGAATATCAGCACATTCCAAGATATTTAAATACATTAGCAGATGCAATTGCTTCTCGAATGTTAAGTAGACATTTGCAATAATCAAACAAGTAAATTTAAAAACATTCCATAACATGTTTTACAAGATAGCCGGTAATAGTGATATAGCATAGCATAGAAGTGTGTCAAATATACATCGTCTTCGATCATAGGTTGAAAAACACCTTATGATCGGCAAAAAGGATAGTACAAAAAGCAAAAATGTCATATCAGTCTACAACAGGCGATCATCCTATCACTGGTGATGATCACGATAAGAAACCACTGTACAGGCCACCCTGTAAAGGAACCTCTTGAAAGGTCCTGGGACCCCAATCGCATAGCACTGTAGCCTAAGAGGAATGTCATCTATGCTAGTCTCTGGAATGTCTGCTGTCAAACGCTCTAGATGGTTTTCCAATTCGGCTAGGGTCTTTGTAGATTTGTCCCATGGGGCTGGTGCTGCTGCAGCTGGCTGTTTCCTCTCATAGGGCCGAAGAGTGGCTGGTCGTCGTGGACCTACATCTGCATTTGAAACTTTTTGCTATCAGTTTTGAGACGATCTAAAAACAAAACAAAAAAATTATTAAATTAGAAAATGTTGAAAATGATTTTACCTGAGTCATCCCATTGCTCTCCTGGTGGAAGAGCCATGTCTGGGTCACCACGATAATCCATCCCAGCATAAGGAAAATCCTGAATAGAAAAAACTTGGTTCTCCAACCAATGAAAATACTCAGGAGGAAATCGAACAACCTCTGTTCCCTCCTCAGGATGACGGGCCATAACTGCAACCCAACGCATCAGTTTGGGCTCTCGGGGAAGTCCAGCTTCAACGGAAAGATGCTGTGGGACCAAAATTGGGACCCTCTCTAGACCAAAGCTCACAACTAAGAAACCATACCCAAAGTTTTTCAGTTTTCCATTCTTTGCTCTAGTCAGTTGGCCTTTTACATTAGCCAACACAGCTTCGCACCAGTTGAAGACGGTGCCTCGAAAGCAGTCTACTGCCATCCGCATTTGGGATCCAATGGTCGTATGTAGTGCTGTGCTTCCGCAGAGCCTGGTGACAGTAAATGCAATCACTTTGAGTTCAGGACGGGAAATGGTTTTGATATCAATCCCTTTGTCCTTGGTTTGGTCGTTACAAAACTCTAGCCGGAGGCTATCGACAGACTGGCTACCTAGCCTAGTCTCGAATAGAGTCAATTGTTCACCTCTCTTAGGCAAACCAGTCAAAAAGTAAATGTCTTCCGGCTCCATTTCGAGCTGGTGGTCACTGATAATGAAACACTAGTCCTGCACATTCCACCTGTCTACTAGTCACTGCAAAAAGTCTACTTGGGCCCTCATTCCTTGTATGGCCCAGAATTTATATAGCCTGCATGCCCTCAATGCATCTATTGAGGGTTGATGATTTAGTGTGGTAGCATCCACATGTTCGTGCTCCCGTTCCCGCCAGCTAAGCATGATGTATACCCTACATTCAAAGAAAAGGAAAATTAGAACATCTTAAATCAAAGTTTTTGGGAAAATATTGGAAAATTTGGAATTTTAAAACATATGTCGCGGGGACCGCACCCTCTAAGTTAGAGACAGTGCATAGGTCCACACTCTGCCTAAACAGTGGGTGCGGGCCCCTGACTTTTTTCTGCATGCGAAAAAGTCGGGGTCCGCAAGTTTCGCATGCTGTGCCTGTAGACCCCCGCGAGTGGACCTTTGAACAAATTTCTTCCTAAAAAATCAAAATAAATCCCAAAAACAAATTTCAAACAGATGAAATGCAAGAGTAAGGTGATGTGGATTACCTGGAGGCGATGGTGATCGATTCCAATGGATGGATTTTTCACAATCTTCACGGGAAGTTTCTTACCCAAAAGCTCTCTTTCTCACTCTGAAGTCAAACGGTAAAAATGAATTTACAAAAGCCCTTTTTATAAGATTTTTTGAATAAATGAATTTTTAATTTGTTTATTTTTCACTTTAAAGAGGTAACTTTTGAAGCATTTTTATTTATTTTAAACATGTATGAGTAATGTTTGAGTTTTTGTGCAGGATAATGGATTTTTCAGGCAAAAATGACAATTTTCGACAAAAAACATTAGAGTCACCTTTAAGCTCTTTTTTGACTCATAAAATATGAAAAGATTGCTGAGTTTTTCTTTTTAAGCTCGTTAAAATGGAATTAAAAAGACAGTCCACTTACAGCTCTTTTCTGACCGTAAAAAATATGAAAAGATTGTTGGATTTTTGTCGTTTCAAATTTGATATTGGTTATAAAACGACATGTCATTGATCGCTTTTTTACTTTTTCGGATCAGAGACTCTAATTATGAAAAGTACTCCTTGGTCGTAATGATCAAGTGGTTCTCTCAAGTATTATTCTATACTTTTTCGGGCTTGGGAGACACAAATTTACGAAAAAGGACAACCATGGAGTTTTCTTAAGTTTTTTCAGACTCCCTAAAATTGAAAAATGCCGAGTTTCTCCTATACTGGACTCATTAAAGTTTAACAGTAAAGGACCTGCTCAATTACAAACAGGAACAGACCACTCCTTCTTAGGGTTCGAATTTAAACTAAGTTGGACTCATCCGAAGGATGAGCTTATAATCAAGCAAATGTTATCCTCCTCAAGCTTGTCAAAAATAAAGAGGTACTTGCCAGAAATGGTGGGGGAAAAGAGAGAAAAATGAACCTGTTTGTCATACTTTGTGTCTAAGAAAAACATTTAACCACTCTTGAACACGACACTTTTTGTTCACCTGGGTTGGGAAATCCTTTGCCTAACAGTTAATCAAACCGTATTGAAAGTCTTCAGCCGGTTTTTGGGTATTAGCTTTGGGTCAATTGTCACCAAACCATCTGCAGTGTCGTTATGTGTTCAAGAGGTCAGTGCAAATAAACCATTCATCTGCAAAATATTTGTCATCCATCTTGACCATCCCTGAGTCAGTCCTTGCAACTATATTTCTTCAAACTTGATCTATGATTTCGTGTTGTGGGCTTGCCTACGACGGATCGCTTTCTATCGACTTTAGCTCATTATCTAGAAAGATGATCTAGAAATCGTTAGTACCTTGGGATCTGCATGCCTCAATGGCAGGTTTCTCGCCTTCGACGATAGGTTGCATCATTGACCTTCGATCAAATGATTCCTTGACATGTTCGACATCAACACATCGATTCACATTTCATGGATTGTACTGAGTACTTTGAGAGCCATTGACATTAATGGTAGTTTCTCTCACACTTGTTAACAGTTTACATCACTGACTGGTAATCAAGTGGTTTCTTCCATGTTCGACTTCGACACATTCATTCACATGGATAGAGTCGTACTATTTCTGGAAGTAGAAATCAAGACCCTGGATCTAGTTTCCACCATCCAGGCTGCGAGGAATTTTGTATTCATTCTGTATTCATAAACAGATGGTTGCACCCATACTGTGTCTACATGAGTCTATACTTGTGATGTATTACAAGATCATTCCTATATCAGAGCAGTTTAGTTAGTTTTCTAGTCAGTTTTGATCTGAGTATGGGAATGCCTACCTCAGCGATGATATGATCTCATATATATATTTTGCATTGAATGTGTTTACAGGTTCCAACCAGGCTCTCCACAAGATGATCCTCGAAATGATAAAGTACTTAACTCTTCTTAGATGATAAATGAAATCCTCATCTACTACAGACTTCGCACTTTAGGGGGCAATCTGTTACACAAAAATTGTCACCATGGCTTTTTGCAGTCAATGTGAGTCTATCACCACTCATACTGTCCTCCTTTGCAAGTCTCAAACCTCAGCTCTTCATGTCAAGCTTTAAAAATGAGAGAAAGTCTTTGAAAATCTATAAACCTCTAGTTCCACACTTTCTCTTACCATTACCTGCGATCCCGCACCCCTTGGTCATGTTACCTGCGGACCTGCCCGCTCTGTCTCTAAAGGAGTAGGTGCGGACCCCTATGAAAGTAAAAAAGGCACAAGTTTATTCTTAAGAACTCACTTTGGGTTAATTCTGGACACTTCTAGAAGGAATCTTGACGTGGTTGGTTCGCTCCTAGGTGGTTCATGCATCCCATAACTAAAGGAGCTAACCCCTCGATGAGAGAATCTTATCCCTTTGAAGGAGGACTCTATCCTTTTGAAGGTGGACCTAGTAACTTCCCTCCTCTGCACTATAAATTGAGGCATTGGGCTGGTTGCTAGGGAGGTTGAAAGCTAAACATTTTTTAGGGTAAATGCTGTTGGAATTGAGACTTCCTAGTTAAGCTTGAGAGGAGAGATTACATACCTTTTGGCTTCATTGGGAAGAGAGTGAAACTTGTCAAAATAGAGGAGATTCTTGCTGGACCCTGGGAGAAGCTTGAACAACATCAAGGCACCAAGGCTGTAAAGTTCTTCTTTGATTAAAGTTAATACAATCAGATTCATTTTTCTCAATAAATTGTCTTCTATGGTTTATTTCATGAATTCCTTGATCATCATGATAAATATGGTTTATTATATTGGCTATGCAGGTGCTACTTGATATGTGTGCTTGTTTGTGTTTGCATATTCTTTAAAAGGGAGCTCATTTGGACAAACGGAGCATGGCTTCAACAAACTAGCACTGGACCTGAGGTAGGCCTAAAACACCTGTTGGCCTTTATTTATAAATTGCATATTTAGAGAAAGATAGAATTTGTTTGGTTTGCTTGTCACTAGATATCATTAGATACTAGGGAGATCGGTCTTGTCCGCAAGAACGATTTATCCGCCTGACACATGCTGTACAGGTGGTACAATGTACATGTGACATTGTGTACACAGTGTGCAGGTGGTGTCGTGTACATGTGATGTTGTGTACACATTGTGCAGGTGGTCTTGTGTATAGGTGATATTGTGTAGATGTTGTACATGTGGTAGTGGTGTACATGTGGTATTATGTCTGCATCGTATATGTTGTTTTGTGTACAAGCGAGAATATGTATG
Organism: Pinus tabuliformis; assembly: GCA_031772625.1. NCBI lineage: Eukaryota > Viridiplantae > Streptophyta > Pinopsida > Pinales > Pinaceae > Pinus > Pinus tabuliformis. The sequence goes on along the minus strand of CM062816.1, from coordinate 939,737,819 downwards.
TGCATTATGTAGTCGTGGTATCGTGACATGTGTATCGTTGTGTTGTACTCTATGTATGTATACGTATTGTGTTGTACATCGAGTGTAGGTGTATGTATTGCGTTGTGGTGTACACAGTATGTAGGTGTATGTATTGTGTTGTGATGTACATTGGGTGTAGGTGTATGCATTGTATGTCAGGTATAGGTGCATGTATTGCATGGTGTTGTATGTTGCGTGTGGTTGTATGTGTGTGATGTACACTATGTGTATGTGCACATGGTTGAGGAGAATGCACTAGCTATTTGTCGAGTGTGGAAAATGATTCAGTGTGCATACAGAATAAAGATAAAGGTAGAAGCTAAGGATTGATTAAAGGATAAGTATAAGTATTTTATTTCAGTTTTATTATGCGTGTGATTTATGATTCTGGTATATGATGATTACACGTGATTTATGATTCTGGTTTATCATGGTTACATGTGATTTATGATGTTGAGGTATGATGGTTGTTTTTAAGCTAACCTGATGTGATATATGTATACATGATGATTTGGTCAAAGATGCTAGTTTGAATTGTTGTGACAGGAAGTAAATAGGATTGCAAGTGTACCTTATTGACGAGCTACTAATGAGGTATGATTTGAAGTTATTTCAATTTATTTTAATCTAATGGAAGTTATGTGCTTGGTACAGGAAGCACGGAAATTCCCGGTTGGGTGGTTGAAATCGACTACAAGAATTAACAACAACGACAAAAGGAATTGGAACATGCAACAGCATACGGGTAAAGCACTTCAAGAGCAGGGCCATTATCGGACACTGGTACCCAATAGTGTCCATTGATTTCCATGAGCATGCTATGACTGGTATGATGGTTTGAGGTAGGTATATGCCTTGGTTGTTTGACTTTCCGATGTAAGGAAGCCTTGCTAAGGGATGGATCACCCAGGATAGGGGATGTCGAGGAACTTGGAAGGTGAGTGACTGCATTGAAGGGGTAACCAGATTGCCAGAGGGATTGTGTAGTAGAGAAGAGAAGGCTAGGAATATTTTTTTTTGGTCATTATCATTTCCATATGGAATCAAATGCACATTGGGAGTGCACCCTAGAACAATGATATGGCAACTATTTGCTAAGAGGACAAGTGGTGTAGGATTATAGCACTGGACATTGGATGTAGTTTGACTGTGGCAGTGGATTCTAGACTTCCTGGGAAGGAGGTGAATCCTGGTATTACTTTGAGGGTGGAGGTGTGAGCCTATGGATTCCCTTGTTGCAGATGCAGGCATCGTATCCTTTTATTTGTTGGTTTAGAAAATGTGCATATGTGTATATGTGGTTATTGTAAATACCATAATGAGATATGTTATAAGGCTCCAATATGCGATATGTTTTCATGTTGTCGTGACGTTTTGCTTTTGAGAAGGTCTTTCATTGTAAATACTACAACGAGCTAAGTTATAAAGCTCCATGGGAAGTATGTTTTCTTTTCAGCGGTTTTGTTGAGGCCTTGGTGTGGTTTCACACCGAGGGCAGTGTTCCCCAAGGGGGAGGGTTCTGTAACAACCCTGGTGAAAATTCCATGTAATAAAAGTTAATAAAGGAAAAATAAGACAATAGTTAAGGGACACTTATTCTAAGCTAAATGTTGGGAAAAGATATCCTAGTGGGCATCACTAGATGTGTTTATGTCTAAAGGAAATTGGTAGAGGCAAAGGCATTAAAGAGGAAAAAAGGAATTTTTGTACATTTATTTATGAAAATAAAGGAAAATAGGAGAAAAGGAAGCTGAAATGTCACAGGTTTCATGTGAGGAGTAAAATGAAGGAAAATAATGGAAATTGAAGAAAATAGAGGCCTCATTGATAAAAAGGCTTCTAAGGACCAATTGGTAAGATTTTAGTCAATGTTAAGTTTTTTTCTCAGGCTTGGTCAGTGTAAACTTTGGTTAATTCAATTTTGGAGCTCTCTCATTATTATCTCTTTCTCTCTCACTCTTGGACACTTAGAATTTTCTTTGAGCACTCTAGCTTTGGAGCAAGGAAGGAAAGAAAGCAAATGGAAAGGAAGGAAAGAAAGGATAAAGCAATGAAGAGCAGGATAAAGTAGCTTCAGTAGGAATACTTGTAGGGAACATATTACATGTGTGATTTCCTAGATGGTTTTGACATGCATGAATTTCATGTTGGTCTATGGTTCTCTTGCCATCGGTGGCATGGTTTTATCGAGTTATGATAGTGCCTTTCAGCCTAGCCTCGCCTTTTTATGGATGCCATGGTGTGTTGGGATGTTGATCTCGGTTTTGAGCTTTTGGAATTGTCAGATGGATTTCAGAATCTGGGACGGAGGTGGTGTCAAGTTTCATTCCCAAAGGCCTAGGAATCCCTTGACTAGTTTTGGTAGGATACTCGATAAAGCCTGAGGGAGGTGTCTTAGTTTAGGGCCCAATGATTTGGGATTGGATTGCAGTAAAGCTTGAGAGACAAGGAGACAGAAAATTCCTCAAGGATAGTGATGGATTCCAAATGGAATTCCAAGTTCGGTTCGGTTTTGTGATCAAAGCACCGGTTTTGGTGTGATCACAGTTTGGTGAGGATGGAGGTGGTTTAACCTCCATATTCCCTTAGTTGTTTTTCCGTTGGTTTGTCCACAAGATCCCACATTCATGCTTGGAATATGGCATAGGGGTGAATGCCTGAAAGAAATATTTGGTTCAACCATGTCTATGGTCGGGTGTGTTATAGACATATTTGGGAACTGCAACCCCAATCACATATGTCCATAAAACAAGGGCTTATAAACCCCTAAAAGTGTTTTTTCATACCCTAAAGGAACAAGGTCAGCTGATTACATCATTTCCCAGAAGTTCTCCCTGAAAAACTGCTCAGAACTGGTCAAAACTGGACCATACAGACTGCTCCATGCTAAGGGTGCGATGCATCTCACCTATTACACACGAGGGGTGCGATCCATACTGAAGCCCTTTTGTAGGGTGCGATGAGCAAGAGTAGACAAATGGCAGAAGTAGTTTGCCAGGTGGAAACTCAAAGAGTCTTCTAGAAACTGCTCATTTGACACTTGCCTCTCTGAATTCGCCCAGGGATGAGTAAGAGATCAATGAAATCTCCAAGTGGAACCAAGTACTATCAATGAAATGACACTAATCAAAATCCCAGAAGCTGACTCACTCTCCTGCAAACATCTATATATGGATCCCTCATCCTAGAGATCCAGAGGCTGGAATTTTGTAATTTGTAAGGAAGTGTTGTTGGTTTCTATTTGAGACATTGCATTGATGGGTGATATTGCTTTTTATGAGGTGAAGAGGGCTTTCATGCTGGGAGGATGATGCTGGATCAGACAGCTTGGTTGTAATCCTCTCTTCTACTACTTCTATCAATAAAGCTATTTGAGTTTTCCTCCATACACTTGTATATCTTTGAATCTTGTATTTGTATATGCATTTGTATGGTTAATGTACATCTGATCCTACATTGTTTATGGTTATAGATCTCTATGCTTTGATGGTATTTTGTTGCTTTGACTCTACAGGTGTTCTTTGAAGTGGGACGAATGAGAAAGGAGTGGCAAAAGCTCTATCAAAGGAGAGAGGAAACAAGTATGGAGACTAGCGAAAGACTGAGGTTGGTACTCTTTGCTTCTCTCTCATCTATCTATCATAAAGGAAAACACAAGTAACTTTAGTTTGTTTGTTTCTAAGATAGCTACCCATCTTAGTGGGACTAGCAACTCTGAATGGACACTAGTTTTCCCAATAACAAAATGGCAGCTCCGCTGGGGAGCGAATAGTTTGTTTGTTTCGTTATTGTTGTGTGCTTTATAAACTACAGACGGAGCCTGAAGTTAAGCCAGCTAGCCTTCGAACTGCTTGTGCTCTGCAACTGTAAAGTAGATCAATGCTGCTTTCATCAATCTCCGGGTTAGTTTATGAACTGAACATCTGACTTGCAAACATCCTAAGTTCCCTAGTGGTAGCTCAAATAACCTCATTAGATCAGCCCCTATACTTCTTGTTTACTGTCTATCATTAGCTCAGCCTAAATCCCTGAACTTAGCTGCAAACTGTGAGTGAAAACCAAGCTTAGTCTTGTCCCTGGACCATCCCACTGTCTCTCATTGGCAACCTGGATGCATCGCACCTCCTGTGTGTTGCAGGTGAGATGCATCCCTGTTTCCCTATGTTACAGGTGCGATGATTGAGTAAGACTGTTTCTGCCTTCAGATTTTGGTTTTTTCTTCATTTTCTTCAGCTTTATTTAGTAGTTTTGTTGTCTATGATTAGTATATCACTGTTGAAACCTTCTTCCTTTACATTATTCAACCTCCATTGATAAGGAATTGTGAATGCTTCTTATGTATTTTTCATCATTTACAGTTCTCCTTTGCAAAAAGTAGCTTAATTGAACTGCCATCGTTTGATATGAAAGTGTCGCAACTGTCATTTTTAGTCAAGAAAAATAGTGTCATAAAGTCTTCCTCTTTTAGATAGTCGATTACACTTTTGCTATTGTACTTGATTTTAAAATTATTAGTATTTCAAGTGTCAAAAGCAGTTTTAAATTCGAAATCGCAAAGTGTCGTCTTAGTCTTCCTTTCGTTTTGAAAAAATTGTTAGTACTGTTTCTTTGAAAGAAAATAGTTCAGATCTGTACTTAGTTTTATTCTTGTCATTCTCACATTAAGAAAACTGAAAAACAAATACATGCATGTGCATTTTCATTTAGGCTGCATGCAGAAATTGATTTAGGAAAAGTGCATCTAGTGTGTGCTCTCTACTCTATGTTGAAAGAATTTTATTTCTCTTTCCTTAGTAGCTAGGATTTTCATTGCTAAAAGAAAGTAAACGATTGTTTATCATCTTATATTGCATGTTTAGGAATTGTATATCTACATCACGCGGTGAAGCTTAAAGGAAAACTTATTAAGAAAGATCAACTGTAAAATAAACCTCAATGAACATAAAAACGCTTTGGAACCTAACGCACAACATCTAGAAGTCTAGGCTGGAGACGTATTCCGACGTCGTAAAGCCTAGTAACTATCATTTTCATCATAGGTTGGGTGATTCCTCCTCTTTGATACAACAAGTGCCAGTACGAACTTGTGCTCCCATGTATTGTCGAGTATATATTGGGAGACCACAATAGGCTATATCCTTTATCCTTACGAAGCCATGTCTGCCACCCTATCGATCGCAATGCACTGAACACAACATTCGGGAAGATTGACCGTCGTGCGTAAAAAGTATTCTGCAGTTTTGCGATTCGTTTGGTAATCCCCCTATCTAGATTTCCAGAGTAGTCACTTTCGTTCCTTTTCAGACTCCTTAAAAGGAAAGGTCCATCTGAGCACTTGTCACTTCAGGCTCATTAAAAATCGAAGGTGACTAGAGTCACCTTTAGCTTTTTCTCGACTCTTAAAAATTGAGAAAGCAAGTTGTGTCAAAGCGTCATAAACTTCATTTAATTCGAAATAACATTTTCCCCTTTTTTATTTTGAGTTGATCGAGTAATCTACAATTATGGAATAAAGTCAATCAAAACCCTGTCATTCACGGATACTAACGAGTCAACTATCTTTGACTCTGGAAACGAAACCATTCTGGGCCAAACAATCTTGTTTAACTGGGTCGAAGTCTCCTGGTTTATTTGAAACTTGTGTTTCAACATCCTCAGAGACTCCAGTTACTCCAATTATTTCTGGAACCCTTGCCTCTACAGAAGAAGTTCTACAGTTACAATATGACATTAGAACTAATCCTAGTGTAACGATAAACACTTCTATTCCTGAACTAGCTCCATCTAGGACTAATTCGGAAGGTGTCACCCCTCCAACATCTGTCGCTACAGAGTCTGTACCTTCTTCGGCACCAGAAATATTTTACAGACCTGATAATATACCCTTTCCACCCAGACTGATTACTATAGAAGAAATTGTGGAGGATCTTCCATCCAGTACCCCATTGCACTTTGGAACTGGGATCCACCTATATTCTTCTACCGTAGAAGTTAGTTCTTTTGATCACCCTTCATCACAAGTTCCTGTCAAATCACTAGGAAATCTTTTGGATAGACTCAATATGTCTGAACAAACATCGACATCTAGGACTGTGTCCTCTGATATAGTAGCAGCAGAACTTCCTGCCGCTACTCTGACAATGTTCACTGGTATACCATCTGTCCCAACTAGTTCTCAGCCATTAGATGGAGTCCACCCAGGGACTGTTTCGACAGCATGGTCTGTTCCTATTTGTTCATCCAGAATCTTATCTGGAGATTCTTATGTTGAAACTCAGTGAATTGATCCTTCACATCAGCATCAATTTGGGCAATCTCGTCTCCAAAGACCAATTTACCCTTTGAACATTGGATTGCCACCATATGGGGGGCAGTATGCATTTTCATTGTTCCCTCCGAGGGAGCAACTATATGAGAGTTTACAACAAAGTTCGAGTCAAGCTGGAATTACATCCAGTGGTTGGGTGCCAATACTACCTCAATAGCCAAGAGTTGTATATTTAATACAACAAAATCAACCTGTGTTGAACATTCCCACTACACCAACTATTGTGACGGTGTTGTGGGTACAAGCGCTGCCTATTGTATGTCAACCTCAAGTCTCTCATGTCATAGTACAATAGCCTCTTGTCCCCGCAACTCAATCACAACCACTGATTATTGGCTCCTTAACTGAAGCGACTCAGGCTCAAACAGGTACTATCACCATTCATCTCGGTCAAACATCCAATATTGGACAACAGCAAATGGTCTCACATCCATGGCTGGTGCAATATCAACAACCATAATTCCAACAAGCTTACCGAGGACCTGAGCAACAAAGCTTTGCAGGTAATGGGTAGTCGTATATTCAAAATGGTTACCAACAATCATATTATAATGGTTATGCCCATCAACCTTATCAAAGTTATCAGCATCAAATACATTATGTTGGTATGCAAAGACCCATTTCTCAGGTGATCCCATCTTATCTTGGGTATGCTTCGCCTAACCTGAATCAACAGTTGCCCTTTGTAGCAACTCTAGAATTACCAGATCTAAACCGTTTGACAAATGATCCAATTGCTTATGCCCCCTGGTGGCCTGCGATTCATCATAAAATTCCCTCTGATATTCTTAAATTCAGTGGAAATCTGGGTGAAGATCCATCGAATCATGTGATGAATTTCCATTTGTGGTGTTCATCCAACACCCTGAATGATGATTCGATTAGGCTTCACCTTTTCCAGTGAATGTTAACAGGTCCGGCAGCTAAATGGTATATAGAATTGCCTAGAGCTTTGTTTAACAACTTCAGTACCCTTGCCACTACCTTTTTAACCCATTTTCAGCTACCCATAAGGTACGAAACAGGAACAGAACTCCTTACCAACTTTAAACAGACAACAACCACTCATATATCTGATCATATTCATGAGTGGTGACGTCGTCGTCAAATGGTAAAGACATATGTTCCTGATAAGCTTTAGCTGAATGGTTTATTAAGCCATTGTTACCTTCTATTACAGAAGATGTGGCCAAGGGAGCAGTTGTCACTGAAGAGCAAGTCATTGCTCGTGCACAATATCTAGACTTGATCTATACTTAGTCTGGAACGCTCTATGACAAAATTCATGATGCTCCTAGACCAGAATTTTTCATTCCTCCTCCTCCTAAATCGAACAGGGACTCTCATGCCAGCAACAGCGTGATTGGCACCTCAAATACGCAAACCGCAAAGGCCCCATCTGGTAAAGCCCTTGTAGTTTCCAGTAAAAAGGCAAATGACAAACTTCCTGCCTTGGAGGTTAATTCTGTGTCGACCGAAAAAGGCAAAGAACCTAAGCAACCACGGGGCAAGAAGAAAGGGAAAAATAATAAGAAGAAACAGGAAAATTCACCTCCTAAAAAATCTTCTGAAAACCCTACTGGGCAAAAGAAACCTCGTTGTCCATGTTACATATGTGACGATGAGCATTTCACGAAAGATTGTCCACATAAATCTAAGGTTATGAAATTTTTAAAAACTTCAAATACCCCAACGGTGTTGACTAATCCATTTCTGAGCCCAGAAACAAACCCGGTTGCTAGTGATCATGGTTCCCCATCCCAAGTGCTTATGTTATCCATCTCAAAACAAAAAAATGATGCTTTGATATCTACAAGGAATAAAGATTATGGAAATCCACAATCGTCGAACGGCAAGGCTACATATCAACCAAGAAGTTCGACAACAACTTCTTCAGAAGTTGTTCCACCAATCATTCCTGAATTAACAATAAAACCGCCTAAGGGAGTAGTACATAAATCACCATTTAATCCTCGTGCTCGAACAACACAATTATAATATAGTGGATGATCTGGCCCAATCGCCATCCACCATGTCGACACTTGAAGTACTACAAAATTGTCCATCCCAAAAATAGGCTTTGTTATCAACAATAGGTGGGATTGATCCAGTGGATTCCAATCTAGTGGCCTTTAATCATAAAGGATATGAGCCTCAGTTATGGGCTCAGATTGTTTTCCTCATACAGGAAAAAGCCCTCAACAAAAATATTCATCGAACACTCATTGATGAGGGGGAATCTACCTGTATTATGTCAATGAGTTGCTGGAAAACTTTAGGCTCACCACCCTTGTCACGATCATCAATGACAATAAAAACGTTTGATGGAAGAACATACACGCCATATGGGATATTAAGTAACTTGCAAGTTGAACTGGGGGGCAAGATAGTAGAAATTGAAGTCGAGATCATTGATGGAAACCTTGACTACAATATCCGACTGGGAAGGCCATGTATTTATGCTATGGCTGTTGTTGTGTCAACATATTTTAGAAAGATTGCATTCCCCTTTCAAGGTGGAATTACAATCATTGACCAACTAAACCTTTTCCCCAATAGTCCACAAGCTACTAGAAGCATTCCATTGATCCATGGAAGTTCTCAATCACTTCAAAATATCAGAGTAGGTCTCCTAAAAGACTCGTCCTTAATGGACACTTTTTCCCTCCTACCTCCTAGTAATCTGGAAGAAGTGGCCACAGTGGAAACCTGTCATATGATATCTTCTACATCATCAAATATTAAGAAGAACTTGGACTGTTCTGGTAGTGTGGATCATCGCGAGGTATTGCCTCCAAGCCCCACCATACCTACATCATTTGACAAACAATTTAGCGATGTTGTACATTATGTACTGGGGGAATTGGAACCAGATCTTTCCTTCATGACCCCTTATGAGTTGTGTTCAAAGGTCGCCAAAGGATAGTTCGTTGACTGGTGTCAACCTCGTTAAAAAATGAAACCAAGGATCTGAGCAGAATTCTGGTGGGCTCCAGTATTGTAGCAATAATGCTACAAATCCTGGAGCTTCCTATCTCTAATTTTATCAACCCGGTAGTTCGTAACAAACTTGGAAGCGACAGTGCTGTATGCACAAGTACTAGCTCTTGCCGCAGCTGTCACTTGGTCAGCTGGCACAAGTCTGCTAGGGCTCAAGCCAACTTCTATATGTTCTCAGAAGAAGCTTTCTAAATGATGAACGAAGGCTATCTTAAAGGAAATTAACCTACTTTGCAAGAATGAACTGAAAGCCAACCAAACATGGAAACCCTAGTAAACCCTAATCTAACTAGTTTAATCTCTATGATGTAATGGTGGGAGTGCAAACTTCTAGAAATGATGCCATTACTTCTAGTGAGATGAGATGCATGAATTTGAACTACTTTCATTGAAGAGAACACATTTTTTTATTTTTGCTCAAGTGGGTGGAGTTATTGTGATTGTGCTTCTTACTAGGTCTTGACTGTGCAGGGGTAGTTGAAGGGAAGGAAGGCTTTGGAAAGGTTAGGAGGACTCTAAGAGGTTCCAGAGGATCCCTCACATGATTCCACAGAAGTCCGCAACGTTCAGGTGCTCGGCAACCGTGTTTGCAGGCTTCTACAGGATGTCTGCAGGGGATCCTACAGGAAACTCAGGATTTCTACAAGAAGTCTGCTAACTTCTACAGGATGTCCTACAGTCGGAGTTTTGGGTGATGGAGTGAAGGAACTGTATGGATGGATGGGTATGATGAAAGAGGAGCTTGAGATGGCCTATGGACAGAGAGATGAGGTGGAGAGAGAGTGGATAGAGCTGGTTGGTCGATAGAAGGGTAGGGGCAATGGAAGGTCAAAAAGATTGAGCAACGTGGATAACAGAAGAGTTGGAAGGCAAATGAGCTGAACAGAGGATGAGTAGGTGGCTTAGGCACGGTTCATAAAGATAAGAACACGATGACATGGTGCTGCGCAGTGTAAATGAAACAAATCACCTTTATCTTGCATGTAAACGAAAGTTCAACAACCTATTCTAACTGTTTTATTAGGAATCAAAGAACAGCAATGTAAGCTGAAAGGAATTCGTGCATGATACTGAACCAAAGAGTCATTACTCAAGATAAAATTGCATGGACAACTCTTCAATCGAAAACATTTCAACAATACTTGCATGCATATGTTAAAACAATGTTTTTTTGGCAGTTGGGACGGTCTACACTTCCGGTCCCCAAACAGAGGTGAAAGTGAGCATGCATTCAACCTTTTTGAACTCAAAGCAACTTCAATCTCCCTATGCTAATTCTGAACTACTGAAACAGTTGTATTCATGAAACTAACCTACATAACCAAACCGAAACAGTCAACTCAGCAAACTGTATTTTTCAAGTGCAAGTAAAGGAAAGAAATGCAATGGAAAAAAACAAGTAACAATACAAAAGAAAGGAGGTCTATTGCTCTCAGGTTGGGCCCTAACCTGAGAGCTATAGCTCCCCTAAGAACTCAGAATCAAATCCAAATCTGACTGCCTTTATTAAAATATCATAATCATGAGTCTAACAACATGCCAAAATTGGCTTACAAAGAGCAAAAACAGAGCTACAGCTCGTAATCCAAGATCTATAACAAAAGTTCAAGAGTCTCATCGAAGGAAACAACCTTAACATTTATACATGATGAGGGCCAAGATGGCCTCCTCAATTAGTGGAGCTTGGCTGTCCAACTGAAAGTGAACTGTTGTTCCTGTAGAATCCGTTGGCTGCCTTCTAGCTCGGTGGTGATAGCTGTTGGAGCTCGGAGTTGGGGTGGAGATCACGAGGGAAGTCATTCAAGACTGTGGACAACCTCCCTATAAACCCGCAATGCTACCTTGGCTGTCTCCTTGTCTCCATTTGCATGGTCTTTGCTCCATTTAATGCCAAAAAACCTGAAATCATCATGTATTAGCTATGTAGGCATAGTGACTGCCCTTCTTCCTACAAATAACACGAATATACTAAGAAATGATGCATAAGTGATAAAAATATGAAGGGTTGAGCAAGGTAAGTAGGCCAAATGAGCCCAAATTGTTACCAAAATTTGGGGCTCATCATCACCCCCCAGCTAAAATATTTGCTCATCCTTGAGCAACTTTGCTCCGGCTCCTTGTCCTTGGCCGGGAACTAGGCTCCGGAATACGCTCTTTCTTTCCTACTCTTGGTGGCTCTGCCTGCTCTGCCCTTGGTGGTGATGAGGGTGCCGCTCCTTCCCTCTTCTCTGTTTCCTTGACCTTGGGCCGGGCTTTTGAAGCCGACTGGTCTACCCTTCCTTTCCAAGTAGTTGTTTTTGGGCTCCCCCTCTCGTAGGTGACCGATATCTTCGAGGGGGACCTCTCACTGGGTGAAGTAGGGGCATCCCCTGTAGTGATTTGGCTGCTGGATGGGGGCTGTGGCTTGCCCGTCTTTATCCTCACACTTCTTTGAGCTTTAAAGTATAGAGGGGTCTCCCTCTTTCTCTTCTCCTTTGGCTTAGGAGGTGTGTTGAGGCCGGCCAGCACAGTTGCTGCCTCCCTTTCACGAATATCAGCTTTCTTCTCCTTGGGTTTCACTTTTTCAGGGCTTCCTGTAGAAGACCCTGTTTTAGTCAATTTCGGGCTTCCTGTAGAAGACCCTGTTTTAGTAATTTTCGGGCTTCCTGTAGAAGACCCTTTTTCAATAATTTTCGGGCTTCCTGTAGAAGACCCTTTTTCAATAATTTTCGGGCTTCCTGTAGAAGCCGGTTTTGGCTTTCCTGTAGAAACAGGTGTTGCCGCCTTGGGTTGCTTTGCTGCATGAGTTTTGCTTTTTGACTTAGTTGCGGTCGCTGTCGAGGTACTCTTGCTGATGTGGACCTTCTCAACCTTGTCCACGCTGCCTTGCAACCTTTTCTCTCTTGTTGTCAAGATGGGTGTGTCATCTTTCTCCTTTTCATCCTTTTTCTCTTGTTTCTTCTCTTGCTTTTTCTTCTGCTCTGTGGTCGGGGTCTTTTGGCCTTTTTCTTTCTTTACTGCAGCCACCGACTCTTTCTCCTCACTGCTAGAAGAACCGAGCTCTTCAGTTAGCATCTTTATATCCCCATCCTTTGTCAAATTCCTGAAGTCTTCCCATGAGAGGGGAACCTTGTACGTGTGGAGCGCATCCTCCATGAGGAGTTTGATCAATCCATGGTGGGCTACCTGGTCTGGTATGCCTTCTTTCAGCTTGGTTTCACACTCAATCAGAGACTATAGTAGAAAGTAAGGGAGACTGAGTTTGTTTTCTACAGGTAGCTCCATCTGGTGCCGTAATTCATTGAGTAACCGAAGGTGGTACCCGTAGACAATGCTAAAACGGCCTTCGCAGGTGATGTACTTCATAATTTGCAGGCTCACTTCATTCCATGGTGGCAGTAAACTGGTTCTACGAACCCCATTTTTGTCTTCTGAGAATTCCTCCTCTGGTGGAAATAATTCTTTCTTAGCTTGTTGGCTCAGTTTCCTTTCTTCTTTATCCCATGGTAATCCCATTGGGAGCTTCGTAACTCGGCTGATGAATTGTGGGGTGAGTTTGAGGCTCAGACCCCTGAAGGTAACGGTGGCCAACGTTTTATATTTCTGCCTCAGAGCTTGCAAAAACTCTTCTGCCACTTCGTCATCATAGCCCTGCAATTTGTCATAGAAGGATATCCATTGTGCTCGTGTGAAGAGCTCCACCACCTCAGGATTTTCTCTTAACTTTGTTGAATCAGTGGGCTTCCTTCTGATGAACCCACCCGACATTGTGAAAAAACTGCTGTGTTAGCTGGAGGTGGCAAATGGGAAAGAAATTCGGTCTACTGGGACAGAGCATAGGATTACACCTCTGTCATGCACATAATTCACAAAGCTTACCCCCTGCAACCCTTTAACACAATTAATTATACTGACATCCTGTAGGACGATAGTTCATGCACGGCAGACAACAATTGCAACAATTTTTCTTCGACCAGACTGTAGACGATGATTCTGCCACCTTCAAAAACCAATTGCATGGAGAGTTCAGGCTTACCTTTCTAATCTGCCACCTTTTGACGTGAGGAACCCGACTTCCTGTAGAAACAACTTTCCTGTAGGAGCAACACGCGATTTCCGGGGGATACTGCAGTGGGTCTGCGCTCTTGCTGTAGCTTCACAGGCGTTCTGATGGCCAAAGACTTAGAGTATCGAACTGTAGAGGGATCCGGATGATTACTCGAGTCACAAACGGTGAATGATAAATGCATGAGGTTGATAATCTAGCCGATTAGATTTGAATCGGCGGAATCCGTGGCGCGAGGGTGAGCTGTCCCTGGCGAACCGTTGGGCGACGTCACACCATCATTCTTCTGCAAGTTTACTTACTGCCGCATCATTCCCGCAGATCCGCCGCCGCCATTCTCGTTAGAACTCGTTTCTCCCCGAGTGGATGGTTCTCACGTGCCCACTGCCCATTTTTTCCACGGCCACCATTCACACATCCAGCTCGACCAGCTGACTGGTCGACGTGGCCAATCGATTGACCATACAACCACTCAACCCATCCATTTCACACTTTGCAAACATTTTCAAAGTAAAATTCATGCAATTCGTCGGAAGAAAGGGTCGAGACACTTACCTGCGCGGCCGCAACACGATCGTTCAGGCTTTTGGACGACGATTAGTGGATTTATTTGCTGCTGGTGGATTTGCGCAGGCCCAGAGGTTCGTATTCACAAGTTGCTGACACTGGATCGGATGCTTCAGCTGCATGCGCCCGCGTTTTCCTTGGATATGGTGTGCACTCCAGTGGGTCTTAACTGTTACGGGACTCCCACAGGATGTCCTGTAACACTGTCTTCCTCCTCAGGTGCATGCTGTACGACGAAGGCAATGGCCCCACGATCACGCTCACAGAGCTCATGGATGGCTGGGATGGATATGGTATGACATCTCAGCATTTTTTTTATTGCAAAAATTGCTTTTCTCTTGATAACTCACTGATCTGCTTTGATGGTGCAGGTAACTTGGTTGCATGTCGACAGGGACGGTAGAAAGAGGTGACAACAATGTATAAGGGTGACAACAGTAGCTTGCATGCGTCCAAACCGACCCTTGGTCGTTAGATCTCCTCATAAAATGAAGTCTGGCCCTTCCCGAACTTCTACAGGAGGCTTCCTGTAGAAAAGTTGCGTTTCCTGTAGAAAAGTCTGCACCTTCCTGTAGAAAGTCTGCATCTTCCTGTAGAAAGTCTGCATCTTCCTGTAGAAGACTCAGGCCATGATGACATTGTGCACATACCTTGGAGGAACTGAATATTCTTGGAGGAGGTGCTGGTGAGGTCCCCTGGCAGCATGATAAGGATCTTTGGCTTTGCATTAAGAGTCCTCCTCACCTTCATAGAACACCTGCAACTTGCATGCATTTTCACACTATGAACTTGTTGTCCCTATCTTTTTGCTTATTGTTTTTTTTCCTTTTTTTTCTCTCTTTTTTTTTTTTTGAAAGATAACAGGGGCGCCTCAATGAGGTTTTCACCCTTGCCATCTGCCTTAAGTGCCTCAGAGACGTTTTCACTCAAGGATCTTTTCAAATCTCTTTTTTTTTTTTTGAAAGACAATAGGGGCGCCTCAATGAGGTTTTCACCCTTGCCATCTGCCTTAAGCGCCTCAGAGAGGTTTTCACTCAAGGATCTTTTCAAATCTCTTTTTTTTTTTCTTTTGAAAGACAATAGGGGCGCCTCAATGAGGTTTTCACCCCTACCACCTGCCTTGGGAGCCTCAGAAAGGTTTTCACCCAAGGATCTTTATTATTTTCTTTTTTTCTTTTTTTTTTAAATCTTTCAGGGTATGCCCAAAGCAGAGGCAGAACCCTTCTCTATGACCATCACTGATTTCTCCATAGTTTTGATGAGCTCTTGTCTTGAGAGAGGCTTCCTGTAGATCTTCAAGCGATGCCCATTGACAAGCATGGGGATGGCTTCCTCATCAATGGTTCGAATAAGAACAGATCCATTGTCATGGAATTTTTCCACCGCATATGGTCCTAGCCATCTGGTTCTCAGCTTCCCCTTGAAATCTTTGTATCTGGAGTCATATAACAAGGCCCAATCTCCCGGCTGGAATTGCTTGTCATGGAGATGTTGGTCATGCCACACCTTTCTCTGAAGTTGAACCACTTCTGAGTGAAGGAGGGCCTGCATCCGGTGCTCGTCCAGTCCATTCAGCTGCAATAACCTTTCTTGTTGTGCATGGCTGAGATCTAGATCTAGCTGAGCTGCCATCCTCAAAGTGTTGTACTCGAACTCAATGGACAGCAAAGCTTTCTTCCCATAGACCAGCTCATAAGGTGTGAAGCCAGTAGTGGTCTTCCAGGTGTTGTTGTAAGCCCATGTGGCCTCAACCAGGCAATCTGTCCAATCTTTCCTACTGCTGCTCACCACCTTAGTCAAAATCCCTTCCAATGCTCTGTTGGTGACTTCCACTTGCCCATTTTCCTGTGGATGATAGGGGGTGGAAGTCCTATGCTTGATCTTGTGGTGAGCTAGCAGGTCTTCAATCAAGTTGGATGTGAACTGGCTCCCTTGATCGGTGACCAGCTCTCTTGGGTAGCCGAATTTGTAGAAGATGTTTTCTCTTAAGAACTCGGCCACCTTCTCTTCTGTTGCTGCCTTGATTGCTTTAGTCTCTGCCCACTTTGTCAGGTAGTCAGTGCACACAATGATGTAAGACCTTTGCCTCGAAGGAGGGTTGATTGGACCCACAAAGTCCATACCCCACTTCTCAAATGGCTTAAGAGTCACTTGAGGTTGGAGGGACATCTCATCCCTTGGAGTCGGTTTCCCCATTCTTTGGCATCGGTCACATTGGCTGATATATCTTCTGACATCTTGATGAAGTGTGGGCCAATAGTAGCCTGCCTGAAGGATTTTGAAGGCAGTCCTCTTTGCTGCAAAATGTCCTCCACAAGGCCCATCATGACAGGTGAGGAGGATATCAAAGACTTCCTCCTCCCTTACACAATGCCTTAAGATCTGATCAGGGCCAAGCTTGAATAGATTGCCCCCGATCCAAGTAAATGAGGCACTTTTTCTGATGATTCTGCTCTTCTCTCTTGAAGATAGGTGCGGAGGGAACTGTGCTGAAACAAGGTAGTTTGCTATATCAGCAAACCATGGAGAGAGTACTGAGATAGCAAACAGATGTTCATCGGGCATCTGGTCATCCACTGTTCCATCCTCATCTGCAGACAAATCCAATCTAGATAAAAAGTCAGCAACAACATTTTCTTTACCTAGTTTGTCAACACTGGTCAAGTCAAACTGCTGCAACAAAAGTAACCATCTAATAATACGAGCATTCACATCTGGTTTATTCATTAAATATCTAATTACAGCATGATCCTTATGTACAAAGGTTTGATAGCCAGTAATATAATGACGGAACTTGTTCAGTGCATGGACCACAGCCAAGAACTCTTTCTCGGTTACAGTGTAATTCAGCTCGGCTTTGGACAAGTTTTTGCTAACAAAGTAAATGGCATATGGAAGTTTCTGTTCAACTTGTCCTAAAGCTGCCCCGATGGCTTTGTTTGAGGCATCAGTGTGGATGTGGAAAGGTAGGGCCCAGTTTGGGCCTCTCAAGATTGGGGTTGACACCAACTTGTCCTTTAATTCATTCAAAGCCCTCTGACAATCGTCAGTCCATTTAAACTCCACATCTTTTGCCAACAGACCAAACAGTGGTGAGGCTAGCTTGCTGAAGTCTTTAATGAATCTCCGGTAATACCTTGCTAATCCTAAGAAACTCCGGACATCCCTTACCTTTTGGGGAGGTGGAACCTTCTTGATGAGAGCAATTTTGTTAGGATCCACTTGTAACCCTTGGCAAGAAATGGTATGGCCTAGCACAGTCCCTTCAGTCATTAGGAATTCACATTTTTCAGGACTAAGGGACAGGTTCATCTCAATGCATTTGGTTAGGACCTTTCCCAGATTGGACAATGCTTCCTGGAAGTTGGACCCATAAGGAGTGAAGTCATCCATATAGATTTCCAC
Organism: Pinus tabuliformis; assembly: GCA_031772625.1. Taxonomy (NCBI): domain Eukaryota; kingdom Viridiplantae; phylum Streptophyta; class Pinopsida; order Pinales; family Pinaceae; genus Pinus; species Pinus tabuliformis. The sequence continues at coordinate 939,720,453 of CM062816.1, read as the reverse complement.
CGCATCATGGACCAACTTCGAGAAGATGCTCAAGACAGCTCTCTGGAAGGTAGCAGGAGCATTGCATAGCCCAAAGGGAAGGACTCGGTAGGCAAAGGTACCCCAAGGACAAGTGAAGGTGGTCTTATCTTGGTCTTCTGGGCTGATTTGGATTTGGTTGTACCCGCTAAACCCATCCAGGAAAGAGAAGAACTTCTTTCCTGCCAGTCCATCCAACACTTGATCTATGAAAGGTAGAGGGAAATGGTCTTTCTTGGTAGCTTTGTTCAGTTCTCGATAGTCCACATAGATTCTCCACTTCCCATTTTTCTTGGGAACCAACACCAGAGGGGACACCCATTCACTATCTGAGATGGGGTAAATGAATCCGGCATCCAACAATTTTTGCAATTCTTCCTTGACAATGTCCTTAAGGGCTGGATTCATTCTCCTCTGAGGTTGCCTAACCGGTTTACAACCCTCTTTGATGTATATGTGATGGGTACAGCCCGAGGGGTGGACTCCTTTCATCTCCTTATAGCTCCAAGCAAAAGCATCTAGGTGACTGGCCAACAGGCTACACAGCTCCTTTTCCTGGGAAGGAGATAGGGAGGAGCTGATCTTTAACGATCTCTCAGGGCCGAACTCCACATTCTTGACTCTGGGAGTAACAGGGTTGGTGGTACAAAGATCCACTAAGGTGCTGGCTTGGGCGTCCTCCACCAATTTCTCTAAGGATAGTGCACTGGAAGGTGGATTCTGGATCAAAGTCTCAATCAAGTCATCCTCGGTTGGGGGGTCTCTTCTAGTGGTATCTAGGGTGCACAAAGGTGTTGAGTACACCTCATCCTCTTCTCCTTCCCCCAACCACAGTGGTAAGTCATTCTCTAAGGAGGGTTGGGAAGGAGGATATAGGACTAGTTGCTTGGACATAGGACCGTTTTTGATGGTCATGTTTCCTGCACGGCAACTGATGTAAGCATCTGCAGTGGCTAACCAAGGCCTTCCCAAAATGAGAGGATATCCAGTAAGATTTGCCTTGGGTTGCAGAACCAAGAAATCTGTAGGGTATTCCGAAGAGTCGACAGAGACCAAGACATCCTCCACAATCCCTTCGGGAGTCACAGTGGAGCGATCTGCTAGTTGCAGTACTGTCGAGGTCTTCCTCAAGGAACCCTGAAGATTGAGTTTGAGCATGGTATCCCTGGTCATCACATTAATGGCAGCCCCCAGATCAATCAAGGTGTGAGGTATGATGGTGCCATTGATGTGGACATCTACTACAGGACTCCCAGGATCTAGGTACTTTGGGCAGATGACTTGCCCTAACATAAGGTCAGACAGTTGTCCTAAGACATTGATGGTTGAAGCATCTCTCTTTCGCCTACCTGGGTGTTTAAAACACTTTTCCTTAACCAGTTTGTTGTATATAGGCACATCCTTGATGGCTTGGAGAAGTGGTATTTTCACACACAACTGCTTGAGCTCTCCCAAAAGCTCATCCTCTTCTGGGTTGGGTTGTGTGGTGGCTGTTAGTCTCTCAAGAAAGGGTGGAATAGCCTTTGGTTCACTTTCCTGTTTATCCTCCTCGTCCTCTGGGGGAGGAGGTTGGCGATCTGGAAGAGTCTTTCCAGATCGAAGCTTGATCTCCTGGATCTCCACAGCATAGGTAGGACATGATGTTTCCCCAGTGTATACCTGTTGGGCATGTCTATTGTTGGGATTCGGGTTCGGTTGAGCAGGCATTTGAGGTTGCCTTGGAGGAGCAGGAGGTAATGGCTGAGGTTGAACTGGTGGTGGAGGCAAAATGGCGAGAGGAGTGTTGTACTGGGGCCTCCACCCCGACTGAGGTGCATTCCACTGAGGCTGTGGCTGGGCATGTGAATGATAAGAATGAGTAGTAGGCTGAGTAGGGTACTGAGGTGGATAAGACCATGGAGGAGGCATGGACCAGGAAGGATGAGCAGGGGGACCCCAGGAAGGCATAGGAGTCGATTGGTTGGGGCTGTAATAAGCTTGAGGTGCCCCTTGCATCCCCTGCTGGTAAGGTCTAGGTCCTTGTGGCCTCCTTTGGTTGAGGTAATAGAGAGGTTCAGTGGGGGCTTCTGTCCCTTGGTACATAGCTTTAAACCCAGGTAAGGTTGGACATTGATTTGTGGGATGGTCCTCCTCACAAACGAAGCACACTTCAACCGAATGCAATGGGCATTCGTTCTTAGGGTGTCTCCTTGTACATCTAGGGCAGAAGATAGCCAAGGCCCTCTCAGCTTCTTCCTTCTTCTGCTGGATCCTGAATGTTTCCAGTTGCATGGCAATGGTCTGTCTCACCTCACTCTTAAGATCTTCTAATTGATTTGCAAACTCATGCTTGGAGAAAGGAATACTAGCTGAGAGAGGGTTTCCTCTACCTCGTTTCTGGGCTGCCCTAGAGTGGTTTCTGAACACAGTCTTGATGTCCTCATAAGGCAGCTGGTAAATATCTCCCCCAGCTAACATGTGAAGGGTATCTAAAAGGTCTTCAGGGACTCCTCGGAGCAGGACCAACTTGAGGGATTCAGGGTCAAGAGTGCACCTGGCCCGCTTATAGCTAAGTTGGAACCTCTCCTCATAATCCTCTAAGGACTCATCATTTCCCATGGTCATCCGAAAGATTTCTCCCATGGTTTCCTTGGACCTACAGTAGTCCCGGTACTTGGTATTGAAAGCTTGCTGCATCTGAGCCCAAGTGGTGATACTATTCCCAGGTAAGCCCATGAACCAGCGTAATGTTGCATCCTTAAGAGTGGAAGGGAAGAGCTTCAGCTTCTGCTCATCTTCAGTATAGTCATAGGTTCTACAATGGACAGCAAACTCAAACAGGAAGGTATCAGGATCTTCAGTAGTCAGTCCATGGAAGTGAGGCAGAGTGGAGGGGCTAATGTTTTTCATTTTCATTTCTCCATTGGTTTCTCGGATGGGAAAGGCACCTTCTATTCTCTCATCTTCTCTTCTATTGTCAGCCATAGCTTCAGATGGGATGGTCTCTAATTCTTCTTCTGCTATAGGATCTTTGTATATCTTAGGAGGTTCACCTATAGGTTCTTCTGGATCACTGTCACCTGAGAAGAGAGAAGGGTGACTCAGTGATGTGGTGGGGGTGTTGGGTAGGAATTTGCCTGTTTTATCTCGGTTCCTACGAGGCATGAAATGGAAATACTTTTTGATTGCTTTTGTTTTTTTTCTCTGGTACCTGCAAAACTGAAACAGATTGATCTACAACTAACTATCTTGCTGAAAATAAAAATGCAGAATTGAAATGAAAGCAGGAAAGGACTAATCTATTTTGCTCAAATGAAATTGCAGGAATGGAAATGCTAGTCTACACTTGCAGAATTGAAAGGCTAATCTATGCTTGCAGAATTGAAATTGCGGAATTGAAATGCTAATCTATGAAAGCAGGAGATGTCTATGCTACTTTTGCAGAATGGAAATGAAATAAACTACTTGGCAGAAGGCGAGAGTAAGAAAATAGAAGAAAAGCAACAATTACTAATACTCTGACGCTTCCCCGGCAACGGCGCCAAAAATATGGTGGGCTCCAGTATTGTAGCAATAATGCTACAACTCCTGGAGCTTCCTATCTCTAATTTTATCAACCCGGTAGTTCGTAACAAACTTGGAAGCGACGGTGCTGTATGCACAAGTACTAGCTCTTGTCGCAGCTGTCACTTGGTCAGCTGGCACAAGTCCGCTAGGGCTCAAGCCAACTTCTATATGTTCTCAGAAGAAGCTTTCTAAATGATGAACGAAGGCTATCTTAAAGGAAATTAACCTACTTTGCAAGAATGAACTGAAAGCCAACCAAACAGGGAAACCCTAGTAAACCCTAATCTAACTAGTTTAATCTCTATGATGCAATGGTGGGAGTGCAAACTTCTAGAAATGATGCCATTACTTCTAGTGAGATGAGATGCATGAATTTGAACTACTTTCATTGAAGAGAACACATTTTTGTATTTTTTCTCAAGTGGGTGGAGTTATTGTGATTGTGCTTCTTACTAGGTCTTGACTGTGCAGGGGTAGTTGAAGGGAAGGAAGGCTTGGGAAAGGTCAGGAAGACTCTAAGAGGTTCCAGGGGATCCCTCACATGATTCCACAGAATTTCACAACGTTCAGGTGCTCGGCAACCGTGTTTGCAGGCTTCTACAGGATGTCTGCAGGGGATCCTACAGGAAACTCAGGATTTCTACAGGAAGTCTGCTAACTTCTACAAGATGTCCTACAGTCGGAGTTTTGGGTGATGGAGGAGTGAAGGAACTGTATGGATGGATGGGTATGATGAAAGAGGAGATTGAGATGGCCTATGGACAGAGAGATGAGGTGGAGAGAGAGTGGATAGAGCTGGTTGGTCGATAGAAGGGTAGGGGCAATGGAAGGTCAAAAAGATTGAGCAACGTGGATAATAGAAGAGTTGGAAGGCAAATGAACTGAACAGAGGATGAGTAGGTGGCTTAGGCATGGTTCATAAAGATAAGAACACGATGAAGTGGTGCTGCGCAGTGTAAATGAAACAAATCACCTTTATCTTGCATGTAAACGAAAGTTCACCAACCTATTCTAACTGTTTTATTAGGAATCAAAGAACAACAATGTAAGCTGAAAGGAATTCGTGCATGATACTGAACCAAAGAGTCATTACTCAAGATAAAATTGCATGGACAACTCTTCAATCGAAAACATTTCAACAATACTTGCATGCATATGTTAAAACAGTGTTTTTTTGGCAGTTGGCACGGTCTACACTTCCGGTCCCCAAACAGAGGTGAAAGTGAGCATGCATTCAACCTTTTTGAACTCAAAGCAACTTCAATCTCCCTATGCTAATTCTGAACTACTGAAACAACTGTATTCATGAAACTAACCTACATAACCAAACCGAAACAGTCAACTCAGCAAACTGTATTTTTCAAGTGCAAGTAAAGGAAAGAAATGCAATGGAAAAAAACAAGTAACAATACAAAAGAAAGGAGGTCTATTGCTCTCAGGTTGGGCCCTAACCTGAGAGCTATAGCTCCCCTAAGAACTCAGAATCGAATCCAAATCTGACTGCCTTTATTAAAATATCATAATCATGAGTCTAACAACATGCCAAAATTGGCTTACAAAGAGCAAAAACAGAGCTACAGCTCGTAATCCAAGATCTATAACAAAAGTTCAAGAGTCTCATCGAAGGCAACAGCCTTAACATTTATACATGATGAGGGCCAAGCTGGCCTCCTCAATTAGTGGAGCTTGGCTGTCCAACTGAAAGTGAACTGTTGTTCCTTAGAATCCGTTGCCTGCCTTCTAGCTCGGTGATGATAGCTGTTGGAGCTCGGAGTTGGGGTGGAGATCACGAGGGAAGTCATTCAAGACTCTGGACAACCTCCCTATAAACCTGCAATGCTACCTTGGTTGTCTCCTTGTCTCCATTTGCGTGGTCTTTGCTCCATTTAATGCCAAAAAACCTAAAATCATCATGTATTAGCTACGTAGGCATAATGACTTCCCTTCTTCCTACAAATAACACGAATATACTAAGAAATTATGCATAAGTGATAAAAATATGAAGGGTTGAGCAAGGTAAGTAGGCCAAATGAGCCCAAATTGTTACCAAAATTTGGGGTTCATCAAATTCCTTGTCTTGTGTCAATTAATGAAGCTTGGGGGGCATGCACCCTTGTCTATTATGTAGACAAACCCAACTATAGAGATAAATTCCCTGTAAGTTATGTGATCGGTCCGAGTGACCTTTCACCTTTGTCTATTTGGCGGATAAAGTGCAGGAAGTGTTTTGTCTAAGTATTGATAGAAAATCATCCTGCTTAACCACAGTAATTTTCCATATGGTTACTGAAGACCTTTTTATGTTGGGGGCATGCAAACTTTTTTATACAAGTGAAAACGACCAATTTCATTTTTAGATTTTTAGCGTTTTTAGCTTTTTAGCTTTATAGTTTGGTCGTTTCTAGCTTACATAAAAAGGAAAACGAGCACGTTTCCGTGAAGTTCAAGCTCATTAAAAAATAAACCTAGCAATGAGCATATGTTCCTCCAAAGTTCAAGCTCATTAAAAAATGAACCCACCTTCGGTAAATAACCTTTGTGATTGCATAGCTATTAGCTTTTGAACCTTGGTCGTGTTCTTACATCACCTCCACTCTTTTTAGTCAATCATACGCCTCCACTTGATTGTTTACCGTTTTGAGGAACAGTTGCGATGAGTGATTCTATTAGCCACCTTCTTTATACTGCCATGATTGAAAAGTTCCAAACCTTACCTGGAACCAGTTGTTATCCAAAAACATCTCTCGTTCCTCAAAAAACAAGTCTCCTTTAAGCTCTTTTTAGACTCGTAAAATATGAAAAGATTGTTGAGCAATTGGCCTCTCCATCTCATTAAAGTGATTGGAAGTGCCATCCCTCCTCTATATTTTAATATTTTTGGACCTGAGGGATCATTACACAAAAAGATCGAGCGCTTGTCTTTTTCAGCTGGCTAAAGTGATCAAAAAGTCATCGCTTTCGTATTAATTTATACTTTTTCGGACTTAAGGGATTATACTACGAAAAAGGACTACTAGAGTTTCCTTTCCATATCTTTTCAGACTCTCTAAAATTGAAAAGGATCGAGTTATCTTTGTTGTTAAACTCGTTAAAATAGTAGCAAAAAACTTGTCCATGCAGACAAGAGCGAGTTTCACTGTCACTAGGCTCGCTAAAACATAGCGACAAGTTTGCCCGAAGGGAAAATTATAGAACAAGCATATGTTATCCTCCTCAAGCTTGACAAAAATAAAGAGGTACTAGTTAGCAATGACTGGGGAAAAAGGGAAGAAAACTTGAATAAATTCATTGGTAGCAGATCACTCTTGAACATGACACTTTCCCTCCATCACCATGATTGAGTCGGGTTGGTTTATTCCATTCACCGGTCATATCACCATTGGTCCTCTATACCATCCATTTTGGGGTTAACGCTACCAATCCATTCCAGTGTCGCCGATATGTTCAAGAGAAGTTTCTCAAAGAATTCACCAACCCAGCTCATGTCTCATCCACTGCAATACCTTAACGCTCCATTCTTTCATGACCGCCACCCTGAACCTTGTATCATCAGATCGTTTTCACCTCCACAAAAGAATTTGCTCCATTTCGTGTCGTAGATGTGGCATTCATTAAGGCCCTCCTATGACAAGTCACTTCTTGTCGACATCAGCTCATTATCCAAGAAGTTGACTTAGGAACAACCCTTTCAGTACTTTGAAGCTTGCATGCCTCAATGGAAATTATCTCACTTCCGGCGACAGGTTTACATCAATGGCCTTCAATCGAAAGATTTTACGTGGTGTTCGACATCGACTCATGTATTCACACCACGTGAATTGTACTGTAGTACCTTGAGGGTCATCATCATTATCGGTGATTCCTCTCGTGCCTATTAACATGTTACATCATTGGCTGGTAATCAGGTGATGTCTTTCCATGTTCGACATCAGAACATCTTTTCACATGGATTGACTTGTACTTCTGGCGAAGATTGAATGAGTTTGAAGACCCTAGATCTAGTTTCATCCATCTGAGCTGCGATATATTCAGGAAAATAAAGACATCAAATGTACATCATCGTTGCACAGATAATCAACCAAACTAAGGGATGATGGCTCTACCAGAATCATCAGTCTACCACACAGACGGTTGTCTATCCTATGTACATGAAAGTGAATTTATAAAGCTGAGCATGGGAATGCCCACCTTAGCTAGATCATGAAAATATTATGAAGATAATGTATTGTATTGTATCTTATTATAGGTCATCTTCCAGTGCGAAAAACCTCAGATCCTCATGATAAAGCATTTCACTCGACATCAGAGGATTTATGACCTCATGCATTAGGGGGCAACTGTTATAGACATATTTGGGAACTGCAACCCCAATCACATATGTCCAAAAACCAAGGGCTTCTAAACCCCTAAAAGTGTTGTTTCATACCCTAAAGGAACAAGGTCAGTTGATTACATCATTTCCCAGAAGTTCTCCCTGAAAAATTGCTCAGAACTGGTCAAAACTAGACCATATAGACTGTTCCATGCTGAGGGTGCAATGCATCTCAACTATTACAAACAGGGGGTGCGATGCATATTGAAAATCCCTTCTATAGGGTGCGATGAGCGAGAGCAGACAAATAGCAGAAGCAGTTTGCTAGATGGAAACTCAAAGAATCTTCTAGAAACTGCTCATTTGACACTTGCCTCTCTGAGTTCGCCCAGGGATGAGTAAGAGATCAATAAAATCTCCAAGTGGAACCAAGGACTATCAGTGAAATGACACTAATCAAAATCCCAGAAGCTGACTCACTCTCCTGCAAACATCTATATATGGATCCCTCATCCTAGAGATCCAGAGGCTAGAATTTTGTAATTTGTAAGAAAGTGTCATTGGTTTCTCTTTGAGACATTGCGTTGCTGGGTGATCTTTCTTTCTATGAGGTGAAGAGGGCTTTCATGCTGGGAGGATGATGTTGGATCAGACATCTTGGTTGTAATCCTCTCTTCTACTACTTCTATCAATAATGCTATTTGAGTTTTCCTCCATATACTTGTATATCTCTGAATCTTGTATTTGTATATGCATTTGTATGGTTAATGTACATCTGATCCTACATTGTTTATGGTTATAGATCTCTATGCTTTGATGGTATTTTTTTGCTTTGACTTTACAGGTGTTCTTTGAAGTGGGACAAGTGAGAAAGGAGTGGCGAAAGCTCTATCAAAGGAGAGAGGAAACAAGTAAGGAGACTAGCAAAAGACTGAGGTTGGTACTCTTTGCTTCTCTCTCATCTATCTCTCATAAAGGAAAACACAAGTAACTTTAGTTTGTTTGTTTCTAAGATAGCTACCCATCTTAGTGGGACTAGCAGCTCTGAATGGACACTAGTTTTCCCGATAACAAGGTGGTACGTGGAAGTCCCGAACCTGGTTGGATTTGCCTATGTTTAATAAAAGTTAAGTTCTCCTGATTTTGTATTGATTATTATGTGGATTTAATTTTTATTATCTCATTGTTATTTTCATGTTTTAATGTTGTTTATAAGCATGGTTATATGATTGGTTATTGTCATGGTTATTAATGAATTTACTTGTAACTGAAAGGATAATGGATGCAAGACCTAATTGATGTCATAACAGTTCAACGAAGAATGTGTTGATCCTTATTTTCATTTCTCATAAGTTTTTTCAGTCATTCATGTCATATCTTGTATCCTATATCTATAGATTGCATTAATTCCAAGTGTTTGACAGAATGTCAGTCCCAGTTGGGCATGGTCAAGCTTAATATTGGATTTGGTTTTTGGTTTATTAGTCTTGTCATCATGTGTTTAATGGATTCCATAAGTTACAACAAGTTCTGGGCAGTGACCGGAATTTTGGTCTTGAAAAGTGCCCTAAATCTCGTAGATTCTGGAACATGTCTGTTGGAAATAGTCCCTAGATGCAAGCATGCAGGCTTGTGGGGGTGTCTAGATTTCTCTAGATGCTGCCATGCCCATAGCATGGGATCTTCCAGAAGTTTAATAGCTTAAAAACTCAATGGGACCCAAGGGCATGATACCTAAGTGGTTGGGATGGCTCCTGGGAGTGTTGTTATTGATGTGGAATGTATGTTTGATGTGTTTTTTTCGATTCCACTTCCTTAAGGTCACCTAGGAGGTTGAATCATATCATAGTAGCCTCTCGTCACATATTTGCCTCGATTGGCCGGTTACTTGGGTAGATATGGTTGGAGGGTGTTACATAAGACTTATGCATCCTCAATATCCTTACCTTTATCAATGGAAACATGTATTGCAAACAATACACACCCTTTCCTTCAACTATGTTTTGCCTGCATAATTGTAACCATTCTCACCGATGTAGACTTCTCCTTACCTTGCAAGATTCTCTTCTCTCCATCATCATCCATGCACTCAATATCCTTTTCCTAACAATTTGCCTTAGTCCTATGAAGGTACAACTAATCCATATCTAGAAGCATGCTATATGATCCTAATGGAAGCACATTAAGATTCACTGATGTAGGCGTACCTTTCAAATCAAATGCACGAGCTCTTACCCAATTATGAACTCTTTTCTCAGTGCCTGTAGCCAACTGCACCAACTAATATTTTTCATGCACTTCTTTTCTCAAACCGCACTTCTTTTCTCAAACAACACCACCAGGTAAGGATTAACATAACTATAATTTTATCTAGGATAAATCAAAATGGAAACAAATTGATCACAAAGCTTACCTTCCATCTCAATAATGGATGCATGGTGATCTTCCTGCTTGTTATCAAATGTTGCATAGATCTGAGGAATGCTCTTCCCAAAATCCCCAACTATCTATGCCTCTTGAGCACTATAAATTTGAGGTCTACTGCCTTGATACAATGGAGAATCCTTCTTGCGATGATCCCTGGCACATATCCAACACTACAAAGGCCCACTACCATTGTTCTCCTGCTCTCTAGATTGTGATCCATGTCCTTTTTCAACTGAATTAAACCTCTTGTAAGGAGCAATATGATCTTTCTCACCTACATCCTGAGGTATTTCCCACTTCGATGGCCACTTACCTTAGTATTATCATTCCCTTTTCAAACTTTCTTAGACTCGACCTTTTTATTCGATTGCTCATAATAGTGCTTCAACTTCCCAATGAATTATTCCAGTGATTGAGGCTGATCATACTCAATCTAATCCTTGAATGATAATAGAAGTCTACTGATAAATCTTTGAACTTTTGTCTTCTCATCCTTAAGATAAGGCACATACCTCAACAATTCCAGGAACTTAGTGATGTACTCCTCGTCTGTCATAGATCCCATCTTCAACTCATATAATTCCTTAACCTTACTGTCATAGTATCTTTCTGAAAAATATTTCTTCATGAAGAGTCTCTTGAATTCATTCCAAATCAACTCCTTTGTCATGATGTCTCTAACACGCTTCACATATTCCCACCAAATGTTTGCTTTCCCTTTGAGGCTGAAAATAGCTATCCTTGCCTTCATGTTCTATGTATAGTCATGCAAATCAAATAACTTCTTCATTCTAAGCAACCATGCCTCTACATCCTCTGGTTTCTTCAACTCTCCATAAAATGTAGGTGGTTGGGCTTTCTTGAATTCATCCAGAAAGTATTTCCTCTCACTCCTCCTATAAGGGTGACAACGATGATGACCATGACACATTTCTAAACTAGAACTAGACTAGAACCCATGTCCACCACCTCTCATATTAGGTGTATCCAAGAGCCTACTATCTGAGACTATTTCATCCCTATATGACCCGTGCCCACCATGAAACTTGATACCATATGCCCCATTAGTCCTGTCCTCCTCTCTATAACCGATCCTTGGTTTTCCCTCTCTCTGCAAGTTTGACAAACTCTGTAGGATAACTGCATTGACTTCTACTTGTTTTTAATATGCCCTAGCATGTCTTTCCTGTGACTAAATGATTCTGTTATTATTTGATTCGCTATTTTTTACCTATGCCTTAAGACTTCTTAAGGTTTTTTCTATGTCAGGAGAGTACCCCTCTCTTGGTTGATCATCTAATCTATAAGGAGAGTCTCGTGAACTATAATCCACCATTTTTCTAGTCATATCTGATACTCTTCTTCCTACAAACATACCATGTCAGATAAACCAAATATAAACATAATCAACATACCTTAGTGAAGTTCATAAGAGGCTATCTCATATGTAAAATCAACCCAAATTAGCATAATACATGTATATACATAATCATATCAATATATCAACATAATGCATGACAACACCAACTGCGTACAAAGACCTCATGCACAACATCCATAACCATGACAAGGCATGCATAACAACCACATAGATATTGACATGCATGCATGACAAACACATTCGGCCCATCCAGTCCAAGTGTTGAACCATGCTCTGATACCAATCTGTAAATGCCACATCCCACATTTACCCACTTTAACTAGCCTCTCAAGGTAAACATGAGCTGAAGGATTGTTGGGAGTGGGATCCCCAAGGGAAATTTTGGGGCTAAAAGCCCATGTTTAAGTCAATTTTTGTAATATAATTGTAAAGACTCCGCATTTTGTGGTTGAGAAGCGTGAAGGTGTTATGTGTCAAAAAGGGTAGCCCAACCTTAGTTTTGTAAAGTAAAGTCGGCTGTAAGAGACCTACCTGTTATCTCAAAATCAGGCCCTGGAAGGCTGCAGACCAGGAAGACTTCAAGTAACTATTTCAAACCGACTTTAGGCTGAGGCTTAGCCTCCTTAGCCTGAGAGGGCTCTCTCAAAGGGTTAATGATATTGATTAAAGATATGGATAGATGGCTAACTCTATGGTTTGGATTTTATATGTTTGTAGATTGGAAGATGGAGACTTGCTACCATTGGGCTATGGAGTCAGTGACAGAGATAAGGACAACAAATAGCTCTTCTTATAAAACTGAGGCTTGTATATACTTCAATGAAAGAGTGACACATTCAAGAAAGTCTCAATAACTTGAAGTTCATAGGAGTCAGAGCATGTGGGCATGAATTCTGAGTAATGATACATCAAGGTATTCAAAAGGAAAGAATTTAAAGTGATAGATCATAGTTTAATACCTAAAGGAAGTCAGGGCATTCAACATTTAAACATTCAGAACATAAACTCATATGGGACCACACAGTTTATAAATGTATACAGGAAGTCAGAGCACATTCAGTGAATTCTGAGTGATTATACATCCATACCACTGTAAGAATTAAGGAAAGGACAACATCACATATTCTGAACATAAAAAATCCTTCGTGAATCCTGAGTAATAAGAATTAATACTATGGAAGTAAAGAATTTCAAAGATAAAATATGAAGCTCACTGAAGTACACTAAGAATCTCAGCTTCAGAAAAGTCCAACTGCTTCTGTATATATCAATCCCTGCATAGCATTTACAAAAGTAGTATTTTTCTCTAACATTTTCCAACCCCTAATACATTATTTCTTCTCCCATATATAGAGTTCATGTAGATTCCTTCCTCCAGCATGAGGGGAATTCGAATTCCTCCTAATTTGACACCTATTGACACTTAAAACTAACTATTTAATACAAAGGACAGCTAACTAGGAGTCCTAGAGACCTAATACAACTAGGAGTGTAACTCCTTATTATGATTACAACAACCTTATCTAAACATTTAAAACATTATTTGACACCTAAAACTCCATGAAGTCGAATTTGATGGTGCTCATAACCTTCCAGCTGGCCCTTGATGACTCATCCTTTTGTTGTTCCTAGAAACTAGGAGACTGTCCCTTGCTCTGTTCTGGCTGAAAAATAGGTCTTGGGACAGAGCTCATAACTTCTCACAAAAAACGTATTTGGAAAAACTGAAGGAGGCTTTTGTGAAACAATCCATGCTGAACAAAAACCTATCTTGGTTTTTTGAAACACCTTCCCTACCGCCCAGAATGTGTCTTTGAAAAACAGGTGTAAAACAGGAGATGAAAAACTGCACCTACAGCAGTTTCGTAGCGCAACTTTGGTCATTAATTTCTCTCAGATCGTAATGGATTTGAGGAAACTGAAGGAGGTTTTTCTAGTTTAGTCTGTTAGGAATAAAAACCTCTTTCCATTTCCCAAAATAGGCTTTCAGTTGCTTTAGAGACCTCCTGGAAGTTGACTAGTAAAAACAGGGAAACAAAACTCCTCCTTTTTTGCTTTTGGTCTTCCACAAGGATCTTCGAAATCAATTATCCCTGTTGTTCTTCATAAAATTGCATTGGATTATCTTTTTTTACATACACTGCAGACTTGGCCCATGTATATGTGAAAACAAAACCCTTTAATGTTGCCTGATGCATCATGAACAAAACTAGCTATGAATAATGACCATTTTATAACACATAGCTTTAGAGTTCATATATGTCCTTCTTCTGCTTGTTCTGACTTTGCTGGATGCTCATACTTTGTTAATGATTTTACCTTTATCACTCTCAATTGATCAACTGAATTATAAAATGCAGCTACAGCAGTTTCGTAGCGCACTATGAAACTGTTGTGCATTAGGCATCATCTTCAGCAGTTTCGTAGCGCGCTACGAAACTGCTGTGTAATTTCAAAAATGCAGTTTTAATGCCAAAACTTGACCATATTGAGCTTCTTTATCTTGATATTTCCATTTTCATGTTCCCTAAAGCTGTTCAAAATTAAATGCAGAGGAACCACTCTTTAAGGAAAACTTCAAAAAGGTAAATGATCAAACCTTAGGACTAACCTTGTTTGTTGTGTGATTTTCCTTAGCTAAGGAAATCCTTTCTGCTGGCTTAGTTGTATCTTAAAATCCTCGATTTTCCTCTTCATAATTCTGATGTTGGGTCTGAGCCTATTATTAATCCATCTGATGTATCTTGCCTTGCTTGAATTTGATGAAGATTTCTGATCTCTGCTCACCATGGGCTTGTTTGCTCAAACTAAGAATTGTATCAAATGTCTATTGCATGAACACGACCAAGATCAGCATGAATATGTCCAGGATCAATTAACTCTTCCCTTACCTTTTTTCTTTGAAATTTTGTCAGTGATAACAGTGGCTCCACTTGGGATAGTGTGCCCTTGTGGTACACTAAGAACCTGCAGTTCCAGTGCCTTATCCTCTTATGATAAACAAAAATTTATTTGACAAACATCTCCTTTAAGTTCCTTGGGCCTTCACCTCGGGCTTAAACTTGATGATCATTGTGAGAGAAAGAAATCTACCACTACTGAAAAAAAAAATGCTCAGTCAACCTTGAGCTTATTTTCATTTTCCTACCTACCTACCCTATCAGCTGCAAGCTCCACTTGTAGCTCAAGCAACATGATATTTCCAATAAAGCCAATCAATTGTCCTCTCTGATATTGGAGGCTCTTGACTGCATTCAACCTCAAAATAACCATGGTAGTGAGATGACCAAATCAACCTATAATGTATATGATCTTCATAATGCAAATGAAATTGAAATACTGATGTGCAAAACTTTGCCATGTATTCATTTATAGGGTCAAAGAAAACATGGTTATTTTGATAATCATCATAACATTCTATCTCTTCAGAAAACTGATCCTCAACCACACAAAATTCCTTTGATGTGCTATCCAACTGCCTTTCTACATGATTCTCATAGACAATGTAATTTTCCTCACTATTGTGATCATTCTTTGAAGTAAGCTGCTGCAAGGAATTACAAAATTGAACAACCTTTTCCTCTGCCTGAGGGCTATAAAAGCTATTTTCCAGTACTTCTTCTTGCTGTTTGCAATCAATTTCATACTCATATTGATCTGAAGCTTGACAAATCTACTGCATCTCTACATCAATCTCAGAGGATGTAATATGATTTTCATAAGTAAACCCCTGCTGATCTTCATGCTGCATTTCATGAGATGTTATACTTTCTTCTTGGTGTTGAAATGCATTGTTATGAAGAGCCTCTAAAATTTCTTCATCCATAAATTCATCATCATCATAACAATATTCCAAGTATTGAATAAAACTCGTAGAATGTTTACAACAATCTTTGACCAACAATAAGGAGGGATGACACTCTTTATACATGTCATAGAACACATCATGGAAATCAGCAAGAGAATATAATGAACCATTTTCCAAACTTTTATACCAAGACCATGCTTTTCCTTCTAAAGTGGTCATAAACATCCTCATGAGACAATCCTCAGGGAAATGAACCTTAAGACTGCGTACGTGCATATGGAACCTAACCAAATGAAGAGCAGCATTGTCCTTCTTTTCATCTTTGAATATTGGAAGATCATCTAACCAATCAACCTTTGGCATAGGATTTGGAAAACCAGGGATATGAGACCGATTCATAGGAGCATACCTGGCATTCATTCTTGCAATGGAATTCATCTTGAAACTTCATCAAGCTACTGATCTTCTAGCAGTGGAGTCACCTTCCAATTTCTTATTCGATGTGTGGAGTCGCCAAGGTAGTTTTGCAGCCTCAAATAGATGTCTGAGCTCCTGCTACCTTCAGAAGTTCAACCTCTTAATTTCGGGAATGAATAGACTTCAGGCTCCCGGCAGATGCACCAAAATGTTATCTCAAAATCAGGCCCTGGAAGGCTGCAGACCAGGAATACTTCAAGTAACTATTTCAAACTGACTTTAGGCTGAGGCTTAGCCTCCTCAACCTGAGAGGGCTCTCTCTTGATGGGTTAATGATTTTGATTAAAGATAAGATGGCTAACTCTTGTAGAACAACTGTGAAAAATATGAATGGTGGAAACACATTAAACAAAACTATCCATTGGGCTTATGGAGTCAACAACACCTCAATATAACAATGAACTCAACCTTACATGGAAGTCAGGGCATTCAACATTTAAACATTCAGAACATAAACTCATATGGGACCACACAGTTTATAAATGTATACAGGAAGTCAGAGCACATTCAGTGAATTCTAAGTGATTATACATCCATACCACTGTAAGAATTAAGAAAAGGACAACATCACATATTCTGAACATAAAAAATCCTTCATGAATCCTGAGAAGTAAAGTTCAGCATGTATATTACTGAAAATGAGTCTTACATAGGCCAAATACCAGCTTTTTCATAAAATTTCCAACCCTGATTACATTGTTGTTTCAGCTATATATAGAGCTCTTATTCTAACTGATCGACATTCCTCCTCCAGCATGAGGGGAATTCAAAAAATACTTCTATTATTGACATCTGTTTAGCTTTCAACTGCCTATACTGCCTATTTAATGTAACAAACTTCCACTAGACCTTTCTAGACATCTAAATCAAGTAGGACTCTAATTCCATAACAGCCTTGGTCTATAATCATCCTCGTTCTTTGACATCTGGTTCCCTTCTAGTTTAGCTGTGATGAGTCTTCAAGGTTCCATGTTTTTCTTCAATGTCACGTGTTTTCCAATGCCCTGAAACATAGGAAACTACCCCTATTTACTGGGGAAACTACCCCTGTTTACTGGTCTTTAGTTTTCCTCAAAATATTTGAATCCAAAGAAGCATGTCCTTTATCCTTTAATTACCCAAAATGGAGCAGACTGCCACGTCCTTGATGTGATGTAAGCCTTTCCCATGTACCTGTGTGATGACAAAACATTTCAAAAAGATTTGCCGCTTTGTCATTCATAATTGATCAACTCAATTGTAACATGCAGCTACAATAGTTTCGTAGCGTGCTACGAAACTGCTGTGTAATTTCAAAAACACAGTCTTCCTTTCATAGCTAAATGATCGCCACTATTCATAGCTTAAGCACCTTACTCCCTTGATCATTTTGACAAGATTTGCTTGCAACTTTTCAAGAAACAGATATTTCTCCTGAGGAAAAGATGCAATGACACCAATAACACCATTCACTGTTCCAAATATAACTGTATGAATCTGGCTAGTACCTCACGTGCAAATTGTATAGGCATCTTCTCTTCAGGTGCAAGGGGATGTGCTAATATAGTTCCCTCTGGGATCTCCACAAAGAAATAGCCCATTCCTCCATGTAATACTTTCTTCCATGACATTCTGACATCAATATCATTCTCTCCAGGTCTAATCACATCAAACTCAAATCCTAATTTCTTCCCTGCCTTTAAAAATTCACTTCGCATAGTTGATGCTTTGGACAAGGTTATGGGAACAACCTGTAAATGAGCATGATTATTAGCCTCAACTTTTCTGCACAGCATTTAACAACATTTACGGCTAGTGCAAGGGCAGCTGGTGAAGCTTTTTGCTTGTCTCTTCTCAAGCTATTCAGTAAAACAGATAACAGTTGTTGTGATATGTCTTCACTCTCATTCAAACCAAACTCATAATTGTTTGCATTGAAGCAGATACGTTTTCAGTGTGATTCTCACTAGCACTGGCAAGGAAATGTTGAAACATGTCAAGGATGAGATTATCACACTGAAGGTTCAGCATGACAACGCATGACCTGACTTTTGCGACAGTTTCTAAAATTGTTACCCTCCTTCCAAATGTGGGACTATTCATTTGATCTAGTCCCTGAAGGCTTCCAACAATCAACTAAAATATTTCCCTCATTAAATCATCATTATATGGTGCTTCAGGTGTCGTTATTCTAGTGATTTCACTAATGCAAGTAACAACAATGAGCCTGACATCTTTGTCTTGGTGCCTTAGAAGCTTTGGCTTTACCAACGAACTCATGGATGTAATCACTGCATCCTGCATTATCTCAGAAGGTTACTGTTCCACCATAGATAAATAGTCCTCCACTTTCTGAAATTCTTGAACTGTACTTGAAACATTTTGGGAGAGGCAACTGAAGTGGTTGTTGACAAATATCATAAATAATCTCATGGTATTCCTTTTGGAAATCACTCTGAGAATCTCCTTCCGCTGACATCTCTGCTGTCAGATACTTCTTCCTTATGCTACTGCCGGCGGTTGTGATGAATTGAAATCATTACCAAACCTCTCTACTTGCACAATTGCCTACATAAACAACAACATTCATGTCAGGCAGCCATTTGCGGAGTTCTTTTGCCCAGTTTGTTAATGTTGACAAGGGTACAACTACAAGGAAAAGACCGTGTATCTTCTGCACATTCTGTAAAAACCCGAGCATTGAACAGATTGCACAGTTTTTCCAAGGCCCATTTCATCTGCAAGAATAACATTTGTATCATTCCTCCAGCTGTTCTTATAAAAATCGCGGATCTCAAGTGTGTCTTTCAGCTGGGTGAAAAATCTCAGAAAACAGAATATCCAGTACAATGAGAATATCCCTGAAAACTGAGCTCAAGATTGTTTACAAGGAATAGTTTCAGACTGCTCCAAATTCAAAGAATAGAAGCAAAACCCACAAGAACATTTCCCCGATTGCTCTGATACTATTTTGAAAACCCTGATTGAACGACCAAAACCGCTGAGTAAAATACAACTGCAAACATGTGCCAGTACCAAGACACCTAACGACCTAATGATGAGGATAAGCGGTCGGATATGATAGACGAAGTGTATAAGCTGACAACTGTTGATGGATTTTGATGGATATGACAGCTGTGAAAGAATGGCTATGGATTCGAAAAAATCCCCAATTTCGTAGCATAGCCAGTGCAAAATACGAATTATGCACTACGAAACCACCTAAAACATGTTGCGCTGCGAAACTGCTAAAAAGGATTTATGTGCTGCAAAACCACTTTAAAATGATTACAGGCGCTACGAAATCACCTAGACAATTTCGGCTTTGAAATGAGTTTGGACATATGATATCCATGTGAGATGTGAGACCAATGATAGACTAAAACAGAGAATTGACCCCTTTATACATACCAACAATACTCTTAACAAGACTCCTATTCAAACTATTTAGACTCTAAAACCAGATGAAAAGACTAGACCCAAAATTGACACCAACCCTTTGGCAAACAATCGCACTGATGTGAACAATTTAGAAATTTTTCTTGAGTGATAACAGTATCAGCAAGAGAATATAATGAACCATTTTCCAAACTTTTATACCAAGACCATGCTTTTCCTTCTAAAGTGGTCATAAACATCCTCATGAGACAATCCTCAGGAAAGTGAACCTTAAGACTGCATACATGCATATGAAACCTAACCAAATGAAGAGCAGCATTGTCTTTCTTTTCATCTTTGAATATTGGAAGATCATCTAACCAATCAACCTTTGGCATAGGATTTGGAAAGCCAGGGATATGAGACCGATTCATAGGAGCATACCTGGCATTCATTCTTGCAATGGAATTCATCTTGAAACTTCATCAAGCTACTGATCTTCTAGCAGTGGAGTCACCTTCCAATTTCTTATTCGATGTGTGGAGTCGCCAAGGTAGTTTTGCAGCCTCAAATAGATGTCTGAGCTCCTACTACCTTCAGAAGTTCAACCTCTTAATTTCGGGAATGAATAGACTTCAGGCTCCCGGCAGACGCACCAAAATGTTATCTCAAAATCAGGCCCTGGAAGGCTGCAGACCAGGAAGACTTCAAGTAACTATTTCAAACCGACTTTAGGCTGAGGCTTAGCCTCCTTAGCCTGAGAGGGCTCTCTCAAAGGGTTAATGATATTGATTAAAGATATGGATAGATGGCTAACTCTATAGTTTGGATTTTATATGTTTGTAGATTGGAAGATGGAGACTTACTACCATTGGGCTATGGAGTCAGTGACAGAGATAAGGACAACAAATAGCTCTTCTTATAAAACTGAGGCTTGTATATACTTCAATGAAAGAGTGACACATTCAAGAAAGTCTCAATAACTTGAAGTTCATAGGAGTCAGAGCATGTGGGCATGAATTCTGAGTAATGATACATCAAGGTATTCAAAAGGAAAGAATTTAAAGTGATAGATCATAGTTTAATACCTAAAGGAAGTCAGGGCATTCAGCATTTAAACATTCAGAACATAAACTCATATGGGACCACACAGTTTATAAATGTATACAGGAAGTCAGAGCACATTCAGTGAATTCTGAGTGATTATACATCCATACCACTGTAAGAATTAAGGAAAGGACAACATCACATATTCTGAACATAAAAAATCCTTCATGAATCCTGAGTAATAAGCATTAAGACTATGGAAGTAAAGCATTTCAAAGATAAAAGATGAAGCTCACTGAAGTACACTAAGAATCTCAGCTTCAGAAAAGTCCAACTGCTTCTGTATATATCAATCCCTGCATAGCATTTACAAAAGTAGTCTTTTTCTCTAACATTTTCCAACCCCTAATACATTATTTCTTCTCCCATATATAGAGTTCATGTAGATTCCTTCCTCCAACATGAGGGGAATTCGAATTCCTCCTAATTTGACACCTATTGACACTTAAAACTAACTATTTAATACAAAGGACAGCTAACTAGGAGTCCTAGAGACCTAATACAACTAGGAGTGTAACTCCTTATTATGATTACAACAACCTTATCTAAACATTTAAAACATTATTTGACACCTAAAACTCCATGAAGTCGAATTTGATGGTGCTCATAACCTTCCAGCTGGCCCTTGATGACTCATCCTTTTGCTGTTCCTAGAAACTAGGAGACTGTCCCTTGCTCTGTTCTGGCTGAAAAATAGGTCTTGGGACAGAGCTCATAACTTCTCACAAAAAAGGTATTTGGAAAAACTGAAGGAGGCTTTTGTGAACCAATCCATGCTAAACAAAAACCTATCTTTTTTTTTGAAACACCTTCCCTACCGCCCAGAATGTGTCTTTGAAAAACAGGTGTAAAACAGGAGATGAAAAACTGCACCTACAGCAGTTTCATAGCGCAACTTTGGTCATTAATTTCTCTCAGATCGTAATGGATTTGAGGAAACTGAAGGAGGTTTTTCTATTTCAGTCTGTTAGGAATAAAAACCTCTTTCCATTTCCAAAATAGGCTTTCAGTTGCTTTAGAGACCTCCTGGAAGTGGACTAGTAAAAACAGGGAAACAAAACTCCTCCTTTTTTGCTTTTGGTCTTCCACAAGGATCTTCGAAATCAATTATCCCTGTTGTTCTTCATAAAATTGCATTGGATTATCTTGTTTTACATAAAATTCAGACTTTTCCCATGTATATGTGAAAACAAAACCCTTTAATGCTGCCTGATGCATCATGAACAAAACTAGCTATGAATAATGACCATTTTATAACACATAGCTTTAGAGTTCATATATGTCCTTCTTCTGCTTGTCCTGACTTTGCTGGATGCTCATACTTTGTTAATGATTTTCCCTTTATCACTCTCAATTGATCAACTGAATTATAAAATGCAGCTACAGCAGTTTCGTAGCGCGCTACTGTTGTGCATTAGGCATCATCTTCAGCAGTTTCGTAGCGCGCTACGAAACTGCTGTGTAATTTCAAAAATGCAGTTTTAATGCCAAAACTTGACCATCTTGAGCTTCTTTATCTTGAGATGTCCATTTTCATGTGCCCTAAAGCTGTTCAAAACTAAATGCAGAGGAACCACTCTTTAAGGAAAACTTCAAAAAGGTAAATGATCAAACCTTAGGACTAACCTTGTTTGCTGTGTGATTTTCCTTAGCTAAGGAAATCCTTTCTGCTGGCTTAATTGTATCTTAAAATCCTCGATTTTCCTCTTCATAATTCTGATGTTGGGTCTGAGCCTATTATTAATCCATCTGATGTATCTTGCCTTGCTTGAATTTGATGAAGATTTCTGATCTCTGCTCACCATGGGCTTGTTTGCTCAAACTGAGAATTGTATCAAATGTCTATTGCATGAACACGACCAAGATCAGCATGAATATGTCCAGGATCAATTAACTCTTCCCTTACCTTTTTTTCTTTGAAATTTTTTCAGTGATAACACTACCCATGGTCCGCGGACCATGGGATTGTATAAAAAGAGCTAAGCTCTAAGTAGTTTAAAAACAGGAGATAATGGAAGATCATAGAGTAGAGTAATAGCTCTGAAGAAGAAGTCTAAGTCTTGGGTCGTAGCGTAGGTAGAGGCTCTGCAGCTAAGTGCGCAGACCCCTGCAGCTGTGTGCGCAGGGTGGATAGGGTTTGTAAACAATTGGAAGGTATTAATAAAGAGAGATATTCTGCAATTTTTGTGTCTTTGTTCTATTATTGCGTCTTGATACGTTATGTATGAATTTCCTTTATTATGTTTATATGATGCACGAATGAATGCAATTACATTGAATAATTGAACACAATTAGGAATATCTGGCTACGCAGTGCGAAAGTACCTGAGTAGTAGGTTAGGGCTACGCGAAGATCGATTGTACCCTTACGCGAGGTATTGAAGGCTGGAATAGAGGGCTAGTCTTACAAGCCCTAGAGTGAAGTGACCTGCGTGAAGACAGGGATAAAAGGAATCAAATGACATCACAACCATCTCAGGGTGCGAAACTTGGTTCCAACATCCCCCCATACTACTTCAGGTGAGACTTCGGTCCATGCTCCACAGGCTGATGCCAAAAGAACCAGTAGTGTAGTGATTTGTCTGGCTAATTAACGTTGAACGTAGGTCAGGCCCCTTCAAGCCAACAAATGGTTTTGTTGTCGAGACCAGAATATACATAAGAGATGTGTGATGTCGTATCACTGGAATCCAACTAAGAAAGAGATTGGAGACTGGTTGGATAGGAAGATCCATGAATTCGTGGCATAGAAAAACAGGAACCCATGAGTGACAAAGGAACGGTGGTTGGACAGATACTTGTATACAGAAATCCACGAGATCCTCTTTTGCACTTTCCCTATTGAGCTATCCGATTGGATCGCGAAGCTAGCAGATAGCTAAGGAAGGTGTAAACTTGACGGTCCTATTGTGTGGACCCCAGAGCTAGTGCGAAGGTTGGATGTGTCGTAGGATAAGATCGCCCACGTTGTCGATCATTGGCTCGATCGTATCATAGGAGGATTTGTGACTGAATTCGCGGTCGACACCTCAGTCAGCTATAGTGAGGCGGAGCGATGATTTTTCAAAGGACCACGAGTTAAGTACGTAAAATCTTTGAATACGTGGATTAAAATGCTATTGTGCAAAAAATGGGTTATGCAGGTACCTAGATGTTTGGAACTACGCGAAGCGGAAAAACTTACAGGAACGACGGAAAAAAGGGTCCAAAGTATAGTCCCTTGATTTCATCTCTATGAGGTGATGAAGAAGGGATAGCGAGGGTTTATCCACGAAGTGTTGTTTAGTTAATAAGACAAGGATTCCCATGAATACCACCTTCGCCCACACCACCTCCAACTTCACCACCATCACCTCCAACTTCACCCGTACCACCTCCACCTCCACCATAGTTTATTATGGTAAATACAGTGAAGCTACCTTTTTTCAAAGGCTTGGGAAATGAAGACCTGAACCAATTCTGGTTCATTGTGAGGGTTGTATGGGAAGCTAAAGGTGTTACAGATGATCATATAAAGAAGGTAATGCTAGGTAATGCTCTGCAAGATCGCACACTAGACTGGTATATTAAGTACTCTAATGATAACCCAAATGCTGGAGTGGCAGACATCCAGGCAACACTGAATAGAGAATTTAGTAGGCCTAAATCTGAGGCACAGTTGATTGTGGGATTCAAAGAAATCGTGATGCAACCAAGCGAGATGCCTTGGGAACTAGATCAGAGGTTGAAGTGTACAATCCGTGAAGCCAACATGAATTTGACAGATGGACAACATTGCGAATGGTTTGTAGCTTCGCTACTACCACACTTAAGGAGTGCATTGTCGCAACAAAAGATAACAACTCAGGCAGAGGCCTTGGAGATTTCCATGAGGCTACATGAAACCCCAATGCAAGATCCAAATCTAGGAGTTCAACAGATCCATGCATAGCTAAAGAACCTATGCCTTGAGATGCAAAGTCTGAAGTAGGACAGGATGGTTTGACCAGAGGTGCACGAGGAGGTATGGTGCTTGAAATGCAAGAGTCAGGGTCATGACAAAGACCATTGCCCGGTCTTTGCAAACTACATTGCAAGAGGAGGACCGATGCCTTTAAGGCCACAAGATCAAGTAGGACCTGGTGCGGGGCCTGCATTATGGTGTGCCATCTGTGAGGTAGCCAGAAAACATGCCACGGATAACTGTCGCTTGCTACAGAAGTATGTACAAGCACCACAACAACTATTCTACAACTTTTGTAGGTCGGTAAGACATGACGAGCATACTTGAAGGAGATATGAATTGATGATGGATAAAATTCCCACCTATAAGGTTTAGGCCGAAATGCGGCCCCTTGACCAGAGTGTAGTGATGGCGTGGACATGATTTCAGGGGCATGGACAAGGTCGGGATAGAGGAGGACCTGGCAAAGGTCGAGGACAATTGATTTTCTACAATTGCAAAGGACTAGGACACTATGCCTGTGATTGCATTAATACAACACGTCCGTCGTGCAATTATTACACGTTGTTTGATCATGAAACGAAAGATTGTCCTACGCTGCTAGATAGGATACGTGACAAAGGGGTGCTACCACCTGTGCCGACTCAGAACCTGCAGATGATGAGGTCTGAGCCGTGCGAGGAAGATCCAAATGTAAATATAGTGCATGGATAGGAGATGATAAGGGGAAACAGCCAGAAGATAGTACATGGGTTCGCAAAGCTCCGGCGAAGGAGGCTTAGTTCGATTTGGAGCACGCACATGAAACCTTCATGGAAGCTAAGAAGAGATTCGTTCAGGCCTCCAGGTTAGGAAGCAAGTATAAGCTTGAGTAGGAGATGGACCCCTCTATGCTTACAACTTTCTTGGAGACCTATGTGAAGTTATTGCACGATAGTAAGGTTGTAAAAGGGTTACAAGAGCTCATCAATAGATGTGTTGGAATCACGCCAGGTGAGCTGCTTGTAGTACGAAAGATTGCCAAGCATAAAATAAGGACGAGACAAGAGATGAGATTAACCATGCATAGAGGAGAGTATGAAATGGATCAGGTTATTTTGGACCTAGGGTCAGACGCGAATGTCCTACCGAAGCAGACTTAGGAACGAATGGGGAGACATGCATTGCAATGGTCTCCAATTTAGCTAAGGATGGAAAATCAGCAGAAGATCATCCCCAAGGGGCAGCTGTAGGGGGTGACCGTGGATATTGAGGGAGTGAGCACTCTGGCTTATTTTGAAGTAATAAAGATAGTGGATGAAAACAATCCCTATCCTGCACTCCTGGGAATTGACTGGGCTACTGATATGAATGGGGTAATCAATCTAAAGAAGTGAAAGATGATCTTTGAGAAGAAATCAATGCACGTAATAGTACCCCTCGATCCTGTTGAAGGATCACGCTATACTTAACCAGTCCGTGATTATGAGAGTGATGATGACCTGGATAGTATCTATAAGCTAATAGTGCGAGACCAAGATTGGGTGAATCCCACCACAGACGGACGGGTTACATGGGATTGCGAGAGTTCCTGCACTTCGAACTCTGATGAAGAAGTAGAATGCTGGCAGAATCGGTTACACGAACTAACTACGCTGAATTGCAACATGATGACTCGATCGTTGCATTGTGTGTCATTAGAGCTAAGAAATATGCATACTGATGATGGTCTGAATGAGGTAGATATATTTTTGGATTCATTTTAAAGGGAGGTACGAGAAAAGCAGTGCTGCTATGCATTGGACTGGGCATTGCGCCCTACGCTCGCAAGATGGTGGGGTACACATAAAGGAAGCTTTGATGATTGGCATGAATGTAGGAGGATGATAAGAACATGATTTGGGAAGCCTAAGATGTGACTGAAAGACAAGTATGATGGAATGGACAATCTGCGCATGCATTTTTCCAAATGGACCCAGGCTTATGGAGAAAAGCCCCAACCTAAGTGAGTGCAGTTGTTCTGTCATACCGTGGATGTGGTCCCAATGAATTGGTATGTAGAAACAGAGCTCCGCCATGGGACAGGTGAATGGGATATCCTGCGCGAAGGATGCATGATGAAATTCATTTTTGAGGACGAGTTTGATAGTATTAATGAAGCGCTACAAGAGGTGAAAGCTGCAATATTTAGGATACCGTGGGATTCTTAGACCCGATTCAGCCTGAATGGGCTACTCAGATGAGTTGCGTGCTAGAATGTTATAATGTAACTGCTAAAGAAGAGGATGAGGATTCACAGAAGATTAACATTCCAGAAATAGAGGGTCACCGCATGGTTCAAGGACCACAGATTGAGAACCCTTATATAACCACGTCATTGAAAATGAAACAAGTAAACATTGGTACTGAGGCAAAACCCAAATTCACAAATATTGGAGATTACTGGGATGACGCGATGGTGGATAAGGTAACTGAATTACTCCACGAATACCAGGATTTATTCCCTACCAAGTTTACGGACCTGAAAGGGATAATCAGGGACCTAGGTATGATGAAGATTACATTGAAACCTGATGCGAAGCCAGTTAAGCAAAGACCTTACTATCTCAATCTGAAATATAAGGAAAAGGTCCACTTAGAGTTGGACAAGATGCTCGTGGTAGGCATCGTTGAGCCTGTGGAAGAATCTGACTGGGTAAATCCAATGGTGGTACAAGAAAAGAAGCAGAAGGATGAAATAAGGATATGTGTGGATCTCAGGAAGCTAAATGACGCTTGTGTACATGATCCTTTCCTGACTTTGTTCACTGATGAAGTGTTGGACAATGTAGGTGGCCAGGAAGCATATTCCTTCACTTATGGGTTCTCTGGGTACCGCCAAATCAAAGTCGCATTGAAAGATATGAGCAAGGCAACCTTCGCAACTGAGTGGGGTTGTTTTCAGTACACTATAATGTCGTTTGGATTGAAGAATGAGCCAGCGATGTTCTCGCTCGTCGTTGTTGCTACGTTCAAGGAATCTATTCATAAGTTCCTGGAGGTATATTTTGATGACTAGATTGTATTTAGGTTGGCTAAATGCCATGTAGTGAGCTTACGTCTGATGCTGGATACCTGTCAGAGATACCAGATCGCACTCAATCTCAAGAATTCTCTATTTTGTGTTCCTTTTGGGGACCTATTGGGGCATGTGGTTTGCAGACAGGGACTGATGGTAGACCCTGTGAAGATTGCGGTGATACTAAACTTGGAAGCGCCGAGGAGTGTGAAGTAGCTACGCGCTACCCTGGGACATACGAGATATTATAGAAAGTTTATCAAAATCTATGCCCAGATCACCACGCCTGTGGAGAAAATGCTGAAGAAGGATGTCACATTCTGTTGGAACGATGGCTACAAGAAGAGCTTGGATATATTGAAATAAAGGATGGTCACCGCATCGATTCTAGTCTTCCCAGACTGGAAAAAGGAGTTTCGTGTGCATGTCAACATGTCATGTATAGCGTTGGGAGAAGTACTAACATGGGCTGGCAGAGAAGGCTTGGACCATCCTATCGTGTTCGCAAATCGAATATTATCCAAAGCGGAAAATAATTATTCCACCACTAAGAGCGAAGGGCTAGCTATGGTGTATGCGCTCCATAAGTATAGGTACTACTTGCTGGGAGGCCATTTCAAGATGTATATGGATCACTTCGCACTGAAGTACCTGGTCAATAAGCCTATGTTGGGGAGGCGAATCTGCAGGTGGCTCTTACTATTCTAGGAGTATGATTTTGAAGTGGTTGTGAAGCCTGGACGCTTGAACGCAGGACCAGACCATCTGTTGCACATCGAAACAGGGGAGGAACCTACTAACTTGGAAGAAGGATTGCCTAACGTGCAACTATTTGCAATGCATGTCATGGATGGTCATTTCGAGGATATAATACACTTCCTAACAACAGGAACTACATCGGAAGGATACACTGTCCATCAAAAGAAGGAATTAGTGGTGCGTGTGGTAGATTTCTCTATCATTGCTGGGCATCTGTACAAGATGGGGATTGATGAGATATTGCAACGGTATGTACCTGAGTTTGAAAGAAGCAGCATCCTCACGAACGCTCATGGGGGTGTCGCAGGAGGCCATTATGCAGGGAGAGCAACTGCGCAGAAGATTCTACGCACAGGGTTGTGGTGGCCAACCCTTCATCAGGACTCAAAAGCATATTGCAAGGTGTGCGATGTGTGTCAAAGGACTGGCAGGCCATCGCGGAGGGATAAGATGCCTTTGAATCAACAAATGATGTTGCAACCCTTTGAGAAGTGGGTGATATATTTTGTGCGACCTATTCAACCACAAGGAAAGACGGGAGCAAGGTATATTATCACCATGACGAAGTATTTGACTCATTGGTCAGAGGCACAACTTGTGAAGGATTACATAGGCATGACCGCTACAAAGTTCCTCTTTGAGCATGTAAATTTGACTCATTGGTCAGAGGCACAACTTGTGAAGGATTACATAGGCATGACCGCTACAAAGTTCCTCTTTGAGCATGTACTGACATGATTTGGCTATCCAAAGATCTTGATGAGTGATCACACCACACACTTCCTGAATGAAACGATCAATGCACTGACAGAGGAATTTTAGGTATACCACTAGAGGAGCACACCTTATCACCCACAGGCCAATGGGGTAGTGGAGGCGTTCAACAAGATGCTTGAAAACGTGCTAACCAAGGTTTGCAATGCTCAGCAAATTGATTGGGACCTACGCATACCTGCAGTATTGTGGGCTTATCGAACGACATGCAAAAAGTTCACTCGACAAACCCATTTTCGGCTTCTCTATGGTGTTGAAGCAGTAATGCCTATGGAATACATTATGCCTAGTCTATGCATAGCAATGATCACAAGTATGACAGATCATGGAGCCTTGGAGGAGAGGCTCACACAACTGGATGAACTGGAGGAAGAAATATTTTTGCTTCGATTCACCAGCAGGTCCAAACATAGTGTGAAAAGGTATGGCATGATCTACACATCAAGTTGCGCACATTTAAGGTAAATGACCTGGTTTTGCTATATGATAGTAAGTTTGATAAATTTCCAAGGAAATTTAGGATGCACTGGTTAGGGCCTTATGTTATTAAGGAGATTACTGACAGAGGAGCAATACAGCTGGTCAAATTGAATGGCGAACCCTTCCCAAGAAAGGTGAATGGCAGTCACTTGAAGCCATACATCGGCGGTTCGACCATGTGACTAAATGAAGGTAACACAGTCTTAGTCCTCCAAGTAGCTGAAAGGAGGCGCAGGACTATAAACTACACTGCTCGGGTTGGGGAGCTGCGTGATTGGAAGATGGTGCGAAGCAAGGACGTGTCACTGGGTCCGTGGTAGCACAAAGGGAGCTGCGCTACCCAAGAAGACATTGCCAAGTTAGCAGGAAAGTAACCATTAAAGTCACTATTCATGAAAAGATGACAGAAGTGAGGCCAAATGGAGTGGTTGGCCGGCGTTTAAGACTAAATTTATGGCTTATATCCTTGAAAATCTGCCACCAATCCAACATTAATGAATCAATTTTGGGGGGAATGATCGGATTCGAATTCGAAATGCCCTATAAATTACAAGTGTTTGTCCAACGAAAAACACTCGGCATTTTGAGAATTGGGTTGTTACGTTCTCCAGTGCACATGAACTGTGAATTCTTTCAAGATCTGGTAGCATGTCCAGCATTTCAACAATTGTCAAAAGAGACACGAAAACTAGTGAATAGCGTCATGTCAACACGCGCAGAAGATATGAACACCGAAGAAGTGGTAGTTGAGGAGAATGTGCAGGAAATCGATATGGAGTCGAAGTAGCTACTCCAGAAGTGCCTTGTTAAAATATGGCAACAAGAATATTCCAATTTAATTTGTTCTTGAATTAAATTGTGAATTAAAATCAAATTTAGTCTTAACAACTACTTAGAAATAATTAATTAATTAATTTTAAATTAATTAGTTGGAGAAATTCAAGTTAGAACTCTTTTTGAAGTCATGCAAGAGTTATCCCTTAAATTAAGGAGATATGATTGAGTTATATTTGAGTTGTAATTAGTTAACTCAGTTTACTGAGGTAAGTCTAGTTATATTAGTTCCAAACTGTTTGAGGAACTAATAGTGAGTTAATAGTCAGTTGATGCATTAATGCACTTAACTAGTGTTATTCTAGTTAAATGAAGATTCCCTCATCAGAAACTCATGCATGTATATTCTGAGAAAGACCCAGTTGAGATTAATGTTCAAGGATAATGTACTATTAGTTGCATGTGTTTTCTCATGGAGAAAACTCATGCATGCAGTCAAGGATTCATCCTTAAGGATTGTGTAGTTTTAAAGGCTTGTTATTCCACTTGGTAATAAGATAATCATCCACAAGGAACAGCGCAAGGAAATAGGAGCTTGGAGGGCAGAGAGGAAGGCTGGAGAGAAGTGAAGATTTCCTGTGAGCATCTGTGAGGATTGTACTAAGAGCTGGCTAGCTGTGAGAGCTAAGGCTTTGTATAATTCCTATGTATTTCCACCATGTATGATAATACAATAGTGTGGGGTTTTTATCTGAGACTTTCCCCAAAGTATGTTCATGTGTATTGTGCCATTGGTTCTTCTTCTTCTGGTTATATTGTTCAGCTCGATCTTTAAGCTTCCGCAAATTGATAGTAGAAGTAGGTTATAGTATTCTGCTTTGATTTATATTGCATTATTGGGCTAACCTATCACATATTTTCTACATGGTATTAGAGTTGTGAACAATATACTGAGAATAGAATTCGAAGTTTGAATTTTGGGGTTGCAGGTGCAAATCGAATTCATATCATACTTCAAGGTTGGCCAATGGTGTTCTATGGCTTGAGACTCAAGTATGCCTTGGAAGGTAGCTTGAATTACATGGCATGGAAAGATAGAATGGAGATTGTATTAGAAGACAATGGCTTGAAGGAATTCATTGATCAAGAAATCCCAAAGCCAACTTCAACTAATACACAAGAGTTGGCTGAGTGGAAGAAGTGTGTGGCGAAGGCGAGACGAATCGTCCTTGAGGGAGTTTGAGACCATATTGTCTCGAATCTCCATGGGAAGGATAATCCATTTTCAATGTGGAATACATTGAAGGACCTCTACCAGAATAGTAGTGACCAGAGGAAATTTGCGCTCAAGGATAAGCTTCGAAGAATCAAAATGGAGAAGGGCGATACTATTTCCACATATTTGAACAAGCTCACCACATATAGAGATGAGCTTGGCAGTGTGGAAATAACTACTGCCAATGATGATATGGTGAGCCTTGCTCTCCTTGGCCTTCCAAAGAGTTGGAATAACTACCCGGACTCTGTGAATGGAAGGGAGAAATTGCCGGATTTGGAACGACTGTGGTTGGATCTTATGTAGGAGGAGATCAAGAGGAGCACACGAGATGGTTCTTCATCCAAGAATGAAGATGAAGAAAATATGGCCTTAGCAAATAAGACAAGGAAAGGGAAGGGGAAGGCTTCCCATTTCAAATCGAATTCTTCTCATGGAGGGAAGAAGGGTGACATGTCTAAAGTAATATGCTTTAATTGTCACAAGATGGGACATTATGCAACTAATTTCCCATTGAAGAAGTCCAAGAAGGGATCCTCAGAAGGATCAGAAGGTGAGGCATTAGCCTCTTAGTTCAAAATGGAATTTACCCTCATCGCATGCATGGTGTCATCGATGATGGGTTGTGTCTGGTATCTTGATAGTGGAGCCTCATTCCACATGACTAGTGATAAAAATTTATTCAGTGCCTTGGAGGAGAAAGACCTCAAGATGCGCAATATAGATGGGTGATGAAGGAAGGTATAATGTTTCAGGAGTGGGCATAGTTGCTTTTCAGAGGGAGCATGGAGCTCCTCTCACCATGACATATGTGATGTATGTGCCCGGATTGAAGAAGAACATGGTATCGGTCACAATGTTGGAGGAAAAACGCTACAATGTTGTCTCCAGTAAAGGAAAGGCATTCCTAAGACACATAGCCATGGTTCAGACCAAGAGGATAGAGATTTGGGTGAAGAATATCTATAAACTAGAGGTAGATGATTGTGCAGCATTGAGTACGAAAGAAGAATTGGTGCAAAGCCAAGACATTGTCAAGTTGTGGCACAGACAGTTGGGCCATTTGCATCATGAGGCTTTGAAGATAATGCAGTAGATATCTACAAGACTTCCCAAAGGCAAACTTGAGAAAGTTGACACATGCAAAGGTTGTACCTTTGGAAAGTACACCAAGTCTTCCTTTCATGATCAAAACAGTCGAGCAGAGGCTATCTTAGAGCGAGTTCATACTGATTTTTTTGGACCATTCTCGACGGAATCCACAGCGAAGCAAAGGTATTATGTGATTTTCATTGATGACTATTCTCATAAATGCTGGATTTATTTCATGCAGAAGAAGGACCAAACTTTCACAAAGTTTTGTGAGTTCAAAGCTTTAGTCGAGAAAGAGTCAGGGAAGAATATCAAGGCCTTGAGAAGCGACAACAGTGGAGAATATGTCCCTCAAGAGTTTAAGGACTTCTGTGCAGCAGAAGGAATTAAACGAGAGTTGATGGCACCTCATAACCCACAACAAAATGGGGTGGCCGAGTGGAAGACCAGAACTATTGTAGGGATAGCATGGGCAATGCTGCATGACCAAGGCCTACCACTTCACTTGTGGGCTGAGGCATGCAACACAGTGGTCTATTTTTATAATAGAATCCCGCATTGTATACTTGGGATGAAGACACCAGAGGAAGATTTCTCTGGTAAGATACCAGATGTGGGTCACTTCAGGATCTTTGGCTCATTGGTACATTTCCATGTGACAAAGGATGCATGGAAGAAGCTTGAGCCAATAGCAGAGTTGGGGATATTTGTGGGGTACACTGATACACCTCACAACTATCGGGTGTACTTGCCTACCAGTCGGAGGACAGTGGTTTGCAGAGATCTCAAGTTTGATGAGTGTAGGTTTTAACCCTGTATAGAAATTACCTGCATACGAATTCTAAAACACAAAAAATAAACAATTTGAGATCATAACACATAAAACACATATACACAGAGATTTTCCCCTGGATCCCAAAATCGGGACTACCAGCTTGCTTTTTCATTATGTTCCTTTCAATATTATAATACATATTTATACATGCCGAAGCATCCAATACCATGGATTGAAAATCATCGTGTCCAATACCATGGACTGAAAACCATCGCGTCCAAAAAACATGTGTGAAAATCATGCACAAAACCATAGATGGGTCCGCCCAACCTAACATAGGGTCCAAAACCAAAATTTTCCGGGGCGCTGCCCCGGACCCCATATAGTGGGGTTATGGGTACACCTCAAACCCCCTGTGACCCCCCCTCGCTACACAATCGGTGCAACGAAAGGGGGCTCCACCCCCCCTCTAACCCCCTGGTTAACTATGTGGGCTAGTTGTGGAAAGAATATAACACAACCCATCATTCTCCCACTTGTTTTTTCTTTCCACAGGGGGCCACAAGAGAGCTTGGTCATTTTTCCAGCCCTGAAATGCCCATTGTACCTCTACACCAAGGGAACTTCTCAGAGCTCACAGATTTTGTCAATGCATCTGCAGTATTCTTCAAAGTGTCCACCTTTACCAACAACACCTTTTTGTCTTCTATCATATCCCTCACAAAGTGATACTGAACATCAATGTGCTTTGTCTTTGAATGATATGTGGGGCTCTTTGCCAAGAAAATTGCACTTTGGCTGTCACAATTTATCCTTTTAGCTTCGTGTACTAACCCCATACTTGAACACAATCCCTGCAACCAAACTACTTCCTTGCTTGCATGAATGGCTGCCATGTATTCTGCCTCTGTAGTTTATAATGCCATTACAGATTGTTTCTTACTCATCCAACTGATTGCACCTCCAAATAGGTTAAACACATACCCACTTGTAGATCTTCTTTGATCCAGATCTCCAGCCCAGTTTGCATCAACAAAGCCATGAATATCCAACACTTTATCCAATCTTGGTCTTCCTTGGTAGCAAAAACCATAATCACTAGTGCCACGCAAATACGTGAAAACCCGCTTCACTACTGTCCAATGCTCCTTTCCTGGTTTTGACATAAACCTGCTCAATACTCCCACTGCATGTGCAATGTCTGGTCTAGTATAGACCATTGCATACATCAGGCTACCGACTGCACTTGCATATGGAACACAGGACATGTCCTCTTCCTCTTCTTGTGTCTTGGGACACTGTTCAGCAGATAACCTCACACCTATAGGAATAGGAACCTTCACCGGTTTACTCTCCTGCATATTAAACCTCTGCAGTATTGTCTCGACATACTTCCT
This sequence comes from Pinus tabuliformis, assembly GCA_031772625.1. Taxonomy (NCBI): domain Eukaryota; kingdom Viridiplantae; phylum Streptophyta; class Pinopsida; order Pinales; family Pinaceae; genus Pinus; species Pinus tabuliformis. Next base: position 939,685,713 of record CM062816.1, on the reverse strand, counting down.
CTGGTTTAACCAGAGCTTCCTCTTTGCCCGATCCCTTTTAATTTCCATGCCCAAAATATAGTTTGCAGCACCAAGATCTTTCATGTCGAATTTGGAGGACAATTGGGCCTTCAAATCCTGGATAATTTCTTTATCATTTCCAACTAGCAACATAGCATCCACATATAAGACTAGATAAACAACACGGTCACCAATTAATTTAAAATACACACAGTGATATGCTTTGCTTCTAGTGAAGCCAAGTCCCCGTATAAATGTATCAAATTTCTGATACCACATCCTTGGTGACTGTTTTAACCCATATAGAGACTTCTTTAACTTGCATACTAGTTCTTTCTTACCCTTCACCACAAAGCCTTCAGGTTGCTTTATGTATATTTCCTCTTCCAGGTCCCTGTGAAGAAATGTTGTCTTCACATCCATCTGTTCTACCTCAAAATCAAAAGAAGCAACAACAGATAAAAGTAATCTAATAGAAGTTACCTTGGCAAAAAGAGAAAAAATATCACCAAAATCAATTCCCGACACCTGGGAATAGCCTTTTGCTACCAACCAAGCTTTGTATTTCTCCACATTTCCTTCTGCATTTGTCTTCTTCTTGAACACCCATTTGCCGCCAATGGGTTTCCTTCCAGCCGACAACTCCAGCGAATCCCAAGCCTCATTTTTGTGCAAATATGTCATTTCATCAACCATGGCCTCTTTCCAGAGTTTTCCATCCTCTGAATCCACTGCTTCCTTCACAGTTATGGGATCATCATCAGTAACAGACAAAGAAAAATTTGAACAGAAAGCATATGGACTATACTTTTCTGGCTACCTTCTTTCTTGAACTGATCTTCTCACAGCTAGAGTTTGTGGTTCTTCATCTTCTGATTCCTCGTCTGCTGTAGAGTTCAATTCTTCCTCCTTTAGCTCAAACTCTATCTTCTCAGGTTCCTTTGGTTGGACTTCATGTTTAATAACATATTTTACCTCTCTGAACACCACATCTTGACTGTACACAACCTTCCTTGTTACTGGGTTCCAAAGCTTATAACCCTTCAAACCATCCTTATACCCAATAAATATGCACTTTTCAGATTTACTATCCAACTTGGTTCATTTCTCCTTTGGAACATGTACATATGCATCACATCCAAATACTCTCTGATGTGAAAGAGAGGGTTTCTTACCAGTCCATACCTCTTATGGAGTCTCATCCTCCAATGCTGATGAAGGTGACCTGTTGACTAGGTAACATGTAGTATCCATTGCCTCTACCCAAAATTCTGGTCCTAACCCGGCACCATTGAGCATACTTCTTGCCTTTTCCATCAATGTCTTATTCATTCTTTCTGCAACTCCATTTTGCTGAGGTGTATATGGAGTAGTCTTCTGTCATGCTATACCACACTTCTTACAGAATTCTTCAAATTCCTTGCTGCAAAACTCTCCACCATTATCTGTCCTCAGCGCCTTTATCTTCTTCTCTGTCTGATTTCCACGAGAGCCTTAAATTCTTTAAACCTATCAAAGGCTTCAGATTTCTTCTTAAGAAAATATATCCATGTATTCCTTGAGAAGTCATCTATAAATGATACATAGTACACAGACTTACTCAGTGATGGAACCTTCACAGGTCCAAACATATCACAATGCACAAGTTCTAATATTTGTTTCGCCCTCTTACTATCAGAGGGGAAACTCACCCGATTCTGCTTCCCATATACACAATTTTCATAGAAATCAAAATCCAGAGAGCTATTACTCATACCTTCTACCATACCTTTACCATGAAGTATTCGAAGTCCCTTCTCTCCAATGTGTCAAAGCCTTTGATGCCACAGCATGGTCTTCTCTCCAGAGACCACTAGATTTTCTACTCCACTTTTAGGAACCACAGAACTCTTACACCCATCAATAACAGTGCTACCTTGCAGCTTATACAGAGTTCCAATCTGAACTCCCCGCATCAATACCAGTTCTCCTCGAACCATCTTGCAGTATCCTTCTCGAACACTATTTTTACACCTGCATCATCTAGCTTGCTAACAGAAATCAGATTTCTAGCTAATGCAAGAATATGTAGAACACCTGAAAGTGTTCTAACCCTTCCACCTTGCATTTTCAACTTTACTTTTCCGCGACCAATGATTCTAGCCTTCGTGTCATCCCCCAAGAAGAGATCACCACCATCATATTTCTCATATTCACAGAACCACTATCTATGGAGAGTGAAGTGAAAGGATGCACCTGAGTCAATCAACCATGCCTCGTGATCTACATGTGTACTTGAAGAAGCCAAGTACACATCCCCACCTTCATTTGAGGTGGTTTTCACCTCTACAGAAGGAGCCTCATCAGATCCCTTTCCTTTGTTAGGAGCTTTAGATTTACAGTCCCTTTTGTATTGCCCTTCCTTTCCACATTTCCAGCACACCACCTTGACAGGTTTTCTTGGAGATTTATATCTCCCTTTAGATTTATATCTCCCTTTAGATTTATATCTCCCACTCGATGACTTATTTTTGTTTCTGTTCTAGGTCCGCCCTCGTACAGACAATGCATCACCATTTTGGCTCTCCATATTTTTCCGCCTCATCTCCTCCGTCAGCAAGGATGAGACTATTTCATCAAAATGCAAGGCAGTTGCACTGCTACCTATTGCAATAACCAGACTATCCCACGAATCTGGTAGAGAACACAACAAACTGATGCACTTATCTTCATCTGAAATTTTAATATCAAGAGATGCTAACTAACTTACCACAGTATTAAATGCATTCAGATGCTCTGTCATCGAGTCTCCATCTTTCATCCTCAGATTATACAGCTTTTTCCGCAGGAACAGTTTATTCACTAGAGACTTAGATTGGTACAAAGTCCCTAACTTGTCCCACAAAGCCTTCGCTATAGCTTCCCCTGATACATTCAACAATACTAAATCTGAGACACAATCGTATTGTGCTCTTTGCCTTCCGATCCAAATTCTTCCATTCTTCATCAGACACTATTGTTGGTTTAGTACCCGGATCTACCGTGATCCACCGATCTTTATCCACCAACAGATCCTCCATCTTGAGTTTGCACAACTCAAAACTCTGACCATTAAATTTCTCGATCTCTATCTTTCCACTACTCACCATCTTCTTTCACCACCATAATTGATCTCGCAGATCTCCCGCTGAACAGGGTCTACCACAGGCCCGAGCGAAACCCCTCAGCAACAAAGGCGTCCCCTAGAAGCCAAAATAGCTATGATACCAAATGTAGGTTTTAACCCTATATAGAAATTACCTGCATACGAATTCTAAAACACAGAAAATAAACAATGCGATATCATAACACATAAAACACATATACACAAAGATTTTCCCCTGGATCCCAAAATCGGAACTACCAGCTTGCTTTTTCATTATGTTCCTTTCAATGTTATAATACATATTTATACATGCTGAAGCATCCAATACCATGGACCAAAAACTATTGTGTCCAAAAAACATGTGCGAAAATCATGCACAAAATCATAGGTGGGTTCGCCCAACCTAACATAGGGTCCAAAACCAAAATTTTTCGGGCCGCTGCCTCGGACCCCATAAAGTGGGGTTACGGGTACACCTCAAACCCCCTGTGACCCCCCCTCGCTACACAATCAACGCAATGAAATGGGGCTCCGCCCCCCCTCTAACCCCCCGGTTAACTACGTGGGCTAGTCGTGGAAAGAATATAACACAACCCAACAATGAGAAGAAGGCCATTCGAATTTCTCTTGAGAGGGAGCTCCAACTACAGGCTGTGGAGGAATTGTTGGTTCCTAAGGAGGAGGAGCCTCAGACTGATGCAGAGCAGCCACATGCAGAGGTTCCAGGAGTGGAGACATCCACTCAAGCAGAGTCTTCCAGAGATGGAGAGAAGTGCACAAGAGAAGCTGACAGATTTTTGGAGGATGCGAGAGAGAATGTGGGAGCACCATCTTCTCAGTGCAGATAGAGGAGGTCACTTGAGAGGTACACTAGATACATGGCCCTTGCTGGGGAATTTGTTGAGACCGAGCCATCTTCCTTTGAGGAAGCAGTGCAGCAGCTGATTTGGGTTAATTCTATGGTGGAGGAGTATGACTCCATAGTGCGTAATAGTGTTTGGGACATGGTTCGGAGATCGGAGAACAAGTCAGTTGTGAGTTCCCGTTGGCTTTACAACATAAAGAAAGCTGCTGATGGTAGTGTGGAGAAGCATAAGGCATGATTTGTTGCCCGTGGCTTTTCACAGGTCGAGGGGATTGACTATGATGAGACTTTTGCTCCTGTCATAAGGTACTCATCTATCATATATATGTTGGCACTATCGACACAGATGGGTTGGAAGATCCATAAGATGGATGTGAAGACTGCATTCCTTAATGGCCAGATTGAGGAAGAGGTGTACATAGAGAAACTTAAAGGTTTTGAGACCTTCGATCGTGAGTCGCATGTGTGCCGACACAAGAGAGTGTTGTATAGGATGAAGCAAGCACCTCGTGCTTGGTACACTAGGATAGACAACTACTTCACTGGGTTGGGCTTCACAAAGAGTGAAGCGCATGTGAACCTGTACCACATTGTGGTGAAAGGTAAGCTATTGATCATCATACTTTATGTTGATGATCTCATATTGACTGGTGATTATCAGTTGATTGTGTCTTGCAAGGAGGACCTTGCAAGAGAATTCGAGATGAAAGACATGGGTCTCATGCATTACTTCCTTGGCATGGAAGTGTGGCAGAAGGATGGGGAGTTTTTTGTGTCTTAGGGCAAGTATGCCAATGAGACACTTAGGAGATTCCACATTGAGAAGTGCAAGCCCATGCAGACTCCTTTAGCAGGTAACTGGAGGAAGGAGGTTTCTACTTCAAGAGAAGTGGTAGAGGCTATTGTGTATAGGCGGCTTGTGGGTTCACTGATGTACTTAATGGACACATGACCAGATTTGTGCTATGCGGTGAACCAACTGAGTCAAGCGATTGTTCATCCTACCAAGATGTTTTGGAAGGCGACAAAGCATGTATTGAGATACCTTAGAGGCACATCTCAATATGGATTATGGTACAAACGGACAGAGGGAGTGAAGCTACAGGGCTTCATTGATGCAGATTGGGTAGGGAGTCCATCAGATCAGAAGAGCACATTAGGAGGGATTTTCAACCTTGGGTCAGCAGCAGTTTCTTGGTATAGCAAGAAACAGAGGTCGGTTGCACTCAGCTCAGCAAAGGCAGAATACATGGCTGCAAGTCAAGAAACATGTGAGGCCATTTGGATGCGGAAAATCCTAGTTGGTTTGTTTGATCAGAGGATGGATCCAACTATGATCTATTGTGATAATTAGATTTGTATCAAACTCTCTAAGAATCCAGTATTTCATGATAGGTCCAAGCACATCGACAACTGGTATCATCATCTCAGAGACTGTATAGCGAGGAGGATCATGTTGCTGCAGTATATTTCGATAGACGAGCAAGATGCTGACATTTTGACAAAGGCACTGTCAAAGTGTAAATTCGAGTTCCATAGAGACAGGATCGAGGTGGCAGATAATCCCTTTCTTGTTGAGAGGGAGTGTTTAAATATGGCAACAAGAATATTCCAATTTAATTTGTCCTTGAATTAAATTGTGAGTTAAAATTGAATTTAGTCTTAACAACTACTTGGAAATAATTAATTTATTTATTTTAAATTAATTAGTTGGAGAAATTCAAGTTAGAAGTCTTTCTGAAGTCATGCAAGATTTATGCCTTAAATTAAGGAGATAAGATTGAGTTATATTTGAGTTGTAATTAGTTAACTCAGTTTACTGAGTTAAGTCTAGTTAAATTGGTTCCAAACTGTTTGAGGAACTAATAGTGAGTTAACGGTTAGTTGATGCATTAATGCACTCAACTAGTGCTACTCCAATTAACTGAAGATTACCTCATCAGAAACTCATGCATGTCTATTCTGAGAAAGACCCAGTTGAGATTAATGTTCAAGGACAGTGTACTATCAGTTGCATGTGTTTTCTCATGGAGAAAACTCATGCATGCAGTCAAGGATTCATCCTTAAGTATTGCACGGTTTTGAAGGCTTCTTATTCCACTTGGTAATAGGCTAATCATCCACAAGGAACAGTGCAAGGAAATAGGAGCTTGGAGGGAAGAGAGGAAGGCTGGAGAGAAGCGAAGATTGCCTGTGAGCATCTGTGAGGATTGTACTGAGAGCTAGCTAGCTGTGAGAGCTAAGGCTTTGTATAATTCCTATGTATTTCCACCATGTATGATAATACAATAGTGTGGGGTTTTTATCAGAGACTTTCCCCAAAGTATGTTCATGTGTATTGTGCCATTGATTCTTCTTCTTCTGGTTATATTATTCAGCTCGGCTTCCACTAATTGATAGTAGAAGTAGGTTATAGTATTCTACTTTGATTTATATTGCATTATCGGGTTAACCTATCACAAATTTTCTACATGGCCAAAGTATTGGTGGAGGTCCCTAAATCGATGAGAACACCGAGACTGAAGCCAACCCCAACCAAGGAAACTGTGAAGGACAATAAGGGCAAGCAACTTGCCATATCGATGTGTGCGTCACTAAGGAGAAACCCACCAAAACCCACCGCATAGGAGAAGGGCAAGGCCATAAACCTAGAGGCAGAGGAAGAGGACATTGAAGACATCTCGATGGATGATGAGGATGTCGGAGTTGAAGTAGAGGAGGTTGAAACCCAGGGTGCGAACCCTATTACACGGTTGCTAGAGTATGTCCCTTTGTGCAAGCCTAAGTCCAAGGTCCCAAAGGACATTGATGAGAGTAAGACTCCCCTGCAAACCCCTCTGCTACTAGATGAAATTACTTTCAATGTCTGCGCTTGGCCTGAGTGTTGATACTGAAGCTTGAAGACTGGGACTTGGTGGACCACGAGAAGTTCCCGCACCTAGAAACCGAGCAGCTGATGCACCGCATCATAGACACAAATATGGGAATGACCACGTTGGAGCCACGAAGGTGGCTCAAGGGGATAGAGAAGGTAGGATTGTTGCACCTGCTCTAGGTGCCGCACTATAATCGCACCTCGATGATAGTTTTGGTCATCAAGCAGCTGCTGTGCTTGGTGCATGATGGGTGTCTATGGCTCGAGGAGCCAATATCCATCACATATATGTTAATCCATTGAATAATGCGCCTGCCATATATAGGCGAAAATCCAGCTATGATCTTTGGCAGCAAGGGTGGCGAGCAGGCACTCGCAGAATCAATGGAGGAGAAATTCAAGCTAGTAAAGAAGCCGTGCGGGTACGCTATCTCCAACATCTGCGACCCCGCTATGAAGGTAGTGATGCAGATCCTTGCAGGGAAAGTGATGTGGAAGTGTCGTGCTGACGAGGTGCCGACGCCTGTCATCGCTCTCGTACAGTAGTGCGCAGAAGGAGTACAGTTTAACTGGTCGGACTACCTTCACGGAGAGTTCTTGGTGAACTGCAACGAAATGCAAGAGCAAAGCAAGAACTTCCACTACGCATGGCTCTTACTATCGATTGTGATGGTAGCGTGGGAGCTACCAGAGGAGAGCCAATTCCCTTTGGTCGTGCCAGACCTTCCTAAAGCAACGAAGTATGCTTCGCTATGGGCGACCAAGGACACGGAGCGAGTTCGGGACAGTAAGATCTTCTGGATCTTGATGGAAATGAATATCAGGATGGCCATCAATCACAAGCCATGATTGTCGCCCACGGTATACGCTAACCTATAGAGCTATGCCGAGTTTAAAGCTAATTTCCATCGCGTATCTATCAGGGCACGGAAGGACCCTGCATAGAAGTGGTATGACTTGTCGTACCTGGCCACAGATGACGCCATCAATGCAGTGCTTGATAAATGGTCGGCGAAGTGGCGCACCGCCACAGACTTGGCAGTGGCTGGAAGCAAGTCCGCTACACAGAAGAAGAAGGAGGAGGCCAATCTGAAGATGGCTCAACTGGCTAAATAGAGGAAAAAGGAGGCCGCTAAGAGGGCCCAAGTAGAACAGATAGGAAAGGAGGCAGGAAAACAAACAGGTGGCTCAGAGTGGGGATCTGACAAAGGTGCGTAGTCACCTTCACCAGAGACTGAAGAGGAGGACAGAGAGAAACACGGCGCGGACCCTTAGGAGACATTTGCTAGCATTAAGTGCCTGAGAGAGCTGGAGAAGGGAGGGTCCAGAGAGAAATTCAAGGCAACCAAGACCTCGTTGGACCCTATCACATTGACGGAGGGTGACTTATATGACATATGTGACACAGTCAGAGATGTCACCGTGGAGGCCCTATAGCAATTTGAAAAGCTATCGCAGATCATACTAGGGGCTATCTAGACTGGGTTGCAAGATTTGCAGACCCGCGCATTGCAAGATGGTGCGGTGTCTACTAGCTTGGCTATCGGCACGTCAGAGGCTGCAAATATGCTGTGAACGAAGGCTTCCAGTGCGATAGTACTTCCAGATGGAGCACTGACCATGGAAAATGAGGCTGACAGGCCCACTGTCAGGGTCTTGAAGGGAGTTGGACCGAACCTAGTAGCGCTTCCGCACGAAGCACTCCACCTCTTACAGGATGGAGTAACTGCAAAGCTGAGGGCCCGTGAGCACCGCGCCCTCCAGGTGATCAATGAAAAAAGGATAAACAATGAATAGGTGGCCCTACAACGAAATTCTACCATCACTGTTGAGGCCCGAGGTGACCAACCAGAGCAAGAAGATCATACAGGTCGTGGAGGAGGCATGCAGAAAGGTCCCAGAGTTGGCCATTCCAGAGGAGGAGCTAGTCGAGGTCCACATCCACAAATTGGCCACATGGGTGCGCAACACTCAAACAGAGATGGCGTGGGTTCAATTGGAGCTGAACCTACGATTACATAGCTCCAGTTGAGGGCCCAACCTTCAACACCACCATAGGTAAAGGAACAGCGGACGACCACTGTCACAGAAGCAGTCGCGGTGGTGGAGAGTGCAGTAGTAGACTGCACACAGTTGTTAGAGCAATCATTTGAAGTCTTGACCAGCTCGCAAGAGGACCCAAACATCTAAAGGCTAGAGACAGAAGTGTTGAACTCCAACAATGCTTTGACGAAGTTAAGGGCACAGCGCGAACTGTCACGCTAACATAGACTTTAGAAAAGCTGTAGGAAGCCAAGCAGCTCAAGGAACAGGTGGACACAGCGTTGCACAAGGAAGCAACCCTGAAGGCGTGACTAAAGCCTTGGCTGGAGGAAGCTTATGTAGTCACAGGAAACATTGAAGGCAAGCTTGCAACCCTGCAAACGACGAAACAAAAGCTTCATGCTGACAGCACAGGAGCAGTAACCGAGAAGACAGTTGAAGATGCGAAGCAGGAAACAGCTCAGTGCACGGCCGAAGTTGCGGTCATCCGGGTCGAGATGGACGAGCTTCGTGCAAATATATCCGTGCCCACCCAGTGACTCGAGGGCGAGTCACGATGTTTGTGTTGGGGGCCTGTTAGGAGCGGGATCCCCCATGGGCAGTTTTGGGGCTAAAATCTCATGTTTAAGTCAATTTTTGTAATATAATTGTAAAGACTCTACATTTTGTGGTTGCGGAGTGTGAAGGTGTTATGTGTCAAAAAGGGTAGTCTGCCCTTAGTTTTGTAAAGTAAAGTTGGCTGTAAGAGACCTACCCATGGTCCGCAGACCATGGGATTGTATAAAAAGAGCTAAGCTCTAAGTAGTTTAAAAAGAGGAGACAATGGTAGATCATGTAATAGAGTAATAGCTCTTAAAAAGAAGTCTAAGTCTTGGGTCGTAGCGTAGGTAGAGGCTCTGCAGTTGAGTGCGCAAAGGCCTAAGGTAGAGGTCCGCAACTAAGTGTGGGGACCCCTGCGGTTGTGTGCGCAGGGTGGACAGAGTCTGTAAACACTTGGAAGATATTAATAAAGAGAGATATTCTACAATTTTTGTGTATTTGTGTTGCTATTGCGTCTTGATACATTATGTATGAATTTCCTTTATTATGTTTATATGATGCACAAATGAATGCAATTACATTGAATAATTGAACGCAATTACGAATATCTAGCTACACAGTGTTAACTATAACTATTTTATAAGATAAGAAAATTACTTATATTAATTGGGGAATTTGTATGGCACGCTGCTCTAGCAGCGTGAAAGTACCTGTGTAGCAGGTTAGGGTTACGCAAAGATTGATTGTACCCTTTCGCGGAGATGTTGAAGGTTGGAATAGAGGGCTAGTCTTGCAAGCCCTAGAGTGAAGCGACTTGCGCGAAGATAGGGATAGAAGGAATCAAATGACATCACAACCATCTTAGGGTGCGGAAACTTGGTTCCAGCATCCCCCCATACTGCTTCAGGTGAGACTTCGGTCTGTGCTCCACGGGCTAATGTTGAAAGGGCCAATAGTGTAGGGATTTGTTTGGCTAATTAACGTTGAACCTGGGTTAGGCCCCTTCAAACCAACATGGATACTATGACATGAAATAACCTCGTAAGTATAGTTAAGGAAGTGGAGTCGACAAACTGGAAATTTACTAACGTTCATAACGAGCTACATGACACCCAGGAGCTAAAAAACAAGTCTAAGTACCCAAACCCTGAGTTGGATTTCTTTTATAGTGGCCCAGACCCATAATCGCATGCATGACAAGGCTTCCATTTGGTTATATGCCTCCAAGCACATGCATAATCCTACCAGGGTGTGATTATCGCCAAAAACATCAAGTTCAGAGGGTGCAGTCCCAGATTTTGAGCCACCATTTCAGGCTAGCCTTCAAACCAATGCCCATAACTCAATGATACTTTTCAAAATGATAAATAACATCTGTCCAATTCCATTTATACAAAAATTGATCAAGGACTTGACCTAACTCTCCTAACCATGACAATCATTTCGTCAAACATAAGGTGAAAATGTAATCTATAGGTCATGAATGCACATTTGAACATAGGGGTTTGAAACTTATCTAAGAATCGCCAAGAAGGTCTAATTCCCTGTCATAATAGTTGCAATAAATTTTTTAGATCATGCATTCATTAACCATTCATCAACTAATCAAACATATCAATAACCATAGCTAGAACCCATTATAGAACCATGTTTATAACCAACATATAACGAGAATGATAACCATGATAGAATAATCATCAAAGCCACATAATAAAAAGTACAAGTACTCTTAGAATAAAATAGAAAAATATCTCTTATTAACATATGAAAAATCCAACCAAGTCAGGGACTTCCACGTACCACCTGACCTTAGTTTGGACTCAGCCAAATCTTTGTTTTAGCCAATCACCCCCGTGCCATATTCCAAGCATGAACGTGGGACTCAAGATATAAACAACAAGGGCTTCGTAGAGATTAAAACACCTCCACCTTCATGCTCCCACGATCTTTTCAAAACTGGTCAAGAGATTACATAAGCAAACCAAAACATAAACAACCAAGGCTTCTCGAAGATTAAACTACCTCCACCCTCAGGCTACCATGATCACGCCAAAACCAGTCAAGAGATCACTAAGCCCAAAATAAGCTTGGATTCCTCAGAATTTCTTCACCATTACCTTGAGGAATTTTCCTGTCTCCCCCAACCTATCAAGGGCTTCCTTGAGATTAAACCACCTCCACCCCGAACCCTTGGGAATTTTCCTAAGACCACCTCACCCAGTTCCAAAATCTTCTGGCAATCCAAATTTCAACCAAATAACAAAACCTCATCACACCATGGCTATCTGGAAATGGAAAGGAAAGGTTGAAACCACTATCACACCCGAAAAAACCCATGCCAATGAAAACAAGAGAACCAAATACACAAATTCATATACCATGCATTCACAAACCAGCTAGGAAATTACACATGCAATCTATTACCTGCAAGTCTTCTTGTTGATGCTGCTTGATCCAATATTTCTTGCTTGTCCTTCGCTTTCATTGTCCTTCCTTTTCTTTCCTTTTGCTTGCTTTCTCCAATGCTATAGTGCTCCAAAAATGCTCTAAGTGTGCAATAATGTGAGAGAATTGAGAGAGAACTCTAAAACTAAACTGAAAAAAGCTATAAACTAATCCTTCGAAGCCTTTTTATCATTGAGTCCTCTATTTTTTTCATTTTCCTTTAAATTTCCTTCAATTTTCCTCTCATGCAAACCTGTGACCTTTCACCTCCCTTTTCTCCTATTTTCCTTTATTTTCATAAATAAAATAACAGTTAATGCCTCTTTTCCTTTGCCAATTTCCTTAGCCATAATAAACCGAAATGAACCCCCACTAGGATGTTTTTCCCAACATTCAGATTGGAATACATGTCTCACGACCTTGGTCTTATCTTTTCCTTTATTAACTTTATTACATGAACTTTTAACCCAAGGTTGTTATAACTACGAAAATATTTCATAGCGCTTACAATTTTTTTTAAAAGAGCGCTACGAAAATATTTCGCAACGCCTACAACCAAGTTTTTTTCTACACTGCATTTGAGTCATGTTTGCCTTTTGGTTTGCCTTGTGCTATCATCATACAACACACAACCACTTCAAAGGTTGAACTATCCACATTTGGAAGTCATGCAACACACTACTTACATATCAATGTTATGTAGCCACTACTTCAAAGGTTTGAATGGTCTATCTTGGTACTAAGTAATGGCTTTTAGTTATTAGTGAGGGCTTTAAGCAACTAGAGTAAGCAACATGAATAAGGAGATCAATGTTTGCAGAAAGTAGGTTGAGCCAATTGATCTATATTTGCAAGAAGTTTTCGAGGATTCTCCTCAAAATGACATCTAGTATGGGGCATAATGGCTAAGAAAAAGTGAGAGGCATTGTGGAATAATTCTTAGAGTCATGTCCTTAAGATTTATAAAGTGATGCAACATGAAATTTACTAATTCCATATTTTCTACGTTGACCCTTTGTGAATAAGGGGGTTTAACCCCGCTAGATAAGGGGGTTTATCTTGTTTCCTACCAATGGTTCACTTCATCCTTTGTATCATTGAAAAGTAAGGTCTTCACCTATCCCTATATTAAGGGCTAAATCTTGGTTTGCGTTGACATTTACTTTTGGAATTACTTTAATCGAATCCTGGAGTTTTCATTGTGATTTATCTCAATCTTGCATTTGACACTCTTACTACGTTCCACTAGTAACTTGGTGCTCGTCCTTTATTACTAGCTACGTCTTGTTGGTCTGCTCACCCATGCCCTCGTATTATGTACTTACCCTTATGATCCCACCTTCTCTATTGGGTGATGTGCGCACTCACATATTGCTAGTCAAATAAACACTCATTCTACTAAACATACTTATGTTTAATATAAACTTGCATAAGCATATACGTTTAAGAATGTGTTCACAAGGTCAAATATTTGGTTGCATAAGAAAATACGTGGTAATTATATGTGAAGAACATAAAATATTATATTATTTTGATGTAAAGAACATAAAATATTATATTATGTTGATGTAGGGTGATTCTAAAGCTATCATCCAAGTGATCTAGATTAGGCACAACATTGAAATTAGATTTAGAAATTAGTTTTAATTGGTTAGTCAGGATAACAACACTATTCTATCATAAGTATTTTAGATTTCTATTTGGTCTTATTACCACCTTTGTTAATAAATTTATAAAATATAAATATATTGGGATTGATATGTATCATTGACTTATTTTATTATGAATTATGTATATTTTTTAAAATATGTGTTTTCCATATTAAAATTGATTTTAGAATTGAAAGTGTAAGTAGTAAGATGACATTAACTAACATTTTCTACAATGAATAAATCACCATTTCTTATTATAGTGAGCAATGACTTTATATGATAAAATACCATCGACTTGGTGACAAACAACATGGTAAGTTAAAATATCAATTGTGATTTTATGGTATAGATTTTGTAGAGGATTTTTGTTATGAATCATTGAATAGAAATAAATCTCATAGCTTCCAACATGTTATTTTTTCTAAATAGTAAATCTTTTCATCATTATTATCAAGACTTTCAAGATTCTTTATATGAGAAATAGATCTCATAATATGATTCTTTATGTGGAATAGAATAGATCTCATAAATGATCTATTTTTAGAAGTAAACCACCTTTGTTTTCTTTAAGAACACATTATGACAAGGATTACATGTAAATTTTTCTATATATAATTAATAAAACTTTGCTAAATTTGGAAGAACCAAGACACCTCAAGTTCATGATACATTGCTAGGTGCAAGTAGAGTTGACATTTGAAAGAAAATGGGTGGGATCAGAACTGACTCTGCTAGTAAGAAAAGCAATAAGTACCACCACCAAGCTAATAAGGAAGCTAATGCTTTCCAGATCCAAGTTTTCTCTTGATAGTTCCAAGTAAAAAGAAATGCACCACTAGTGATGCAAATTGGTAAAATCGAAGCAAAAAATTGTGATTCATATCGATAAAGGGTAGCAACAATTTAATTCATATCATAATTACTTTGGTCAATGAAGTGAGAATGATTGCTCTTGGTATCGTATGCACTTGCCCTGACTCTCAATACCAAGGTAATTAGAATAACATTTATCATTGTGTAGGGATACCTGTGGGATGAGGCAATGAAGTGGTGGTGAGCAATAAAGTAAAATCTATAAGGATAAGGTTTTGGTGAGCATAAGTCAGAATGTGAGAAATGAAACACCGTTGATTTATTAGGTCATAGTGTAAAAGTGTTGATGCCAAAGCAATTAATTAGAGGAGTTAATTAATGTAAGACTATGTGAAAGTACAAAGCTTGAACGCATAATGGTGTAAGAACTTTAGGATATCTAAGATTCATTAAAAATGACTCAGATGAATCACCATATTAAAACCCAAACCTAAAAACTTAAATTTAACTAAAAAAGTATGCATTGTGGGGAGTGAAGCTTGTACTAAGGCTTTAAATTTATCTTCTAATAAAATTTTAAAAAAATTATTATTATTTTATTTATATAAGAAATTATATTTCCTATCTTAAACATTAGAAATTTTAAAAAATTATGATAAAAAACAAAAATAATAGTGAATCCATACTAATTCCCCCGCCCCTTCAAATGCGTATGATAGGAAAGTTGAAACGTCACACTTGCATATTTTGCGTCCCAGGAGCATGCTCCCTACCATCAATATCCAACCTTCAATAAAAACTAATAATAATTTCACAACAAAACTGCTTTTGTTTATTGTAAACCCTTGCAACTTAAGATTGAAAAGTACTGCCATGTTTTAAGCACCCTTACCATGGCCCCAAAAACACAATTTTAAAGCAATTTATTTTGTATGAGTGGTCATCTACCCTTTCCATTAGTACAACGCCTTTTCCTCTTGCATCACACTTAGTGTCCACATAAAATCTGAATTTATGAATGGATATACCCTTCCAATTACCTTTTGTTGAAAAACGACAATATCCATTTATTTTGGTAGATGAAAATTTGTTAATAAAATGCTAAAATCTATTTTGGTAGATGAAAATATGTTAATAAAATGCTAAAATCTTTGGAGTGTAAATTTCATTTAAGATATTTAATTGTGATTAAAATATTTGTGTGTTTTTATGTGTAATGTATTTTTTAATATTTTATTTTTGTTTGTTAAGTTTTATTAGTATAATTAGTTGATGATGAGTCTTATTAGCAAGGTGATTTAATATCAAATTTTAAGGGGGTGGTTGTGCTTTATGTTAGGGGAAGAGACATGTTAAAAAATCTAATCAGTTTAAAGAGTGTGGCCTAGGCCGTGCGATCCTCAAATAAATTTGACAAATTAGATATTTCTAAATCACTACTTTTCAAATCACAAGTCAAATCTAAAAAATCACAAACAACTTAACAAACAAACAAACAAAAATTCTTTTTACTTTATTTTTATTTTACTTTTTATTTATTTTAATAATTAACCGTAAATTCAAACTATATCTTTCGGTCACAGAAAAATAATGCCCCACCAAAAAGACAGTTAAATTTTTTTTAAGTTAACTGTTTCACCGCTATTCATTTTTTCTATTAATTTTTTCCCCTCTTCATCATGTCACTTTAATTGCTTTAATTAGCTCAGTGAATTTAGGCTTTTGAATGTGTTTGCTCACCTGTCAAAAGTATAGGGGCCGAATTACTTTTTTATTGAGAAGCTTCTTATTGCCATCGCTTTCATATTTTGTCAGCGAGCATACCCATCAACTTAATTGCTGACACAAGTGCAATAAATATGAAATATGGGAAGTTTTGGATTCTCGGAAGGAAAGCCAAGGATAACGACATATGAAATTTTAAAGGTGATATCTTATTATTAAGTTCAATTATTTTTTAAAATGGTGTAATAATATAATAAATATTTTTAATATTTTTGAATGATATTTTTAAGTAAATTTGTTAGTCTAAATGAATACATTTAATTTAAGATATTTTGAAACAAACACATGTTAATATAAAATTATTTAAATACTAAATAATATTAGTAATAATAGATTAAATAAATCCTTTAAACTTGTAAATGTAAAATAATGAAGAGATTCTAAATTTTTTATTTGTGAAATGTTCATCATTATATTTGTGGATAATAATGGACTAAAGTAATTTTTTAGACATAAACATTTTTAAATGTTTATTTATGAAATGTTAATTATGGTATACATTAGTTACAAGTAAATTAAAAGCAATTCCCAACTAATTGGATGTGTAATTATACTATTTTAGCACACTTTTTATTCTTAACTATTTAACAAACTAAGTTCACCTATAACAAATATTCTCAATAATCATTTCTTTAACTATCAATGCATCTAATCTCTCCCTCACAATAAAACTATCAATGCACCAAATTGTTAGTGAAAACTCTCAACCCTCGTAACAACATTCAATCACATGCACTTGCTTCTCTATGTAATGTTCCACATTTTCTTTAGAATAGGCTTGACACCTCTTGAACAATTGAAATGAATATTTATGGTTTTGTGGTCACAAATGACAAACTCACATATGAAAAACCTTCAACCACCCAAAATGATTCTCTATACTTGGAAGCAAATAATAGTCACATTTCCAAATGTGTGTTGCAAATTTCTTTCATCTCCTCCTTCGCTTTTATAAGGAAAGCATGTAACCACCTTCAGCCTATCACCACTCTTTGTGATCAATATGCAATAAGTCCGTATCATGTTGGCTACTCTGAAGCTTATCCAAATATTGTGCATAATTAAGGTTTGGATGCACCAAAAACTCTAACTCAATCATGTATTAATGAAATTTAATTGATTAAAATACATCCAAAGAATGTTAATAAGTTTTTCTTGCTTCAACACTTCAAACATTTCTTCTTTAAACAATGACAACGTTTCAAATATTTCTTCTTGTTTCCATTAAGCTTTAAACACTTACTTTGTAAAGACATTTAATTTAAATGGTCAAAAATTAACTCATAATCTCTAAATTGCTATAGCTCTCTATTATGTGAAAACAAACCATTATACAAATAACATAATGATGCAAGTGCATAGATGGAGCACAAAATTCGATGAAGACTAGACCAAAAACTTGCCAATGTGATGGGATGGTCACATGATGATGTTGGGAGAAATTTAAATGTTTTTGTAAGAAATTGTAAATATTTACATTAGGAAGTGAGTTTTGTTTTTAAAATAAATTAGAGGAATCATTTCCTAATTTAAGTATAGTTTTAGTTTCTGTTATTTTGGGGATAAGGGGAAACAATTCATCTCTTGTGACTCTTGGTTATCTCATGTTAGCTTTGTCTTTAAAGAGAAAGAGTCTTTAATAAAAAAATGGAGGAGAAGAATCTCTCGAGAGGTGGAGAAGAAGGAAGAAAAGAGAAGCTCTAGAGCGAGGAGAAGAGACATAGGTCGAAAGAGGCCTCGGCTGCATATGCCCACATTATATATCTAGCCATTTTAATGTATATTTGAATTTGATTAATGAGTAACATGTTTATATGCCTCTGTGTTTGTTAACTCCTCTGTTTGTATATTGTTAATGAAGATTCAATTTATTCAAGTCTGCAGTAGTTGAGTCAACTTATGTTAAGAATATGAATGTGATGAGAAGTGTGGTGGTTGTAGATATTATGTATTGATGTTATACTGTTATTAAGCCTTATATTGTCATGGACAGTTGAATACCTGCTATTGATATGTTGTTGGTGCTAGTATGTTCTGTGTGGGAGTTCATTTTGAAAGAGATTCTTAATATTGAAGTCATCATCGTTGTGATTTGTTCATGTATCTAGTGTGTTCCTATTGTAAATCCTGTAGAAGGAATGTGTGGTGTGATTGAGAGCTTGTAATAGCTCAATGCACATGGTATGTGGCATGGATGATGTAGTAGATTTGTTTGAGCACTGAGATTGGAATGTAATATGTTGGTTTGGTTGTGGATTCCCCTGAGGTTGGTAATAGTGCACTCGAGAGTTGAGCAACCACCTCTATAGCTTATAGTTGTGCTAGCATTATTTGAGTTGTTGTACTTGCAAAGTGCCTGCATATGGAGAAAAAAAGAGCGCCCTGTTTTGTTGAATGTTTTCAAAACCTTTATAGATTTGTTCCTGATTGGTAAGTTCGATTTAGCCCTGGAAAGGAGATGAAGAAAGGTGTATGCAGTCGTTATTTGTGTCAAGAAGCAATTTAGCATTGTGAGTAATCAATTGGGAACAAGGTCGAGTCATTTCACCTTCTAGAAATGTGAAATACAATTTTTTGGGTCTACAAGATTTTAACTACACTACAAAATTATTTCATAGTGCTTACAAGAATAAATTTCAAGACCGCATGGTGGGTTTTTAAAATATCATTTGGCCTACTCATTCCATCATTTTCATAAGTTGAATCCTATGTAAATTGGATAAGGTGATAACGAGGATTGGAAGGTGAGAGAAAGATATCTCATGGAACTTATCATGATAGATTCATACTCCTATATTGACTACATATTTTAAATGTTTCATGAAATATTTTTGGAAAGGAGAACAGAGTTGTGTGTGGAGTTAATCTGGTTTATTAGCAATCGAGGTAACTCGATCTATTTATCAAGTGGTATGAGAGCCTGAAAGGATCCAAATTTCTCTTTGGTGATGTAGTCAGAATAACAAAGATTGGATTTTAGAGTTACAGTACAATTGAAAGTGAAATTAAGTGATAGTGGAGATGCTTGCATGTCAAGAAGAGTCAATCCATGTATAGATGGAATTTCTAGGTTTGAAGAAACCTTGACAATGAAAAGAAGTTGAAGAGAAGATGTATGTCAAATTGGATGAAGTACTCAAATAATTTGAGTATGAAAAGGATGTTTTTATATGTGAAGTTGAACAAGGATTGTTCTTCGATGAAGAGGAAGAATGGTGCTAATTTAAAGAACATGAAGGTCTGTAATAATAAAGGGATGATAACAATAAGAAAAATTATGCAACAATGGTTGTGTGTTCAAGTGAATATTGAACAAGGAGGTAATGGTATTTTGTTTTTAGTTAATTATGGATTAATTTTCGATTACAAGTAGCAGTGATGAATGTTTGCAGTTGAGGATGATGGAAAGGAACCTTGTAATATAAAGTAAGGAAGAATAACAAAGTTATCAAAGGAAGAAGGTGAGTAATTGCATGCAGAATCCAGAAGACCAGAGAGTGCTCAGATGAAGATTCCAGAGGAAGGAGTCAACATAAATATCAGGAGAAGACTAGACATGGAAGGTCTTAGTATGGTATTACAAATAGGTTGGTGGATTCATCTTGTTGCAGTGGCATGTGTGCAACTCGCCGTGAGCAAGGAGAAGTTCATGGAAGAAGGAAATTTGTGACTATTGAGAGTCATAGTAAAGGTTTAGAGAGAAGCCATAGTAGATCAAGTTAGGACAAACTTGATAAAGACGTAGATAAAATCAAATTATAGCTAGATATGATGAGAAGAATACTGCAGAAAGATGAGGAAGACCAGGGTTACAGATGGACCCTCCAAAAGAAAGTAAAATGGAATTTGTTGCAGGTGAAGCTTAGAAAAAGATCAAATGCTCAGTTGATGGAGAAACTCAAGGAGTTTGAACGCAAGATAGATGGTCAGTTTGAGGAAAATATCAAAGGAGTTGAGCTGCAACAAAGGAAATTTGTTGGAGAAGAAGTCCTTTGTGAACTTAAACAAGGAGTATACCTTGAAGAGAGAGAGAGAGTGATAATGCTAAAAGGAGACTATCTAAAAGTTTCATGGGTCATTTGGGAACTGAAGATCAACATGAAGAAAATGTTGACGAGACGCTAGTTGAGAGTCTCATAAGCCATGTGGAAAATCAACTTATGATGGTTGAGGTGTTAATGGAGGATACGAGCCATGATGATTTGATTTTAACATTGGGTGTATGAATGCAGGGGTTGTTCTAGATGAAGGACAAAGCATTGATTTTGTCCTGTGAAAAGAGGAGAAACAGTCACTAAGTGTTGTTATACAGGTCGGAAGGAAGATAAAGGGTAGTGAAGATGAAGACTATTTTCCATGGGAAAATGCAACCATGGAAGAAAAACCTAAGGATGATTAACACATGTGTGTGTATGCTAATGAGGATGCTATTATAGTGGATGAAGCAGATGAAGGTTTGATGGGAAACTTGGAAGCTTTAGCCCTACATGAGGAAAGGATGATTGGAGAAAGTGAGAAAGAGACAATGCACATTTGTACATAGGAACAAGGATCCATCCTTGGGGAGGATGACAATGATGAATAAAATGTTGATGAGGGGTTCATTGGGAGTCTCATATATTATTTGGGTAGTGGATATCAGCACGAAGAAATGGTGACAAAATCCAATAACAAACTAAATTTGCTGCAAACTAAGAGAAGTAAGCGATTACGAGTTGAAGTTGTTACGAGAATACCAGTTGCATATGACTAGGAGGTCATAAATTTTTGTACCTTGGGAGTCTGATGCAGGTGCATAGATGGAGCACAAAATTCGATGAAGACTGGAGCAAAAGCTTGCCAATGTGATTGGATGGTCACATGATCATGTTGGGAGAAATTTAAATGTTTTTGTACGAAATTGTAAATATTTACATAAGGAAGTGAGTTTTGTTTTTAGAATAAATTAGGAGAATTATTTCCTAATGTAAATATAGTTTCAGTTTCCCTTATTTTATGGAGAAGGGGAAATGATTCATCTCTTGTGACTCTTGGTTGTCCCATGTTAGCTTTCTTGTTTAAAGAGAAAGTGTATTTGAGAAAAAGTGGAGGAGAAGAAGCTCTGGAGAGGCAGAGAGGAAGGAAGAGAAGAGAAGCTGCAGTGCGAGGAGAAGAGACAAAGGTCAAATGAGACCTGGGTTGCATATGCCCACATTGTATATCTAGCCAATTTAATGTATATTTGAATTTTATTAATGAGTAACATGTTTATATGCCTCTGTGTTTGTTAACTCCTCTATCTATATATTGTTAATGAAGATTCGATTTATTGAAGTTTGCACTTGTTGAGTTGATTTATGTTAAGAATATAAGTGTGTTGAGACTTAGGGTGGTGGTTGTAGATTCTATATATTGATGGTATACTATTGTTGGGTCTTATATTGTCATGGATAGTTGAGTACCTACTATTCATATGTTGTTGGTGCTAGTATGTTGTATGCAAAGTTCATATTGAAAGAGAAGCTTAATATTGAATCCTTCAATATTGTTGTGATTTGTTCATATATCTGGTGTGTTCTTGTTGCAAAGCATGTAGAAGGAATGTGTGGTGTGATTGAGAGTCTGTAATAGCTCAATACATGGTCTATGGCAGGGATAACGTAGTAGATGTGTTTGAGCATTGAGACTGGAATGTTATATGTTGGTTTGGTTGTGGATTCCCTTGAGGTTATTAATAGTGCATTTAAGGGTTGAGAAACCACATCTGTAGCTTATAGTTTTGTTAGCATTGTTTGAGTAATTGTGGATGTAGAGTTCCTGCGTATGGAGAAAAATAGAGCACCTTGTTCTGTTGAATGTTCTCAAAACCCTTGTAGATTTGTTCTTGATTGGTAAGTTCAGGTTAGGCTTCGAAAAGAGATGAAGAAAGGTGTATGGAGTCATTATTTATATCAAGAATCAAGTTAGGGCCGTGATTAATCGATTAGGAACAAGGCTTAGTCATTTCACCTTCCAGAAATTTGAAATACATTTGTTTTGGGGCACTACAAAATTATTTCGCAACATCTACAAGATTTTAACTACGCTATAGAATTATTTTGCAGCGCCTATAGGAATAAATTTCAAGACTCTGTTGGGTTTTTAAAATCTCATTTGGCCTTCTCATTGCATCATTTGGATAAGTTAAATCCTATGTAAATTGGATGAGGTGAGAACAAGGATTGGAAGGTGAGATAAATATCTCTCATAGAACTTATCAAGATAAATTCATACTCCTATATTGACTACATATTGTAAATGTTGCATGACATACTATTGGAAATGAGAACATAGTTGTGTGTGGAGTTAGCTTGGGTTGTTGGAAGCCAGCGTAACCTAGTATGTTCATCACATAACCTCAAAACCTTCTTGTCAAAGGTTTAAGGGCCATAAAAAATTTGGTACCATGTTAAATAATGAGCAAATTTGTAGCTATAAAAAAAAGATAAAGAAAAGAAAGAAATAAAAAATATATGCAAATAAACATGCAATTCTCTACTTTATTATGTGGGGAGATACATTGTAGAAAAAATATTTTCTGCAATATCTTCCCCCCACCTCCACCCTCATGACATTAGGGTGACAAAGATACTAGAGAAAACTTAACAAGTTGTGGATGTTTTAAGATATTGGAGAAAATTTATGGCCGAGGAGGGGGAGGGGATAAAACTTAACAATTATTCTCCAATATCTCCCCCAACCCCAAATTTTGAAGGTTGTTACCTTACACAGAAATTGCTTGTAACTGAATTCTAAAAATTTAGAAAATATACACTAGCAAAAACATAAAATATACACTAAGGTTTTTCTCCTATAACCCAAAATCAGGAAAACCTTATTGATTTTTCATTATATATTCCTTTAAATGTTACAATACATTATATATATATATATATATATATATATATATATATATATATATATATATATATATATATATATATGTACCAAATCATTCATAAATCCCCAATACATTAGCCCTGGATTAGAACATAATTGTAGTTCCCTTGACTAGCTCTACAACATACCATGGGAAAAACCATCATGCACAAAACTATGGTTAGGTTTGCTCACCATCCTTGGGTCTACATAAAAAAAAAAAAAAAAATTGGGGTGATATCCAAAACCTTGTGCAGGGGTCTACTACTCCCTTGCAAATCCCTCCTTGTGACCCCCTTGTAGTGTAACGTAACAACACCTAGAGCTAGTTATGCAAAGAATATAACACATACCCAACAAAGTTTTATCCAGTTTTATCCCCTACCCTCACCCCCATGATATGAGGGTGGGGTGAGGGAAATATATTGGAGAAAAATTATGAGAATGAGAGTAGGGGGAGAAAGTAATGAATTTTCTTCAATTTATCTCTTTACCCCCACCCTTAGGGAGAAAAATTAATATATTTTTTCCAATATCTCCCCCTATCCCCACTCTTAATTTTCTCTGATATCCACCCCTGCCACCACCCTAACATGGGGCTAGGGGTGGGATAAGGTATTGGAGAAAAAACGTGAGTGTGAGGGTGAGGGGAGAAAACTTAATAAATTTTCTCCAACATCTCCCTTTACCCCGACCTGCATGATAGGGTGGGGGAGAAAATTTAATAATTTTTCTCCAATATCTTACCCCTCCCCTACCCTCACCCTCAATTTTCTCAAATATCCCCCACCATACCCACCCTTATGTCATGAGTATGGGGATGGTTGGATATATTATAGAAAAGCGAGGGTAAGGATCAAGGTAGATATTTAAGAAACTCAATTGATGGTCGAGGCATGGGGAGACATTGGAGAAAATTAATGTCGAGGGTGAGGGAAGATATCTCACCCCACCCCAAAAGTTTATTTAATATCTACCCCTACCCTAATGATATGATGTGGGGGAGGGTTAGCTAGGGTTGGAGATGAGGGGAGATATTGGAGAAAACTAAGGTTGAGGGTGGTAGAAGATATTGGAGAAAGGTTAGGTTGGGTGTGGGGGGAGCTATTAGATAAAACTTAGAATTAGAGGTGGGGGTCAGGGGATATATTGGAGAAAATAAGTTATTTTAAAATATCCCCCCACCCCTATTAAGTTTTCTCCGATATTAACCCCATAATAAGTCTTTTTTCCCAACATAATAAGTTTTCTTCAATCAGTTTCCCCACCCCCATTTAGTTTTCTCCAAAATAGCTCCTCATAATAAGATTTCTCAAATATCTGCCCCCTTCCCTACTAATTGTTCTCTAATTTCATGCCCCACACATACCCTTACCCTCATGTCATGAGGGTTGGTTTTCTCTAGTATCTCCCCCAACCCCTATTAAGTTTTCTCCAATATATCTCCCCATCCCCATCCTCATTTTATGAGCATCATGAGGGTGGGGTGGAAGAATATATTGGAGAAAAATTATGAGGGTGATTTTGTGGGTAGGAATTTTAATACGTTTTCTCCAATATTCCCCCACAATAAGATTTTTTTCTCGAATATCCACCCCCACCCTCAGTCACATGGTTCATGTTCAAGTTTAGGGTCAACAATGATTAGGTTTAGTTTGAGTTCATTTTTTTTGATGAGGTTCACCATTAGGTTTGTCTATATACATTTTCTACATATATTCGTATATTAATTTAAAATGAAATACAACACAAAATAGTAATAAATCAACATCATTGAATATAAAAAATGATATCTTGGACTTGGAAATTGCAAGGATGGATTACAAGCTTAAGTTGTGGCATGAGGTTATGAGATTAAGCTATGGATTTATTCAATGGATATGTGGTTTAATGAGGTTCATTAAACCTCAATTTTGTTTTGAATTTTGGTGAACCTTGTTACATAGCCCCCAACCTCATGGCATACAGGTGGGGGGAAATATTGGAGAAAATTAAGAGTGGAGGGAGATATTAGAGAAAACTTAACAAAGTGGGGGGAGATGTTGGAGAAAACTTGTCATGATGGTGGGGGTCAAGAGAGATTAAGTTTTCTCCAATATCACATTTCATAATATGAGGTTGGGTGTAAATTTTGCAAAAAGCTTCTAATGAGGGTTTTTGTGGAGGAAGATATTGAATAAAAATGCAATGAGGTGGTGGGAGATATTGGAGAAAACTTAATAACTCATTAAGTTTTATGCAATATCTAACCTACCCCCACCCTCATGACATGAAAATATTAATTTTTCTCCAATATTTCCATCATTCCCACCTTCATGTCAGAATATCTCCCCCACCATACCGCTCATGACAGGAGGGCATTAAGTTTCTCTAATATCTACCCCACTGCCACTTTCATGACATGAGATAAATATGTATTCTCCAGTATCTACCCCCACCTCAAATCTCATGACATGAGGGTATTGATTTTTATCTAATATCTCCCTCACCTCAACCCTCATGACATATCTTCCCCACCACCCTCATGAAATGAGGGAAGATATTGGAGAAAACTTACTTTCTACAATATTTTCCTCAGCCACACCCACCCCAACCTTGTGACATGAGGGTGGGGTGGAGGAATATATTGGAGAACAAATCCATTTGTTCCTTTTTATCTATAATTGAAATATTATTGAAACATTCAATAATATATTACCAACCACCTCATTTAATATCAAAAATTAATAATTTAATTTATCCACAAAGTTTAAAATGAACATTTTACCATAAAAATTTAAAAGTATGTATTCTTTATTTTTTGATATTAACATAAATATTAAACATGGCGAAGGAGATAAGTTTAGGATGGAGTTACAGAAAACTCCTCAAACGATGCTTGATATGAGCTAGGGTTCGGAATCACTGCAGAACCTTCATACTGTCCGTGCCTGACCACCCTCAACGGAACCAACTTATCCGATCCCCATCACCGTTTACTCCTATGCGCCCGTGATACTGCTTGGCTCCGTTACTTCTATATGCTCGTGAATACTGCCTAGCTCCGTTTACTCTCCACATGCAGTGCATTTACGAAGACAATGGTTTGCATCTCCTGGTGGCAACCGACACATCATTTTCGGACAATTAGGTATGGAGCTCGACCAGGTTGACTACTTCAATGAACCGTTTGCTAAAGTTTCCATTTGGATGTCACCTCCCCTGATCTCGGAAGGGTTCTTCCCTCATAACAGTGACCTGCCAAATGTCCTTGCGCCCCTGTCATCGATTTCGAGTCCCTCCTACCTGGTCGTTTCCCTGCCTGAATACCCCCTCACATGGCCAGATTCCACTACACCCCCCCATCACCGAAATCCCTATAGTTCTTGGCTAGGTGCATAGGGTCTGACCACTCCATTGACCCCTTGGGGTATCCACCTCACCCTCCACCTACTGATTCTCATTTCCCTTCATCTATCCCTACAGGAGGAACCTTGGTACTACCTTAAGAAACCCCCCTCACTCCGCTTTCGACGGCTCCCACCTCTGGCTATTTTGCAGGCTCTCCTTCGGATCTAGAAGCGAACCCTAGAGGGTTTGGACCAAATTTACAGATCTCCCACTAACATGCTCCTAAGGCAGACATATTTGACAAGGGTCACAGGACAGGGAAAAAGTCAAAGTGTGTCAAGGCTAGGACTCAAGATATTTCTCTACGTTTGGGGGAGGATAACCAGTGGGGTGAAGCCATGGACACTGTTGATAAGGTTTTGGTGGGTAGGGTTCGAGGGAGGAACTACACCACGGCTAGGCTCAAGCAATGGACTACAGATATTTGGGGACAACACATGGCTGAAATACCTTTTGTACAAGCCTTCATGAAAGTATGGTTTACGTTGCATTTTGCAAGAGTTGAACATACCACTTGGGTATTATCTAGTTTCTAGCACATTGAGCAAACCATTATGCTCCTCAGAACATGGAACCCTCTTTTCGACCCTAAGAGAGAGCAATTGGGCACAGGTCCACTGTGGATTAGATTACCAGGCCTTCCTCTACACTTCTGGTTGGAGGACATATTTAGGCGCATCGGGAATGCTTTGGTAACTTATTTGGATCATGATAAATCATACCTGTCCACAGGCATCATGGAATATGCAAGGATACTGGTTCATCTTGATACTAGGGAAGGACTACAAGAGACAATTACCCTGCTCTGGAAACATTACTCTCAAGTATAGATCCTTGATTATGAGGGGGTCCCCTTCAGGTGCAGTAGGTGCCACAAGGTGGGTCATCTATATAAGGATTTCCCTATGAATGGGATAGCTAAAGTAGCGGATCAGGGAAAGACAATCCCATCCAAAACTACCAAGGTACCTGAGTAGCGCACCAACACTGAAGCAACAACGACAAAAATGGGAAAGGAGAATCTAAAGAAGCACGGAAATCCACCCATTCGGCCTCCCTCTCCTCCTATGACCATGGCCAGGGCGGCTATTGTGGTTGCGCTATCTTTAGGTATGCCTCTCTCTACTACCTTCTCTTTGAATTTCACTACATCCTCTTGTTTTTTTACATCATCCTCCGTTGATCAACATGGTACTACATCTTCATGCCTGACTCCTCATTCCTTGGCCTGCTCTCTATAGCCTCCCCCCCCCACTTTCTCATGTACCCCCCCATCCTTCCCAGAGGTGAATTCTCCTGCCCTATCCTCTAACTCTGAGAAGGGGTCTCACTCTCACAACTACTCACTTAAATCTTTATCTCGATCACAAACTCTTGATATGATTGGCATTGGAATCATATCCCTTCCTATCCCTCTGAAACCTCCTTGGCGCCGACTGTCCTCTCTCTTTAAAGACAAACAACAAGTGGGTGTGGAAGTCATCTCGGGTTGTTAGCTAGCCATAGACCAAGTTCTTAGAGCATAGAACAACCTGGGGCCATATCCCTCATGAAGCTATGTTGGAAATAATACTGAGAGGGGGGGTGAATCAGTATTATCAGATCAATAAAACTTTTTCAATGCTCAGAAACATATACGCTACTTCAGTTAAGTGAACCCGCGTGTACACGCTGCTGTGTCTAAAGCAACTAGCGTATATCCAGAAATCTTATGATTCAGTTAGCTTATCTTCAGTAAATGCATCAGAACATTATTAACCATATTAACAGTAAACAGGTGCAGTATAACAGAACAGATCATCACACGAAAGCCACACACATGAACACAAAGATATAAGGTGGAAACCCAATGTGGGTGAAAACCACCTGCTGCAAGTCATCTCAATCTTCTTCTTAATAAGAAAATCCTTTTACAATATTTGTACTGGTGCAGTCTTATACCAGTACGGGAGCTACAACCCCCTTTTCTCTTGTACTAGCCGATCCATTTACTAGTACACAGGCTGCTACCTGCTACAATGCTCCAAAGATCTCCCTTAGCTTTTGTACTAGCTTAGATACTAGTACGTAGGTGCTTGCCTACAATCTTCTCTCCTCTAGGTACCACGTTTCATTAATTTTCAGACTGGATACACTGAAGCACAACACATAATCTGAAAGGCCACTTTTCATCCAATTTTCATACTGGACCCATAACTATCATTGAAGCTCAAAACAATCATCAAACTCTGAATCACTGAAACCCTGTTAACAACACCGTTACCAGAACACAGAGCAGACACAGAACTCTGTAATAACCATCAGACCCATCTGCAACTTCAAATATCAAGCTTTACAATGTATACGCTACTTCGATGAATCAAACCCGCGTGTATATGCGCTTTTTCCAAAGACAACCCGCGTACAGATCTAAAAATAATTTCTCATAACTTGCAGCTGTACCAGACATCAGTCATACTCATAACACTTATAGAACAATACATGCGTCAGTATGTAGATCTAGAATAAGCATCATAAAGATAGTTCATTTCAAACCATTTGATCCCGATCTCTCCTTAGATCTTGTTCTCAATCAGCCGGTGAGATCCCTCCTTAGCTCAAATCAAGCAATGCATCATCAACCCATAACCTGCATACTGGATCTCATACTTCTTCAGATATTCAAGACATTTCAGATACACTTGCCTAATGATTTCCTTCTCCTTATATAGCCTTAGGCCTTGTTCAATACCAAGAGCCAAAACCATAGAAATCCAATACCATCATCTTCAAAACTAGGGATCAACACGTCCGTCGAGACACCAAGGTCCAAAACCATAGGCACAACTTCCAAGGAATAACCGTCGTGGACCAAAGATAAGTTTTCCACATACACGCGCTTTTACTGAAGCCAACCAGCGTGTACACGCGACTTGGTATATAGCGAACCTGCGTATACGCGACTTGGTATATAGTGAACCTGCTTGTATACGCGACTTGGGCTTAATGAACCTGCATGTATGAACTTTCTCTTCTTCTTATAGTCTGATCATCAATTCCTTGCTGCTGACCTTCTGTACTATGATTTGTCATCAGTGTGGTTTGCCATCAAGGACAACACTTATCTCATAATTCCAACAATCTCCCCTTTGGACTTGATGGCAAAGCTAACTTGTCACACTTAGAACTATCATCTGATTCCTTTGAGCTGTCCTCCATCAGTCACATCTGATATCTCTTCTGAAGATTCATCCAGTTATACATAAGTGAGATATTCTTCTATGAGAGGGTTGCCATCAAGTACAACACATGCATCATAATGCCAACAAGCTACTCTCCTACAACTTTCGTGGGTTAGCTAGTCCCAAGAAAAAACTAGAATTTTGGAGGCTTCTAAGCACTGAGCTGGTAGATGTCATATTCCTTCAAGAAACCCTGGGGTTAGCAAAAGCCATCACTCGCCTCCTTGAATCCATGCTCCCTCATTGGTTGTTTCATTCCCATGATGTTAATGGGTGTTCAGGTGGTGTTGCGATGGGATACAATACGAGGCCTATCAAGCTATGTAACATTTGGGGAGGAACTGGTCATATTGGGGCTAATATCTACTCATCTGAATTAGGTACTGACATCAGACTCATCAATGTATATGGTCCATGCCAAAATCGAGGAGCCTACTGGGAGAAACTATTAAGCTCCAATCTATTGCAAGTGGATAACCTTATTCTAGGAGGAGATCTTAATTTCTCTATTGGATATTCAGAATCATGGGGTCATCATGCTCAGATTGATCCACTATCTGATTTCTTCAAAAATGTTTTGGAGGACCATAGCCTAATGATATCCCTTCTGCTAAATTACAACCCACCTGGAGGAACAGAAGGACTGGGGAGGATAGGCTGGCTAGAAGATTAGATCGCTTCCTCATTAAAGAGCGACTGCTGGGTATGGGGTTCAACTATAGGTAGTGGGTTGGCTCGGGGGGACTATCAGACCACTCACCGATATACCTTGAAGTCAGAGGAGGTATGAATAAACCTAAAGCACCATACAAGTTCAACTCAACATGGTTAAAAGATGCAGACTACATTAAACTGGTAACTGATTATTGGAAGTCCCACCCTCCTGCTGCGGGTGGGAATATAACAGAAGGATTTTCCCACAATCTAAGCGAGCTTAAGAGGCTATCAAAAAGATGGGCACACAACAAGATACTGATGGATGAAAAAACCCCGAGGGACACAAACGCTGAGATTACAAAGTTGGAGGATGAACATGGAAGGGGATACACAACACCTAAACAAAAGGAGAGGCTCACAACCTTAGTAGCACAAAGAGGCAAAATACTAAAAGAAAAAGAGGAATCATGGAGGCTGCGAAGCAGAACCATTTGGCTTCTTGAAGGTGATGATAACACAAAATTCTATCACAATTTTGCTAATGGACAGAAATCAATTAATACCATTTGGCACTTGAATAATGAATAGGGCATCAAAGTGAATTCATTTCATCACTTAGCCTCCCTTGGCTCATCTCACTTCAAGAAGCTCTCCAGAGCTCTCCGCAATGCATCATTGGCTGAAATCATCAAAGTGGCACAATTTTTTCCCCGGTTCGTGGATTAGGAGGATGCTTTGGACTCAATAAGGTTGTCACTATGGGGGAGCTCGAAGCCGCTCTAAAATGGTTCAAGAGAGACAAGAGTATGGGACTAGATGGCTGACCGGTTGAGTTTTACATTGCTTTTTTCAAACTTCTTGGAGAAGACCTACTCAAGGTCATTGAAGACTACAGAATCACTAGGTGGATGTACAAAGCTTTCAACACCACATTTATTGCACTCATCCCTAAATCTGATAACCCTGGATCTTTTGAAAACTTTCGTCCCATCTCCCTCTGTAGTTGTTTCTATACAATCATTGCTAATATCATTGCCAATCGCCTTCATCCCATTTTATCCTCACATATCTCCTCTGAACAATTTGATTTTCTTCAGGACTGTCAGATCCATGAAGCTGTTGGAACAACACAAGAGGTTTTGCATTCTGTGCAGATGAAGAAGTTGAAAGGTATGATTCTCAAGGTAGACCTCTCAAAATATTTTGATCGTGCTAGTTAGTTATATATCAGAATGCTTTTAACTCATCTTGGTTTCCCCATAGAGTTTATACATTGTATCATGTGTTACATAACAAATATAACTTTTAGTGTCCTTATCAATGGGTCGGCAACCCCTTTCTTTCACTCAGAAAGAGGTCTCAGGTAGGGATACCCTCTCTCCCCTCTATTATTTTTGCTCATTATGGAGGGACTCACCAGACTCATCTTGGAATAACACAAGATGGGAAGACAACAGGGCACTAGGATTACAGACAGATGCATACTAACCCATATCCTCTTTGCAGATGATGTGATGATCTTCCTTAATGGAGGTATAAGGGATCTGACAAATCTACAGAACATCATGGCCATATTCTGAATTGCTACTGGTATGGAAATCAACAGCCTAAAGTCCACTTTGATGGTTTCAGGTTGTACACCTCATGAAATATAGTTCAGCCTCCACAGATTCCCATTCACTCTTCTGCAGTTGGATGATGGACTTAGGTACCTGTGTTATTGGCTAAACCCCTTGAATACAAGATTGCAGATTGGACATGGTTAATTTCTAAGCTAGAGAAAAGGCTTAATATCCAACACCACAAGTACCTCTCCAAAGCAGGCTGATTGGTTCTTATTAAAGCTGTACTAGAACCTACACTTGTATATTGGATGTCCCTAGCCTAGATCCCTATGGGCATACTCTCTCAAATACAAAATCTCTATTGCAGATTTCTTTGGAAGGCCAAACAATCTGGAAGATTTTTTGCCTGGGCTAGATGGGAATTACTAGCGCTACCAAAGGAATGGGGGGCCTGGGGAATTAAAAGACTGGATGATTTCTCTACTGCACTGGCTGCTAAGCTAGGATGGAAACTGGTCACTACATGCAGCTTATGGACAAGGGTGGCATACTCGAAATATATATCTCCCCACAACATGATGGATTGGATCCGATCACCCAACTGGAATAAGTCTAGGATATATATCATATGGAAAGTATTAATAAACTCCATGCCCCTTATCTGAGATGGGATCACTTGGAAAATGCAGTTTGGCTCAAGGGTGCGCATTGAACTAAATCCCTAGATCGAAAGTGGCAACTCACACAGGCTCCCACAGGAATTGATGCACCTACTCAACAATATAAGTATCATTAATATTAACCATATTGCGGATCCAGAGCACTCCACCATTTTTCAACAGGCATGGAAGACTGCTCATCGTCTACATCTCCCATAGATCTGGCATCATCATTGGGGGGAATACATTGCTGCACTAACTGAATCACATATCAGGATCACAGAGGGGGAAGATGAGATCATATGGGCCCATGCAAAAAATGGTATATACTCTCCAAAGGAAGGATACCTATGTATCATTGTCGTCCATCGACCACCGATTATTGAACATTGGTGGAAACATCTATGGAAACTTAAGGCGCCCCCTAGAATGAGACTGTTTATGTGGACAATACTCAAGAACAAGGCCCCTACGGGGGACAACCTGAACAAGAGAGCTCATCATGGTCCATCCTGGTGTTGCATATGCAAGAACAGCACAGAAACTATCGACCACCTCTTTCTTACCTTCCCGGTCACTATGGACCTCTGGAACACCACCCTTTGGGCCATCAATATACATTGTCAATGGTAGGGTACATCTGTTTTTGATGTATGGATATCATGGTAGACATCTGCTTCTCTGAATAGGACCAGGAACCTACCCCTCCTCCTCTGTTGGGCGACATGGATAGCATGAAACCTTTACATCTTCCATAATGCCATACCTCATTGGCCCTCCATCACTGCCCGAATACTGGCCACCTATAACTCCATACCTGACGACGATGCTGCTCCTTCCTCTAGGAACATTGTCCCCGAGGTCATCAACCGAGACAACCCCTGGGCGTATTTCAATGGATCTACACAGGATGCAGGTTGTTGGGGGGGGGGTGCTATACAATACCTCTCTGCATCACATTACTTTAAAATCCAAATGGGTTTGGGAAGGGGCACCAATAATTATTCTGAGCCAATCACTCTAAGACATCTCCTACACTTTGCCATGGAGAAACATTGCAGAAATACACAAATCTTTGGGGACTCCAAGAATGTTATCAACTGGATAAACAACACATCAAACTGTCATGCATATTCTCTAAGACCTATTTTGGAAGAGGCACATTGATTCATTGCACATTTTGATCGTTTTGTTTGTCGCCATATCTACGGGGAATGCAATCAGATTGACGATCAACTATCTAAGGAAGCTACAAACTGGCCTCGTGGTACATGGATGATTCAAAAGCACAGGGATGTTGAACAATATCAATACTACCACCGCCCATATATGGACTACACAGCATAACTAGCTCTGAGGGGCCTGATTTACATGTTTATAGTTTTGCTTAATTTATCAGTACAAATGTATATTTCGATTTACTAGATGTATATATAAGACAGATAACAGTACTCCCTGCGAGGAGTTTTTTGACCTCTTTAAACAACACAGTAGACAAGTTTCTCCCTGCGTGGAGAATCAAATATCTTTTTTGATACATTCTATTTTTGATAGGCAAACAACCTCACCATATAGCATATGCAACTGCATCTACAATATGTAATTTTCTTATATCAATGAAAATTATGATTTTTTTGAGGGGAAAAAGCATAAATATTAAACATGATTTTTTTTTAAACATAATTTATTATTTAAAAACATAATTTCAAATAATATTATCAATTATAAAAACTTAAATTTTAAAAATTAATATGTAATTAAAAATGATGATGATGATGAGATTAAAGTCCACTATGACCAATATTGTCTATCAAACCTTAAGAAAGTAAGAGGTTAACTGAGATCCTTTAACATTTTATTTCTATGGTCGAAAAGAAGGGAGAGAAATGTTCCTAGGTCACCATAATATTCCTTGCAAAATTTTGAAAAAAAAAAAGAATTTGGATATAATCATCAAATCAAATGTAATTCAATTAATTAATTATACAAAAGAAAATATTGGTTAGTTTTATAAATGAAACAATATTGATTTTTTTAAAAGGCTTATTCATTTTTAAGGGAATTTTGGTTTTCTTATTGAGATTCTAACATTTTTCAAAATTGATTATCTAAGTGTGATTTTAATTTGATGGTTCCATTACCTTTAATTTTATTAAACTATATTTAAAAATTTCCACTAGGTTTGATTTTGGGCCTTGCTCAAATTACTCCATTGAGTTACCAATTTACCATTGTTAAAAAAATATTTTTAAAATTTAAAATAAATAATAAATAACAATGAAAATTTATTAAATATTATTATCAACTCTGAATCTGATCATAAATTTTTATCTTAATCTAACATTGAATCTAATCATTCCCCAATGGGGGTGATATCAAGTGCATAATTTATTATGGGTGGGAATGTGTGTTGTCAAGGGAACATGTCCGTTCGAAGGAGATTTGTGGAATGAGAATGGTATCTTAGGTTTTGACGAAGTGTTTTCTTAAACAAACAAGGGTAATGGGAGAAGGAATTCACTACTTATTGTTTTGGCTTACTGCAACGGCTTTGGATCACTTAGTTTTTGGTAGCTTTGCCTTAACGACTCTAACAACCTCCATCATGAGAGCAGAGGTAGCACACCATCGTCTCATTAATGGATCCTCACAGATCCGAAGGAATGTTTCTCTTAAGGCATGTGCCACATTGAACACTTATCTAATCTCATTCCTTCAATGGCAGGGTAACAATATATCAACCTTATGCTACTTTGCCTCCTCGGATAGTTATAAATGGGCTAGTTTATGCGTAAGCTGGTGACTATATGTAGTTCACTGCAGCAAGGTTGGCATGCTTGTATGGTCCCTAGTTTCAATCTTCCATGTTATGTTTGGTACAGTGTGTTGCGTGCATCGATAGTCATTTCTTGTTATTCATCTGAATGAGGGAATTGGGGTAATAAATTCTTTCTGGTCCACAAAGATTAGTAGTTAGTTTTTTTCATGTTTCTCTTGCATAATGCAATCTCAGAGCTTGTCTTCGAATTGGTGGCTATGTTTCCCTCATCAACGCTCCAAGGTCTAGATTTCCCAGGCATTTCTTTCAATTCTCTGGTTCTAGTATTTGGGGTCTGGTAACCTGAAAATTTTTCGATTTGGTTTTAAACATTAGCTCTTCTATGGCTCATTTGTGTTACAATGGGTACTCTTTTGGTTTATGGTACTTAATTCTAGGTTACGTGGTCTCCTGTACATGTTTGTTAGAGAGGTGAGGTTTGCACAATATAATCCTTTGTCATGGGATAATGTGGTTTGTCTGTCTTGGTCAAATTTGTCCTATCCATTTTCTCTTTCTTAATATGTTTTCGAAATATGAATTGTAAGTGAATTGTTGTAGTTTTTGTCTTATATTCCCACTATCAATCACATTGTAGTTTCTTATTTTCCACTCCAGTCACAAATACTTGCAGTTTCCTAGAGGTTATCGAAATTTTGAGTGGTTTTAGTCCTCTCTTTGGAGGCAGTCCTAACTCTCTTTCTATTTGTGTTTCAAGGGATTTCTCATTAGGTTGGGTATTATCCACTAATAAGCTATGTGGGTTTTGGGGATGATATAGCCATCTATCAGAGCTCTCCATTTTCACATACTTTGGGTCTAGTTGGCATGGTACTAAGTCTCAAAGTTCCAACAATTGTTATATCTATTGGAATCAATCGACCTTGTGTCCATCATGCACTTCTCCGAGCGACTATGCCACCTAGACAGAGAATGGCAAGCCCTAGAGCTAAGAGGAGGCTCCAACAACATTTATATCTCTCAGCGTAGGTGATTGTTCAGATGGAATACAGTGGCAACTTTGTTTAACAAAATCACTTCGGAAATCAAAAAGTAAATCAGCCAACTCAAATCTCATGAATTTGGAGACAAAGCCTACTTCTCAGACTCTGAAGTGGGTAATAAAGAATTCAAATGGATTTTCGATCTTGGAAATTTTAGGAAAGGAAGGTTGTATTTCTTGCATTATCTTGTAGATTACCAGTAGTTGGACACCTTATTTCGATTGGTGATCCAATAAAAAAAAGTGGACAATTACTGAGTTTTTGCAGGTCATGAGGACCTAAAACACCTTCTAAGGATCATTTGGTACTGTCTAGATGACATTCTCATATGTCTATAGAGAGTGGAGAAGTACATGGTGTCAGAATCTAACTCTGACACTGAGAATATCACTAACACTCCTATAGTGATAAATGTTCCACTGGTCAAAATTGCTTCACCACCTCACATCATTCCACTAGCTAATGGAGCTCCTCTTTCCTCGGTGGTTATCTCTGACTAAAGGTATTATCCTAACAACTCATTCTATTTTTTGGCAGCTCTTTTCAGTATCAATTGCAAACCAATGGTTTGGAGGTTTTTAATGCATTAACTTGACACACTCGTGGCTGGTTGTTAGCTCTTTGGAAGAGATTCATCATGTCATTTTGTGTTTTGTACACTCAGAAGCTCTTCGATTAGGAAACACTTTTGGTAATTCTTTGAACAAATATCTTGTAAGTCAATGATACAGGCTGATTAAGGTAGTTATTTGGGGAATTAGGAGGTTTTCATTATTGAGAGAGAGAGAGATCATGAAAACCTCATAGTGCCTGAAAAAACTACCTTAATCAGCTCGTATAATTGACTTACAAGACATTTGTTTAGAGAATTACAAAATGTGTTTCCTAATCTGAAAGCTTTTGAGTGTAAAAAACATGAAACCTTAGTTGAATGTGTGTGTGTGTGTGTGTGTGGTTATAGGCCTTCGCACTCCTAGATCAGTCTTGTTGATATCCATGTACTTATTGTAAAATATTTTGATTAATGGAAATTTTTTTGCTGATTTACAAAAAAAATTGAATCTAATCATAAAATATCATCTTAATATTCTGTTTGGAATAAAATATATTTGTCCAAAATACATTATGAAGAATCATTATTTAAAAAAAAAAATACATGTTTATATACAAATAAAAAAAATATTTTGATTTTTATTTTTAGACTAAAATTATATATAGATATTAAAAATATAAGATATTACTTAGAATTCTTTAGTAATTGATTTATATGCTCAAAAAACATTAAGAGAAGTGTTACAAGACCACCATAGTTTTGTTGACTTTAAAGGTCAAGAACTTTAGTAGTGTGACAAATATTTTGAAATCTAAATCAAACATAAGTAGGACAGTCTAGGAGATAGTGATTTTAATCTTCGTCCCTCTTATTCTTACAAAGGTAATAGACTCTTTCATCCCATGGTGTTTTGGGAATTGGACAACATCTAGTTTTTCCATGAAGATCATGAGAATTTTTTCTTAATTTAGCAATGAGTATGATTATTATAATTATTTTTATGCTAGCCAAAACATAGAGATAATTTTGATTTTCAATATTTTTGTTGGTCACTCCCTTATAATATCTTAGTTTCCTTTTTCCCTCTATCTCTTTATCACCCGATAATTTCTCCTTAAGTTTTGACGTAATAATATTTCTAATATTATCCTTATTCTACAAAATGGTTTCCTTCTTTATTCACCAATGGTCTAGCCAAGACTCGGTATCCTTATGCCATCCCCATTGAGTTGAAGATGGTGCTTTTTCTAGAGTTAGAAGCAATTTTCGAAAACCTTTTGCCTTCCATGTATTTTAATTCTTTCATATACATAAGATACCTAGCCATATTCATGCTTTCAATGGGGCAAATATTAGCTTCAATTAAGAGGATAAAATACAGCGCATTTCCTTTAATCTTGAATTTATATATTATAAATTAGTTTTGGATATGTTCTATCTTACTCAACGACTCTCTAGAGATGCTACAACCCCGAACATCATATCCAAATAAAATAATAGAAGTTACAGTCTCAAAGAGGAGTTTTTTTTTTATCACATATCCAAATATTCATTCACCTACAATTGTTTTCAAGGCCATAATAATCTTTCCATCCTCCAATTATCCTTAAATTCTTAATGATGTAATTCTAGTTGAACTTGTGATGGATATTGATTCCAAGATAATTTTATGAAGTTCCTCCAATTTTCCTTTCTCATATATTAAAGTAGCATATGTGATTTTTCTAGATTTAACTATCACAACTTTTGTTTTGTTGGTATTAATAGTCATAACCATCTTGGAACAAAAATCTTATAGAATTTTTATTTTCTTACCATGATTGTAATGAATCCTCATGATGGGCCTATAAATTAGACATAAATTAAGGCCCATGCTTCTAAATTAAAACATAAATTAAGGCCTATGACCATCCTTCAGCACATTAAACCTATCTTTTTGCATTAGATAATTTATTTTTAACTTTAATATATTCATTAGGAAGGTTTATAAATAATTGAATATTTGTACCTATTATTTATTTTTTGTGGAATATTATGAGAATATTGGGCAAATTATGAAGAGTTGGAGGAGGAGATAATTTAGGGATTTGTTCCCTACTACTGGAGGATCAATAATAAATAATAAGTCAACAAGATATTATGGAATTATGGCACGAATTTTGGAACTCCAATGATTGAGAAAATCTAGGAATGTGTTCTACTAATCAAGGGAGCAGATCCACCAATCAAGGGAGCAAATCCACTAATCAAGGGATTTCGGTGGGGAAAGCTTCCTCCATCCATGGGGAATGATTCTTAATCATCTTGTATAAATACCATGTCGAATTTGCGTCTAGGGAATGATTGAGAAAATATAGGAATGTTTTCCCTGCCATTTAATGCAAATTCCTAGTATTGGGGACTAGATCCACTCACTAGTAGAAGATGAGCAATTAGTGACTAGGTGACTAACACAGTTAGTCACCACATCCTTTTCAAGTGAAATACTACCAAAAATGAGCAATATTAAGTGATTGAACTAAAAACAACTAACATAAATCACGAATTTAGTCACAAGTTAAAATATGTGACTAGCTAATAAGTAACACAACAAAAAATGACTAACATGAATGACTAATTTAGTATAAGAACAAAAATACAACTACCTAACAAGTACTACAATAATATAAATCAGTTTTTTATGTTAGTCATCTTAATTGTGTCTGCAAGCAATCTAAACTTACAAGTGATAGGGGATTGAAAGGTTGTTAAAGATTGGTTGAAAGGTTATCCTTCCTTAAACACTCCTTCATCCTCACATGGTGTATAGATAAGCCAACTTTGCACTATGTATCTCTAATAATTTGTAATTTTAAAAATATATTTTTTAATTAAAAAAAGTATTTTATGTATTTTTAAAAAATCTATTCATTGAACCTAATTGGATCTATTTCTAATTTGAATCTAATTTAAAGGGAAAATTTAATTTTTAAGACTATAATATCAAATAAAAACTACTTTAATTTCATATTAACCGACCTACATCCATCTTAACCCCAGATCTATCAAGCGTTGAGTTGTGTCCAATCTCTCGAGGTGCACACTTTTTTTTCTAGTGCAAAACTCAAGGAAATGTTTTCACGTCGAGAGATTGGATCCCTCTTGGCACTTGATAGTTATAGGGTTAATATGGATCTAGGTTGGTTATATAATACTATATAATATCTATATTTGTATTTGTGTCTCTTTGTTATTCCCTCTCTCTATCTCACCCCCCAAACATACACACACTCTCTCTCCCTCTCTTCCCCTTCTCTGTCTATCTCTCTCTTCCCCTTCTCTCCCTCTCTATCTATATCCTTCTCTCTATTCCCTCCTGCTCTCCTCTCTCCCTCACTCTCTCTCCATGACTCCCTTGTCATCCCCTCTCTCTCTCCACCTTTCTCCCTCTATGTTTTTCTTGTTCCCTCCCTCTCCTACCCCCTCCAATTCCATCTCTCTCTCCTCATCTCTATCTTCCTTCCTCTCTATCCCTTATCTCCCACCTCCTTCTATCTCTCCCCCCAAAATCACTCACTCTCTCTCTCTCTCTCTCTCTCTCTCTCCCTTCCAACTCTATCACCATCTCCCCCCCTCCATGTCCTTCTCCATCTCTATGTCTCCATCTCTCTCCCTTCCCCTTCTATCCCTATCTCTATCCTTTCCTCTTCTTTCTCTTCCCTCCTCTCCTCTCTCCCTCATTCTTTCTCCATCTCTCCATCTCTCCCTTCTCACTCCTCTCTCTCTCCACCTCTATCTCTTTATGTCTTTGTTCTTTCCTCCCTCTCTCTCCCACTCCAACTCCATCTCTCTCTCTCTCTCCTCTCTCTTCCTTCCTCTCGCTCTCTCTCTCCCACCTCACTCTCTCTCCCCCCATCACTCTCTCTTTCTCTCTCTCTATCCTCCAACTTTTTCACCGTCGCTCCCTCTCTCCACCTGTTAGGGTCCAACCCTAACCCCTTTATTTATGTAATAGGGTCGAGTCATAGTTATAGTTAAGTAAAGAGTCAATAAAGCCCATATTAATAATTGTAAGTGGTTGACCCACAGTTAAAGAAGGGACCACATTTAGTTGCAAATGGACCATGGTATTAATAAGTACCATGGTATTGACCCATGGTATTGCATGTATGAATCCTATATAAAGGATAGAGACTCCCCTCGAGGAACATTGTGTCTTATTTTGTAATTGAGCCCAGCTATATTGGAGGTTGTCCCCTCAAAGAGGCCAGTGAACATTGCTTTCCTTTCTGAATAATAAAATACATGCTGTTATTTCTTATTGTTCTATGTTCTAGGTATATTTCTTCGCATATTTGGTATTCTGGTATCTTCTCGCAGGTCAAGAGCATAACAAGTGGTATCAGAGCACTTTCCAGGGCTGGTGGGATCTCCATTTTTAGCATTTTTTTTTTGGCTAAAGACGTGTTCCAGCGTCTTTAAACCACAGGATCTGTCGTTGAGCGCATAAACCTGCGGATTTGGGGAGGCATGCGTGTAGGAAAATATAAGAGGTGGTCACGCTTGTTGGACTCCCTTGTAACCCCTGTGGCTACCCCTTCGAGTAGTAGCGCATTAGACAGAACCGCGCACGGACTGTCTTTCAAGTACCCTCTGGGTATATCGAAAGCCCCCTAGGCTCTCTTGAAACCTCACCATAGATAAACCGTTGGCCGTCTTGCTGCTACAGTACACCGCGAATAGCACTTGGGGAGATTACTTGCATGTACGATAGGGTATTTGGGTTGTATGGCTAATGGTACAGTCGATCCTCCTTGGTTAGTGCCCTGAACGATTGGGTCGAGTACTACTGTCAGACCCTTATCTATATTGTGATCTGTAGCACCCGACACTCCTTGAGACCACAGTTCCCTTGTCTCTCTCTAGATCAAGCATCATGTTTACCAGATCAGATCTAGCAGGTGGGGTCCTATCACAGCTGCAACAATCAGTTCCGCCATTCAGATCTCTCAGATCTGCCATTCAGATCTATTAGAACCGCTAATCAGATCTATTAGATCTGCCATACAAATCTAGCCGTTGGGTTTTGTAGCAGTTGCCACAATCAGATCCGCCATTCAGATCTAGCAGCAGGGGTTCAATCATTGCCACATTCCTACTCATAC
The DNA here is from genome assembly GCA_031772625.1 of Pinus tabuliformis. NCBI lineage: Eukaryota > Viridiplantae > Streptophyta > Pinopsida > Pinales > Pinaceae > Pinus > Pinus tabuliformis. Next base: position 939,643,663 of record CM062816.1, on the reverse strand, counting down.
TCTGCAGTGGAGGGTTCGCTGACATATCTGACTATTTGTGTGGGCCCCTATAACTGGGCATGATTCTCGCAGGACATTGGGCAAAATTTACTTTTCTGGGATTCGGCTACTGCAGTATTCCTAAGTAAGGAGTAAAACACCTTTAAGAGTAATAAAAAGAAAAAATAATAGTCTGAGACCCTCTCGGGACGCTTATAGGAGACTTAGCCCATAAGAATCAAGTCGACGAGCTGAGCAAGGTGGTACCATTCACTTGTTAGCGTCAAAAGTTTTGGGTGGTCCCAAATTTTATTTATTTTTTTCGCAGTAACGATAAGTGCACCAGATCGGTGCATGGTACAAACCAGAGCTCAAGCTATGGCCAATGAGAAGATCGAAACCCTTGAAAAAAAGTTGGACACATTAATGATGACGATCCAGACCTTAGCTAACACAATCACAAAGGGCAAGTCGGTGGAACAATCGGAGGCATATGATTTTAATGAAAACATTGAGGGTGAGCCTAGCCATTCTCTTCACCTCGCTGGACATGTATAAATTTGATGGCTCTCATCTGGCCACATGGCTAGCACAAATGGAGCAATATTTGACATTAAATCACATCAAAGATGATGCAACTCAGCTAAGTGTGGGTAGCATGTGCTTGGACAACGAAAGATGGCAATGGTGGCAGTGGCATCAACGTTGCTATAGAAGGCCCGTGACTTGGCAGGTATTCGCAAAAGCCCTTACGGATTGCTTCGACCATGAATCTAATTTTCTGGGTCGTCTTACTAAGCTCCGACAGACAAGAATAGTGCAAGAATATATTACAGCCTTTGAAGCCTTAGCCTTCCGCATAGGAGGTCTACGAGATGAGTTCTACTTGGAATGTTTTATCAACGGTCTCAAAGAAGCCATATAAGCCCACGTCCGACTACAACACCCAATCTCATGGCTGGATGCTTGCAAGATAGCTCATGAAGAAGAACGCGCGTTAGTGGCTAAGTCGACTCGTCCAAATTTCATAGCCAAGGGTCACCCCACCTAGGCTCCAAGCATTACCCAAACACTTAAGGTTCAAAAGGTGTCATCAGTGGAAATGGCGGAAAGAAGAAAGCAAGGATTGTGTTACTACTATGATGAGAAATACTTCCCAAGGCATAAATCCAAGGAACCCAAATTCTTTCAAATTGATGCTATTGATCACAGTTCATCGGCAGAAGCCCCACCATTTGAGGAAACAGAGGAGGAAGATGAGGACAACTAGCTGGACAATGCGCTCCCAGCTACACCTGACGAACTAGTTATCTCGCTTCATGCTTTGGCAGGGATTTCTTCTCCCCAAACTCTCAGAGGCTTTATTAAGCATCGCCCTGTAGTAGTCTTGATTGATAGTGGCAGTACGCATAACTTTATCCATCAAAGAGTCACTAAAGCAATGCATTGTTTTGTCAGAGCAGTCTCTAATTTCCAGGTCCAAATTGTTGATGGGGGGACAATGAAATGTGAAGACCGCTGTGAAAATGTCAAACTTCAAATGGGGGATTATCAGTTAAAGACCCACATGTTTGCCATACACATGGGAGGGTGTGACATTGCCTTGGGTGCTGAATGGCTCCGCACACTCAGCCCAATCACAATGGATTTCCAGGAGTTATATATAGCTTTAAGCAGAACAACCACACACATACCCTTCGCGGACTCCAGGCGAGTGCTCCCTCTATCATCAACTCACATAGGATGGAAAAATTGTTAAAAAGGGGCCACCATGGAGTTATATCCCAATTTAATGCCATTCAAGCCTTCGAACCCACTTCTCTTCATATTCATCCTGAGATGTAATAGATCTTAAACAACCATCTGCCGGTCTTTGACAAGCTTCATGAGCTTCCACCCTCAAGAGGGGAACATGATCATAGCATTACTTTGGTCCCAGAGGCCCAACCACCAAATGTGCACCCATATAGATATCTGTTCACCCAAAAGAATGAAATTGAAAAAATCATCAAGGAACTCTTGGAAGCAGGCGTCATTCATCCTAGCATTAGTCCTTATTCATCGCCTGTGGTCATGGTGCTCAAGAAAGATGGGGAATGGCGTATGTGTCCAAACTTCAAGGCCCTCAACAAGTTGACGGTCAAAGATAAATTTCCCATCCCGGTTGTCAATGATTTGTTGGATGAACTAAATGGGGCTCAATTCTTTACTAAGCTCGACCTTCGCTCGGGCTATCACCAAATTCGCATGAAAGAAGTAGACATTCCAAAGACTTCTTTCCGAACTCATGAAGGCCATTATGAATTCCTGGTCATGCCATTTGGTCTTTGTAATGCCCCATCCACTTTTCAGAGCCTCATGAACCACCTGCTCAAACCATATCTCAGAAAATTTGTCCTTGTTTTCTTTGATGACATCCTCATCTACAGCCGCACCTGGGCCACACATCTTCAGCATGTAGATCTGCTCTTGCAACTGCTCCGGAAGCATAAATTATTTGTCAAGATGTCCAAGTGATCTTTTGGCATCGAATAAGTTGAGTATTTGGGCCACATTCTCGGGCGTGAAGGTGTCAGGGTGGACCCCAAAAAGATCCAGGCAATGCAGGATTGGCCTCAACCAAAGACCTTGAAGAGCTCGAGAGGATTTTTGGGTCTCATGGGCTACTATCACAAATTTGCCCGCAATTATAGTCGCATTGCTAGACCCCTCACTTACCTTCTCAAGAAAAATTCATTTCTCTGGAATGATGAAACAACAGACAGATCAACATCGTTTAGAACACAAATTTCAAGAAAGGGATCAGGTATTTTTGAGGCTGCAACCATATAAGCAAACATCACTCAAAGACAAGGGTTGTCAGAAATTATCTCCAAAATTCTACAGACCATATCAAGTACTTCTATCGGAGAAGTAGCCTACAAGCTAGCTTTGCCATCCACTACAAAAATCCATCCAGTCTTCCATGTCTCATGCCTCAAGAAAGTGATTGGGAACCATTGCTGAATTCAAACCAGTCTACCAGAATTAGATGAAGAAGGTTCAATCTGACTCCAACCTGAATAGGTTCTTGACACGCGAGAACGACACTTGTGTGGCCGCACGATCAAGGAAGTCCTCGTCAAGTGGAAAGACACCTCTCTGGAAGATGCGACCTAGGAACCAACCACTGTCCTTCAGCAGTTTCCGCAGCTTCCGCCTTGAGGACAAGGCTATTTTTATGGGGTAGGGTATGTTAGGGTCCAACCCTAACCCCCTTATTTATGTAATAGGGTCGAGTCATAATTATAGTTAAGTAAAGAGTCGATAAAGCCCATATTAATAATTGTAAGTGGTTGACCCGCATTTAAAGAAGGGACCAAAGTTAGTTGCAAATGGGCCTTGGTATTAGATAGATGGTATTAATAAGAACCATGATATTGACCCATGGTATTGCATGTATGAATCCTATATAAAGGATAGAGACTCCCCTCGAGGAGCATCATGTCTTATTTTGTAATTGAGCCCAGCTGTATTGGAGGTTGCTCCCTCGAAGAGGCAAGTGAACATTTCTTTCCTTTCTGAATAATAAAATACATGCTATTATTTCTTATTGTTCTGTGTTCTGGATATATTTCTTCACATATTTGGTATTTTGATATCTTCTCACGGGTTAAGAGCATAACACCACCCACCCCCTCTGCAACTCTCTCTTAAATTTGATCACATTGTATTATGTTTAAGAAATTATCTAAATTAGAAAAACTCAATTGGTTGTATAATATTAAACCTATATTTTGGATCAATCATGTCAAAGAAAATAAAACAATGAAAAACTTTAAAAAATCATGCACTATATTTAATCTATTATAGTTAGTCAATTTGCTTGCTCTCATCCCTTGGATCCTTAGCTATGATGGATCAATGACAGTTCTTTATATATATATATATATATATATATATATATATATATACTGACATCGATCCATCTTAGCTTAATTTTTTTAAAACCTTATTTTGATTTCTATGGGAATATTTTTAGTAGTCGTGAGGATAGAGGGTTTAGATGTCTCTCAAATTGTAACGTTTTCCCTTTTAGATTGAATTAAAAAAATGTTGTAAAATTTAAAATAAAGTATTTTTACTATGAAATAAATTATAGCTTTTTGACATGTGATATTGATAAGCCATGGTATTGGCCCATGGTATTGTAACAAAGTGGATTTACAAGTTAATATCCATTGTAAAGTGAGGGTGAATATCCATGGTTAACAATCTTGTCATATTGTTATAAAATATTAGATTGTGAAATAATTTATGTTTTTTTGGTCATGTAGTATTGATAATCCATGGTATTGACCCATGGTATTGTAACAAAGACTATTTTTCACATGTTAATAATATCTACCATAATGTGGGGGTGAATATCCATAGTTAAGAATCTTGTCATATTGTTGTAAAATATTCTGGTTGTGAAATAAGTTATATTGTTGGACTTGTAGTATTGATAAGCCATGGTATTGTAATAAAGCCTATTCACAAGTTAATAGCAAAATCAAAATATAACAAATTAAATTTTATTATTTTTATTAATTCAACTTTTTATTATTAATTGAGGTCATATTTAAATGGTTACACTCATCCCAATATCATTTTTAACTTCTTCTTCTTATTTTTAATTTAGGGTCTTAGGAAAAATAACAAATTCTTATTAAAAATAAATCATTTAACCCAATTGCAATTTATATATATATTTTTTTCTATTATAAATATTTGTTTTCACATATTACAACATCACATTGTAGCACAGTATTTTTCTCCACCTTGTCTATATCTGTGTGGAAATTCCAGAAGAAGGAAGACATCTATGGATTTCATGGGATCCGAACCCTAGATGGACTTTGCAAGGGAAACACCTTAGGAGAGCATGAACGATTAGATGGATAAAGGGCAAGGCCACTCGGCGTGGATACTTTGGTAATTTGTACATGGGTATGAATTCGGAATCTATTCTTCCTTTTTACTAAAGAGGATTTTTGTTTGTATGGGTAAATAATTTTTAGGGTTTATATGATCAAAGCATAAATTTTATCTAGAGTCGAGGGTTAAATGATTATGATAAGGGAAAGGTCATTGGGCATGGATATTTTGGTAATTTGTACATGGGTATGAATTTGGACTCTATTCTTCCTTTTCACTAAACAGGATTTTTGTTCTTATGGGTAAATTATTTCAAGGGTTTATATGATCAACGCATAAATTTTATCTATAGTTGAGGGTTTAATGATTATGATATTTTGGTAATTTGTACATGGGTATGAATTTGGACTCTGTTCTTTCTTTTTACTAAAGAGGATTTTTGTTCTTATGGGAAAATAATTTTGAGGGTGTATATGATCAAATCATAAATTTTATCTAGAGTTGAGAGTTTAATGATTATTGTAATACAGATCTTGATTGCAACCAACAATTCATCAAAAGACAATGCACAAGTAAGAATTTTGCATGTCCTTATTGTACAAAGGGTTTAATGATTATGATAATGTAGATCTTGATTGCGGCCAACAATTCATCAAAAGACAATGGACAAGTAAGCATTTTGCATGTCCTTATTGTACAGATCAATTCACTCCTCCCTAACTTTTCTAGGGTCAGAATGCATGAAATTTTATTTTTCTTTTCACCTTTTTTCTAGTGGTTGATTGTTTGTGTAATGGACTCTACCATGCCCAAATTAAAAGGGCTCAAGTGATGCAATAAAATTTTATGGTAGGATGCAAATGCTAGACATTCCTCAAACTTTGTTACATGAAATTAAAATTTCTTGTAATCATGAACATAAAATCTTTTATGTTTCATCCTTAAATTTTGATCTCAATGCATACAGTTTTAAACCATGTTACTATATTTTAAGTAGAATATACTTAGATCCATTAAACCTTACAACTCTCCAAAGCTTAGGTTAATTTCAGCTAAAAAGAAGGAACTTGAACGACTTTTGCAATTTAGATTCAATTCTTACAGACAATGATTAAAAATGGAAGAACTCAATGGTCTGATAAATTTTACCCACCCATCAATTTCAAAGACCTTTGGTATTATTTTGAACCTAAAGAGAGAGAGTAGAAGAAGAAGAGGAGCCTGGATGAGGTGGACCCTGACCTACTTGATACTTTTCAAAAGTTGGGCATGCCCTTGACTAGAAGAAGAGATTGACCAATGTTGTTGTAGATGTTGTTTTCGACAGTGTTTTCATTGCTACCATGCATAGGTAGACTCTATAGGTAGTTGAGGTTATCTTTTGTTCATTATAAGAGGTAATTTAGGAGTATCTTTATCTAGTTAGGAAGTAGCTTGGTAGGGTTGTTGCTCCTACTGATAACTATTATGCTGCATTGTATTTTTATTTTTTTAGTGATAGCTCCTTTTACTAAATATCCAAACACACTTTGTCACCCATGGAAATATCCACTTATTTCAGGGTGAATGAGATGGAGACCATGCATTTTGAGAGGACTCTTATTTTTGTAGATGAGAGGAGTTTTGTGAGGTGAGAGGAGTTCTGTGTCATATATTGAAGGATGAACTATACCATTTTATGACACCAACCATCTCCATGCCACAGTGGTGGATCTCTATTGCACTGAGGTAGAAATGATAAAGCATTCCACTGTAAATAATTGGTATGTTGGAGACGAGGAATGCAGATGTGGGATTTATAATTTTATTACAAAAGGAGGTTTTTACAATGGAGACAAATCAAGGATTTCATGGACCTGAGTAGAGACTGGTTCAACAATCACCTGGAAATACTCAAGCATCATTTTGAAAGGTGATGATGCAATTGGAGAGATCTATTCTGTTGCATTGAAAAATAACTATCAATAGGGGGGACAAGGATGATCCATATAGGGAATAATTGCAGTAGTAGGATTGTTTCTAAAATTATATCTATAGGCAAGTCAAGGGACTACTATAGAGGATTAGTGTAGGTGAAACCAAATTATCGTAATGCAAGGAATTTTTCACAGTGTGATTTGATGCTCATCAGTGACCAGGAAGCTACAAATACTTATTGTTACATTCAGGTACAATTGAGTTGCATTCTAAAGTCTCTAATTTCATTTATTGATAGTCCTTCTTGTGTCTTTATCTCTCTTAATTTCATTGTGGTAGGATTGGAATTGGTTAAAAAATCAAGCATATCATTGAGTCAAATAGACACCCACATGTCACTACATGTCATTGTGCATGCTCTTTGTTTTTTATAAAGTTAGAAGTGAGCAATATGATGTGTGCACACACGAAAAATCCTAGCATGCATGATGAATCCCCCTCCAATTCCATTTTCTATGGTGACATTTTATTTGCCTTGTTTATATAGGTCATTGAGCCACATTGTGGCCACTATCTAATGTTGAGGTATATGTCATATAAATATTTTATAGTCTACTTTATTTTATATTCAAGTATTCATCATCTTTCATGTCTTATACTTTGCATTCTATCTTCTTTCATTTTCAGGAGAGGAACTCAATATTGATGGTAAGAAGCAACAGTTGAAGAAAGAGGAGAACAATAACACTGGAGCGACAAATGGAAAATGAGAGAGATAAGAGAATTTGTCTAGTGATACGCCTAGAGCCAATATCTTGCATATGACACACTCATAGAGACTTATGGTCAAGCCTTCGGAGTTGGTGAATTCACTTGCAATGCTTTGGCAACACAACGATAATGTTTTGAAATGATGAAACAATATTTCATGTGTAAATTGTAGTCCAACCCATATTAAGTTGGAAACTCATATTGTAATACTTGATATTTTATATAATAAAATTTATATGGTTGAAATTATTTTTATTTGTACTTGATATTATTTAGCCTTATAATTAACATATGTAACTTTGCATTATCATATTAGATAAACATGCACATTGTATGACATTTTCTTAAAATTTAGTCGCAAAATCATACTAATTAATTTATGGTGATTAATAATAAACACATAAAATAAATCTAAAACTACTAAATTAGTAGTTTATATTAATTAATGATGAACACGAATAAAATGAATATATGACTAAATTAATCGTTTATAATGATTATGAATGAAATTAAATGAAATGAATAGAAACTACTAAATTAGTCATTTATATAATGAATATGAAAATACCAAAAAAAGATAAATGACTACTGCAAATGATAAATTTTTTATTATTAAATGATGGCTAAATTTTGCATATATACGAATATTAGTAGCTAATTTATAACATCTTATAACACGACTAAAATTTAGTAATATTTCTTTAGTCATTAATTGGTTTTAAATGATGACTAAAATTTGCATATATATGACTATTAGTAGCTAATTTACAATATCTTATAACACGACCAACGTTTTGGTCATATTTCTTTTGTCATTAATTGGTTTTCTTGAGGATTCATATAGTAATATATTTTGTTATATATTTGGTCATTAATTGCAACAATTAATGACTAAACCGATGAAAAATTAATGATTAAATATACTAATAGATGGTAAAATTGAGGAAACCAATTAATGACTAAGCTAAAAATGACTAAAAGTTGGTTGCAATATAAGATACTGTAAATTAGCTACTATTGGTCACTGACTGAAATATGGTCATTTATATGCAAATTTTAGTTGTTTTTTTAGTAACTAATTAGTCATTTTGTACTAGTGACTAATCAAGCGATTTTGGTGGGGAAAGCTTCCTCCATTCATGGGGAATGATTCCTAATAATTTTGTATACGGACCAAGTCGAATTTTCCTCTAGAAGGAGATTTTCATTAGTGTTATTGTGGAGAGCACTTGTATTCTTGCAGCTCCATTGTATTTTCTTGCAAGGATGTAATTTTATTAATGAAAATAATGAAGAATGGTGTCATGTTCAGCTTCTAAATCTTGTTATCCTGCATAGGTCTCTGATTTTCTTTGGGCTTGGCCATCCCAGGAACCTTAGAGCCCTTTTGTATCATTTTCTTTCCTTCTTTTCGTTGCTTATTCACATGCATTTCTAGTTTTTATTTCTTTCTATTTCTGCATTTAGTATTAATGATTTCTTGTTGTAGGATTGAGTTAAATGGTTGATGTAAGTTCTTTTGTAGGATCACAAGCATTATTTCATCCTTGGAAAAGCTTTGGAAGTTCATAATATTCAGTTTCTTGGATTAGGCTTCTTATTCCCAAATCTAGATTGATAGACCTCGTTTTTAGCAAAGAACAGTAAATTTATGCTATTTTTTAGAGCATGCTAACGAGCTTCAATCGAATTGATTCCACTTGCATTAGATCACAAAAACATTCTAGTTCATAACAAAAATTACGCCATTGCATTTGCACTTTATTTGGTTAGGCATTTTTTATATTTACTAGCTCACTAGTTCTCAAATTTCTAGATTTTCGACTAGTAATGTTTTTTATTTTTTTGCATGGGTTAACAGAGGTATTTTTGAGTGATTCCAATTGGAATGGGGACCTAAGACATCCTAGTTAATGTCAAAATTTGTCCCATCGAATTTGGATTTGATTTACTTAGTCATTCGGTGAGTTATTGTAAATATGTACATCTTGTAGGAAATCACTGTAGCATCTTATAGGAAAGCCTATTTTGAGGTTGAATCGAGGAAAAAGCCTCTAGGAAGCTAGCAAAGTGTCTCTACTTGTCTCCCAAACCTTATGACCATTCACCATCATCTCCAAGCCACCTGCCACATCACCAAAAGAGATTAGCTTTCACACTCTCACATGAAAAAAGACAAAAAGCAAAACAAATTTATTTTATTCATTTACATGCACGACAGTAGAAGGTTTGATGGTTTGAATCTACATGCTTGGGACAGTAGGATTGCATACATGTTAACTTAGAATTCTTTTGAAGCAAAGCCTCTTTGCAGTTAGTTAGAAAATGGTGTGTTTTAGCATTTGATTTTATTCTCTTTCCTTGTACTTTTTTCTTGCAATAGGTTAAGGTTCCATTTCGAACATTTCATTTTCTGTAATTAGTTTAGAATTTGACTTCAGTACATGCACTCCATTACATCATGACAACAAAGGAAGGACACATTGTATGTTGCACATATAGTGTCGATACCTCTTAAGTTTGTACCAACCCCGGGTTGATAATTAAAGTAAGTAGCCTTGGGCGTTGTAGCATTTTTGTTGCAATACCGAGGCTCATCACTTTTTGGCGCTGTTATCGGGGAGGTGTCAAAGTATGCATTGTTTACTTTCCTAGTTGATTCATTTCTTTTTACTTTTTGCAAAATCAAAACATAATTACATTAGGCATATTTCTTTTCAAAAGTAGAAAACTGCATTGCATTATAGTTTTCATGCAATCATAAAAACAAAAAAATATCCAACACCAACCCACCCAACCCATTTGATCACGTGATGCAGTAAGAGCCACGTCACCATTCACTTTTGCAGGTAGAAGAAGAAGATGGCAAAGAATATAGAAGAAATGAATGGGGATGATGAGGAAGATCCTCTCAGATTTCCCATTCAAGATACTGATGGTAGTGTGCACATGAAGAACATCCCTCCATATTTTCTTCCAAAATTTCATGGTCCAAGGTTAGAGGATCCAAAAACCTTTCTCTTTTAATTTGAGATTATTACGTGAACTTTTAACCCAAGGTTGTTATAGCTACGAAAATATTTCGTAGCGCTTACAATTTTTTTAAAAGAGCGCTACGAAAATATTTCGCAACGCCTACAACCAAGTTTTTTTCTACACTGCATTTGATTCATGTTTGCCTTTCGGTTTGCCTTGTGCCATCATCATACAACATACAACCACTTCAAAGGTTGAACTATCCACATTTGGAAGTCATGCAACACACTACTTACATATCAATGTTATGTAGCCACTACTTCAAAGGTTTGAATGGTCTATCTTGGTACTAAGTAATGGCTTTTAGTTATTAGTGAGGGCTTTAAGCAACTAGAGTAAGCAACATGAATAAGGAGATCAATGTCTGCAAAAAGTAAGCCAAGCCAATTGATCTGTATTTGCAAGAAGTTTTCGAGGATTCTCCTCAAAATGACATCTAGTATGGGGCATAATTGCTAAGAAAAAGCGAGAGGCATCGTGGAATAATTCTTAGAGTCCTATCCTTAAGATTTATAAAGTGATGCACATGAAATTTACTAATTTTTCTACGTTGACCCTTTGTCACATCCCTCTCTTGTCTAACCCTCGATAAGGAGGTTTATCTTGTTTCCTACCAATGGTTCACTTCATCCTTTGTATCATTGAAAGGTAAGGTCTTCACCTATCCCTATATTAAGGGCTAAATCTTGGTTTGCGTTGAAATTTACTATTGGAATTACTTTAATCGAATCCTCGAGTTTTCATTATCTTGCATTTGACACTCTTACTACGTTCCACTAGTAACTTGGTGCTCGTCCTTTATTACTAGCTACGTTTTGTTAGTCTGCTCACTCACACTCATTCTACTAACCATACTTATGTTTAATATACACTTGCATAAGCACATACGTTTAAGAATACGTTCACAAGGTCAAATATTTGGTTGCATAAGCAAATACATGGTAATTATATGTGAAGAACATAAAATATTATATTATGTTGATGTAGGGTGGTTCTAAAGCTATCATCCAAGTGATCTAGATTAGGCATAGCATTGAAATTAGATTTAGAAATTAGTTTTAATTGGTTAATCAAGATAACAACAATATATAAATCTTATAGGTATGCTATCATAAGTATTTTAGATTTCTCTTTGATCTTATTACCACCTTTGTTAATAAATTTTATAAAAAAAAAATATATTGGGATTGATATGTGCATCATTGACTTATTTTAATATGAATTATGTACATTTTCTAAAATATGTGTTTTCCATATTAAAATTGATTCTAAAATTGAAAGTGTATGCAGTAAGATGACATTAACTAACATTTTCTACAATGAATAAATCACCATTGCTTATTATAGTGCGCAATGACTTTATATGATAAAATACCATAGACTTGGCGACAAACAACATGGTAAGTTAAAACATCAATTGTGATTTTATGGTATAGATTTTGTAGAGGATTTTTGTTATGAATCATTGAATAGAAATAAATCTCATAGCTTCCAACATGTTATTTTTTATAAATAGTAAAGTTTTTCATCATTATTATCAAGACTTTCAAGATTCTCTATATGAGAAATAGATCTCATAATATGATTCTTTATGTGGAATATAATAAATCTCATAAATTATCTATTTTTAGAAGTAAACCACCTTTGTTTTCTTTAAGAACACATTATGACAAGGACTACATGTAAATTTTTCTATACATAATTAATAAAACTTTGCTAAATTTGGAAGAACCAAGACACCTCAAGTTCATGATACATTGCTAGGTGCAAGTAGAGTTGACATTTGAAGGAAAATGGGTGGGCTCAGAACTGACTCTGCTAGTAAGAAAAGCAATAAGTACCACCACCAAGCTAATAAGGAAGCTAATGCTTTCCAGATCCAAGTTTTCTCTTGATAGTTCCAAGTAAAATGAAATGCACCACTAGTGATGCAAATTGGTAAAATCGAAGCAAAAAATTGTGATTCATGTCCATAAAGGGTAGCAACAATTTAATTCATATCATAATCACTCTGGTCAATGAAGTGAGAATGATTACTCTTGGTATCGTATGCACTTGCTTTGACTCTCAATACCAAGGTAATTAGAATAACATTTATCATTGTGTAGGGATACCTCTGGGATGAGGCAATGAAGTGGTGGTGAGAAATAAAGTAAAATATATAAGGATAAGGTTAGGATAAGGTTTTGGTGAGCATAAGTCAGAATGTGAGAAATGAAACACCGTTGATTTATTAGGTCATAGTGTAAAAGTGTTGATGCCAAAGCAAATAATTAGAGGAGTTAATTAATGTAAGACTATGTGACAATACAGAGCTTAAACGCATAATGGTGTAAGAACTTTAGGATATCTAAGATTCACTAAAAATGGCTCAGATGAATCACCATATTAAAACCCAAACCTAAAATTGTGGGGAGTGAAGCTTGTACTAAGGCTTAAATTTATCTTCTAATAAAATTTTAAAAAAATTATTATTATTTTATTTATATAAGAAATTATATTTCCTATCTTAAACATTAAAAATAAATTATGATAAAAAACAAAAATAATAGTGAATCCATACTGATTCCCCCGCCCCTTCAAACATGTATGATAGGAAAGTTGAAACGTCACACTTGCATATTTTGCATCTCAGGAGCATGCTCCCTACCATCAGTATCCAACCTTCAATAAAAACTAATAATAATTTCGCAACAAAGTTGCTTTTGTTTATTATAAACCCTTGCAACTTAAGATTGAAAAGTACTGCCATGTTTTAAACACCCTTACCATGGCCCCAAAAACTCAATTTTAAAACAATTTATTTTGTATGAGTGGTCATCTACCCTTTCCATTAGTACAACGCCTTTTCCTCCTGCATCACACTCAGTGTCCACATAAAATCTCAGTTTATGAATGGATATACCCTTCCAATTACCTTTTGTTGAAAAATGACAATATCCATTTATTTTGGTAGATGAAAATTTGTTAATAAAATGCTAAAATCTATTTTGGTAGATGAAAATATGTTAATAAAATGCCAAAATCTTTGGAGTGTAAATTTTATTTAAGATATTAATTGTGATTAAAATATTTGCGTGTTTTTATGTGTAATGTATTTTTTAATATTTCATTTTTGTTTGTTAAGTCTTATTAGTATAATTAGTTGATGATGAGTCTTATTAGCAAGGTGATTAAATATCAAATTTTAAGGGGGTGGTTCTGCTTTATGTTAGGGGAAAAGACATGTTAAAATCTATTTGGTTTAAAGAGTGTGACCTAAGCCTGCGATCCTCAAATAAATTTGACAAATTAGATATTTCTAAATCACAACGTCTCAAATCACAAGTCAAATCTAAAAAATCACAAACAACTTAACAAACAAACAAAAAAAATTCTTTTTACTTTATTTTTATTTATTTTAATAATTAACCGTAAATTCAAACTATATCTTTCGGTCATAGAAAAATAATGCCCCACCCAAAAGAAAGTTAAATTTTTTTGTAAGTCAACTGTTTTTTCCAACAACTGTGACGGCACCGCTATTCATTTTTTCTCATTAATTTTTTCCCCCTCTTCATCATGTCACTTTAATTGCTTAAATTAGCTCAGTGAATTTAGGCTTTTCAATGTGTTTGCTCACCTGTCAAAAGTTTAGGGGCCGAATTACTTTTTTATTGAGAAGCTTCTTATTGCCATCGCTTTCACATTTTGTCAGCGAGCATACCCATCAACTTAATTGCTGACACGAGTGCAATAAATATGAAATATGGGAAGTTTTGGATTCTTGTCCAAATCTCTTTGACCTTCTAATATAATTATAGTTAATAGGCATGTTGCTTCAAAATAATCTCATGGCTTTCGAAAATTTGATTCTCAATATATTTTCCCTCATTTATAGAAGGAAAGCCAAGGATAACGACATATGAAATTTTAAAGGTGATATCTTATTATTAAGTTCAATTATTTTTTAAAATGGTGTAATAATATAATAAATATTTTTAATATTTTTGAATGATATTTTTAAGTAAATTTGCTAGTCTAAATGAATACATTTAATTTAATTTAAGATATTTTGAAACAAACACATGTTAATATAAAATTATTTAAATACTAAATAATATTATTAATAATGGATTAAATAAATCCTTTAAACTTATAAATGTAAAATAATGAAGAGATTCTAAATTCTTTATTTGTGAAATGCTCATCATTATATTTATCGATAATAATGGATTAAAATAATTTTTTAGACAAACATTTTTAAATGTTTATTTATGAAATGTTAATTATGGTATACATTAGCTACAAGTAAATTAAAAACAATTCCCAACTAATTGGATGTGTAATTATACTATTTTAGCACATTTTTTATTCTTAACCATTTAACAAACTAAGTTCACCTATGACAAATATTCTCAACAATCATTTCTTTAACTATCAATGCATCTAATCGCTCCCTCACAATAAAACTATCACTGCACCAAATTGTTAGCGAAAACTCTCAACCCTCGTAACATCATTCAATCACATGCACTTGCTTCTCTATGTAATGTTCCACATTTTCTTTACAATAGGCTTGACACCTCTTAAACAATTGAAATGAATGTTTATGGTTTTGTGGTCACAAATGACAAACTCACATATGAAAAACCTTCAACCACCCAAAATGATTCTCTATACTTGGAAGCAAATAATAGTCACATTTCCAAATGTGTGTTGCAAATTTCTTTCATCTCATCCTTCGCTTTTATAAGGAAAGCATGTAACCACCTTCAGCCTATCACCACTCTTTGTGATCAATATGCAATAAGTCTGTATCATGTTGGCTACTCTGAAGCTTATCCAAATATTGTGCATAATTAAGGTTTGGATGCACCAAAAACTCTAACTCAATCATGTATTAATGAAATTTAATTGATTAAAATACATCCAAAGAATGTTAATAAGTTTTTCTTGCTTCAACACTTCAAACATTTCTTCTTTAAACAATGACAACATTTCCAATATTTCTTCTTGTTTCCATTAAGCTTTAAACACTTACTTTGTAAAGACATTTAATTTAAATGGTCAAGAATTAACTCATAATCTCTAAATTGCTATAGCTCTCTACTTTGTGAAAACAAACCATTATACAAATAACATAATGATGCAAGTGCATAGATGGAGCACAAAATTCGATGAAGACTAGACCAAAAACTTGCCAATGTGATGGGATGGTCACATGATGATGTTGGGAGAAATTTAAATGTTTTTGTAAGAAATTGTAAATATTTACATTAGGAAGTGAGTTTTGTTTTTAAAATAAATTAGAGGAATCATTTCCTAATGTAAGTATAGTTTTAGTTTCTGTTATTTTGGGGATAAGGGGAAACAATTCATCTCTTGTGACTCTTGGTTATCTCATGTTAGCTTTATCTTTAAAGAGAAAGAGTCTTTACGAAAAATGGAGGAGAAGAATCTCTCGAGAGGTGGAGAAGAAGGAAGAAAAGAGAAGCTCTAGAGTGAGGAGAAGAGACATAGGTCGAAAGAGGCCTAGGCTACATATGCCCACATTATATATCTAGCCATTTTAATGTATATTTGAATTTGATTAATGAGTAACATGTTTATATGCCTCTGTGTTTGCTAACTCCTCTGTTTGTATATTGTTAATGAAGATTCAATTGATTCAAGTCTGCAGTAGTTGAGTCAACTTATGTTAAGAATATGAATGTGTTGAGAAGTGTGGTGGTTGTAGATATTACGTATTGATGTTATACTATTATTAAGCCTTATATTGTCATGGATAGTTGAATACCTGCTATTGATATGTTGTTGGTGCTAGTATGTTCTGTGTGGGAGTTCATTTTGAAAGAGATTCTTAATATTGAAGTCATCATCGTTGTGATTTGTTCATGTATCTAGTGTGTTCCTATTGTAAATCCTGTAAAAGGAATATGTGGTGCGATTGAGAGCCTGTAATAGCTTAATGCACATGGTAAGTGGCATGGATGATGTAGTAAATTTGTTTGAGCACTGAGATTGGAATGTAATATGTTGGTTTGGTTGTGGATTCCCCTAAGGTTAGTAATAGTGCACTCGAGAGTTGAGTGACCACATCTATAGCTTATAGTTGTGCTAGCATTATTTGAGTTGTTGTACTTGTAAAGTGCCTGCATATGGAGAAAAAAAGAGCGCCCCATTTTGTTGAATGTTTTCAAAACCCTTATAGATTTGTTCCTGATTGGTAAGTTCGATTTAGCCCTGGAAAGGAGATGAAGAAAGGTGTATGCAGTCGTTATTTGTGTCAAGAAGCAATTTCGCGTTGTGAGTAATCGATTGGGAACAAGGTTGAGTCATTTCACCTTCTAGAAATGTGAAATACAATTTTTTGGGTCTACAAGATTTTAACTACACTACAAAATTATTTCATAGTGCTTACAGGCATAAATTTCAAGACCGCGTGGTGGGTTTTTAAAATATCATTTGGCCTACTCATTCCATCATTTTCATAAGTTGAATCCTATGTAAATTGGATAAGGTGATAACAAGGATTGGAAGGTGAGAGAAAGATATCTCATGGAACTTATCATGATAGATTCATACTCCTATATTGACCACATATTTTAAATGTTTCATGAAATATTTTTGGAAAGGAGAACAAAGTTGTGTATGGAGTTAATCTGGTTTATTGGCAATCGAGGCAACTCGATCTATTTATCAAGTGGTATGAGAGCCTGAAAGGATCCAAATTTCTCTTTGGTGATGTAGTCAGAATAACATAGATTGGATTTTAGAGTTACAGTACAATTGAAAGTGAAATTAAGTGATAATGGAGATGCTTGCATGTCAAGAAGAGTCAATCCATGTATAGACGGAATTTATAGGTTTGAAGAAACCTTGAAAATGAAAAGAAGTTGAAGAGAAGATGTATGTCAAATTGGATGAAGTACTCAAAGAAGTTGAGTATGAAAAGGATGTTTTTATATGTAAAGTTGAACAAGGATTGTTCTTTGATGAAGAGGAAGAATGGTGCTAATTTAAAGAACATGAAGGTCTGTAATAATAAAGGGATGATAACAATAAGAAGAATTATGCAACAATGGTTGTGTGTTCAAGTGAATATTGAACAAGGAGGTAATGGTATTTTGTTTTTAGTTAATTATGGATTAATTGTTGATTACAAGTAGCAGTGATGAATGTTTGTAGTTGAGGATGATGGAAAGGAACCTTGTAGTATAAAGTAAGGAAAAATAACAAAGTTATCAAAGGAAGAAGGTGAGTAATTGCATGCAGAATCCAGAAGAGCAGAGAGTGCTCAGATGAAGATTCCAGAGGAAGGAGTCAACATAAATATCGGGAGAAGACTAGACATGGAAGGTCTTAGTATGGTATTACAAATAGGTTGGTGGATTCATCTTGTTGCAGTGGCATGTGTGCAACTCACTGTGAGCAAGGAGAAGTTCATGGAAGAAGGAAATTTGTGACTATTGAGAGTCATAGTAAAGGTTCAGAGAGAAGCCATAGTAGATCAAGTTAGGACAAACTTGATAAAGACATAGATAAAATCAAATTATAGCTAGATATGATGAGAAGACTACTACAGAAATATGAGGAAGACCAAGGTTACAGATGGACCCTCCAAAAGAAAGTAAAATGGAATTTGTTGCAGGTGAAGCTTAGAAAAAGATCAAATGCTCAGTTGATGGAGAAACTCAAGGAGTTTGAACGCAAGATAGATGGTCAGTTGGAGGAAAATATCAAAGGAGTTGAGCTGCAACAAAGGAAAATTGTTGGAGAAGAAGTCCTTTGTGAACATAAACAAGGAGTATACCTTGAAGAGAGAGAGAGAGTGATAATGCTAAAAGGAGACTAGCTAGAAGTTTCATGGGCCATTTGGGAACTGAAGATCAACGTGAAGAAATTGTTGACGAGAGGCTAGTTGAGAGTCTCATGAGCCATGTGGAAAATCAACATATGATGGTTGAGGTGGTAATGGAGGATACATGCCATGATGATTTGATTTTAACAATGGGTGTATGAATGCAGGGGTTGTTCTAGATGAAGGACAAAGCATTGATTTTGTACTGTGAAAAGAGGAGAAACAGTCACTAAGTGTTGTTATACAGGTTGGAAGGAAGACAAAGGGTAGTGAAGATGAAGACTATTTGCCATGGGAAAATGAAACCATGGAAGAAAAACCTAAGGGTGATTAACACATGTGTGTGTATGCTAATGAGGATGCTATTATAGTGGATGAAGCAAATGAAGGTTTGATGGGCAACTTGGAAGCTTTAGCCCTACATGAGGAAAGGATGATTAGAGAAAGTGAGAAAGAGACAACGCACATTTGTACACAGGAACAAGGATCCATCCTTGGGGAGGATGACAATGATGAATAAAATGTTGATGAGGGGCTCATTGGGAGTCTCATATATTATTTGGGGAGTGGATATCAGCACGAAGAAATGGTGACAAAATCCAATAACAAACTAAATTTGTTGCAAACTAAGAAGAGTAAGCGATTAATATGAAACAACCAACAACTTTGAAAGATGAGGAGCAAGAATGTTCAAGAATATGTTCTATTGCAGATAACCTAGAGAAGAGAAGATACTAGGAGGATGACTTGGTATGGGTGACAAGTAGAAGACTTGTTAAAGAGAAAAGAAGGGCTTGTTGTAGCTCACTACTAGACAAGGAGAGTTCACGAGAGGAAGAAATGAAGATGGTTATTATTAGTCATAACACGGGTTCAGAGGAAAGTCACAAGAAGAAGAAGAAAATTTCCAAAGTAGTTGGACTCAAAGGAAAGGAATAAACCATAATTAAATGAATACTTTTAAAATTTTGTGACAAGAGAAGGTATGCAATAGCCCGAAGGCTACAAATTTCAGCCAAGGACTGACTTAGAAGATGAAATTGACAAAAGGAAAGCAGGAAGGTATAGCTGGTTGTATGAAGAAACAACCTATGATTCTAAGAAAATTTTCGAGCAATGTATTGACAAGTTTGAACAGTTTGACAGGAAGTAAAAGTTCATAGTTTTCAGCAGAAGCAATAGGAGAAGGTACTAGTTGATTAAAGATCTGGTAAGATTTTTATGTTTCATTGTGCAAGTGACAATAGAGGAAGGTGAGGATATTCGTAGCAGCCTCGTGCAAGGAGTTCTCAAAGGGTTCTACAGAAGAGAACTAGGAAGATGCCAAAAGCCCAAACTCATGAGAAATTTTGGTGAGGTATTGTGTAGCAAGGTGGAGACTTGTTACTACAGAGCACTGTTGCAGCTTACGAGTTAAAGTTGTTACGAGAATACTAGTTGCATATGACTAGGAGGTCATAAATTTTTGTAACTTGGGAGTCTGATGGAGGTGCATAGATGGAGCACAAAATTCGATGAAGACTGGACCAAAAGCTTGCCAATGTGATGGGATGGTCACATGATGATGTTGGGAGAAATTTAAATGTTTTTGTAAGAAATTGTAAATATTTACATTAGGAAGTGAGTTTTGTTTTTAGAATAAATTGGAGGAATTATTTCCTAATGTAAATATAGTTTCAGTTTCCCTTATTTTATGGAGAAGGGGAAATGATTCATCTCTTGTGACTCTTGGTTGTCCCATGTTAGCTTTCTTTTTAAAGAGAAAGTGTATTTGAGAAAAAGTGGAGGAGAAGAAGCTCCGGAGAGGCAGAGAAGAAGGAAGAGAAGAGAAGCTCCAGTGCAAGGAGAAGAGACAAAGGTCAAATGAGACCTGGGTTGCATATGCCCACATTGTATATCTAGCCAATTTAATGTATATTTGAATTTTATTAATGAGTAACATGTTTATATGCCTCTGTGTTTGTTAACTCCTCTATCTATATATTGTTAATGAAGATTCGATTTATTGAAGTTTGCACTTGTTGAGTTGATTTATGTTAAGAATATAAGTGTGTTGAGACTTAGAGTGGTGGTTGTAGATTCTATATATTGATGGTATACTATTGTTGGGCCTTATATTGTCATGGATAGTTGAGTACCTACTATTGATATGTTGTTGGTGCTAGTATGTTGTATGCAAAGTTCATATTCAAAGAGAAGCTTAATATTGAATCCTTCAATATTATTGTGATTTTTTCATATATCTGGTGTGTTCCTGTTGCAAAGCATGTAGAAGGAATGTGTGGTGTGATTGAGAGTCTGTAATAGCTCAATGCACATGGTCTATGGCAGGGATAATGTAGTATATGTGTTTGAGCACTGAGACTGGAATGTTATATGTTGGTTTGGTCGTGGATTCCCTTGAGGTTATTAATAGTGCATTTAAGAGTTGAGAAACCACATCTGTAGCTTATAGTTTTGTTAGCATTGTTTGAGTCATTGTGGATGTAGAGTTCTTGCATATGGAGAAAAATAGAGCACCTTGTTCTGTCGAATGTTCTCAAAACCCTTGTAGATTTGTTCTTTATTGGTAAGTTTAGGCTATCCTTGGAAAAGAGATGAAGAAAGGTGTATGGAGTCATTATTTTTATCAAGAATCAAGTTAGGGCCGTGATTAATCGATTAGGAAAAAGGCTCAGTCATTTCACCTTCCAGAAATTTGAGATACATTTGTTTTGGGGCACTACAAAATTATTTCGCAACATCTACAAGATTTTAACTACGCTATAGAATTATTTTGCAGTGCCTATAGGAATAAATTTCAAGACTCTATTGCGTTTTTAAAATCCCATTTGGCCTTCTCATTGCATCATTTGGATAATTTAAATCCTATGTAAATTGGATGAGGTGAGAACAAGGATTGGAAGGTGAGATAAATATCTCTCATAGAACTTATCAAGATAAATTCATACTCCTATATTGACTACATATTTTAAATGTTGCATGACATACTGTTGGAAATGAGAACATAGTTGTGTGCGGAGTTAGCTTGGGTTGTTGGAAGCTAGCATAACCCAGTATGTTCATCACATAACCTCAAAACCTTCTTGTCAAAGGTTTAAGGGCCATAAAAAAATTGGTACCATGTTAAATAATGAGCAAATTTGTAGCTATAAAAATGATAGAGAAAAGAAAGAAATAAAAAATATACGCAAATAAACATGCAATTCTCTACTTTATTATGTGGGGAGATACATTGTAGAAAAAATATTTTCTGCAATATCTTCCCCCCACCTCCATCCTCATGACATTAGGGTGACAAAGATACTATAGAAAACTTAACAAGTTGTGGATGTTTTAAGATATTGGAGAAAATTTATGGCCGGGGAGGGGGAGGGGATAAAACTTAACAAGTATTCTCCAATATCTCCCCCAACCCCAAAGTTTGAAGGTTTTAACCTTACACAGAAATTGCTTGTAACTGAATTCTAAAAAATTAGAAAATATACATTAGCAAAAACATAAAATATACACTAAGGCTTTTCTCCTATAACCCAAAATCAGGAAAACCTTATTGATTTTTCATTATATATTCCTTTAAATGTTACAATACATTATATATATACCAAATCATTCATAAATCCCCAATACATTAGCCCTGGATTAGAACATAATTGTAGTTCCCTTGACCAGCTCTACAACATACCATGGGAAAAACCATCATGCACAAAACCATGCACAAAACTATGGTTAGGTTTGATCACCATCCTTGGGTCTACATAAATAAATAAAAGAATTGGGGTGATATCCAAAACCTTGTGCAGGGGTCTACTGCCCCCTTGCAAATCCCTCCTTGTGACTCCCTTGTAGTGTAACGTAACAACACCTAGAGCTAGTTATGCAAAGAATATAACACATACCCAACAAAGTTTTATCCAATTTTATCCCCTACCCTCACCCCCATGATATGAGGGTGGGGTGAGGGAAATATATTGGAGAAAAATTATGAGAATGAGAGTAGGGGGAGAAAGTAATGAATTTTCTTCAATTTCTCTCTTTACCCCCACCCTTAGGGAGAAAAATTAATATATTTTTTCCAATATCTCCCCCTATCCCCACTCTTAATTTTCTCTGATATCCACCCCTGCCACCACCCTAACATGGGGCTAGGGGTGGGATAAGATATTGGAGAAAAAACGTGTGTGAGGGTGAGGGGAGAAAACTTAATAAATTTTCTCCAACATCTCCCTTTACCCCGACCTGCATGATAGGTTGGGGGAGAAAATTTAATAATTTTTCTCCAATATCTTACCCCTCCCCTACCCTCACCTTCAATTTTCTCAAATATCCCCCACCATACCCACCCTTATGTCATGAGTATGGGGATGGTTGGATATATTAGAGAAAAGCGAGGGTAAGGATCAAGGTAGATATTTAATAAACTCAATTGATGGTCGGGGCATGGGGAGACATTGGAGAAAATTAATGTCGAGGGTGAGGGAAGATATCTCACCCCACCCCAAAAGTTTATTTAATATCTACCCCTACCCTAATGATATGATGTGGGGGAGGGTTAGCTAGGGTTGGAGATGAGGGAAGATATTGGAGAAAACTAAGGGTGAGGGTGGTAGAAGATAT
This sequence comes from Pinus tabuliformis, assembly GCA_031772625.1. Classification (NCBI taxonomy): domain Eukaryota; kingdom Viridiplantae; phylum Streptophyta; class Pinopsida; order Pinales; family Pinaceae; genus Pinus; species Pinus tabuliformis. The sequence goes on along the minus strand of CM062816.1, from coordinate 939,620,601 downwards.
TGGAGAAAGGTTAGGGTGGGTGTGGGGGGAGATATTAGATAAAACTTAGAATTAGAGGTGGGGGTCAGGGGATATATTGGAGAAATAAGCTATTTTAAAATCTCCCCCCACCCCTATTAAGTTTTCTCCAATATTAACCCCATAATAAGTCTTTTTTCCCAATATAATAAGTTTTCTTCAATCAGTTTCCCCACCCCGATTTAGTTTTCTCCAAAATAACTCCTCGTAATAAAATTTCTCAAATATCTGCCCCCTTCCCTACTAAGTGTTCTCTAATTTCATGCCCCACACATACCCTTACCCTCATGTCATGAGGGTTGGTTTTCTCTAGTATCTTCCCCAACCCCTATTAAGTTTTCTCCAATATATCTCCCCATGCCCATCCTCATTTTATGAGCATCATGAGGGTGGGGTGGAAGAAGATATTGGAGAAAATTTATTAGGGTGAGATTGTGGGTAGGAATTTTAATACGTTTTCTCAATATTCCCCCACAATAAGATTTTTTTCTTGAATATCCACCCCCACCGTAAGTCACATGGTTCATGTTCAAGTTTAGGGTCAACAATGATTAGGTTTAGTTTGAGTTAATTTTTTTTGATGAGGTTCTCCATTAGGTTTGTCTATATACATTTTCTACATATATTCGTATATTAATTTAAAATGAAATAAAACACAAAATATTAATATATCTACATCGTGGAATATAAAAAATGATATCTTGGACTTGGAAATTGCAAGGATGGATTACAAGCTTAAGTTGTGGCATGAGATTATGAGATTAAGCTATGGATTTATTCAATGGATATGTGGTTTAATGAGGTTCATTAAACCTCAATTTTGTTTTGAATTTTGTTGAACCTTGTTACATAGCCCCCACCCTCATGGCATATAGGTGGGGGGAAATATTGGAGAAAATTAACAGTGGAGGGAGATATTAGAGAAAACTTAACAAAGTGGGGGAAGATGTTGGAGAAAACTTGTCATGATGGTGGGGGTCAAGAGAGATTAAGTTTTCTCCAATATCACATTTCATAATATGAGGTTGGGTGTAAATTTTGCAAAAAGCTTCTAATGAGGGTTTTTGTGAAGGAAGATATTGAATAAAAATGCATTGAGGTGGTGGGAGATATTGGAGAAAACTTAATAACTCATTAATTTTTATGCAATATATAACCTACCCCCACCCTCATGACATGAAAATATTAAGTTTTCTCCAATATTTCCATCATTCCCACCTTCATGTCAGAATATCTCCCCCACCATACCGCTCATGACAGGAGGGCATTAAGTTTTCTGTAATATCTACCCCACTGCCACTCTCATGACATGAGATAAATATGTATTCTCCAATATCTACCCCCACCTCAAATCTCATGACATGAGGGTATTGATTTTTATCTAATATCTCCTTCACCCAAACCCTCATGACATATCTTCCCCACCACCCTCATGAAATGAGGGAAGATATTGGAGAAAACTTATTTTCTAGAATATTTTCCTCAGTCACCCCCACCCCAACCTTGTGACATGAGGGTGGGGTGGAGGAATATATTGGAGAAAAAATCCATTTATTCCTTTTTATCTATAATTGAAATATTATTGAAACATTCAATAATATATTACCAACCACCTCATTTAATATAAAAAATTAATAATTTAATTTATCCACAAAGTTTAAAATGAACATTTTACCATAAAAATTTAAAAGTATGTATTCTTTATTTTTTGATATTAACATAAATATTAAACATGGCGAAGGAGGAGTTACAGAAAAATCGTCAAACGATGCTTGATACGAGCTAGGGTTCGGAATCACTGCAAAACCTGCATACTGTCCGTGCCTGACCACCCTCAATGGAACCAACTTATCCGATCCCCGTCACCGTTTACTCCTATGTGCCCGTGATACTGCTTGGCTCCATTACTTCTATATGCTTGTGAATACTGCCTAGCTCCGTTTACTCTCCACAGGCAGTGCAGTTACGAAGACAACGGTTTGCATCTCCTGGTGGCAGCTGGCACGTCATTTTCAGACAGTTAGGTATGGAGCTCGACTAGGTTGACTACTTCGATGAACTATTTGCTAAAGTTTCCATTTGGATGTCACCTCCCCTGATCTTGAAAGGGTTGTTCCCTCATAACAGTGACCTGCCGGATGTCCTTATGCCCCTGTCATTGATTTCGGGTCCCTCTTTCCTCGTTGTTTCCCTACTTGAATACCCCCTCACATGGCCAGATTCCACTACACCCCCCATCACCAGAATCCCTATAGTTCTTGGCTAGGTGCATAGGTTCTGACCACTCCATTGACCCCTTGGGGTATCCACCTCACCCTCCACCTGCTGATTCTCATTTCCCTTCATCTGTCCCTATAGGAGGAACCTTGGTACTACCTTAAGAAACCCCCCTCACTCCGCTTTCAACGGCTCCCACCTCTGGCTATTTTGCAGGCTCTCCTCCGGATCTAGAAGCGAACCCTAGAGGGTTTGGACCAAATTTACAAATCTCCCACCAACATGCTCCTAAGGCGGACATATTTGACAAGAGTCACAGGACAGGGAAAAAGTCAAAGTGTGTCAAGGCTAGGACTCAAGATATTTCTCTACGTTTGGGGGAGGATATCCAATGGGGTGAAGCCATGGACACTGTTGATAGGGTTTTGGTGGGTAGGGTTCGAGGGAGGAACTACACCACGGCTAGGCTCAAGCAATGGACTGCAGAGATTTGGGGACAGCACATGGCTGAACTACCTTTTGTACAAACCTTCATGCAAGGATGGTTTACGTTGTGTTTTGTAAGATTCGAACATACCACTTGGGTATTATCTAGTTTCTAGCACATTGAGCAAACCTCTATGCTCCTCAAAACATGGAACCCTCTTTTTGACCCTAAGAGAGAGCAATTGGGCACAGGACCACTGTGGGTTAGATTACCAGGCCTTCCTCTACACTTCTGGTTGGAGGACATATTTAGGCGCATCGGGAATGCTTTGGGAACCTATTTGGAGCATGATAAATCATACCTGTCCACAGGCATCATGGCATATGCAAGGATACTGGTTCATCTTGATACAAGGGAAGGACTACAAGTGACAATTACCTTGCTCTGGAAACATTACTCTTGAGTATAGATCCTTGATTATGAGGGGGTCCCCTTCAGGTGCAGGAGGTGCCACAAGGTGGGTCATTTATATAAGGATTTCCCTTTGAATGGGATAGCTAAAGCAGTGGACCAGGGGAAGACAATCCCATCCAAATCTACCAAGGTACCTGAGCAGCGCACCAACATTGAAGCAACAACGACAAAGACGGGAAAGGAGAATTGTAGAGCCTTTACTTTGCACTTGATTATCCATCATTACCTACAGTTTTCCCTCACTCATCTCTCTCTTTTGCCTCATTTTCCTTGTAAACCAACCCAGATCATTACATTTTATGTCTTTAAGCATGATTAAGTGAACTTTGCTAATGTGTGACTGTTTTGTTTAGATTTTGACATATTTGCAGAGATTCCGCAGCCATCTGATGATTCCGCAACCTTTTTGTTAATCTCAAGGTTCCACGTGTCATTTTGCAAAACGAGCCACACGGGCATTTAGGAATAAAGGTGCTCAAGGTTCCTGTGCCATTGGTTTGATCAGCCACATCATCTACACCTCCGGTCAACGAGGGTCAAGCCACGGTCAACAAAGGCAGCTTAACGGTGTTGCGTAAGATGTTGGGTCACGACAATACAACTGGTGATTTGTCCGTGTTACGCAGGTTGTGGGAAACATAATCCAACTCTGGATTCAATTCCCATAATGACCAGAACCTCCAGCTCATCCACGAGGCTTATGACGTGTTGCTGAACCTTTATTACGCATGACAAATTAGTTAATTTTCAGTTTCTAGCTGTACGCATTAGGCAATCGTTTAGATGCCTATAAAAATTGCGTCTGTGTACGCTTAATGTTACTTTTTAGTTGCTGTGTTTTATGAACTTGTTATAATTTTAGTGCATTTCAAGACTCTGTTTTGGTAGTGCTGTTCTAGCACTCTTGACTGTAATTTTCTGCATATGGAGTAATAGAAGCAGTGCTGTTCTGACGTTTTCAATTCCTTGAGTCTTCTTTGGGTTGTATGAATGGAGGGCCCCTGTTCATGACTGCCCTTGTATAGTATTTTTATGTTCAGCATTTCCTTATTTTCCATTCAGCATTTCCTTTTCTTTGAAACATGTACAGCTTGATTCACTTCCATGTTATTTCATTTCCAGCCTTTATTTTAAGCTGATCAGTATTGTTCTTTTGCAGGTTTTTAACCCGGGATTGTTTTTGTGTTTATGTATTTGCTTTATAACTGATGGTATTTTCAGTTGACAGATTCAAAGTTGCTGCCTTTACTTTATTTTCATAGCTGATTTTTAGTTTAATTTCTCAAAGTTGTCTGCTAACATATGAATGGTCTCTTTATCACAAATTGTTTATCTTTTAGAGATCAGAACACTGATAAATTACAGCTGGCTTTGAGTACTTTTTAGACTAATCTTTAACTACTTTCTAATCGTGCTTTACATAGTACCATATGATAGAAGCAGAGAGTTAGAAAGAGCTGAACATTATAACTAGTCTTTAAAGTAGATTTTTCTCATTTTTTATCACTTTTTAAACTCATCTCTAGCTACTTCCTAATCGTGTTTTACACAGTACTATGTGTTAGAAACAAAGAGTTAGGAAGAGATAAACATTATCATTGGTTTTTAAAGTGATTTTCTTACTTTTTATTTGCAGCAGCATGAATGGTGTCTAGTGCCATTAGAAAGTGGTTCTTTGCTTTCAGTTTATTTCAAGTTATTTATTTCTTTCAAGCTTTTCCTTTTCAGCAAGTAGTTAGAAATCACCTTACACACACACTCACTCATCTGTTTATAAAAACTCCATTCCATCTTAGGAAGATAAACTGTCCATAAACAACACCCCCAAAATGACAAAAAGCTCTAAGAGGTTGCTTAAGTACATATAGTACACCTTCACTTCATCAGCTTACGAGCCCCGGGTTGACAATTAATGACATCAATTTAGGAACACTAAATTGACTAAACATGAATCTGAAGAAGCACGGAAATGCACCCATTCGGCCTCCATCTCCTCCTATGACCATGGACAGGGCGGCTATTATGGCTGTGCTATCTTCAGGTATGCCTCTCTCTACTACCTGCTCTTTTAATTTCACTACATCCTCTTGTTTTTTTACATCATCCTCAGTTGATCAACATGGTACTATGTCTTCCTGCCTAACTCCTCATTCCTTGAACTGCTCTCTGTAGCCCCCCCCTCCCACTTTCTCATGTACCCCCCCATCCTTCCCGGAGGTGAATTCCCCTGCCCTATCTTCTAACTCTGAGAAGGGGTTTCACTCTCACAACTACTCACTTAAATCTTTATCTTGATCACAAACTCTTGATATGACTAGCATTGGAATCATATCCTCTCTTATCCCTCTGAAACCTCCTTGGGGCCGACTGTCCTCTCTAAAGACAAACAACAAGCGGGTGTGGAAGTCGTTTCGGGTTGTTGGCTAGCTGTAGATCGGGTTCTTAGAGCATAGAACAACCTGGGGCCATATCTCTCATGAAGCTACTCTCTTACAACTGTCGTGGGTTATCTAGTCCCAAGAAAAAACTAGAATTTTGGAGGCTTCTAAGCACTGAGCTAGTAGATGTCATATTCCTTCAGGAAACCCTGGGGTTAGCAGAAGCCATCACTCGCCTCCTTGAATCCATGATCCCCGGATGGTTGTTTCATTCCCATGATGTTAATGGGTGTTCAGGTGGTGTTGTGATGGGATACAATACGAGGACTATCAAGCTATGTAACATTTGGGGAGGAACTGGTCATATTGGGGCTAACATCTACTCATTTGAATTAGGTATTGACATCAAAATCATCAATGTATATGTTCCATGCCAAAATCGAGCAACCTACTGGGAGAATTTATTAAGTTCCAATCTATTGCAAGTGGATAGCCTTATTCTAGGAGGAGATATTAATTTCTCTATTGGATATTCAGAATCATGGGGTCATCATGCTAAGATTGATCCACTATATGATTTCTTCAAAAATGTTCTGGAGGACCACAGCCTAATCGATATCCCTTTTGCTAAATTACAACCCACCTAGAGGAACAAAAGGACTGGGGAGGATAGGCTGGCTAGGAGATTAGATTGTTTCCTCGTTAAAGAGCGACTGCTGGGTATGGGGCTCAACTATAGGTAGTGGGTTGGCTCGGGGGGACTATCAGACCACTTGCCGATATACCTTGAAGTCAGAGGAGGCATGATTAAACCTAAAGCACCGTACAAGTTCAACTCAACGTGGTTAAAAGATGCAGACTACATTAAACTGGTAACTGATTATTGGAAGTCCCACCCTCCCGCTACGGGTGGGAATATGACAGAAGGATTTTCCCACATTATAAGCGAGCTTAAGAGGCTATCAAAAAGATGGGCACACAACAAGAGACTGATGGATGAACAAACCCTGAGGGACACTAAAGCTGAGATTGCAAAGCTGGAGGATGAACATGGAAGGGGATACACAACACCTGAACAAAAGGAGAGGCTCACAACCTTAGTAGCACAAAGAGGCAAAATACTGAAAGATAAAGAGGAATCATGGAGGCTGCGAAGCAGAGCCATTTGGCTCCTTGAAGGTGATGATAACACAAAATTCTATCACAATTTTGCTAATGGACGGAAATCAATTAATACCATTTGGCACTTGAATAATGAACAAGGCATCAAAGAGAATTCCTTTCATCACTTAGCCTCCCTCGGCTCATCTCACTTCAAGAAGCTCTCCAGAGCTCCCCGCAATGCATCATTGACTGAAGTCATCAAAGTGGCACAATTTTTTCCCCGGTTCATGGATTAGGAGGATGCTTTGGACCTGAATAAGGCTGTCACTATTGGGGAGCTCGAAGCCACTCTGAAATGGTTCAAGAGAGACAATAGTATGGGACCAGATGGCTGACCGGTTGAGTTTTACATTGCTTTTTTCAAACTTCTTGGAGAAGACCTACTCAAGGTCATTGAAGACTACAGAATCACTGGGTGGATGTACAAAGTTTTCAACACCACATTTATTGCACTCATCCCTAAATCTGATAACCCTGGATATTTTGAAAACTTTCGTCCCATCTCCCTTTGTAACTGTTTCTATAAAATCATTGCTAATATCATTGCCAATCACCTTCGTCCCATTTTATCCTCACATATCTCCTCTAAACAATTTGATTTTCTTCAGGACCGTCAGATCCATGAAGCTGTTGGAACAACACAAGAGGTGTTGCATTCTGTATAGATGAAGAATTTGAAAAGTATGATTCTCAAGGTAGACCTCTCAAAATATTTTGATCGTGCTAGTTGGTTATATATCAGAATGCTCTTAACTCATCTTGGTTTCCCCATAGAGTTCATACATTGTATCATGTGTTGCATAACAAATATAACTTTTAGTGTCCTTATCAATGGGTCGACAACCCCTTTCTTTCACTCATAAAGAGGTCTCAGGCAGGGATGCCCTCTCTCCCCTCTATTATTTTTGCTCATTATGGAGGGACTCAGCAGACTCATCTTGGAATAACACATGATGGGAAGACTACAGGGCACTAGGATTACAGACAGCTGCATACTAACCCATATCCTCTTTGCAGATGATGTGATGATCTTCCTTAATGGAGGTATAAGGGATCTGACAAATATACAGAACATCATGGCCATATTCTGAATTGCTACTGGTATGGAAATCAACAGCCTAAAGTCCACTTTAATGGTTTCAGGTTGTACACCTCATGAAATACAGTTCAGCCTCCACAGATTCCCATTCACTCTTCTTCAGTTGGATGATGGACTTAGGTACCTGGGTTATTGGCTAAACCCCTTGAATACAAGATTACAGATTGGAGATGGTTAATTTCTAAGCTAGAGAAAAGGCTTAAAATCTGACACCACAAGTACCTCTCCAGAGCAGGCTGATTGGTTCTTATTAAAGCTGTACTAGAAGCTACACTTTTATATTGGATGTCCCTAGCCTAGATCCCTATGGGCATACTCTCTTAAATAAAAAATCTCTATTGCAGATTTCTTCTGAAGGGAAAACAATCCGGTAGATTTTTTTCCTGGGCTAGATTGGAATTACTAGCGCTACCAAAGGAATGGGGGGCTTGGGGAATTAAAAGACTGGATGATTTCTCTATTGCACTGGCTGCTAAGCTAGGATGGAAACGGGTCACTACATCCAGCTTATGGACAAGGGTGGCATACTCGAAATATATATCTCCCCTCAACATGATGGATTGGATCCGATCACCCAGATGGAATAAGTCTAGGATATATATCATATGGAAAGTAGTAATAAACTCCATGCCCCTTATCTGAGATGGGATCACTTGGAAAATGCAGTTTGGCTCAAGGGTGCGCATTGAACTAAATCCCTAGATCGAAAGTGGCAACTCACACAGGCTCCCACATGAATTGATGCACCTACTCAACAATAAAAGTATCATTAATATTAATCATATTGAGGATCCAGAGCACTCCACCATGTTTCAACAGGTACGGAAGGTTGCTCATCATCTACATCTCCCAGAGATCTGGCATCATTATTGGGGGGAATACATTGCTGCACTAACTGAATCACATATCAGGATCACAGAGGGGGAAGATGAGATCATATGGTCCCATGCAAAAAATGGTATATACTCTCCAAAGGAAGGATACCTATGTATCACTGTCGTCCATCGACCACCGACTATTGAACATTGGTGGAAACATCTGTGGAAAGTTAAGGTGCCCCCTAGAATGAGACTATTTATGTGGACAATACTAAAAAACAAGCCTCCTATGGGGGACAACCTGAACAAGAGAGCTCAACATGGTCCATCTTGGTGTTGCATGTACAAGAACAACACAGAAACTATCGACCACCTCTTTCTTACCTGCCCGGTCACTATGGACCTCTAGAACACCACCTTTCGGGCCATCAATATACACTATCAATGGTAGTGTACATCTGTTTTTGATGCATGGATATCATGGTGGACATCTGCTTCTCCGAATAAGGCCAGGAACCTACCCCTCCTCCTCTGTTGGGCGATATGGATAGCATGAAACCAATACATCTTCCATAATACCATACCTCATTGGCCCTCCATCACTGCCCGAATTCTAGCCACCTATAACTCCATCCCTGACGACGATGCAGCTCCTGCCTCTAGGAACATTGTCCCCAAGGTCATCAACCGAGACTACCCCTGGGCATATTTCGATGGATCTGCACAGGATGCAGGTTGTGGGGGGGTGCTATACTATACCTCTCTGCCTCACATTACTTTAAAATCCAAATGGGACTGGGAAGGGGCACCAATAATTATTCTGAGCTGATCACTCTAAGACATCTCCTACACTTTGCCATGGAGAAACATTTTAGAAATACACAAATCGTTGGGGACTCCAAGAATTTTATCAACTGGATAAACAACACATCAAACTATCATGCATATTCTCTAAGACCTATTTTGGAAGAGGCACACAGATTCATTGCACATTTTGATCATTTTGTTTGTTGCCATATCTACAGGGAATGCAATCAGAGTACCGATCAACTATCTAAGGAAGCTACAAACTGGCCTCGGGGTACATGGATGATTCAAAAGCAGAGGGACGTTGAACAATATCAATACTACCACCGCCAATATATGGACTACACAGCATAACTCGCTCCGAGGGGCCTGATTTACATGTTTATAGTTTTGCATAATTTATCAGTACAAATGTATATTTCGATTTACTAGATGTATATATAAGATAGATAATAGTACTCCCTATGAGGAGTTTTTTGAGCTCTTTAAACAACACAATAGAAAAGTTTCTCCCTGCATTGAGAATCAAAAATCTTTTTTGACACATTTTATTTTTGATAGGCAAACAACCTCACCATATAGCATATGCAACTGCATCTACAATATGTAATTTTCTTATATCAATGAAAATTATGATTTTTTTGAGGGGGAAAAACATAAATATTAAACATGATTTTTTTTTTAACATAATTTATTATTTAAAAACATAATTTCAAATAATATTATCAGTTATAAAAACTTAAATTTTAGTAATTAATATGTAATTAAAAATGATGATGATGATGAGATTAAAGTCCACTATGACCAATATTGTCTATCAAACCTTAAGAAAGTAAGAGGTTAATTGAGATCCTTTAACATTTTATTTCTATGGTCGAAAAGAAGGGAGAGAAATGTTCCTAGGTCACCATAATATTCCTTGCAAAATTTTGCAAAGGAAAAAGAATTTGGATATAATCATCAAATCAAATGTAATTCAATTAATTAATTATACAAAAGCAAATATTGGTTAGTTGTATAAATGAAACAATATTAATTTTCTTAAAAGGCTTATTCATTTTTAAGGGAATTTTGGTTTTCTTATTGAGATTCTCACATTTTTCAAAATTGATTATCTAAGTGTGATTTTAATTTGATGGTTCCATTACCTTTAATTTTATTAAACTATATTTAAAAATTTCCACTAGGTTTGATTTTGGGCCTTGCTCAAATTATTCCATTGAGTTACCAATTTACCATTGTTAAAAAATATTTTAAAATTTAAAATAAATAATAAATAAAAATGAAAATTTATTAAATATTATTATCAACTTTGAATATGATCATAAATTTTTATCTTAATCTAACATTGAATCTAATCATTCCCCGATGGGGGTGATATGAGGTGCATTATTTATTATGGGTGGGAATGTGTGTTGTCAAGGGCACATATCCGTTCGGAGGAGATTTGTTGAATGAGAATGGTATCTTAGGTTTTGACGAAGTGTTTTCTTAAACAAACGAGGGTAATGGGAGAAGGAATTCACTACTTATTGTTTTGGCTTACTGCAACGGCTTTGGATCACTTAGTTTTTGGTAACTTTGCCTTAATGAATCTAACAACCTCCATCATGAGAGTAGAGGTAGCACACCATTGTCTCATTAATGGATCCTCACAGATCTGAAGGAATGTTTCTCTTAAGGCATGTGCCACATTGAACACTTATCTAATCTCATTCCTTCAATGGCAGGGTAACAATATATCAAGCTTATGCTACTTTTCCTCCTCAGATAGTTATAAATGGGTTAGTTTATGCATAAGTTGGTGGCTATATGTAGTTCACTGTAGCAAGGTTGGCATGCTTGTATGGTCCCAAGTTTCATTCTTCCATGTTATGTTTGGTACAGTGTGTTGCGTGCATCGATAGTCATTTCTTGTTATTCATCTGAACGAGGGAATTGGGGTCATAAATTCTTTCTGGTCCACAAAGATTAGTAGTTATTTTTTTTCATATTTTTCTTGCATAATGCAATCTCGGAGCTTGTCTTCAAATTAGTGGCTGTGCTTCCCTCATCAGCGCTCCAAGGCTTAGATTTCCCAGGAATTTCTCAATTCTCTGGTTCTAGTATGTGGGGTCTGGTAACCTGAAAATTTTTCGATTTGGTTTTAAACATTAGCTCTTCTATGTCTCATTTGTGTTAAAATGGGTACTTTTTTGGTTTATGGTACTTAATTCTAGGTTACGTGGTCTCCTGTACATGTTTGTTAGAGAGGTGAGGTTTGCACAATATAATCCTTTGTCATGGGATAATGTGCTTTGTCTATCTTGGTCAAATTTGTCCCATCCATTTTCTCTTTCTTAATATGTTTTCGAAATATGAATTGTAAGTGAATTTTTCTAGTTTTTGTCTTATATTCCCACTTTCAATCCCACTGTAGTTTCTTATTTTTCACTCCAGTCACAAATACTTGCAGTTTCCTAAAGGTTATCGAAATTTTGAGTAGTTTTAGACCTCTCTTTGGAGGCAGTCCTAACTATCTTTCTATTTGTGTTTCAAGGGATTTCTCATTGGGTTGGGTATTATCCACTAATAAGCTATGTGGGTTTTGGGGATGATATAGCCATCTGTCAGAGCTCTCCATTTTCACATACTTTGGGTCTAGTCGGCATGGTCCTAAGTCTCAAAGTTCCAACAATTGTTATATATATTGGAATCAATCAACCTTGTGTCCATCATGCACTTCTCTGAGTGACTATGCCACCTAGACAGAGAATGGCAAGCCCTACAGCTAAGAGGAGGCTCCAACAAAATTTATATCTCTCAGCCTAGGTGATTGTTCAGATGGAATACAGTGGCAACTTTGTTTAACAAAATCACTTCGGAAATCAGAAAGTAAATCTGCCAACTCAAATCTCATGAATTTGGAGACAAAGCCTACTTCTCAGACTCTGAAGTGGGTAATAAAGAATTCAAATGGATTTTCAATCTTGGAAATTTTATGAAAGGAAGGTTGTATTTCTTGCATTATATTGTAGATTACCAGTAGTTGGACACCTTATTTTGGTTGGTGATCCAATAAAAAAAGTGGATAATTACTGAGTTTTTGCAGGTCATGAGGACCTAAAACGCCTTCTAAGGATCATTTGGTACTGTCTAAATGACATTCTCATATGTCTATAGAGAGTGGAGAAGTACATGGTGTCAGAATCTAACTCTGACACTGAGAATATCATTAACACTCCTGTAATGATAGATGTTCCACTGGTCAACATTGCTTCACCACCTCACATAATTCCACCAGCTAATGGAGCTCCTCTTTCCCCGGTGGTTATCTCTGACTAAAGGTATTATCCTAATAACTCATTCTATTTTTTGGTAGCTCTTTTCAGTATCAATTGCAAACCAATGGTTTGGAGGTTTCTAATGCATTAACTCGACACACTTGTGGCTAGTTATTAGCTCTTTCGAAGAGATTCATAATGTCATTTTGTGTTTTGTACACTCAGAAGCTCTTCGTTTAGGAAACACTTTTTGTAATTCTTTGAAAAAATATCTTGTAAGTCAATGATACAGGCTGATTAAGGTAGTTTTTTGGGGAATTAGGAGGTTTTCACGATCGAGAGAGAGAGAGAGAGAGAGAGAGATCGTGAAAACCTCATAGTGCCTGAAAAAACTACCTTAATCAGCTCGTATAATTGAATTACAAGACATTTGTTTAGAGAATTACAAAATGTGTTTCCTAATCTGAAAGTGTAAAAAACATGAACCGTAGTTGAATATGTGTGTGTGTGTGTGTGTGTGTGTGTGTGTGGCTATAGGCCTTCGCACTCCTAGATTAGTCTTGTTGATATCCATGTACTTATTGTAAAATCTTTTTATTAATGGAAATTTTTTTGCTGATTTACAAAAAAATTGAATCTAATCATAAAATATCATCTTAATATTCTGTTTGGAATAAAATATATTTGTCCAAAATACATTATGAAGAATCATTATTTAAAAAAAAAATACATGTTTATATACAAATAAAAAAATATTTTGATTTTTATTTTTAGACTAAAATTATATATAGAGATTAAAAATATAAGATATTACTTATCATTCTTTAGTAATTGATTTATATGGTCAAAAAACATTAAGTGAAGTGTTACAAGACCACCATAGTTTTGATGACTTTAAAGGTCAAGAACTTTAGTAGTGTGACAAATATTTTGAAATCTAAATTGAACATAAGTAGGATAGTCTAGGAGAAAGTGATTTTAATCTTCGTCCCTCTTATTCTTACAAAGGTAATAGACTCTTTCATCGCATGGCGTTTTGGGAATTGGACAACATCTAGTTTTTCCATGAAGATCATGAGAATTTTTCCTTAATTTAGCAATAAGTATGATTATTATAATTATTTTTATGCTAGCCAAAACATAGAGATAATTTTGATTTTCAATATTTTTGTTGGTCACTCCCTTATAATATCTTAGTTTCCTTTTTCCCTCTATCTCTTTATCACCCGATAATTTCTCCTTAAGTTTTGACGTAATAATATTTCTAATATTATCCTTATTCTACAAAATGGTTTCCTTCTTTATTCACCAATGGTCTAGCCAAGACTCGGTATCCTTATGCCATCCCCATTGAGCTGAAGATGGTGGCTTTTCTAGAGTTAGAAGCAATTTTCGAAAACCTTTTGCCTTCCATGTATTTTAATTCTTTCATATACATAAGATACCTAGCCATATTCACGCTTTCAATGGGGCAAATATTAGCTTCAATTAAGAGGATAAAATACAGGGTATTTCCTTTAATCTTGAATTTATATATTATAAATTAGTTTTGGATATGTTCTATCTTACTCAATGACTCTCTAGAGATGCTACAACCCCAAACATCATATCCAAATAAAATAATAGAAGTTACAGTCTCAAAGAGGAGTTTTTTTTTTTATCACATATCCAAATATTCATTCACTTACAATTATTTTCAAGGCCATAATAATCTTTCCATCCTCCATTTATCCTTAAATTCTTAATGATGTAATTCTAGTTGAACTTGTGATGGATATCGATTCCAAGATAATTTTATGAAGTTCCTCCAATTTTCCTTTCTCATATATTAAAGTAGCATATGCGATTTTTCTAGATTTAACTATCACAACTTTTGTTTTGTTGGTATTAATAGTCATAACCATCTTGGAACAAAAATCTTATAGAATTTTTATTTTCTTACCATGATTGTAATGAATCCTCATGATGGGCCTCTAAATTAGACATAAATTAAGGCCCATGCCTCTAAATTAAAACATAAATTAAGGCCTATGACCATCCTTCAACACATTAAATCTCTCTTTTTGCATTAGATAATTTATTTTTAACTTTAATATATTCATTAGGAAGGTTTATGAATAATTGAATATTTGTACATAATATTATTTATTTTTTGTGGAATATTATGAGAATATTGGGCAGATTATGAAGAGTTGGAAGAGGAGATAATTTATGGATTTGTTCCCTACTACTGGAGGATCAATAATAAATAATAAGCCAACAAGATATTATGGAATTATGGCACAAATTTTGGAACCCCAATGATTGAGAAAATCTAGGAATGTGTTCCACTAATCAAGGGAGCAGATCCACCAATCAAGGGAGTAGATCCACTAATCAAGGGATTTCGGTGGGGAAAGCTTCCTCCATCCATGGGGAATGATTCTTAATCATCTTGTATAAATACCAAGTCGAATTTTCCTCTAGGGAATGATTGAGAAAATATAGGAATGTTTTCCCTGCTATTTAATGCAAATTCCTAGTATTGGGGACTAGATCCACTCACTAGTAGAAGATGAGCAATTAGTGACTAGGTGACTAACACAGTTAGTCACCACATCTTTTTCAAGTGAAATACTACAAAAAATGAGCAATATTAAGTGACTGAACTAAAAACGACTAACATAAATCACTAATTTAGTCACAAGTTAAAATATGTGACTAGCTAATAAGTAACACAGCTAAAAATTGTTGGCATTATGAGACAAGTGTTGTCCTTGATGGCAAATCATACAGATGACAGATCATAGTGCAGCAGGTCAGCAACAAGGATTTGATGAGCATACTACAAGAATGAAGAGAAAATATATAAACACAGGTTCATCATGACCGAGCCGCATATACACGCGGGTTGGACGTTACAAAGGCGCTGATCCGGATTTAAACAGGAACGCAACAGATTACAGAGATAACCATAAATACAGAGATGCGATAACCATAAATACAAAGATGCAGTGGAAATAACACTTCATTTCATTAATGGAAAATATTGAAATATGCTTATAACCAGAAATGGAAATAGACTAGCTAGGGCGATGGTAGCTTATCTCTGAGAAGAGATGTGTGGCTACATGCCTCTGAACTGTATTACAATGAGGCTCGAAGGCCTATTTATTGTTGAGAAACAATGGAAAACCCTTCACATCCCAAAACCTAGCCCTAGAAGATGAAACGCCAAATTGTGGGCCCCGTTTGGGTAAATTGGTACATCAATTTCCCGGGGTCGTAACTTTGGCATACGATCTCCGTTTGACGCGTACGATAGCTCGTTAGAAAGATCTATCCGAGTACTACCACTTTGGGAGGCAACATCAGTCCATGGACCTATGTTGCCCCAGAATCCCAAAAAAAAGTCGTTTAGGGCCTCAAAATGGCTCCGGAAGTTCAGGACCCGAAAAACTGCTAAAAATAGTAAACTGTGCTACAATTTAGGAAACTAAAAAGACTGAAAGAGACAGTTGTGGGGGTCCAAATGGGATAGGTGGGTGGCCACCAACATCCACCTGGATCATTCCTCCCCCCTTAGGAAGTAATGGTCCCCATTGCGTTGAGTTCCTCCATCTGCTGAACTTGTCCTTCAATCTCTGATGTGTCCAGTAATGGTGGGAAGCATGGTTGACAATGGTCCACATTGAACACTCGGTGCGAGCCAAGGAATGGAGGAATGCTGTGCTTCAAAGCATTGTTTCCCGTAGCCTTGGTACTGATGTAAGGACGATGTCGGAGTGGTCTGAGTTTCTGATGGGTTGTGGTAAGGTGTTCTCTCTGCAGATGTAACCAAACTTTGTCGCCCACCTGAAACTTGTGTGGTACCCTTGTGCGTGAGAATTTGTTCCTGTGTTCTGTCATGACCGTATTCCTTTGCTGCTGCTGCTGCTGCGTAGAGGAACCCTTTGCAGGGGTCATGGATGTAGCAACAACCTTCCCCTTACTTTGGGAGTGGACCAGACAGATGAATTTCCTGGTTTGTGATATGAGCTTGCTGCCTTTCTTGGTAGTGATCAAAGATGTGGCGGTAGGTGGGGCTACCTCCGGTATCCTGTATAATGAATTATTCAAAGAAATAATGACAGCACGAGGCCTGGACTCATACACAGCATGTCGCCTCCACAAGTATGGCTGGCCTAATAATACATCACAAACATCTAGAGGTGTAACATCACATAATACCTCGTCTGTGAAGGGTTTGATGCTGTAGGGAAGGCGGCACTGCTGGCGAACTTTCAGATCCCGTCCTTCGTGAAGCCACCCGATACTGTACGGCTGCGGGTGCGGTGTAGTCGGTAGGCCCAACCACTTCACGACCTCTGCTGAAATGAGGTTCTTTTGGCTGCCACTATTGACAATGAATTGCAGCGGCGAACCCTTCACCCACATCTGTGAGTGGAAAAGACGCTCCCCCTCTTTTGGATTTTCGGGCTCATCTTTCTGGATCTTGGCGATGGCAACAGTGGCGCTGGGATCCGCATCAATGATCTGCTTCCCTTTACCATTCCCCTTGTCGGGTTCTGGCTCAGGGTCGGAACATGCATCTGATTCAGAAGCCTTCAACTCAGCCACCAGCGACTGCTTGGTCCGACACTCACTTGTGTTATGAGTGGGACTCTTGTGGAACTCACACCACTTTCCTGTGTCCTTCTTCGGCTTCGTGGTGCTGTTCTTTTCTTGCGGCTTCGACGGGTTGTCTTGGGTCACCCCGCCTTGGCTTTGTCCTTTGGGCTTCGGATTTGCAGATCCAAAGTCTCGCTTCTTCTGTTTGAACTTTTGCTCGATTTTGACAGCGTATCGGTATGCTGTGCCGAGTGAAGAGATGTTCAAGAACACCATCTCTTCCTGGATGTATTTGTGCAGGCAGCCACGGTATTTGAGTACCAGATGCAACTCAAAATCTTTGATACCCAACTGTGTGCGAAGGGTATGAAAAATGTTTGTGAACTCCGGCACATCTTGGTCTCGTCCCTGCCGCAGTGTGGTCCATTTGATGTATTTGTCCTCATAGCTTCCGACAGGGTAGTACTGCTCCTTGATGGCATCCCGGAAGTCATTCCAAGTGGGTGCGGCTGAAAATAGTGAGCCTGTACTTTCATCCTTCTGCTCGCAGTAGGTTTCCCACCAGTCCTTGACGTGGGGGGCTGCTTTGAGAAGAGCGAAAACAATCTTTTCCCGACTTGAAAATTCATGAACAGAAAAATACCCATCTAGCAGATTTAACCATTTATCTACGGCATCTGCGTCTATTTGACCCTCGAATATGGGGATTTCAAAATTAACTTGTACCTTAAAGGGCGTGGCATTTCCAGAGTAGCTGTTGGAAGCCGATGCGTCGCCTCTGGGTAGCTGCTGAAGGATCTGGGCAAAGCTGTCCATCATCGCGTTCCTTTGTCGCTTGAGGGCTTCTTCAAGCAAGATTTTGATAGGATCTCCTGCTCCCTCGTCTTTCTTCTCATCCGCCATGGGAGGCCGTCGGGATTTGCGAGGCTGGTCTTGCAAAGGTTCGACCAGTTCAAGCCCTAACTCCTTATATCCCGACCTCGTTGGGGACATGCAAAGAAAAACAGAGAAAAAATAGACCGCTCTGATACCACTGATCCGGATTTAAACAGGAATGCAACAGATTACAGAGATAACCATAAATATAGAGATGCGATAACCATAAATACAAAGATGCAGCGGAAATAACACTTCATTTCATTAATGGAAAATACTGAAATATGCTTATAACCAGAAATGGAAATAGACTAGCTAGGGCGATGGTAGCTTATCTCTGAGAAGAGATGTGTGGCTACATGTCTCTGAACTGTTCTGAACTTTATTACAATGAGGCTCGAAGGCCTATTTATTGTTGAGAAACAATGGAAAACCCTTCACATCCGAAACCTAGCCCTAGAAGATGAAACGCCAAATTGTGGGCCCCGTTTGGGTAAATTGGTACATCAATTTCCCTGGGTCGTAACTTTGGCATACGATCTCCGTTTGACGCGTACGATAGCTCGTTAGAAAGATCTATCCGAGTACTACCACTTTGGGAGGCAACATCGGTCCATGGACCCATGTTGCCCCAGAATCCCAAAAAAATGTCGTTTAGGGCCTCAAAACGGCTCCGGAAGTTCAGGACCCAAAAAACTGCTAAAAATAGTAAATTGTGCTACAATTTAGGAAACTAAAAAGACTGAAAGAGACAGTTGTGGGGGTCCAAATGGGATAGGTGGGTGACCACCAACATCCACCTGGATCAGGCGCGTATGCGTATACACGCACTTTCATGCAAGGAAAAGCGCGTATATTTTGGAGAACTTACTTTTGGTCCGTGATAGTTAGTCCTTGGTATTTGAGCCTATGGTTTTGGACCATAGTATCTCGTCAGATGTGTTGACCCCAAGTATTGGGTCCATGGTATTGGTTTGTTATGGTTTTGGAACATGGTATTGAGCAAGGCCTAAGACTATAAAAGGAGAAGAAGTTCATTAGGCAAGGGCATCCAAAAAGTCTTGAATATCTGAGGAAGTATGAGATCCAGTATGCAGGTTATGGGTTGATGATGCATTGCTTGATATAAGCTAAGGAGGGATCTCACCGGTGGATGGAGAACAAGATCTAAGGATAGATCGGGATCAAATGATTTGAAATGAACTATCTCTATATGATTGATTATGTTTATTCTAGATCTGTATACTGACGCATGTAATGATCTGAACTGGGTATATCTTAAGTTTGAAATCGTTGCAAGTCATGTTTGAATATTTATAGATCTGTACGCGGATTGGCTTTGGTGTAAGCGCGTATGTACGCAGGTTGAGTTCATTGTAGTAGTGTATACCTTTTGAGCTATGATATTTGAAGTTACAGGTGGTTCTGGTTGTTGAAGGGTTCTGATGACAGTTTAAAGGTGTCAATATTCTGCATATCTTGTTTGGTTGATTGTGTTTAGCTTCAATATTGATGGATGAGAACTAATATTCTATCAGGATCATAATGAATCATATTTATGAGATCTGACGGACTAGATTTGGGTGCTAACACATATATTATCCTTGTATATGTAATGATCTGGTTATGTCTGAAGTCAGGAAGTGCAGCGAAGTTATGAAGAAGTAATTAATGACATATACGCGGGTTCACCTTGATGAAGTTGCGTATACATGCAGGTTCGGCACTTCCGAGTAGCGTATCCACTCTGATGCATAATTTTGATGGTACAGTTGGTTCTGATTGTTGTTGCAGAGTTCTGTTGTCTGCTCTGTGTTCTGGTGACTGTGTTGTTGATAGGGTTTCAGTGTTTCAGAGATTCAAAGATTGATGATGCTAGTATTGATTGTTTTGTGCTCCAATGATATTTATGGGTCTAGTATGAAAATTTGATGAAACGTGGCCTTCAGATTATAGTGTTGTGCTTCAGGAGTATCCAGTCTGAAAATGTATGAAATGTGGTCCCTGGAGGATGAAAGGAGATTGTAGGCCGACGCCTACGTACTAGTACATCGGCTAGTACAAGAGCTAAGGGAGTTGTAGCTCCCATCCAGGAGAGTCTGGAAAATGAGAGACGGTTGTAGCCCTCTGAAGGTTGTATCCTGCATACTGGTATAAGACTACACCAGTACAAAAGATTGTAAAATGAAGTTTCTTATTAAAGGAAGATAGAGACGACTTGCAACAGGTGGTTTTCACCCACATTGGGTTTCCACCTTATATCATGGTGTTCATGTGTGCTTCTTGTGTGTGATGATCTGTTCTGTTTTACTGCACTTGCTTACTGTTGATATGGTTAATGAAGTTCTGATGCACTAACTAAAGATCAACATTTAATGGATTAACTAAATCATAAGTATTCTAGATATACACTAGTTGCATTAGACACAGCTGCGTATATACGCGGGTTCCGTGAACTGAATTACCGTATATGTATCTAAGTATGGAAATGAAAAAGTTTTATTGATTTGATAATACTGATTCACCCCGCCCCCCCCCCCCTTCTCAGTATTATTTCCAACAATTGGAATCAGAGCAGGTCCTTTGGTAGAAGCTTGATCGCTTGAAGGAGATCCGTGGAACTATGGGAAAGAAGCTTAAGAAGAAAGCACCTAAGAAGAAGAAGACATCTCAGAAGAACTATGACAGTGGGAGAATCGATTGGGGATTAGGTGTAAGAAGCTCTTCAAATTCAGAATCAGATTCAGAGTCATTTCAGAATGAAGATGAACTATCAGGTATGAATTTGCTATCCTCTGATGTTCCAGCTATCTATCCATTTGGAAAAGATGAAAGTGATAGCGAAACAACTGAATTTTCTCTTATGGGTGAACAAGAAAGATATCAAATAGAGGCAGAATTTAAAAGGCTTTTAGATAAAATCAAAGATCAACAAGATCTATTTAACAAAAGGGAATGTGACTTCAAAGAAGAAGCTACCAAACTAAAGGCCCAACTAGAGGAAGGAAACAAGGTAAGGAAGTTATTCAAGGACAAATATCAAAAGTTGCAGGATGAAGTAACATCACTAAGAGATGAAATCAATGAAAGAAGCACAACCATCAAGAAACTCAGAGATAGATCTAGTTACTGTGAAAGTCTTGAAGCCACAATCCGCTCGCTAAAGGAAGATCTTGAAGAATCAAAGAAGTAGAATAAAGATCTACTCCAAGCTATTGAAAAACAAGAAAACGAAGTCATCAGCTTAAAATCTCAGCTGGAATGTGCCTTCAGAATTCGTCAAATGCAGCAGGATCTGAATGAAGAACAAGAAAAGGAGATACTCAAACTAAGGTAACAAATGGAAGGAGGAAGAAATTCTGAAGAAATTTTGAAGAAGCAATGTCTGGAAAGGGAGGAACAACTTCAGATTGAGGTAAATATCTTAAAAGTTAAATTGGAAGAAAAGGAGAAACTATTACAATTTCAAGATAGTACTAAAGCTTTGGATGATATTCTTAGTAGTCAAAGGTCTCCTGCTATCAAGACTGGCCTTGGTTTTCATGAATCTGTTGAAGGTGAATCTAGTTCACAAGGTGAGGCAAGGAACTCTAAAGAGAAATATAAAATGATCAACAAGGAGATAAAGTGAGATGAGAGGTCAACCCCATCAACAATCAAGGAAAGAGATTATTCAAAGAAAATCTTTTACTCCTAACTATGGAAGTAATAGTTGGCCATTTACTCAGATGAATAATATTGAATGTTATGAATGTCATAATCTTGGACATGTTGCAGCTAGATGTAGAAGAAGAATGGTTCAAGATCATCACATAGAAAGATCATCACATTCCAGGTACTTTAATGGATATTGTTTTTCTTGCAATATGTTTGGTCACAAAGCTGCTGATTGCTACAGGAGGAATATGAAACATGTAAGATGTTATGCATGTAACAAGCTTGGAAATATAGAAAAGGAATGCAAGAACAAAGGACGGACATCACACCAAAAGGAGAAAACGTCATCACACTTGAAGATACAGAAGAAGAAGGAAGTACAGTCAGAAAGATGTGGCACAGCACAATGTATTGAGACACAGCACAGCACAGACATAACAGACTCAGGGGGAGCTGAAAGTGTAAAACTTCAGTGTCCTGAATCTCATACACAAGTTTCTTAAAGGGAAGTCGTGTATATACGCGAGTTAGACACTGAAAAGTCTCGTATATGTCAGTCTGAGGAAAAGCAGTAGGGACAGGCTCAGAAAAAGGGTCTGATATGATTTAGTCCATTATTTGCTCTATCGGTTAATAGTTACAGTCTGTTGAGGATGTGTGGAAATGTATTGATACTTGTAAGATGTTTAGAAATGTTTTGATCCTAACTTGATGATGATGATGTCTTGATGCTTATTGCTGATATATGCATGATCAGATCTAACAATAAACAGATGGCATAGGTTGAGGGGGAGCATATGCCTTTAATAATGCATTGTTGACATTATGGTTGATAGTCCTTGGTGATGATGCTTATATGGCTAAATGATATATCTTGCTATGATGTGGTTATGAGTTGTCCATGATAAAATATCATATGATTCTTGGGGTTACATAGTAGATGTTTAGATCATATTTGTGGATTGATTCTTAGATGGTGCATGCTGATCAGGATAAGGAGAAGTACAAGGCTTGAATACAGAACTTCATTACTTGATGATGAGTCTCTCATATGCTTCTGTCGTCATATGAATAAAGATCATGATGCAAGGTTCCTATAGTTCTTGGTGCTCATTGATGATGATATAAAGAAGTTTTGACAAATGAGTTTGAGCTCAAGATACATAGTGCTGATACATGGAGTTGCTTTGCTGGAGACATGATGATGAGTTCTTATCTATATGATACTTACATATGTTGATTGATGCAGATGTTCCCAAGTAATGATTCTTGGATCATGTAGATCTTGATGTTGATGAAATGGCTATGGTGGTTTCACACATGATATAATGAGAATGATTTTATGATGATGAGTTGATATCTATCTACAGACATACCCTGTCATAGGACATTTACAGGTTGCTAATCTAGAATTGGCTGTACACGAGTTTCATAAGGATTATCCGCATATATACGCATTTTTATGTGGATACAGTCGCGTATATGTTGGTTTGAATAAAATCAGTGGGCCAGACTCTGGATGAGAAGAGTCTGATATGGGTCTGACAGAGACCATCTGGCACAGGTTCAGGGGGAACAGATTAACTTCTAATAATGCATTGATTGGCATTACCTTAGAAGCTCTTGGTTCGTGTACACAAGCTGTTTTGGTTAGAACAAATGTCTTGGTTCGTGTACTCCTTCATCCTCACATGGTGTATAGGTGAGCCAACTTTGCACTATGTATCTCTAATAATTTGTAATTTTAAAAATATATTTTTTAATTAAAAAAAACTATTTTATGTATTTTTAAAAAATATATTCATTGAACCTAATTGGATCTATTTCTAATTTGAATCTAATTTAAAGGGAAAATTTAATTTTTAAGACTATAATATCAAATAAAAACTACTTTAATTTCATATTAAATGACCTACATCCATTTTAACCCCAGATCTATCAAGTGTTGAGTTGTGTCCAATCTCTCAAGGTGCACAGTTTTTTTTCTAGTGCAAAACTTGAGGAAATGTTTTCACCTCGAGAGATTGGATCCCTCTTGGCACTTGATAGTTATAGGGTTAATATGGATCTAGGTTGGTTATATAATACTATATAATATCTATATTTGTATTTGTCTCTTTGTTATTCCCTCTCTCTATCTCACCCCCCAAACATACACACACTCTCTCTCCCTCTCTTCCCCTTCTCTGTCTATCTCTCTCTTCCCCTTCTCTCCCTCTCTATCTATATCCTTCTCTCTATTCCCTCCCGCTCTCCTCTCTCCCTCACTCTCTCTCCATGACTCCCTTGTCACCCCCTCTCTCTCTCCACCTTTCTCCCTCTATGTTTTTCTTGTTCCCTCCCTCTCCTACCCCCTCCAATTCCATCTCTCTCTCCTCATCTCTATCTTCCTTCCTCTCTATCCCTTATCTCCCACCTCCCTCTATCTCTCCCCCCAAAATCACTCCCCCCCCTCTCTCTCTCTTCCTTCCAACTCTATCACCAAGTCCCCCCCTCCCTATCCTTCTCCCTCTCTATTTCTCCATCTCTCTCCCTTCCCCTTCTATCCCTATCTCTAACCTTTCCTCTTCTTTTTCTTCCCTCCTCTCCTCTCTCCATCACTCTTTCTCCATCTCTCCCTTCTCACTCCTCTCTGTCTCCACATCTATCTCTCTATGTCTTTGTTCTTTCCTCCCTCTCTCTCCCACTCCAACTCCATCTATCTCTCTCTCTCCTCTCTCTTCCTTCCTCTCGCTCCCTCTCTCCCACCTCACTCTCTCTCTCCCATCACTCTTTCTTTCTCTCTCTCTATCCTCCAACTTTTTGACCGTCGCTCCCTCTGTCCACCCGTTAGGGTCCAACCCTAATCCCTTTATTTGTGTAATCGGGTCGAGTCATAGTTATAGTTAAGTAAAGAGTCAATAAAGCCCATATTAATAATTGTAAGTGGTTGACCCACATTTAAAGAAGGGACCATAGTTAGTTGCAAATGGACCATGGTATTAATAAGAACCATGGTATTGACCCATGGTATTGCATGTATGAATCCTATATAAAGGATAGAGACTCCCCTTGAGGAACATTGTGTCTTATTTTTTAATTGTGCCCAGCTGTATTGGAGGTTGTCCCCTTGAAGAGGCAAGTGAACATTGCTTTCCTTTCTGAATAAAAAAATGCATGCTGTTATTTCTTATTGTTCTATGTTCTAGGTATATTTCTTCACATATTTGGAATTTTGGTATCTTCTCGCAGGTCAAGAGCATAACAAGTGGTATCAAAGCACTTCCAGGGCCGGTGAGATCTCCATTTTTAGCATTTTGTTTTTTTTGGCTAAAGATGTGTTCCAGCGTCTTTAAACCACGGGCATTGTCATTGAGCACATAAACCTATGGATTTGGGGAGGCATGCACGCATGAAAATACAAGAGGTGGTCACGCTTGTTGGTCTCCCTTGTAACCCCTGCGGGTACCCCTTCGAGTAGTAGCGCATTAGAAAAAACCGTGCATGGACTATCTTCCAAGTACCCTCTGGGTATATCGAATGCCCCCTAGGCTCTCTTGAAACCTCGCCATAGATAAATCGTTGGCCGTCTTGCTGCTACAGTACACCGAGAATAGCACTTGGGGAGATTACTTGTGTGTATGATAGGGTATTTGGCTTGTACAGCTAAGGGTATAGTTGATCCTCCTTGGTTAGTGCCTTGAAATATTGGGTCGAGTACTACTGTCAGACTCTTATGTATATTATGATCTGTAACACCTGACACTCCTTGAGACCATAGTTCCCTTGTCCCCTTGTCTCTCTCTAGATCAAGCATCATCTTTGCCAGATTAGATCTAGCAGGTGGGGTCCTATCATAGCTA
Source organism: Pinus tabuliformis (assembly GCA_031772625.1). NCBI lineage: Eukaryota > Viridiplantae > Streptophyta > Pinopsida > Pinales > Pinaceae > Pinus > Pinus tabuliformis. The sequence continues at coordinate 939,594,971 of CM062816.1, read as the reverse complement.
CAACAATCAGTTCCACCATTGAGATCTCTCAGATCTGCCATTCAGATCTATCAGATCCGCTAATCAGATCTATCAGATCTGCCGTACAAATCTAGCCGTTGGGTTGTGTAGCAGTTGCCACAATCAGATCTGCCATTCAGATCTAGTAGCAGGGGTTCAATCATTACCACATTCCTACTCATACTCTGCAGTGGAAGGTTCAGTGACAGATCTAACTATTTGTGTGGGCCCCTATAACTGGGCATGATTCTCGCAGGACATTGGGCAGAATTTACTTTTCTGGGATTTGGCTACTGCAGTATTCCTAAGCAAGGAGTAAAACACCTGAGACCCTCCCGGGACGCTTATAGGAGACTTAGCCCATAAGAATCAAGTCGATGAGCTGAGAAAGGTGGTACCATTCACTTGTTAGTGTCAAAAATTTTGGGTGGTCCGAAATTTTATTTATTTATTTGGCAGTAACGATAAGTGCACCAAATCGGTGCATGGTACAAACCAGAGCTCAAGCTATGGCCAATGAGAAGATCGACACCCTTGAACAAAAGTTGGATGCATTAATGATGACGATCTAGACCTTAGCTGACACAATCACAAAGGGCAAGTCGGGGGAACAATCAGAGGCATATGCTTTTAATGAAAACATTGAGGGTGAGTCTAGCCATTCTCTTCACCTCTTTGGAAACCACCAACAGTCCTAGCCACGACCACCCAAGCTGGACATGTATAAATTTGATGGCTCTCATCCGGCCACATGGCTAGCACAAATGGAGAAATATTTCACATTGAATCACATCAGAGATGATGTAACTCAGTTAAGTGTGGGTAGCATGTACTTGGACAACGAAAGATGGCAATGGTGGTAGTGGCATCAACGTTGCTATGGAAGGCCCGTGACTTGGCAGGTATTCACAAAAGCCCTTACGGATTGCTTCGACCATGAATCTAATTTTTTTGGTCGTCTTACTAAGCTCTCACAGATAGGAACAGTGCAAGAATATATTACAGCCTTTGAAGCCTTAGCCTTGCACACAGGATGTCTACGAGATGAGTTCTACTTGGAATGTTTTGTTAGCGGTCTCAAAGAAGCCATATATGCCCACGTCCAACTACAACACCCAATCTCATTGCTAGATGCTTGCAAGATAGCTCATGAAGAAGAATGTGCGTTAGCGGCTAAGTCGACTTGTCCAAATTTCACAGCCAAGGGTCACCCCACCCAGGCTCCAAGCATTACCCAAACACTTAAGGTTCGAAAGGTGTCATCATCGGAAATGGCGGAAAGAAGAAAGCAAGGATTGTGTTACTACTGTGATGAGAAATACTTCCCAGGGCATAAATGCAAGGAACCCAAATTCTTTCAAATTGATGCTATTGATCATAGTTCATCGGCAGAAGCCCCACCATTTGAGGAACCAAAGGAGGAAGATGAGGACAACTAGCTGGACAATGCGCTCTGAGCTACACCTGACGAACTAGTTATCTCGCTTCATGCTTTGGCAGGGATTTCTTCTCCCCAAACTCTCAGAGGTTTTATTAAGCATCGCCCTGTAGTAGTCTTGATCAATAGTGGCAGTACGCATAACTTTATCCATCAAAGAGTCGCTGAAGCAGTGCATTGTTTTGTCAGAGTAGTCTCTAATTTCCAGGTCCAAATTGCTGATGGGGGGAAAATGAAATGTGAAGGCCGCTGTGAAAATGTCAAACTTCAAATGGGGGATTATCAGTTAAAGACCCACATGTTTGCCATACACATGGGAGGGTGTGACATTGTCTTGGGTGCTGAATGGCTCCGCACACTCAGCCCAATCACAATGGATTTCCAGGAGTTATATATGAGCTTTAAGCAGAACAACCACACACATACCCTCCACGGACTCCAGGCGAGTGCTCCCTCTATCATCAGCTCGCATAGGATGGAAAAATTGTTAAAAAAGGGCCACCATGGAGTTATATCCCAATTTAATGCCAATCAAGCCTTCGAACCCACTTCTCTTCATATTCATCCTGAAATGTAATAGATCTTAAACAACCATTTGCCAGTCTTTGACAAGCTTCATGAGCTTCCACCCTCGAGAGGGGAACATGATCATAGCATTTCTTTGGTCCCAAGGGCCAAACCACCAAATGTGCACCCATATAGATATCTGTTCACCCAAAAGAATGAAATTGAAAAAATCATCAAGAAACTCCTAGAAGCAGGCGTCATTCGTCCTAGCATTAGTCCTTATTCATCGCTTGTGGTCATGGTGCTCAAGAAAGATGGGGAATGGTGTATGTGTCCAGACTTCAAGGCCCTCAACAAGTTGACTATCAAAGATAAATTTCCCATCCCGGTTGTCGATGATTTGCTGGATGAACTAAATGGGGATCAATTCTTTACTAAGCTCGACCTTTGCTTAGGCTATCACCAAATTCGCATGAAAGAAGTAGACATTCCAAAGACTGCTTTCCGAACTCATGAATTCCTGGTCATGCCATTTTGTCTTTGTAATGCCCCATTGACTTTTCAGAGCCTCATGAACCACCTGCTCAAACCATACCTCAGAAATTTGTCCTTGTTTTCTTTGGTGACATCCTCATATATAGCCGCACCTGGGCCACACATCTTCAGCATGTAGATCTTCTCTTGCAACTGCTCCAGAAACATAAATTATTTGTCAAGATGTCCAAGTGATCTTTTGGCATGGAATAAGTTGAGTATTTGGGCCACATTCTTGGGCATGAAGGTGTCAGGGTGGACCCCAAAATGATCCAGGCAATGCAGGATTGGCCTCAACCAAAGACCTTGAAGAGCTTGAGACGATTTTTGGGTCTCACAAGCTACTATCACAAATTTTCCTGCAATTATGGTCGCATCACTAGACCCCTCACTTACCTTCTCAAGAAAAATTCATTTCTCTGGAATGATGAAACAACATACAGGTCAACATCGTTTAGAACGCAAATTTCAAGAATGGGATCAGGTATTTTTGAGGCTGCAACCATATAAACAAACATCACTCAAAGACAAGGGTTGTCAGAAATTATCTCTAAAATTCTACGGACCGTAGCAAGTACTTCAACACATTGGAGAAGTAGCCTACAAGCTAGCTTTGCCACCCAATACAAAAATCCATCTAGTCTTCCATGTCTCATGCCTAAAGAAAGTGATTGGGAACCATTGCCGAATTCAAACCAGTCTACTAGAATTAGATGAAGAAGGTTCAATCTTGCTCCAACCTGAACAGGTTCTTGACACGCGAGAATGACACCTGTGTGGCCGCACGATCAAGGAAGTCCTCGTCAAGTGGAAAGACACCTCTTTGGAAGATGCGACCTAGGAACCAACCACTGTCCTTCAACAGTTTCCACAGCTTCCGCCTTAAGGACAAGGCTATTTTTATGGGGTAGGGTATGTTAGGGTCCAAACCTAACCCCCTTATTTATGTAATAGGGTCGAGTCATAGTTATAGTTAAGTAAAGAGTCGATAAAGCCCATATTAATAATTGTAAGTGGTTGACCCACATTTAAAGAAGGGACCACAGTTAGTTGCAAATGGGCCTTGGTATTAGATAGATGGTATTAATAAGAACCATGGTATTGACCCATGGTATTGCATGTATGAATCCTATATAAAGGACAGAGACTCCCCTCGAGGAGCATCGTGTCTTATTTTGTAATTGAGCCCAACTGTATTGGAGGTTGCTCCCTCGAAGAGGCAAGTGAACATTGCTTTCCTTTCTGAATAATAAAATACATGCTGTTATTTCTTATTGTTCTGTGTTCTGGGTATATTTCTTCACATATTTGGTATTCTGGTATCTTCTCGCAGGTTAAGAACATAACACCACCCCCTCTACAACTCTCTCTTAAATTTGATCACATTGTATTATGCTTAAGAAATTATCTAAATTAGAAGAACTCAATTGGTTGTACAATATTAAACCTATATTTTGGATTAGTCAATTTGCTTGCTCTCATCCCTTGGATCCTTAGCTATGATGGATCAATGTCAGTTCTTTATATATATCTATATATATATATATATATATATATATATATATATATATATATATCTATAACTGACATTGATCCATCTTAGCTTAATTTTTTTAAAACCTTATTTTAATTTCTATGGGAATATTTTTAGTAGTCGTGAGGATAGAGGGTTTAGGTGTATCTCAAATTGTAACATTTTCCCTTTTAGATTCAATTAAAAAAATGTTGTAAAATTTAAAATAAAGTATTTTTACTATGAAATAAGTTATGGCTTTTTGACATGTGATATTGATAAGCCATGGTATTGGCCCATGGTATTGTAACAAAGTGGATTTACAAGTTAATATCCATTGTAAAGTGAGGGTGAATATCCATGGTTAACAATCTTGTCATATTGTTATAAAATATTTGATTGTGAAATAATTTATGTTTTTTTGGTCATGTAGTATTGATAATCCATGGTATTGACCCATGGTATTGTAACAAAGACTATTTTTCAGATGTTAATAATATCTACCTTAATGTGGGGGTGAATATCCACAGTTAAGAATCTTGTCATATTGTTGTAAAATATTCTGGTTGTGAAATAAGTTATGTTTTTGGACTCGTAGTATTGATAAGCCATAGTATTGTAATAAAGCCTATTCACAAGTTAATAGCAAAATCAAAATATAACAAATTAAGTTTTATTATTTTTATTAATTCAACTTTTATTATTAATTGAGGTCATATTTAAATGGTTACACTCATCCCAATATCATTTTTAACTTCTTCTTCTTATTTTTAATTTAGGGTCTTAGGAAAAATAACAAATTCTTATTAAAAATAAAGCATTTAACCCAATTGCAATTTATATATTTTATTTTATATTATAAATATTTATTCTATTTTTTCTATTATAAATATTTCTTTTCATTTTCATTAAATATTCACAGATTACAACATCACATTGTAGCACTGTATTTTTCTCCACCTTGTCTATATCTGTGTGGAAATTCCAGAAGAAGGAAGACCATCAACCTAATCTATGGATTTCATGGGATTCGAACCCTAGATGGACTTTGCAAGGGAAAGTCCTTAGGAGAGCATGAACGATTAGATGGAGGAAGGGCAAGGCCACTCGGCGTGGATACTTTGGTAATTTGTACATGGGTATGAATTCAGAATATATTCTTCCTTTTCACTAAAGAGGATTTTTCTTTGTATGGGTAAATAATTTTTAGGGTTTATATGATCAAAGCATAAATTTTATCTAGAGTAGAGGGTGAAATGATTATGATAAGGGAAAGGTCATTTGGCGTGGATATTTTGGTAATTTGTACATGGGTATGAATTTGGACTCTATTCTTCCTTTTCACTAAAAAGGATTTTTGTTCTTATGGGTAAATAATTTCAAGGGTTTATATGATCAAAGCATAAATTTTATCTATAGTTGAGGGTTTAATGATTATGATATTTTGGTAATTTGTACATGGGTATGAATTTGTACTCCGTTCTTTCTTTTTACTAAAGAGGATTTTTGTTCTTATGGGCAAATAATTTGGAGGGTTTATATGATCAAATCATAAATTTTATCTAGAGTTGAGAGTTTAATGATTATGATAATGCAGATCTTGATTGCAACCAACAATTCATCAAAAGACAATGCACAAGTAAGAATTTTGCATGTCCTTATTGTACAAAGGGTTTAATGATTATGATAATGTAGATCTTCATTGCGGCCAACAATTCATCAAAAGACAATGGACAAGTAAGCATTTTGCATGTCCTTATTGTACAAATCAATTCGCTCCTCCCTAACTTTTCTAGGGTCAGAATGCATGAAATTTTATTTTTTCTTTTCACCTTTTTTTTAGTGGTTGATTGTTTGTGTAATGGACTCTACCATGCCCAAATTAAAAGGGCTGAAGTGATGCAATAAAATTTTATGGTAGGATGCAAATGCTAGACATTCCTCAAACTTTGTTACATGAAATTAAAATTTCTTGTAATCATGAACATAAAATCTTTTATGTTTCATCCTTAGATTTTGATCTCAATGCCTACAGTTTTAAACCATGTTACTATATTTTAAGTAGAATATACTTAGATCCATTAAACCTTACAACTCTCCAAAGCTTAGGTTAATTTTAGCTAAAAAGAAGGAACCTGAACGACTTTTGCAATTTAGATTCAATTCTTATAGACAATGATTAAAAATGGAAGAACTCAATGGTCTGATAAATTTTACCCACCCATCAATTTCGAAGACCTTTGGTATTATTCTGAACCTAAATAGAGAGAGTAGAAGAAGAAGAGGAGCCTGGATGAGGTGGACCCTGACCTGCTTGATACTTTTCAAAAGTTGGGGATGCCCTTGACTAGAAGAAGATATTGACCAATGTTGTTCTAGATGTTGTTTTCGAAAGTGTTTTCATTACAACCATGCATAGGTAGACTATATAGGTAGTTGAGGTTATCTTTTGTTCATTATAAGAGGTAATTTAGGAGTATCTTTATCTAGTTAGGAAGTAGCTTGGTAGGGTTGTTGTTCCTACTTATAACTATTATGCTGCATTGTATTTTTATTTTTTTAGTGATAGCTCCTTTTACTAAATATCCAAACACACTTTGTCACCCATGGAAATATCCACTTATTTCAGGGTGAATGAGATGGAGACCATGCATTTTGAGAGGACTCTTATTTTTGTAGATTAGAGGAGTTCTGTGACATATATTGAAGGATGAACTATACCATTTTATGACACCAATCATCTCCATGCCACAGTAGTGGATCTCTATTGCACTGAGGGAGAAATGATAAAGTATTCCATTGTAAATAATTGGTATGTTGGGGATGAGGAATGCAGATGTGGGATTTATAATTTTATTACGAAAAGAGGTTTTTACGATGGAGACAAATCAAGGATTTCATGGACCTGAGTAGGGACTGGTTCAACAATCACCTAGAAATACTCAAGCATCATTTTGAAAGGTGATGATGCAATTGGAGAGATCTATTCTGTTGCATTGAAAAATAACTATCAATAGGGGGGGACAAGGATGATCCAGATAGGGAATAATTGCAGGAGTAGGATTGTTTCTAAAATTATATCTATAGGCAAGTCAAGGGACTACTATAGAGGAATAGTGCAGGTGAAACCAAATTATCGTAATGCAAGGAATTTTTCACAGTGTGATTTGATGCTCATCAGTGACCAGGAAGCTACAGATACTTATCATTACATTCAGGTACAATTGAATTGCATTCTAAAGTCTCTAATTTCATTTATTGATAGTCCTTCATGTGTCTTTATCTCTCTTAATTTCATTGTGGTAGGATTGGAATTGGTTAAAAAATCAAGCATATCATTGAGTCAAATAGACACCCACATGTCACTACATGTCATTGTGCATACTCTTTGTTTTTTATAAAGTTAGAATTGATCAATATGATGTGTGCCCACATAACAATTCCTAGCATGCATGATGAATCCCCATCCAATTCCATTTTCTATGGTGACATTTTATTTGCTTTGTTTATACAGGTCATCAAGCCACATTGTGGCCACTATCGAATGTTGAGGTATATGTCATATAAATATTTTATAGTCTACTTTATTTTATATTCAAGTATTCATCGTCTTTCATGTCTTATACTTTGCATTCTATCTTCTTTCATTTTCAGGAGAGGAACTCAATAATGATGGTAAGAAGCAACAATTGAAGGAAGATGAGAACAATAACACTGGAGTGACAAATGGAAAATGAGAGAGATAAGAGAATTTGTCTAGTGATATGCTTAGAGCCAATATCTTGCATAAGACACACTCATAGAGACTTATGGTCAAGCCTTCGAAGTTGGTGAATTCACTTGCAATGCTTTGGCAACACAATGATAATGTTTTGAAATGATGAAACAATATTTCATGTGTAAATTGTAGTCCAACCCATATTAAGTTGGAAGCTCATATTTTAATACTTGATATTTTATATAATAAAATTTATATGGTTGAAATTATTTTTATTTGTACTTGATATTATTTAGCCTTGTAATTAACATATGTAACTTTGTATTATCATATTAGATAAACATGCACATTGTATGACATTTTCTTAAAATTTAGTCGCAAAATCATACTAATTAATTTATGGCGATTAATAATAAACACATAAAATAAATCTAAAACTACTAAATTAGTAGTTTATATCAATTAATGATGAACATGAATAAAATGAATATATGACTACATTAATCTTTTATAATGATTATGAATGAAATTAAATGAAATGAATAGAAACTACTAAATTAGTCATTTATATAATGAATATGAAAATACCAAAAAAAGATAAATGGCTACTGCAAATGATAAATTTTTTATTATTAAATGATGGCTAAATTTTGCATATATACGACTATTAGTAGCTAATTTACAGCATCTTATAACACGACTAAAATTTAGTAATATTTCTTTGGTCATTAATTGGTTTTAAATGATGACTAAAATTTGCATATATATGACTATTAGTAGCTAATTTACAATATCTTATAACACGACCAACGTTTTGGTCATATTTCTTTTGTCATTAATTGGTTTTCTTGAGGATTCATATCGTAATATATTTTGTTATATATTTGGTCTTTAATTGCAACAATTAATGACTAAACCGATGTAAAATTAATGACTAAATATACTAATAGATGGTAAAATTGAGGAAACCAATTAATGACTAAGTTAAAAATGAGTAAAAGTTGGTTGCGATATAAGATACTGTAAATTAGCTACTATTGGTCACCGACTGAAATATGGTCTTTTATATGCAAATTTTACTTGTTTTTTTAGTAACTAATTAGTCATTTTGTACTAGTGACTAATCAAGCGATTTTTGTGGGGAAAGCTTCCTCCATTCATGGGGAATGATTCCTAATAATTTTGTATAAGTACCAAGTCGAATTTTCCTCTAGCGGGAGATTTTCATTAGTGTTATTGTGGAGAGAGCTTGTATTCTTGCAGCTCCATTGTATTTTCTTGCAGGGATGTAATTTTATTAATGAAAATAATGAATATTGGTGTCATGTTCAGCTTCTAAATCTTGTTATCCTGCATAGGTCTCTGAGTTTCTTTGGGCTTGGCCATCCCAGGAACCTTAGAGCCCTTTTGTATCATTTTCTTTCCTTCTTTTCATTGCTTATTCACATGCATCTCTAGTTTTTATTTCTTTCTATTTCTGCATTTAGTATTAATGATTTCTTGTTGTAGGATTGAGTTAAATGGTTGATGTAAGTTCTTTTGTAGGATCAAAAGCATTATTTCATCCTTGGAAAAGCTTTGGAAGTTCATAATATTCAGTTTCTTGGATTAGGCTTCTTATTCCCAAATCTAGATTGATAGACCTTGTTTTTAGCAAAGAACAATAAATTTCTGCTATTTTTTAGAGCATGCTAACGAGCTTCAATCGAATTGATTCCACTTGCATTAGATCAAAAAAACATTCTAGTTCATAACAAAAATTACCCCATTGCATTTGCACTTGATTTGGTTAGGCATTTTTTATATTTACTAGCTCACTAGTTCTCGAATTTCTAGATTTTCGACTAGTAATGTTTTTTATTTTTTTTGCATGGGTTAACAGAGGTATTTTTGAGTGATTCCAATTGGAATGGGGACCTAAGACATCCTAGTTAATATAAAAATTTGTCCCATAGAATTTGGATTTGATTTACTTAGTCGTTCGATGAGTTATTGTAAATATGTACATCTTGTAGGAAATCACTGTAGCATCATATATGAAAGCCTATTTTGAGGTTGAATCGAGGAAAAAGCCTCTAGGAAGCTAGCAAAGTGTCTCTACTTGTCTCCCAAACCTTCTGACCATTCACCTGTTCGAAATAATACTGAGGGGGGGGTGAATCAGTATTATCAAATCAATAAAACTTTTCCATTTCCATATTAAGATTCATATACGCTACTTCAGTTAATGGAACCTATGTGTATACGCAACTGTGTCTTATGCAACTAGCGTATATCCAGAATACTTATGATTCAGTTAATCCATTAAATGTTGATCTTTAGTTAGTGCATCAGAACTTCATTATCCATATGAACAGTAAGAAAGTGCAGTAAAACAGAACAGATCATCACACACAAGAAGCACACATGAACACCATGATATAAGGTGGAAACCCAATGTGGGTGAAAACCACCTGCTGCAATATGTCTCTATCTTCTTTCAATTAGAAACTTCTTTTTACAATGATTCTATACTGGTGCAGTCCTTTACCAGTACGCAGGCTACAACCTTCTCTCGTTCTCCAGACTCTCCTGGAAGGGAGCTACAACCCCCTTAGCTCTTGTACTAGCCGATCCATTTACTAGTACGTAGGTGCTGGCCTACTGAAATGCTCCAATCTTTACTCGTTTTCCAGCTGCTACTGGAAGGGAGCTACCACCCCCTTAGCTCTTGTACTAGCTGATGTACTAGTACGTAGGTGCCAACCTACAGAAGGCTACAACCTTCTCTTTCTTCCTCCAGGTACCACGTTTCATAAATTTTCAAACTGGATACTCCTGAAGCACAACACAATAATCTGAAGGCCATGTTTCATCCAATTTTCATACTGGACCCATCAATATCATTGAAGCACACAATCAACCAACAATAGCATCATCAATCTTTAAATCACTTCAATACTGAATCACTGAAACCCTGTCAATAGACTACAACCACAGAGCAGACAACAGAACTCTGTAATAACAATCAAACCCAACTTCAACTTCAAATATCATACTTCGTAATGCATACACTACTACGATGAACCAAACCCGCGTATTGTTAGGATATTCCGACACATAGGAAATAGTTAAGTACAACTTGGTCTAGTATAGAGTTAGGTATAGAGTTTGGTAAAGTGTGTTTCTTTACTATGTACATTTTGTAACTTACAATCCGACGGTCACGATATGTAGTGATCCGACGGTTCATTCTCTCCTCGGTATTACCAACACTTGATCTGTGGCTTAACACCCAATTGGTCCATGATCTCTATTTAAAGAGCATGGAGGGTCATTTGTAGGTTAACCGTTCATGAGAGAAGCTTATGTAAATTTTCATTCTTTTATTAATAAATTGCCTGAAGTGGCCGCGTTGGCTCAGGCCGTGGATTGTTTCCCTCTTTGAGGGTCCCAACCACGTCAAAAGTACTGGTGTATTGATCTGCGATTTGTTTGTGAGCGGTGTCCTTTGGTGTTCTGTCTGAGGAACTTACCCTGTAAATTCCTACATGGTATCAGAGCTATTTGAGGGTCGCGTCCGTTGGTGATCCAAATCTGAAGCCCGTAGAATTGCATCCGACTACCATTTCCTAGATCTACTATTTCTGACTGCTTTCGGGCCGAGAGGACTGCTCTGTTGTGTTGGGAGCATCTGTTCCAGTGAGGAACCCCTTTCATTTCACGCGAAAAGGTTTCTGGTAGCCATAGCTGCGTCATTTTTAAGACCTGGAGGTATACTGTGTTTATTTGCAGTTTACAGTTATTTTCTCTCTGTTTATTTTGGTTTTCAGTTTATTTAGCTTTTTTTATTACCGGATCTATACCTTTCATTTCTGTGTATGCTCTTTTCCCTGCGACTTTGTGCGATCTGGGCAAACTAGAAATAGAAAGGAAGGATTTTTCTCATGTGTATGCTCTTTTCCGCTGTGCCTTAGTGTGATCTCAGAAAATTAGAAACATTGAGGAAAATATTTAGTTTCCGGCTAAAGCTAACTTTGAGCCGCAAGGTTCATTTTTTTTTGTATGTCTGTGTTGGGTTTTGTGTTTTTTGTTTTGTAGGAAAAAAGAGCTTTCTCAAAGCAAGCATGCAACCCAAAGCATCAACCTCTCTCTCTCTCTCTCTCTCTCTCTCTCTCTCTCTCTCACACACACACACAAATTTGTGGGGGCGGATTTTTTCATTTCCGCACATTCCCGCACTTCGTCGGCGACTTCATCAAATTTTCTTCAAAAAGCCATAACTTCTTCATCCAAAAGTCGTTTTCAGAACCGTTTTTTTTTTAAACAACCTAATTTTTCGAGATCTTTCCATTGAAACACTTAGTTTCAGCATCTATAGCTTCAATTTTTTTTAAATGGAAAGTCCATGCCAAGTTATTCTTGACAGCACCAACTACTTCCAATGGTGGTCTTACATTGTGGATTTACTTAGAAGTAAATGTCTTTACAGAATAGCCACAGGCCAAGAGACCAAACCGAAAGATGAAGACAAGGCATCTAATGGGAAAATAGACAAGACCAAGCACATGGGTTGATAGGAATGTCTATTTCTCCAGATCTTAGATTCCATATTGCAGAGCTTGATACTCCTGATAAAGCAATGAAACAGATTACTAAAGTCTTTGGAATTAAAAATGAAATTAAAGCCCATCAACTTGAAAATGAATTGCTTACATTGGACCCCAATTATTTTTCTTGCATTGAAGATTTTTTGTCCAAGTTCAAGACCCTTAGACTTCTCTTGGAATGTGTTAAGGTTAAGAAAGAAGATAGTAGCCTTATCTACTCCATTCTTACTAAGTTGGGACCAGCCTATTCTGTGTTTGTTTCCACCTTCCATTCTACAAGAGAAGCCTTCATTTCTCAAGGACAAACCTACAAGTCCCCTTCCTTTGATTCCTTTTGTGATTCTTTAATAAGAGAACAAGAAAAACTCTTACACCTTGGTCTTCTTCATCTTGGAAACTCTTCTAAGAAAGTGTTAGCCGCCCAGCAGCAACCAAATCCAAAGAATCCTAAGAAGTTGTATCCTAAAAGGAATGGTCCTAAACCAAACAAGGTTCCTAAGCAATTTCAGCCTCAAAATGAAAAATCATTTCAACAAAATGATAAGACAAATAAAAACAAAGGGAAGAAGACTTATAGACATTGCAACTTTTGTAATCGAGATGGACACTTAGAATCCAAATGCTTTAATAAGATGGAAGCCTTGGAAGCAGCAATGAAGAAGCATAACATCCATTTGGAGCACTCTTCAACTTCAACTTCATCTTCAGGAATGGCACTTTCTGCATGTGGTTATCAAGCATCTCGGTTCGAATATGCACTAAATGTATCTTCTTATTCTCATTCTCATGAGTGGCTCATTGATTCTGGAGCTTCTTATCACATGGCCAAAAAAAAAGCCATGTTTTCTTCTTTAAATGATTGTAACACCAAAAATATATATGTTGGTGATGATAGATCTCTTAGTGTTGTAGGGACTGGAACTGTTCATCTAGACAATGGTCAGTTTAATGATGTATTATGTGTTCCAAACTTATCCTGCAACCTTCTATCTGTATATCAGATAACCCATTTAGGTGAAGGTAAAATCGTTGAATTTTCACCTCACGATGTTGTAATTAAGGACCTAAGAGATCCTAGACAGATTTTAGCTACTGGCATTGCTGATGATTCTACAAGGTTGTATAAGTTTCACAACTTTGGGTCATCAAATCTTCCCTCAGTATTTGTTGCTCATAATGATGAAGTGAGCAAACTTTGGCATGAGCAATTTGGTCACTTAAACTATTGCTCTCTTCAGAATCTATGTAAAGAAAATATGGTGACAGGTCTTCCAATGGTATCTTGCAGAGATGGTGTTTGTTCCGGATGTGTACTCGGAAAACATCATTGGGACAGTTTTGAAAAACGTGCCTCTTGGCACGCCTCAGCCCCTTTACAGCTCGTGCATAGTGATTTATGTGGTCCACTTCCAGTTGCTTCATTCTCTGGCTACAATTATTTCTTAACTTTCATTGATGATTTCTCCAGATGCACTTGGGTATACTTCTTAAAACTCAAGAGTGAAGTATTTAACATGTTCTTGGCCTTTAAGGCCTTTGTTGAAAAACAATCTGGACATCAAATTCTTAAGCTAAGATCTGATAATGGCCGAGAATATGTTAAAAACACATTCATCAACTTTTTCATTGAGAATGGAATTCAAATGCAACATATTGTTCCATATACTCCACAAAAAAATGGTGTAGCTGAAAGGAAGAATCGCACCTTAAAGGAAATGGCTAATTGTATGCTTCAATCTAAAGGACTTAGTCTTAATTATTGGGCAGAAGCAATTAACTGTGCAAATTACATAATAAATCGCACTCCTACTAAGGTTTTAAAGAATATCACTCCAGAAGAAGCATGGAGCTCAATCAAACCAGATGTAAGTCACTTTTGTGTTTTTGGAAGTGAAGAATGGGCCCATATTCCAAATGAGAAACATAAAGCTTTAGAACCTAAGAGTGAAAAATGTATTTTTGTTGGATATTCTGAAGATGTCAAAGGATATAGAGTTATTCCACTTAAGTCCAAAAATGTTATCATTAGAAGAGATGTAAAGTTTGCTGAAAATATATCGGCCTGCGAGCCTAGTTCGGCGGATGTGCCACCTCTCCCTATCTCTTCTACTTTTGAAAATATTTCTTCTTCAGATGATGAAAGCGAGGATGAAATTCCTCCCCCACCTTCTCAGGATCCTCCTTCAGATCCTCAGCTTCCAAAGTGGGTCCGTGCTACTCGGGATGCAGCAGGTGATCTTGCCGGTGATCCTACAGATCAGCGAAATACACGTTCTCAGTTCGAGAGAGCCTCTTCTTTACTGGCTCAAGCTTCAGTGAATTATGATCTTGACACCTTTGCAGAAGCTTCAGGCCATCCAGATTGGGAAGCAGCTATGAATGAAGAATATCATTCATTATTGGTAAATGATACATGGGATCTTGTTCCTCTACCAAAGGGACGAAAACTTGTTAGATGCAAATGGGTTTACAGAACCAAGTATGGACCAGATGGGAAAGTTGATAAACATAAAGCTCATCTTGTTGCTAAGGGTTTTTCACAAGTTGAAGGCATTGACTATACTGAAACCTTCTCCCCTATTGCCAAAATGAACTCTATCCACCTTGTTCTTTCCCTTGCTGCCTCTTTCAAATGGGAAGTCCATCAGATGGATGTTAAATCCGCCTTCTTGCATGGGGACTTGCATGAAGAAATCTATATGGAACAACCTATTGGCTTTATACAAACAGGCTCCAGCCTTGTATGTCGGCTTAAGAAATCCCTTTATGGTCTCAAGCAAGCTCCTCGAGCTTGGTATGCCAAAATGGATAAATTTCTTTTAGAAAATGGCTTTTCTAGGTGTCATTCTGACAATACTGTCTACACCAAGAAAGTGGGAAAGTCTCTTATCATTCTTGTTCTTTATGTTGATGATCTTATCCTGACTGGTAGTGATCCCAACCTTATAAACCATGTGAAGTCTAGCCTTAAAAGGAAGTTTGAAATGATAGACTTAGGACACTTACATTATTTTCTCGGTCTTCAAGTCTTGCAATTCAAGGAAGGTATTTCCCTTTCTCAGTCCAAGTATGCCTGTGATATTCTACGCCATTTTCACATGGAAGACTGTAAGCCAGCCCCTTCTCCCTTTCAGTCACTTGTACTTCTCCTGAAGTTGATGCTACCTTATACCGTCAACTTGTAGGAAAACGTTTGTATCTAACCCATACTCGTCCTGACCTTTCCTTTGTCGTTGGCCTTGTTGCTCAGTTTATGCAAAACCACATGAAAGTCATTGGAAAGCAGCTAAAAGAATACTTCGTTATGTTCGAGGTACATTTCAGTTTGGGATTCATTACAGTGACGAAGCAGCTCCTCTATTGGTTGGTTTCACTGATTCCGATTGGGCTGGTGACCCTGATGATCAGAAGTCTACTGTAGGTTATGTGTTCACTCTTGGTTCAGGACCTATTACATGGGCTTGCAAGAAAGAAAGTGCCATTTCTCTTTCTTTAGCAGAAGCAAAGTATCGTGGTGCCGTAGAAGCTAGTAAGGAAGCCTTGTGGCTTCGTCAAATCCTGTCAAAGTTTGGCTTTCAACAGCAGCATCCGACTACACTTTGGTGTGATAATCAAAGTGCCATTCAGCCATGCAAAGATCCAGTCCAACATCAGCACAACAAACACATTGAACTGCACATGCACTTCATCAGAAAGCTCATTCACGACCATGTTCTTGAAGTGCAATATTGTTCAACAGATGATCAAGTTGCAGACATCTTTACAAAGGCTCTCACAGAGGCGAAGTTCACTAAACTTTGATTTATGGTTGGAGTTCAAGAAGTTGTCACTAAGGGGGGATAGGCTATAGTGCCTCCTTCCTTCTCCTATTGTGTCATATTTGTAAATCCTTCAATCCTATCCCAAGTTGTTCTTAAGGGGGGGATGTTAGGATATTCCGACACATAGGAAATAGTTAAGTACAACTTGGTCTAGTATAGAGTTAGGTAAAGTGTGTTTCTTTACTATGTACATTTTGTAACTTACAATCCGACGGTCACTATATGTAGTGATCCAACGGTTCATTCTCTCCTCGGTATTATCGACACTTGATCCGTGGCTTAACACCCGATTGGTCCATGATCTCTATTTAAAAAGCATGGAGGGTCATTTGTAGGTTAACTGTTCATGAGAGAAGCTTATGTAAATTTTCATTCTTTTATTAATAAATTTCCTGAAGTGGCCGCGTTGGCTCAGGCCGTGGACTGTTTCCCTCTTCAAGGGTTTTAACCACGTCAAAAGTACTGGTGTATTGATCTGCGATCTGTTTGTGAGCGGTGTCCTTTGGTGTTCTGTCTGAGGAACTTACCCTGTAAATTCCTACACGTACATACGCGCTTTCACCAAAGCCAACCCGCATACAGATCTATAAATATTCAATCATGACTTGCAGCTATTTCAAACTTAAGTTATACCCAGTTCAGAACATTACATGCATCAGTATACAGATCTAGAATAAGCATAATCAACCATATAGAGATTTGATCCCGATCTATCCTTAGATCTTGTTCTCCATCAACCGGTGGGATTCCTCCTTAGCTCAAATCAAGCAATGCATCATAAACCCATAACCTGCATACTGGATCTCATACTTCATTAGATATTGAAGACTTTCTCAATGCATTTGCCTAATGATCTTCTTCTCCTTTTATAGTCTTAGGCCTTACTCAATACCATGGTCCAAAACCATTTAGAACCAATACCATGGACCCAATACTTGGGATCAACACATTTGACGAGATACCATGGTCCAAAACCATAGGTTCAAATACCAAGGACTAAATACCACGGACCAAAAATAAGTTCTCCCACATGTACGTGCTTTTCCTTGTGTGAAAGTGCGTGTATACGCATATGTGTGTTTCAAACGTCTAACCCGCGTGTATACGTGACTTCGTTAAGGTGAACCTGCATATATATCTTTTTCTTTCATTTTTGTAGTCTGATCATCAATTCTTTGCTACTGACTTGCTGCACTATAATCTGTCATCTTTGTGAGTTGCCATTAAGGACAAGACTTGTCTCATAATGCCAACAATCTCCCCCTTTGGACTTGATGGCAAAGCTAACTTGTCATACTGAGAACTATCATCCTGTCACATCTGATATCTCTTCTGTAGAACCATCTAGTTATATATTGTTCTTCTATGGTTGGGTTGCCATCAAGTTCAACACTTGCATCATAATGCCAACAATCTCCCCCTTTGGACTTGATGGCAACAACAACAAATCACTCTCCCCCTTTGACATTAAGGGCAAAGGGCGGACCAAGATATTCTCTTTCCTTGATAAACATTCTGCTGCCCATACTCCCCCTAAGTACCTGCTGAAATCTCTGAATGTGCTCCCCCTTTGTATATGCAAAGGTGTACCAATCTGTCCATGCTCCCTCTAAGTACATGCTGAAAGCTCTGCTCTCGCTGAAGTGTGTTGTTCATGCTCCCCCTGACTGTAAGCAAGGTCAGCAAAAAGATGTTCTACAAGAAAGAACATGACTCTATACATCATAAGTGACCTTCATAGCACCAAAGACTCATACATACATCCATCTCCCAACCAAGTGGGGATATACCAGAATTGACTCATCTACCCAACCAAGTGGGGATACACCAGATTTTTACTTATGAAAAATAAGTACATTACATTAGGCATAGTGGGGAAACCAACATAGGCCGTTACATGACCTTGATAAGAAAAGATATACATGACATAGAGACGAAATATTTAAAACAATTCTATGAGATTCATCAGCAGCATCTGTCAATCATCATTCAGATCAGCAACCATGTTCTCCTTCTGCACCTGTTCCACCTGAAATCAAACCAACATATACGCGACTGTATCCACAAAAATAGGCATATATATGCAGATGTTCTTCATAAAACTCGCGTACAACCACTTCCAGATCAGAAACCTATAAATGTCCTATAACAAGGTATGTCTGCATATAGATATCAACTCATCCTTTTGAACATCATCATAAAATTATTCACATTATATCATATGTGAAAAACACCATAGTCATCTCATCATCATCAAGATCTGCATGATCTTATATACCATCCATGTAGCATTACCCGGGAATATCCCTTATCTGAAATCATCAATCGACATATGTGAGTATCAACCTATCATCATATAGGTAAGAACTCATCATCATCATATCTCCAACAATGCAACTCCATGTATCCAGCACTATGTATCTAGAGCTCAAGACTTCTTGATATCATCAACAGCCACAATCCTCATCCATGTGAGTACGAGGAACTATAGTAATCCTACATCATAACTGTATTATATGATCTTTATGCATATGATGACAGCAACATATGAGTAACTCATCATCAAGTAAAGGAGATGTGTATTCAAGCTTTGTACTTCTCCTTATCCTTATGAAAATCACCATGTAAACACCATATATGCATCATCAGAGAATCAACCACAAATCTGATTTGAACATCAACTATGTAACCCCAAGAATCATATGAGATTTTTTCATGGATAACTCATAACCATATCATAGCAAGATATATCATTTAGCCATATAAGCATCATCACCAAGGACTACTAACCATAATGCCAACAATGCATTATTCAAAAGTATATGCTCCCCCTGAACCTGTGCCATCTGTTCACTGTCAGATCTGATCATGCATATATCAGCAAGAAGTATCAAGGCATCATCATCATGAAACAATTTAAAACATCTTACAAGTATCAAGACATTTCCACACATCATCAGTAGATTGTAACCATTATGGACTGAATCATATCAGACCCTTTCTCCTGAGCATGTCCCACTGCTTTTCCTCAAACTATCATATACGCGACTGTGCAGTAACTAACTCGCGTATATACGTGACTTCCCTTTATGCAACTTGTGTACGAGATTTAGGACACTGAAGTTTTACACTTTCAGCTCCCTCTAAGTCTGTCATGTCTGTATATTGTGCTATTCCACATCTTTCTGTCTGTACTTCCTTCTTCTTCCATATCTTCAAGTGTGATGATGATGTTTCCTCCTTTTGGTATGGTGCCCATACTTTGTTCCTGCATTCCTTTGCTGTATGTCCAAGCTTATTACATGTATAACATCTTACATGTTTCATATTCCTCCTGTAGCAATCAACAGCTTTGTGACCAAACATATTGCAAGAAAAATAATATCCCTAAAAGTACCTGGAATGTGACGATCTTTCTATGTGATGATCTTGAACCATTCTTCTTCTGCATCTGGCTGCAACATGTCCAAGATTATGACATACATAACATTCAACATTATTCATCGGAGGAGTAAAATATTTTCTTTGAAGAATTTCTTTCCTTGGCTGTTGATGGGGTTGACCTCTCATCTCCTTGTTGAGCATTTTAGATTTTGCCTTAGATTCCCTTGTCTTATTTTGTAAACTAGATTCTC
The DNA here is from genome assembly GCA_031772625.1 of Pinus tabuliformis. Classification (NCBI taxonomy): domain Eukaryota; kingdom Viridiplantae; phylum Streptophyta; class Pinopsida; order Pinales; family Pinaceae; genus Pinus; species Pinus tabuliformis. Next base: position 939,575,216 of record CM062816.1, on the reverse strand, counting down.
CTTCAACAGATTCATGAAAACCAAGACCAATTTTGATAGCAGGCAACCTTTGACTACTAAGAATATCATCCAAGATCTTAGTACTATCTTGAAATCATAAGAGCTTATCTTTTTCTTCTAATTTATCTTTTATAATATTTACCTCAACCTGATGTTGCTCTTCCTTTTCAAGACACTGCTTCTTCATGTTTTCTTCATCTTTTCTTCCTTCTTCGAACTGATGTCTTAATTCAAAAACTTCATTTTCTTGTTTTTCAAGAGCTTGGAGCAGTTCTTTATTCTGCTTCTTTGATTCTTTAATATCTTCCTTTAGCGAGAGGACCGTAGCTTCAAGCCTTTCATAGTAACTAGATCTATCTCTGAGTTTCTTGATTATTGTGCTCCTTTCATTCACTTCATCCTGCAACTTTTGACATTGATCTTCCTTTTCCTTGAACAACTTCCTTACCTTGTTACTTTCCTCTAGTTGACCTTTTAGTTTGGTAGCTTCTTCTTTGAAGGCACATTCCATTTTGTTTAATAGATCTTGTTGGTCTCTAATTTTGTCGATAAGCCTTTTAAATACTGCCTCTATTTGATATCTTTCTTGCTCACCCATAAGAGAAAATTCAGTTGTTTCGCTATCGCTTTCATTGTCTTCAAATGGATAAATAGACGTATCACCAGAGGATAACAAATTCTTACCTGATAGATCTTGTTCATCTTCATTCTAAAGTGATTCTAAATCTGAAGTGCTTCTTCCACATATTCCCCAATCTATGCTCCCACTGTCATAGTTCTTCTGAGATGTCTTCCTCTTCTTAGGTGCTTTCTTCTTAAGCTTCTTTCCCATTGATCTACGGATCTCCTTCAAGCGATCAAGCTTCTACCAAAGGACCTTCTCTAATACCAATTGTTGGAAATAATACTGAGGATGGGGGTGAATCAATATTATCAAATCAATAAAACTTTTCCATTTCCATATTAAGATTCATATACGCTACTTCAGTTAATGGAACCCGCGTGTATACGCAACTGTGTCTAATGCAACTAGCGTATATCCAGAATACTTATGATTCAGTTAATCCATTAAATGTTCATCTTTAGTTAGTGCATCAGAACTTCATTATCCATATGCACAGTAAGCAAGTGCAGTAAAATAGAACAAATCATCACACACAAGAAGCACACATGAACGCAATGATATAAGGTGGAAACCCAATGTGGGTGAAAACCACCTGCTGCAATATGTCTCTATCTTCTTTCAATTAGAAACTTCTTTTTACAATGATTCTGTAATGGTGCAGTCCTTTACTAGTATGCAGGCTACAACCTGCAGAAGGATACAACCTTCTCTCATTCTCCAGACTCTCCTGGAAGGGAGCTACAACCCCCTTAGCTCTTGTACTAGCCGATCCATTTACTAGTACGTAGGTACCGTCCTACTGAAATGCTCCAATCTTTACTCGTTTTCCAGGTGCTACCGGAAGGGAGCTACCACCCCCTTAGCTCTTGTACTAGCTGATGTACTAGTACGTAGGTGCCAACCTACAGAAGGCTACAACCTTCTCTTTCTTCCTCCAGGTACCACGTTTCATAAATTTTTAGACTAGATACTCCTGAAGCACAACACAATAATCTGAAGGCCACGTTTCATCCAATTTTCATACTGGACCCATCAATATCATTGAAGCACACAATCAACCAACATTAACATCATCAATCTTTAAATCACTTCAATACTGAATCACTGAAACCCTGTCAACAGACTGTAGTCACAAAGCAGACAACAGAACTCTGTAATAACAATCAGACCCAATTGCAACTTCAAATATCATACTTCATAATGTATACACTACTACGATGAACCAAACCCGCGTACATACGCACTTTCACCAAAGCCAACTCGCATACAGATCTATAAATATTCAATCATGACTTACAGCTATTTCAAACTTAAGTTATGCCCAGTTTAGAACATTACATGCATCAGTATACAGATCTAGAATAAGCATAATCAACCATATAGAGATAGTTCATTTCAAACCATTTGATCCCGATCTATCCTTAGATCTTGTTCTCCATCAACCGGTGAGATTCCTCCTTAGCTCAGATCAAGCAATGCATCATAAACCCATAACCTGCATACAAGATCTCATACTTCATCAGATATTCAAGACTTTCTCAATGCATTTTCCTAATGATCTTCTTCTCCTTTTATAGTCTTAGGCCTTACTCAATACCATGGTCCAAAACCATTTAGAACCAATACCATGGACCCAATACTTGGGATCAACACATCTGACGAGATACCATGGTCCAAAACCATAGGTTCAAATACCAAGGGCTAAATACCATGGACCAAAAATAAGTTCTCCCACATGTACACGCTTTTCCTTGCGTGAAAGTGCGTGTATATGCATACGCGTCTTTCAAACGTCTAACCCGCGTGTATACGTGGCTTCGTCAAGGTGAACCTGTGTATATATCATTTTCTTTCATTTTTGTAGTCTGATCATCAATTCTTTGCTACTGACTTGCTGCACTATAATCTGTCATCTTTGTGAGTTTCCATCAAGGACAACACTTGTCTCATAATGCCAACAATCTCCCCCTTTGGACTTGATGGCAAAGCTAACTTGTCATACTGAGAACTATCATCCTGTCACATCTGATATCTCTTCTGTAGAACCATCTAGTTATATATTGTTCTTCTATGGGTGGGTTGCCATCAAGTACAACACATGCATCATAATGCCAACATCACCATCAACTCCAAGCCACCTGCCACATCACCAAAAGAGATTAGCTTTCACACTCTCACATGAAAAAAGACAAAAAGAAAAAAAAAATTATTTTATTCATTTACATGCACGATAGTAGAAGGTTTGATGGTTTGAATCTACATGCTTAGGATAGTAGGATTGTATACATGTTAACTTAGAATTCTTTTGAAGGAAAGCCTCTTAGCAGTTAGTTAGAAAATGGTGTGTTTTAGCATTTGATTTTATTCTCTTTCCTTGTACTTTTTTCTTGCAATAGGTTAAGGTTCCATTTCGAACATTTCATTTTCTGCAATTAGTTTAGGATTTGACTTCAGTACATGCACTCCATTACATCATGAAAACAAAGGAAGGACACATTGTATGTTGCACATATAGTGTCGATACCTCTTAAGTTTGTACGAACCCTGGGTTGATAATTAAAGTAAGTAGCCTTGGGAGTTGTAGCATTTTTTTTGCAATACCGAGGCTCATCACTTTTTTGCGCCGTTATCGGGGAGGTGTAAAAGTATGCATTGTTTACTTTCCTAGTTGATTCATTTCTTTTTACTTTTTGCAAAATCAAAACATAATTACATTAGGCATATTTCTTTTCAAAAGTAGAAAACTACATTGCGTTATAGTTTTCATGCAATCATAAAAACAAAAAAATCTCCAACACCAACCCACCCACCCGATTTGATCACGTGATGTAGTAAGAGCCACATCACCATTCACGTTTGCAAGTAGAAGAAGAAGATGGCAAAGAATATAGAAGAAATGAATGGGGATGATGAGGAAGATCCTCTCGGATTTCCCATTCAACATACTGATGGTAGTGTGCACGTGAAGAACATCCCTCCATATTTTCTTCCAAAATTTCATGGTCTAAGATTAGAGGATCCAAAAAAAAATCTCTTTTAATTTGAGATTATTTGTAGATCTTATGTTTTCTTATTAAAAACTCAAAAACTGAGACTGTTTCTGACAACATTGAAGGGTATAGCTCTTAAATGATTCATGAGTTTAGGACTAATTCAATAAGATCATGGAATGATATGTAATATATATTTATAGAAAAATATAAATATCATGATCTTAAAGAAGAAATCTTTAGAATGAATCAAAGATACGATGAGAGTCTAGAGGATCTAATAGAGAGGTTGATGTATAATGTTAAGAGGGAAAAACTACATCATTTAGGATTCGACACACTAAAAAACCTCTTACTTAGAAAAATTAGAGATGAATGGATTGATCTCCTTAATATCATGAGTAGAGATGATGTATACCAATTATCATTTGATGAAATTTGTGAAACATTCAAACACATATCAAGAGGAAAAGCAACAGTAGGTAAATCAACATCAAGATCAGTAAGTCAAGCTAAACATGGAAATTTGTTTGATGATTTTAAAACAAAAATTCTTAACAATCTAACAAAACAAGTAGAAATGTTAAGAATGCAAGATAAAGGAAATGAAAATGATAATATTTATGTTGTAGAATCACATGATGTTAAATGTCGTCCATCATTACCAAGGTTGAAGGAAGTTTACCAAGAGGACAATAGAGCAAGTCAATTGCCAATGTAGCAATGTTATGTAGCTCCAAGAGGACCATGACAACCTATTCATCTTGATATGATGCAAGAGCCTAATTCGCAATTTCAAGCTTATGCACATCCACCTCAAAGTAATTGGAACATACCTTTTCCTTGGCAACATTGGCCATCTCAACCCCAAAACCAATCTTGGCAACAAGGTTGGCAAGGAACTTATGGGAGCCATATACAATATCCTCAATTTTTTCCTCAATATCCCCCATACCCAACTCCATGTTATCCTTACCATACACCGCCACCACAACCACAACCCCATCCACATCCATCTCAAATATCCACTCCCACTCAAATACCTGTACCACAATTTCCAAAGCCACACATTGAAGTAGCTTAGCCCACTTACAATGCTGAGATACAACACTTCCAAACAACTCCTCTTGAGCTCAATGGTATTAACCATAGCTCAGGAAGAGTATTGAAAAAAATAGATTATATTGATATCATTGAAGGACCACATCTAGAAGAAGAAGACTCAAAAGAGAAGATCAAAGAACCATAGGCTACATTTGATGAAGAGTAGACAGCGAAATCGAAGAGTGAGAAAGCTCCCTCATGGTTACCATCAAATACTCCATGTATTCAAGAGATCAATCAGAAAAAAGAGGAAGACTTGAAGGTCATGCTAGAAGAAGACATACAAGATGATCTAAATCAACAAGTGGACCAGAGGCATCACAACTATATTGAAATATGGTTCCAAGCAGTCACAAAGTTGCAACATCACTCTCTTCCTCAACTATGCTTGATCCTTTCAAAGTCAAATCATTTGGTCTTTGAAATCCAGGTACATGTCAAAGCATACATTTCAAGCCTCCACATCATTTTGTCTGTCATCTTGATGTGCACATGGCTCCATTGGAAGTATTCTTATACTTGCAAGTGATTTTGTTTTTCAAATTAGGGTAGGTTAGAAAACAAAAATATGAAAAATAAGAGAACAAATAAAAATCTTAGGTGAAAACCTCCTTGGAGGTGCCTTAGATTGGCTCATTGATTGAAAACCTCCATGAGACAGTGAATGGGTTGAAAAAAAGAAAGAGAAAAAAGAAGATCCTAGGTGAAAACCTCCTTTAAGGTGCCTAGGCAGACCTACTAGTTGAAAACCTCATTGAGGTGGCTAGTAGGCCTAAAAGAAAAAAAAATAGAAAAAAAAAGAATCCTTGCTCCATGCATGCATGTACTCTCCAACATCTGCAAGCAACAAGAACAAGTTGGTACCAAAAGGAAAATTGGTCAAGCATAGTGAAAAGAAGTCAAATTTTGACTTTCTCCTACTTTGCTCAAATGCTCCAACAAGGCTAAGTCCATGCCAATCCATCACCATCATCTATTTTCACCATCCACCCATCATTCTCAAGCTTCTACCACTCATTTTCCTTGTTGTCCTAAGAAACTACGGGATGCTCTGTTTTACTACAGCATACAAAAATACATTGAGCATAAATTTGTTTTTTCCATAACTTGAAAACCATGCATCCATTTGCCAAGATGTTTAAGGGGGGATGCATATAGATGATGGGAACATTCTCAAGCAATTTCAGCAAATTCTAGTGCACGGTTTCTAGGAAATTGACCTCCATCACCTTCAACCATTTTTGCATTTTTCTCAATATCCGTGCATCCATTTAAAAATATGTTTCATGGGGAGATGCATATTGATGATGATAACATGCCTAAGCAATTTCAGAAAATTCTAGTGCACAGTTTCCAAGAAATTGGACTCCATCACCTTCAGAAATTTTTATTTTTTCTCAAGATCCTTGCATCCATTGACCAAAATGTTTCTATGGGAGGTGCATAATGATGATGGAAACATGCTTAGAAAGTTTTAGCTCAATCCAGTCTATCGTTTGGGAGATATGGACAAAACAAATCGTTGTCCTTTAAACCTACAGGATTAGTAGTGAGTAGTTTTAAAGGAGATCCAGAGGTCAAAGAAGCTCCTCCAATACTTAGCAGCAGCATCAAGATCATCAACATCACCATCCAACACCTGCACATCAACATCAACTCAATAGCAACATGCATGTCTCTCCAACAACCATCAGGTAGGTACAGGTATGCAATATTCTTGACCTCTTCCCTTGAGCATATTATAGTTAGAAATTTGTTGTCAATGCATGAGAGATGAGGTTTTATAAGTGAAGGATGGGTTAGCAGTCTCGGCTACCTTAAACTAGTTGATTGTAGCTCACTCCTTCACTCATGCAATGTTAAAAAGTCAAATTATGAAGGGTGATGATTTTAAGGAATGAAGACAATAGTTAAAAGAAGAAATTTTTGCAAAGGCCAAGGTCACCACAATGCTCCAAGCCCTCCATCCACTTCATATTCACTATATATTCATCATTCATCCATCCCATTTCATTCTTGAAAAAAAAAAACAAAGAGAGCACCCTCTCCATTTTCATGAAATGTCCATTTGCAGGTTAGCAAGAAGGATGGTCAAAGAGAAAAGGAGGATCACAAAGAGACCCCTATCACTCACATTTTTATTTTACCACTCATTACCATTCATTCCTCCACCATTTTTGTCATTTTTTCGACTCCTTTACTTTAGTTTACAAAGGGACTATGTTTTGTACAGGACGATCCTGTAGGAATTATAGTGACCCAGAAATCCTATAAGAGGTAGTCCTAAGGAAAATAAATGACTTGCTATGCCAATAAAATGCACCCCCTTCATAATTCCATCACCATATCATGTCCACTATCATCACTCCTGCATTCGCCCTTAAAAAAAAAAATCAATTTCAAAAAAAAAAAAAATCAGTCTTCAAAAAGAAGGGAAACAGGGAGGAGCCTCCAACATGATGATCCAAGAACAAAAGGAGCTCCAAAGCAGCACCACCACCACTATCTTCTACCATAGGTACTTGCAGAAACAAAGGAGTCATTGGAAAACAACAAGAAAGGGAAGAAGACTCTCATACAGTTATAAGACCATGAAAGAGGAGGAATGAATACTACAAAAAGGTAGAATGTTGCTACAAGAAGGAAGAAATGAACAAATTATGCTAAACCCCAAGATGGAAAATCTTTTTCAGAGAAATCCAAGGTAATTAGGTAGTCACCTAGGCCACAAAAGAGAAGAAGAAGGCAACAAAAGGAAGTGGGGCATTCGCCATGAAAACAGAACTCAAACTGCAGTGATAAAAAGATGGTTTCCTATAGGTTTCCTGTAGTTTTGACGGGAATTACTACAGGATGTCCTAGTTCTCATCTAAAGGCAGTTTGAAGGTTTTAAAGATGTCCAGATTGTGGAACTAGGTAACATAAGGTTGATAAGGATATGGAAGACCTTGCTAAACTAAAAATATATTCAAGAACTTATCTTGAATAAAGGCAAGAAAGCAAGCTAACGGTCTTGAGAAACAATGATTTTTCTTTGAACAAATATGTTTTTGGGCTTGTCCTTGCAGAGCTTACAACCAAGATTCTTAATGCACAAGAGAGAGGCCACCAGGGCCATGGATGAGGCATAATGAGGTCACTAAGTTGCTAAGAGGATGATAAACATTTTCAGCAGGGGGTATATGACGGGCCTCTAAATTAGACATAAATTAAGGCCCATGCCTCTAAATTAAAACATAAATTAATGCCTATGACCATATTTCAGCACATTAAACCTCTCTTTTTGCATTAGATAATTTATTTTTAACTTTAATATATTCATTAGGAAGGTTTATGAATAATTGAATATTTGTACCTAATATTATTTATTTTTTTGTGGAATATTATGAGAATATTGGGCAGATTATGAAGAGTTGGAGGAGCAGATAATTTAGGGACTTGTTCCCTACTACTGGAGGATCAATAATAAATAATAAGTCAACAAGATATTATGGAATTATGACACAAATTGTGGAACTCCAATGATTGAGAAAGCCTAGGAATGTGTTCCACTAATCAAGGGAGCAGATCCATTAATCAAGGGATTTCGGTGGGGAAATCTTCCTCCATCCAGTACCAAGTCGAATTTTCCTCTAGGGAATGATTGAGAAAATCTAGGAATGTGTTCCTTTCCATTTAATGCAAATTCCTAGTATTGGGGACTAGATCCACTAATCAAGGGATTTTGGTGGGGAAGATTCCTCCATTCGTGGGGAATGATTCCTAATAATTTTGTATAAGTACCAAGTAGAATTTGCCTCTAGCGGGAGATTTTCATTAATGTTATTGTGGAGAGAGCTTGTATTCTTGCAGCTCCATTGTATTTTCTTGCATGGATGTAATTCTATTGATGAAAATATTGAAGATTGGTGTCATGTTCAACTTCTAAATCTTGTTCTCCTCCATAGGTCTCTAAGTTTCCTTGGGCTTGGCCATCCCAGGAACCTCAGAGCCCTTTTGTATCATTTTCTTCTTTTCATTGCTTATTCACGTGCATCTCTAGTTTTTATTTCTCTCTATTTCTGCATTTAGTATTAATGATTTCTTGTTGTAGGATTGAATTAAATTGTTGTTGTAAGTTCTTTTGCAGGATCAAAAGAATTATTTCATCCTTTGAAAAGCTTTCGAAGCTCATAATAATCATTGATTTGTTTGGATTAGGATTCTTATTCCCAAATCTAGATTGTTGGACCTCCTTTTTAGCAAAGAACAATAAATTTATGCTATTTTTTAGAGAATGCTAATGAGCTTCAATCAAATTTATTCCACTTTCATCAGATCACAAAAACATTCTATTTCATAACAAAAATTACCCCATTGCATTTTCATTTGATTTGGTTAGGCATTTTTTCGATTTACTAGCTCACTAGTTCTCGAATTTCTATATTTTCGACTAGTGATGTTTTTTATTTTTTATGCATGGGTTGATAGAGGTCTTTTTGAGTGATTCAACTTGGAATAGGGACCTAATACATCCTAGTTAATACCAAAAGTTTTCCCATCTAATTTGGATTTGATTTTCTTGGTCATTCGATGAATTATAGTAAATCTGTACATCTTCTAGGAAATCAGGGGATCTTGTAGGAAATCACTGTAGCGTCCTGTAGGAAAGCCTGTTTTGAGGTTGAATTGAGGAAAAATTCTCTAGGAAGCTAGAAAAGTGTCCCTCCTTGTCTCCCAAACCTTCTGACCATTCACCATCATCTCGAAGCCACCTGCCACATCACCAAAAGAGATTAGCTTTCACACTCTCACATGAAAAAGGACAAAAGGAAAAACAAATTTATTTTATTCAGTTACATGCACAATAGTAGAAGGTTTGATGGTTTGAATATATATTCTTAGGCAAGTATTATTGCATACATGTTAACTTAGAATTATTTTGAAGCAAAACCTCTTAGCAGTTAGTTAGAAAATGGTGTGTTTTAACATTTGATTTCATTCTCTTTCCTTGTACTTTCTTTCTTGCAATAGGTTAAGGTTCCATTTCGAACATTTCATTCTATGCAACTAGTTTAGGATTTGACTTTAGTACATGCACTCAATTACATCATGACAACAAAGGAAGGACACATTATATGCTGCACATATAGTGTCGATACCTCTTAAGTTTGTACGAATCCCGGGTTGATAATTAAAGTAAGTAGCCTTGGGAGTTGCAACATTTTTGTTGCAATACCGAGGCTCATCACCTCACCAAAATAATAATATGATCATCATAAAGGAGAAGAGTTGTGACTATACTAGCTACTGTGGCGCCAATATAACTTCTATCTTCCAAACACTCTTATAGCTTATCAATGCATATGTCAATAAGAGTATGGCACAAAGGCTACCTCCTATATTATAGTTAATTCAATATAATGAATCCTTATTGATTCTAAAGTTTGCGATAACCTTCTCATACAAACATCTCATAGAAACACTCAACTTGAGAGGAACCATTATCTCTTCTAGCCTCTTCCACATGTTTGTCCTGAGAATGATGTCAAAATATTTTCTAAAGCCAATGAAACAATATAAATTATTATTTTTACTATTGCAACATTATTCTACAATTATTTTTAGATTAACAAAGTGGTTCATAGTTGAATGATATCTCATGAACCTAGCTTGGCCTTTGGCTTATTTACCATGGCCTTTTAGCCATAGGTGAATCTTCTTTTCCAAAATATTTTCTATACAACTTGGCTAAAATGTGGCTAATCATAATGGCCCTATAATTAGAGGGAATGTTTTTATCATCACTTTTAAGAATATGTACAATGAGGCTATCCATCAAATGCTAAGGGAACCCTTCTTCCACTACCAAATAGAGGAGTTTGTGTATGTGGCAGATGAGGATAGACCCTCTTAGCTTAAAATTTTCAACTTAGTAGCCTTTAGTGTCCTTATATTTCCTTGTTATGAGTTGATTAACCCCAAATTCAATGTATTCTAAAGAAAAAATTTCTTCCTCAATAGGGCAATTCAAAATGGTGTTGTAGAAGGTATTTTTTGTAAGTTAGGTTGGCCTTGTATTATTGATAAAAATGAAAATATTACAACTCTATATCTACTGGTTTGTCACTATGGAAGCCAAACTAGTAGCATAGTAATAAGTCTAGAGTCATAACAAATATGCCAAATGTCTTATATTTTTTATATAAGTTGTAGAGTCTTCATTATATAAAATGCTAGAAAATAAAATCTAATAGCAATTTACAGTAAGGAAAGATTTCCTACAAAGCCTCCTAGAACTCAAAATAGTTCTAGCATAGACCATAATTAACCTATAGGAGAATCCACATAGGTGGGAGCTAGAGGTTGTTCATCATATTCATTACCATGGAAGTCCATATTGAAAAGTTTGTTGACATGTTTCTACAAGGCATCTATGCAAAGGAGTATTTCCTCTTGGGCTTCAATTCTCTCCACTAGGACTTTTCCCATCATAGTCTTCATTTTCCAGCATAAATAAACTATTTTCATATATTGAGTTTCTCTAGGCTGTGTATTTCCTTTATTAGGAATCCATTGCCCAAGATTCTCCTCCACCTCCATATCTAATAGGAACCAATGTTCTACTTATGCCTCCCTTTCTACTAAGTCTATCTCTTCCTAAGTAGATCAGGAGATACATTCAAAATATCAATGAGTAGAAGCCTTTGCATTAGCTTGAGTTTTAGTGTAAGGAGGATATGCTCTTTTTATATTGTAACATACCTCACACACAATTATTTTTCTAATTTTATTGATGTAAATTGTAGTGGAGATATTATATCCAAATACTATAATTCAATGTTGTACATTACTTTCCAATCATTAGGGTTCAACCACCATATTAAGACATAGACATTGGTTTCCATTACTTTACATATGACTACATAGCATGAAACAACTTCTTGTATTTTCATCCTTTAACAATATAACACGAACATGCCTAGAGTCAATCTCATAGTCTACTTCCATTATCTTCCATCAAAATTATTACATGTATTAGAATTTAATATTTACATATTTATTATTATTAAATATTTGTCAAGGTATAATACAACCCATTCCAAGAAATATAATATTAATCATTTAATTAATGTTGTTTCCTTCCAAATGCTTCCCTAACCTTATACACATAGGTTACATTGTTACTAATGTAGTTTTAATGGCTCTAGGCTCGGTCCTTTTATTCAAAATATTTTAACCATATATAGAGTTATATTATATTTCATTGCTAAGTTTCTAGAATTAGGCATATATAAACTAATCTCCTACCACATAGAGCATGCAATAACTAAAGTGGCCATATGATGGTATATGTCTTCATATGGAATAGGCCACTATGGGTCACACATGAAACTGCCCATGTGCCTTCACATGGTATATCGGCTAGGCACACCTTTGATGGTTGGGATTTGATTGATTAATCTAAAAATGGAGTTTCCTCAAGGGTTTTCATAGGGTATTTAACCCTAACTCATGATTCATTTGGCTCATTTGATTTTGGTTTTATGCATCCAGAGCGTCGCTTGACTCTCAATTATGTTTCCAAGAGTTTTCATGCCACATGGCTTAGTTTTACAAAGGTTACACTTGTTTCTTCTAGGCCTAAACATGTTTACATTGGAAGGGAATTCCTATCAAGCTATTTGAAAGAGAGGTAATGTTTTCTTTGCTTGTAGTTTTGCACAATATGATTTTTTTTCATTTATTTTACCCATCATTGTATTAAGTTTTCTAACTTCATGCATTTGTTTCCACTAAGAAAATTTGCAAGAATAAGGGATTTATCTTCAAGTGAGGTCGAGTCCTTCCCACAGCGATCGACCACTAGAATTTTAGTCTCCCTATGCAACTTTACGAAGTAAGCACCCCTATTACTAGTTAGTTCTTTTAGTTCTCTATGCAGTTGGAATTTAAGAGTTATTATTAACACTCCTTTCACTCTGTGCACAAGTATTAGCATGAAGATATAGTTAATCTACCATTCCCTTCGTTCTAATATACTTGGGTAAGTTTATTCCTCACTTCAAGTTCTTATTTTGTACATTTTCCTATAGGGTTTGGGTCAACTTTTGACCTAGGGTTTATATTTAAAAACCTAATGTATGCTTTGTGATATTTGATTGTATTCTGGTTCTAGCTGTGGTATTTATAGGATTGAAAATTTACCATACTATTTTTATTCTTCTTCACCTTGTAATTATTTTGACTTATGTATTCTTCATAGAAATATAATTCCCTTTTCTTTAGAGTTTTTGCTTGAATTTAGGGTCCTTAATTGCATCATCATTGTATTGTTCTATTCCTTTTTAATTGACTAGAACTAGTCTTAAGGTTATAAATATATTGCACAATTGGTTAAATTTGTTTATAATTCTCTACTTTCTAAAGGGATTTACCTTTTCTCCTCAAGGTATTATGCTAACTCAATTTCCTGCTGGACTTGACAGAGTACTAGTGGTGTATGTGATACATTTAGTATTCCAAATATATAATTTAGCTCATTTTTTGCTAGATAAATTGTTTGTTTTCATTTATACCCGTGCTCTATTATTCTCACATTAATTTCAATTTTTAGTTTTGACATAGGTATGGATTCAAATGGAGTGCATTTGCGCCCAAGCCTTTTTTTCTCTATTAATTTTCCTCAACATTAGGACTAAGTCAGCCCCATTCCATTTCTTACAGGTCGATTGTATTTACTGAAATGACTTCATCTCATCTATATGCTTGAGAAGTATTGATCAATGGTTTCTAGTAAGGGCA